>OZ012739.1:405302982-406502982 GCA_963859935.3 Lathyrus sativus | reverse complement strand
TCTCAAGAACTATTGATCCCAACTGGATCTTCTCAAGGAACTATTACAATGAAATGTAAGATAAATACAAGTGTTTGAATGCTTCTAACAAGCTTTATCACAAGAGTGATTTTTCACTTAATGTTAAGAATAAAAGAATAAACTCAGCAAAGAGAATAAGAATATTTTATGAGAGCTTGTAAGAGTTTATATCAAAGATTCGTCAATTGAAGAAGATGAGGAAGACTTGCTTTTATATGCATAGTAGTCCACAAAGTCTTGACGTTGGAGGCTGTGTACTGAAAAGGCCTGAACCTTTTTGTCTTTACATCATATGACCTTTCCTGGAAGTAGAATGCACAAAGAAATGCTTTTGGTCTGTATTCTAGTGTCAAGCATGAAAGAGGAAAGAGTCGTTGAGCCAAATCAACGGATATGACTTTGAATTCTTCTTCAACAAGTATTTCACTTCAGCAAAGTAAACATCAGAGTCTGCGTGATCAGAGTCTTGGATGCCCATCAGATTTTACTGAATCAGAGTAATGCAGCAAGTATGCTTCAGCGTGTAGTTCTATCAGAGCAGAGTTTTATGAATCAGATCCTCAGTACATGCAGCGCATAGTACTCTCAGAGTCTTCTGAAAAAACTGTGCTTCTTAACTCTCATACAAAGATCTTCAATGCTTCAGAGTCTTCTGCTTCAGATCCTTCTGCAGCTTCTGCTTCAGATTCTTCTGTAGCTTCTGCTTCAGATCCTTCTGCAGGCAGCATTCAGATTCTTCTATAAGATGATTCTGACTCTTCAGAGCCTTCCATAGTTCCATGTTCAGATTAATTTGCTCTTATATATATATATATATATATATATATATATATATATATATATATATATATATATATATATATATATATATATATATACATATATATATATATATATATATATATATATTAACATCTGCAGCAAATATTCATGAACAAATTTTAGAGTATATAATTTTTTAATACAAAATTTCATAAGAGTTATCATCAAAACATAGAGATATTACTAAGAAACAATTTGTGTTCTTACAATCTCCCCCTTTTTGATGATGACAAAACATGAGAAATTTTGTTCAATAAAAAAACCATAATTATAAGTCCCCCTGAGATTAAGAATCTCCCCCTGAAATGAATACTCTAAAGGAAAGGAATACTTCCCTTTTTGCTTGAGTGTATTTCAGAATTAGAGTCTGATGACTTCTTTCAAACATAGAGTCTGGTTTTTTGTTTAGAATCAGAGTATAATTTGCTTCAAGAATCAGAGTCTGGTTGGGTAATTCTCAGGATAACTTCAATGAATTTATTTTGTCAGATGAAACAATAGAATCTGAAAGACTTAAATTCAAAGATAGTTAATAATATGTCTGAATTTCGTTTTAGTATTTTCTTATGGATTAAACAATCAGATTATTTTTCTCCCCCTTTTTGTCATAATCAAAAAGATGTGTAAAGACAGAAAAGATAACAGAAGAAAAGTAAAACAAACATTTTCATTCATTCAGATGGTTCACATAACAGATGATAAAAAAAAGCAAAAGAAAACAGATGCAAACAACAGTGCAAAAAACATGAAAAGAAACTAAGGTTGGCGAGATGCAATCAGGGTCAGAAGATCTGTGATCTTTGCAGTAGACTCTTCTTGCTTGGCCATCCAAGTCTTAATCTCTTCGGTGGTTTGTTCTTGTTTGATCATCCAGGACTTGATTTCCTTAACCTCTTTCACATGTTCTGAATTGTCAGTCTTCACTTCAGATTCAGACACATCAATGTCCATATCAGATGCAACATCTTCAGATGGAGAGTCTTCAGCAGGAGCAGCTTCCAGAAACAGCACTGGTGGTTTGGGAATGCTCATCAGAGTCTGTCTGACCAATTCAACAAACTTTGCCTTAGCATCTTCAGCACATACGACCTTGAGAAGAGAAGCCACAACGTTGAACTTAGAGATAAATTTATCCTAAGCAGCTTCAGACTTAACAGGATCTATACTGAACAGACACTCTTCTTCCACACGTGCAATCCCCATACAAACTTCCTTTTTGAAATTCTCAAACAGTTTATCAACATCTGATCTAGGAATGGGGTAAAGGTATTCCTCAAGAGTCACTTTTTCAGCAGATTTAGCGTTTGACTGAGGTTGTTCACAAGTGGTATCAGGAGGTGTTGGATCAGATGGTGGTTGTTCAGATGGTTGAGGTGCAGATGGTTGAGGTTCAGATGGTTGTGGTATGGTGAGTTGAGGTGTAGGAGTTGTTGAAATTTCAGCTTCAGATGATGAAGGTTGAAAATCTGAGAGGTTGAATTTGGAGCGAAGTGAAAGTCTACGATTGATTTGGTCAGATGCTGATAGGTTAGAAAATATAGGTTTGAATGGATCAGGAATGTGTAAACAGGAGGGTGAGTGAACTTCTGATTCAGAATCAGATGATTCAGTGGAGTGACATGAGGTGGATGACAAGACAACCATGGTTGCAAGTGGTTCCAAATCAAGAATGTCATTGGATGAGTGAAAGATAGAGGGTTCTGGAACAGGTAACGATTGTTCTATTATTGAGGGTTGTTCAGATGGTGTTGGTTGGGGAGGTTCAGGTAAAATGGGTTGAGATTGATGTTCTTGTGGTTGTTGTTGTTGTTGTTCTGGTTGTGGTTGTTGTTGTGGTTGAGGTTCTCGTTAAGATTGTTCTGGTTGTTGATGTTATAGTTGTGTTTCTGGTTGAGGTGGTTCAAATGGAGTTTGTATAGAAGATGGTTGAGAATGTGTAGGTTGAGATGGAGAGGGTTCAGATGAATGAATCCCAGATGATGGTGGTATAGATGATTGTGGTCTAGAAGGTGATGGAGGAGGTGAAGGTAATGGAGAGTGAATGGTTGGTATTTGATCAGATGTTAATACCTGTTTGATAGTTTCTCTAATGTCTTCCAGATTTGCTTCTGGAGGAGTTGGTTTCACTTTCTTCACCTTCTGAGGCTTAGTAGCAGCTTTAGAGGCTTTTCTCTTAGGCTGAGCCTCAGATCCTTCTTCAGCAATCTTCTTTGAACGCCTTTCTCTAAGAAGATTAGGCAGAACTTCTCCTTCCTTCTGGACGATGTTAACAGGCAGAGGAACATCATTTAACAAACAATCAGCTATGTAGGATAAGATGACCTCCCTTGGTTCGTTAGCACTGAACATTGGAAAATCTTCAACAGGAATCCTTCTGTTGCTGACATCCTTAGTAGCAATTTTCTTAGGTTTGCTGGCAAGCTCTGTGATGACCTTCATCCTCTTTAGAGTATTGCCATTAATGACAGAACCTATGACATAGGACAGATCCTCTGTCAATCCAGCTTCATACAAATGTTCTACCAGACGATTCTCAGTCAGAATATTTGATATCAGTCTTCCCATAGGAATCCAATTCCTAACTTTTCCAGTTTTGACTCTTACTTCTTCTCTTGTTTCCTTTATATGATTCAGAAGATCACTAAACAGAAGATAAGGCAAGTCCACCTTCTTTCCCTTGCTCATACAGAACATGAAGTAGAGTTGTTCAGCACTGACATAATCTGGAAAATTTGATGATTTTCTGTGAAAGATGGAACTCATGAAAATCTTGGCCCAGATCCTGTAGACTGGCTTCAGTTCCCTTACTTTGCTAGTTGGTTCCCCAGAAATACTAACTTCTTGAAACACATCAGCAAGATCCACACGAGCAGATTGTAGGCTGGTTTCACCATCAGCTTCAGAGTACCCAATAAGTTGTCTGATCAGCTTCTCAATAATCACAATCTCCTTTCCTAGGATAGAAGAATGGATGAATTTAGGGCACACCTGAGCATGTATCCAGAATTCTTTCACCAAAGTTGGATAAACAGGACCCATAAGCCTGTCAAAATACTTTGTCCAACTCTGAGTTTGAATGGTTGAAGAAAGATTAAACCCATTTTCTTCAATGGAATCAAAATTTACAAAGCATTCACTCAGAACTTCCAGATCTACAGTTGGAGTGAGAAGGGTTCTCACAGGTTCCTTATACGCTTCAGCATTAGGAGAGGAAACAGCAGTGGTTGATTGCATCTGAGCAGATGTTGATGAAGAAGATGCCATTGTTGTTCTTGAGTGAGAGGTTTTAGGTTTAGGGTTTAGATGAAGAGCAAAGAGAAGACAAAAATGCATAAAAGGTTCGTGAGGTGAAAAGTGTGAAATGGTGTGATTTGTGGTATTTATAGATAAAATCAGGCACACAAACAGTCACATAAGCACGCTTCACATAGCATTAAATGAAAAAGTAAAAACATCATTTCACAGCATTTATGATTCTGACAGATGGGGGGAAAATCAAGAAAAATCATATTTTCAAAGCAGTACTTCAAACGTTAATTCAGTAAAGTGCACTATACCTTTCCAGTTTCTGAGCAACACGTGTTTGCTTGCATGTGCTTCTGAAATCTCTTGAGAAATGAAACGTTAGCCAACGTTCAGATCCTCTGAGCATTGTTAGTTCAGATTTATACAAATAAAATAATTCAAGAAAATGAATAAATTGACAGATGAAATACTTCAGAGCATTAAACAATTTGCATCTGAGAAGTTTGCCTCTGATAAATATTATTCTGGACAAAAAGCCATACCAATATTTTTCAGAATAAACGTGAACCTATCTTCAGCAAGGGGTTTTGTAAAAATATCAGCCCATTAATGATCTGAATCAACAAAGGCTAAGTTTATAATACCCTTCTGAACATAGTCTCTGATGAAATGATGCTTAATTTCTATATGTTTTGCCTTAGAGTGTAAAATTGGATTTTTAGACAAACATATAGTAGAAGTATTATCACAGAAGATAGATACATTACTCTCAAAGATCTGATAGTCTTCTAACTGACTTTTCATCCAGAGCATCTGCGTGCTACATCCAGCAGCAGCAATGTATTCTGCCTCTATTGTAGAAAGTGCAATTGTGGGTTGCTTCTTGTTGTACCATGAGATTAGATGACTTCCAAGGAACTGACAACTTCCAGAAGTACTTTTACGCTCTACTCTGTCTCCAGCATAGTCAGCATTACAGAATCCAACTAATGTATATTCATCAGATCTTTTGTAACACAGACCCACGTTAGTAGTACCTTTCAGATACCTTAGAATCCTCTTAACAGTAGTTAAGTGAGATTCTCTAGGATCTGATTGGAATCTTGCACACAAGCATACACTGAACAAAATGTCAGGTCTAGAAGCAGTTAAGTAGAAAAGAGATCCTATCATACCTCTGTAGAGTTTCTGATCTACTTTCTTACTTACCTCTTCCTTACCAAGAGTACTTGTTGGATGCATAGCAGTCTTTGCCATCTTACTAGCAGTCATGTTAAACTTCTTCAGAAGCTCTTTAACATATTTGGTCTAATGAATGTAAGGGCAATATGGAGTCTGGTTGACTTGAATTCCCAGAAAGAATCTCAATTCTCCCATCATGCTCATCTCAAATTCAGCCTGCATACATTGAGCAAACTCCTTTCCCAGCATAACATTTGTAGATCCAAATATAATATCATCCACATATATTTGACAAATTAAAAGGTCTTTCTTGAATGTTTTACAGAAGAGAGTTGTGTCTACTTTTCCTCTGATAAAGTTCTTTTCTAGAAGAAAATTACTTAATCTTTCATACCAAGCTCTGGGAGCTTGTTTCAAACCATAAAGAGATTTTTTGAGTTTGAAAACATGATCTGGAAATTTATCACTTTCAAAACCAGGAGGTTGATGGGCATAAACTTCTTCTTCTATAATACCATTTAAGAAGGCACTCTTAACATCCATATGATAAAGAGTGATGTTATGTTGTGCAGCAAATGAAATAAGAAGGCGTATAGATTTTAACCTTGCTACTGGAGCATAAGTTTCAGTTTAATCAATACATTCTTGTCGACTGTACCCTTGAGCAACAAGCCTTGCTTTATTTCTTTCAACTTCTCCTTTTTCATTCAACTTGTTTCTGAATACCCATTTGGTTCCAATTATGTTGAATCCTTTAGGTCTTGGAACCAGATTCCAGACGTCATTTCTTGTGAACTAATTAAGCTCTTCTTGCATGGCAATTACCCAGTTATTGTCTTGTAGAGCCTCATCCACAAAAGTTGGTTCAATAACTGACACCAACCCAAATAATGACGCTTCAGATGATCTGAGAAATGATCTTGTTCTGATTGGATCATTTTTCTTCCCAATGATCACATCCTCTGGGTGAGAGGTCTTGATTCTGGAAGATGATCCTTTGACAATTGAATTTTCAAAATGTTCAAGTTGTCCATTTGAGAAGCTAAAGGAATTGCATTTGGCGTTGCTTCTGGTTCCTTTGTTTTAGCTTTTTCTGCCTCTGAGCCTTCAGAGTCTGTGAAGACTACTTCTCTATCTGCAGAACTTTCAAACTGCTTTGGCTTTTCAATGTCAAGCTTATCATCAAATCTAACATGTATAGATTCCTCCATGTTGCACCCTAAAATTTGCCCAACCTTACTCCTTGGGTTTATGTTTCAATATCATTAGCATTTGCATATAGAGTCATGTACATAGACTAACCATCTGCATAGCATAAGCATAGCAAGTCATTCAACAGGGGACCAATCATTATTTTCATCTCTAGAAGCCTATCAAGAGGTTATTATCCCAATTCAATCTCATTCAAGTCATCAGGAAAGAATTTGAAAGCAAAGAGTTCAGCAGATCAAGCCTTGAGTCCATCTCCTAGCTGAGGGTATCTGAGGGTCAACAAAAGGGTTGTGAGCTGTGAGTGAAAGCATGGAGAGTATCTAGACATTATGAGAGACTTAGAAAGTCATTTGGAGAAGGAGACAAGTCACTGATGAGAGCACAAGAGCTACAGTTGAAGACAGTCAACTAGGGTTTCATCTGGGTCAACCCTAGGTCAACCCTAGGTCAATTGACTGATTTAAAGGGCATTCAAGTCTATTGGAGAGATGTGGGGTTCATCATTTGACATATAAAGAAGGATATGGAGATATGCCAAGAAGAATTCAAGAGAAATCAAGGAGAAGAGGAGTTTCTAAATTAGGGTTTCTATGTAAAATCCCCTAGTTTAGGTCAAATTTCCAAGCAAGATAAGTCAAAATGCTAGCTTCAAATGGCTTCTTGGCCAACATTAAACTTGTATAGGATCTCAAGACCTTTAATTTGAGTGGTGGAAGACATCAAGGAGATTTATAGAACTCAAGTTATGGTCCTTGCAAGTTACAGGTCATCTGGGGTGTCTGAATTTTTGTCTGTGAAAGTGACTTGACTTCCAAGCAATTTTTACCCCTCAAGGAGATTTCAAATGAATTCTTGGTCAACATAAGATTTGTTCCTCATTGTCTTAGCTTTCTATAATGGTATAGCATGCCCTCATATGATGTGGAGAACTCAACTTATGGTCTTGGCAAGCAAAGGGTATTTTGGGCATTTGTGAATTACAGGTCATTTTAACCTATGTCCAAAACTCATACAAGGAGGCCTCAAATGGAAAAACTTACAACATCAAACTTGCTCCAAATGGGATTTTAAGTCTAGAAAGAAGGTCACAAATTGTTGGAGAAGCTCATAGCATGAAGTTGCATAATTGGTCAAAAGTTGAACTAAAATGGCTTATAATTCAAAGAAATTCAAAGTGGAAAATGGTTTGGGAGATTTATGAGTCCAAATGGAGACTTCCAATATATTATTTTGAATGGAAAAGCAATTCTAAGAACAATGGTTCAAACACTTTTTTGAGTTTAGAAGGAAAAAAGAAAGATATTCATGGTTACTTGCCTTTTAAGAAACATTTCAAAAATGGATCAAAGTTGGAAGGCAAGGGAATGTGCAAGATGGATCTAGAAGTTACCATTGGGGTCTATATATTCATGAAATGAGGATTGATCAAGGCTTGGCTTCATTTTTCACTAAGAATTTCACAAACTTTCTCATTCTTTCTCCTTGCAATTTCACTTCAATCTCACAAAACCTTCATCAATTTTCATCCACATCAATTCAATCTTATTCAATCATCATCATGGATCATAATTGAAGCAAAGATTTGGTGGTTAGAATCCATTTTCGAGCACTTTCTTCAAGAACATCAAAACTGCAATTTCCATTGGACAGCACAATTCAAGCCAGGAATCATCAAAGTATTGCATACAGAATTGAGTATTGAGTTAATTGATCAAGATCCAAGCCTTGGAAGCCTCAGATCCACAAGTCTCCATAGCTGTTTTCAAGATTTTACACCAGGTGTGTTTTCATTCAAACAGCTTGATTCAATTAGGTTATCATGATTTTGTTAGTTTAGATGTAATGTAGAAGGTTAGTAGAGCAATTAGGATGAATTTGGAGTGGTTTGGTGATGATGATTAGCAGGTGTACAAAACTGTTAGGGCTTGAAACTCTTAGGTTAATGCATCATAATCTTAGATTGATAGATCAGGTTAATCACCATTAGTTATAGGTTAGATTAGTGCAAGTTTGATGGAGAATTGTGATGGTGCATCTCAGAGTGCTTTCATGGAGTCAGAAGTTGTTGCCATCGGGTTTGTTGATTTGTTGAGTTTTAAAACAATCTGATGCCATAGGATTGTAGAGGGAGGAATTTGGAATATTTTTCGTGTTTATGGCGTGGCGTTTCATGGACTGATGATGGAGAACTGAGAACTAGAAGTTAGCTCGTGCATGGTGGCCATGGAGTCCAAACCCTAATTCAGTTGATCCAACGAGGAAGATGAAATCGTACCCGTCCAATGCGTGTGAGACCTTTGACTAAGAGAGTGATCGGATGGCTCTTATTTGATTCAGTTTTGGAGGGAAGTGAGTTGGCCCTAAACGCACCGTTTCATTAATTGAAACGGGCGGGCCTGAGTTGTGATGTGTTATTTCCACCCCCAATACCAAGCCCACTATGTGTTGAACGTGATTCTATTTCTTTTCTCACCCCCTGCGCCTTCCTTGGTTTTCCTTGTTTCTGAACTAGTGCTGGGCCTTAACCAGAGTGCTATCCCCACCCCCCGTCTGCCTGGCCCATCCAATATTAACTGGGCGTGATTTCTATTCAAACCCCCCCTGGCTATTTCTCTATTCTTTTTATTATTTTCTTTTCATGTTTTTGCATTCATTTTAAAAATTCATAATAAATTCATAAAAAATGCATTTTAGTTCATTCTTTTTACATCATTTTCTTTAGGATGTGTAGAAAATTATAGAAAAATAAAATTGCATTTTTATTTTTATTTCATATTTTTTCCATATTTTCTAAATAAATGTCATTTTAAATAGTTCATTTCATGCATGATTTTACTAATTTTGGTTCTATTAATTGCTTTAATATTTTGTGCCCATTCTTTTTATGTTGTTTAGATTAGATGTTGAACTTGTAGATTCAATTTAGTTCCCATTTTTAGGAATTAATTTTAGGTGATTAAAATAGGTTTGAACATCATGAACAAATTAGGGTTTTTTAGGTGATGACTTAGGAAGTTTGATTTCATTTCCCTTAGGACTTAGGGTTTGAATAGATTAGTTATGGGACTATAGGGGCTATGGGTGGTTATTAGATCCCCTTAGAAAAGTCAGGATTCCCCTACTGCTATTAATATTGTCTGTATATTTGATTGACTGGTGCGGTGTGCCCTCTGGGGATTATTGCTTGCTTGCTTGGGTATTGGGTTTGTCTGGGGACCTGGGGAAGCTGAAGACTTGTGAAGATGAAGACCATTGGAGATCCAGATGTTGAAGATCAACTGCCAGAGTCGAGGAGGAGGTTCTTGCTAGCAGATGCTGAGGAGACTAGGGTTTAAGAGCTAGGCAGAGCTCTAGATTAGAAAGCTTGTTTCTCAAACATGGATTGCCTTGTCTGCATCCATCCTTTCTCTATGATTCAAAGTCTCTTTCAAATATCCACCTCCTTCCTTTGGAAGGGATCAGTGAATATATTTGAAAGATAGAACTTTTGAGAGGAAACTTTCTGTTTAATGTTAACAGTTGATGAACCACCCTTGGTAGGTAATCAACTGTCTAACATTCATTCACTTCACTCTTGTGACTAATCCCTCATCCTGGAGGTTTGAGCATGAAGAAAAGCCATTGCAGATGGAAGACTGATGATCCAAGCCCTTGCCTGAAGGCCATGAAGATGGAGATTGATGCTTGTTGAAGCCTGTAGCTGATTGGAGATTACTTGAAGCCAGATGTTGATTCAGAGCTGCTGATGCTGTTTCTTTTGCTGTATTTCATTTGCTGACGTATTGATTGGTTTTCCTGGTTGTATTGTTTGCTGTTTACCCTGCTGGGTTGAAAGTGAAGTCTGTTCACTTTTGCCTATTGTTTTCTAGGTTCGAGGTTGAGTGGGACTCCCTTGCCTCGCTTGTACTGTTGCATCCATGCATTTTACTGTTTTACTGTATATATCTGATATTGTTTCTGTTTCTGCCTATCCCGTAGGATCTCTGTTTCTCTCTGTGCAAGAGAGGAGCATGATAGACACTAGGTCTTAACCCATGCATGATAACATTAGGTTAGTTTGATTCCCTTCGCAACCGTAGGTTAGAGTTCTGTCTCTTCTCTCTCAAAACAAACAGAAAAACACCATAAAAATTTCAAACACAATAAAAGACACTCCTTTCGTAAAAGAATGTGAACTCATCAAAACGTCATTTTTGTCCGCTTGGACCGCTAATCAGAAAACCTTTTTTCAGAAAGAATAAAATCAACCAAGACAGACTTGTGTCTTCCGTGGCCCGAACTACGTTTGCTCTGATCTTCCATGCAGTGTGGAAGTACGTAGGCATAGGATGCGATATCCTAGCGAGCAACCTTCCCCTCCTTTCCCGTAGGTAGGCGAACTACGTTGACTCTGATTTCTCGTTCCAGACGGGAATACGTAGGCATAAAGTGCGATACTTTGCCGAGTCATTTTTATTTTCATTTTATTTTCTTTTTAACCCTTGACCTTTAGTTTAGATAGAATAACAATCCATACCCGAAAACAAGCGTGGATCCCGTCGAGTACGACGGACGTGAGGGGTGCTAATACCTTCCCCTTGCGTAACCGACTCCCGAATCCAGGTTTTGGTTGCGACGACCATACCTTTCCCGTGTTGTGCGAGGTTTACTCTGAGCGTTTCCTTTCCCTCCCGTGGGATAAATAACGCACGGTGGCGACTCTTCTGTTCAGCCGGCGCCGATTTTCGCAGTAGCGACAGCTGGCGACTCTGCTGGGGATCCAACGTCCCCTGGCTGCTAAGGACTGCGATAGTTCTTATGCATTTGGGATCCAACGTCCCTTAAGAGAGTCAATCCTAGCGCTTGTTTTCCCGTCGAGGATTTTGTATGGAGTTATTATATATTTCTAACCTTGTATTTTCAGCTTTGTATATTGATTATTATTGCTGTATCTTGGGGTGTGACGGGTGTTCTGATATTGAGAGATAAGCCGGACCTGGGCTTGAGTGCACCTAGAATTAGCGTAGAAAGTAGTGGGCGCGTGCCGGCTTTGCTTGCATTAGTGTCTCATGAAATCTACACTCGGACGAGGTTCTTCTGGTTGGCTTCTTTTTCTACCCTTTGGGTCGAAGGGGTCGTTGGTCAGCTGAATTGTCGACTCCGGGAACCGATCATTTGGAAGTTGGCTGAGTGAGGCCTCTTCAGGATTTGATGATGCCACTCCTTCTGGGAATCGTATCATCAACCCTGAAAGTCTGTGACGCCAACGACCGCATAGGATGCCATACCTTGTGCCCGTTATAGGGCCACCCACCTGTGAGGGGATTCAGGGTTATGCAGGTAACCAGACCTTCAGATACCGGTTATTTCTTGATCAGAGATCCTGGTTATTTATGGAGAGTTATGAGGTCTGTCAGAGACCATTTGGAGATGTGTTCTGAGGTCTGTCAGAGGCCATTTGGAGATGTGTTCTGAGGTCTGTCAGAGGCCATTTGGAGATGTGTTCTGAGGTCTGTCAGAGACCAGTAGGAGAGTTCTGAGGTCTGTCAGAGACCAATTAGAGATGTGATTTGAGGTCTACCAGAGACCAGTTGGAGTTATGGTTTGAGGTCTGTCAGAGACCAGTATTGGAGTTTTATTTTAGGTCTATCTGAGACCAGGGTTTGATGACTTCTGGATGGTCTATCTGAGACCTTGCTTGATTGGGTTCAGGCTATTCAGCTGCAGCTTTGGTCCCTGTTGCATGTTGCTTGCATTGCATTGCCTGCATATCCATTACCATTTGCATTTCACTAACGTGTGTCTGTGCTGCAGGTGCATTTGCATTTCCCTAGTTCTAGTGCCCGGACTTCTGAGTATTGATTATGGCTAGTTTGAGGAAAACAGTTGCGTATAAGCTACCTTCACCTGATATTACTTCTTTGCTTGGTCTGGTATCTCTTGCTGATGAGGAGGTTAGGAGAAGCTTCAGAATGAGCCATGGGAGATTACTGAGATTAGTCTGTAAGCCCACTGCCGATGAGATGAACGTGCTATACACCTTGATGCAGTTCTATGACCCCGCATTGAGATGCTTTACTTTTGCTGACTTCATTCTAGGGCCTACCATTGAGGAGTATGTGGAGTTTACTGAACTTCCCGTGCAAAACAAGGTTCCCTTTATTCACTCTGCTGCTGAGCCCAAGTTGGAGGACTTAGCCAAAGCCTTGCATATGAACGCTGCAGATCTGTTATTGACTTCTTGGCTTGGGGTGTCAGGTTTCTCTCTGGATTTCCTAGTCGCCAAAGCTCGAGAGTACGCCAAGAACGGTTGTTGGGTGGTTTTCAATGCCATTTTGGCTTTATGCATTTATGGAATTGTGCTGTTTCCTAACTTGCCCAACTTTGTGGATTTGGATGCTTTCTATCTGTTTGCTGCAGGCAACCCAGTACCAACGTTGATTGGAGACTTCTACCACTCATTGCACTATAAGAATGAGAACCGAAGGGGAAAAGTTGTTTACTGCTGTACTCCTCTGTTGAATATGTGGTTCAAGAGTCACCTTCCCACAAAAGGACCATTTGTAGACAGTGCAACTTCAGCCAGTTGGTCAGAACGCCTGATGAGGCTATCTTCCGAAGACGTTGTGTGGTTTGATCGAGACCTGTTGGGATCCGAGCTCATCTTCAGTTGTTCTGGGTACCCTAATGTGCCGCTGATAGGAAGAAAAGGGTGTATCAACTACAACCCTTCTCTGTTCATTCGTCAGTTCGGATATGCGCTGAAGAATCCACCTCAGGAGGAAGAAGTACAGGAATCTCTGTACTTCACTGGCGACGTAAAGGGGGAGTTATTAGCCAAGTTGCAACGTGCCTGGACACGTATTAACCGCAAGGGGAAGCCGTTATTAGGTAAGAACGATTGCCAGGCCTATGCACCTTATAGAGTTTGGATTCAGGAGAGGGCTAGTCAGTTGAGGATGCCGTTTCCAGATGCGCCAATTCTTGTTCCCGTTCCGGCAGCAGAACCGACTACTGTTTCTAGAGAAGTCTATGAACAAGTTGTGAAAGAAAAGGAAGCCTTGATGAAGATCAACGAAGGGTTAGAGCAAGAGCTAGCTCAAGTACGCAGTGAGAAAAACAAGGCCGTATATGCTTTCCAGCAACAGATCGAGCTGGTAAACAGGTTAGGGGCTGAGTTGGCTGAGGAAAAGAAAAAGCGTGAACGTCTGGGGCAAGAGTTCAGAAGCTCCCATGACATGCTTGAATCCAAGAAGAAGGCGCTCGACGCAGCACACCGAGAGATATCCTCTTGCAATAAGACTTGGAATGCTACACTCACCAACAACAAGAAGAGGGAAGATAAGCTAAAGCAGCAAATTTCCGACCTCGAAGAGAAGTTGAAGTCTAGCATCAAGAAGTGTGAGGAAGAAGTGATGACCCGGTATAGTGTCCAGCATGCACTGAACAAGGCAATCAAATCCAGAGATGAAGCAGTGTCTCAGAAGCGAAAGCTAGAAGATTGCTTCGGAGAAGCAACCTGGGAAGAAACTGCTAAAGACGTACGCCGTGTCCTTAAGAGGAGAAACCAGCTTGTTGAAGGGCTGCTTGATCGACCAAGCCATCCGGAGACCAAGAAGTTGATAGAGGAGTACCAGACTTCTGGGAGGATTTGATCATTTCATATAGTGACTTGTATGCTTTATTTGCATAGTGCTGACCATCACCAGGATTGTTGGTTGAGGTCATGCCTTCTTTATACTCTCAGCGATATTGTACCCTAGGCTTATTCATTCTCTCTGCAATATATGAGGCTTTCTATGATTCAGCTCCGATGCTCCTATTGTTAGCACTGTCACTGCACCGGCACCTTCGCACTAGAACTGGGGGAATGAACTTCCCTAAGGCACAGACACAGTGCATTGCGTTCATGTTCATATTGCATTACAGGTAATTATTAAATTGTATCTCATCTCCTGTATCCATCAGGTCTTCCAAGATTAGCGACCGAAGAATTCCCTGGCAGCAAGGAAGTCATGAGTCAGGATCCGACCGAGATGCAAGAAGTGCGCGACCACATAACACGGATCATACAGGTAATGGAGGCCATGGCCGAGAGTCAGAAGCAGTTGCAGGATACGGTGCAGCCTCTGATGGCACGGGCTAATGATAGAGCTGCCGACTTTGCTCAGCTAGAGAATCAAGGTTTTCTCCCAGGCCGCATACGCCAACTTGTGGGGGTAGCCATCAAACAGGTCCAAGCAGAATTAACGGATGTTCGAGGCCAACAGCAACAGATAATATCGATAAATAAGCCCCAAATAGCCAAGCAAACAAGCGCTAGGATTGACTCTCGCTTAGGGACGTTGGATCCCAAATGCATAAGAATTATCGCAGTCCTTAGCAGCCAGGGGACGTTGGATCCCCAGCAGAGTCGCCAGCTGTCGCTACTGCGAAAATCGGCGCCGGCTGACAGAAGAGTCGCCACCGTGCGTTATTTATCCCTCAGAGCGGGAAAGGAAACGCTCGAAGTAAACCTCGCAAAAAAACGGGGAAAAGGTATGGTCATCGCAACCATAGCCTGGGTTCGGGAGTCGGTTACGCAAGGGGAAGGTATTAGCACCCCTCACGTCCGTCGTACTCGACGGGATCCACGCTTGCTTGGGTTGTCTACTGGATGCAAAACAATCTATCTACGGCTGCTAAATCTAAACGGAGGGGAATTGACTCGATAGAGCGTCGCACTATATGCCTACGTATTCTCGAGAGAGAAAGTCAGAGTCAACGTAGTTCGGGACTACGGGGAAAATTGGCTCGCCAAGACCTCGCGTCTTGTGCCTACGTACCTCCACTGGATGGAAGATCAGAGCCTTGCGTAGTTCAGACTAACTACGGCTAAACAAACATTCTCACACAGCAGTGAGAAAAACAACTGGCTTCACAGGGTCGGGAACCTATGGTCAAAGCTACGGCTGAGTCTCAAATGCACTTGGGCAAGAGAGAAAAAGGGTATCGATTAGTCGTCAGCGGGAAAGTCTCGATCGCACAGCCGCGAGAGAACAAAAGTTAGTCGTTAGTGTGCTCGCTAGGATATCGCATCCTATGCCTACATATCTTCGTCTGGTACGAAGAATCAGAGCAGCTGTAGTTCGGCTACTACGGGACCACAGCTCAAATCTCGTTTTATTGATATTCTGAAAAATGGTTACAATGAGTGGATACTGAAATAAATCTCCTAGGAAACGCTATCCTATTCTATCCTGAAAAATCGAGTGAAAATAGCCCCCTAACAAATGGGCTTCTAAGCTGTCCTAAAAGTCGGAAAATAAAGTCTATGAAAATATCCTAAAAGAAAATGCTTAAAAAAAATATTAAACCTACTTTAATATTTTTTTCCTTTTTTCTCCTTTTCTTTTCAACACATTTTTTCATATTTCTCCAAATATATTTTTTTTCTCTATTTTTTTCACAATGTTTTTTTTTCCATATTTCTTTTAATATTTTTTCATATTTTCTTTTTCATTTCTTTTTCTATGATTTTTTCTTATAATATTTCTTTTCTTTTCTTCAAATTCTTTTTCAATCTTTTCTCTATTTTTTTTCATATATATTTTCTCTTTTCACTTCTTTCTCTCCCTTTTTTTTTTGTATAACAAGTAAAAAAATAAAGAAATAAAAAAGAAGAAAGAAAATAAAGGGGCTGGGGGTGTATCTAATACAGGGGGGTTGCAGAAAAATAAAATAAAAAAAAAAACTGCAGGGCCCAGCCCAAAAAACGCAGGGGGTGTGTGTAGAAGCAATCTGGGGGCGTTGCCAGCCAGTGGTATTGGGCCCAGGCCCAACGCTGGTCCAAAAACGTGAGGGTAAGTGGCGTCAAAAAAAGTTGTAATTGGGCCTGGCCCAATCTTCTTCTTCCTTCTCCATTCTGAAGTTTACTGAAAGAAAACCCTAATCTTCTCTACTTTCTCCGCCGCCGCCGTCACCGCCACCTCTTCGCTCTTCTCTTCTACGTCCCTCTCAAACTCTTTCGTCTCTCTTTGTATCTCTTCCTCAACATCATCTCAAAGTCACCCTCGTTTCAAAACCTACACCATAGATGGACAAACCAAACGATTGCGATTTGGGGACCTCCTTCCTTGACGCTCTTGGAGACCGGATTTGGTGGAAGTTCCTGGGCGAAATTAGATCCTTGCAGATCTTGAAGATTGTGTTGAATTTGAGACTTAATTGAAGCTCCATGGAGTTTTCTGGAACAATGGTGCTTGAAGTCTTCTTGCTCGGACGATAATTGCTTGAGGATTGATGTCCTTCTGGGGAATGATTCTTGATGAACAGTTGAAGATTCTGGATAAACTGAGATTCTGGTGATAATCGTTTGGAGAAGTTCTTCTTGGAAGTTTGCTGAACGGAAATCTGGATTTGCATTGAGCGTTGGATCCCAATCTTTGAACGGTTGAATGATGTTTGAGGACGATGAAGAAGGAGGTTTGAGGCTTGTTGGAGCTCCTTTCTGGAAACAACGCTTGGATGACGATGACGATGTTCTTGGAAGCTTTCTGATCTTGATGATGATGAAGGATCGAAGGTTAACGATGAAGTTTGGTGAATGAGGTTCGTTGGAGCTTGCTTCTGAAGATGACGATTGATGAAGTTTCTGGAGCTGATTCTTGAAGGTTGGATGAGTTTCTGGGATGGTGATTCTTGTGATGTTGATCTGAAGGTGAGTCTTGAAGAAATTTCTGCGGAAGATCATGAGGATTGATGAACAATTTGTTGAAGACGATGAATCTTCATCGTTCTGGGTTTTTTCTGAGTTTTTTAGGGTTGATGATGGAGGTTGGTGGAGGTCACGAAGATGAAGGGAGGAGGTAGATGGTGAAGACGATCGGAGGTTTCTGGGGAAAAATGGTTTCCGGCGAGGGACGGTTGCCGCCGGCCATGCAGGCCGGCCGGCGAGGCTTTTCTGGTGAAGTGTGTGGAGACGCCACGTGGTGGTGTTAGTGGGGGCGGTCCATGCATGCGTGACGCGTGTTGGGTGGCGTGGCTGAGAGAGAGGAGTGGATGGTGGATACGTGGCGTGCTGGGAAATGAAAAGGTGGGGCCTCTCTTTCACAACACGTGGCTGCATGCTATTTAAACTGAGAATCTCGCTGGAAGCTTCTGGAGTCTTCTAGCACTTGCTGGAAAATTGTGGAAGCCTTTGGACCTTTGCTGGAAATTTGGACGAATCTGGACAAAAAAGCAATACTGGGCCTCCCCAATTGGGCCCAACGAAACTCAAGATAAAAAATTCAGAAAAACTGCAAAACAATATTAAAAAAAACTAGTTAACTAAACTAATAAACCCACTAATCTGAAAATTAAACTAAATCCCTATTAACTCTAAAATTGATTAAATTTCTATTAAATCCCTAATAAAACTATATCATCTATTATAAACTCTATAAAAGAAAATTAAAAAACTATTAATCTCTATATCTAAAAAAAACACTCAATTCCTATTAACAACAACTTATGGATTTAATAAGAAAAAAATCTATATTAAAACTCTATTTATTAATGAAAGGAAAAAATCTATCATTATTCTACCTCTAAAATTAAAAACAATTAATTTCTATTAACAAAACTATTCTATATTATTTAAAAATAGTAAAATCTATTTAATCTCTAATAATATCCTATACTATTCTAAAATGAAAAAAGTGATATTTAAATTCTATTAAAAGAAGAATTAAACTATTAAAAAATCCTATTAAACCTAAAAATGATTTTAAAATCTATTATATTCTATTAAATGCTAAAAAATGATTTAAAAGCTATTTAAACCCTAAAAAAATGCTAATAAAATCCAGAAAAATCACCATAATTCCCAGAGGGACAAAATGAGCACCGAACGACACAAAAATAATCGGTAAAAATAAACGGGCACCGAAATAACCCAAAAATCGATTCTACTGATCAAAAACACCTGAAACACGAGACGGGAGCTGTGATCCCTGATAAAATCAAAACAAATGAAAATATGCAATGTGTGCAATATGCAGATGCGAATGCGGTTATGCGTCGAAACATCGGACCAAATGCGAGACCCGGTTGGTCAAATTTTGGGGTGCAACAGCTGCCCCTATTCAAGCGACTTCGACCTGAATGGGTGAAGAGCGCTCAGCCTTCAAACATTCAAGGTAGATGACGGTTGAATACAAATGGAACCCTGAAATTTGCCAACCGCAAGAATATACTGCAAAGCTGCTTGAGGAATAGCTTCCAATAAACTGAAGTTTGGTTGTAACGGCAACATCTGGTCAATTTCCTGATAAAATTTTCTTCTCCTTTTCAAACCCCTGTGTGACGCCACAAGTATTGAAATAATGCTTCATAAAGCAAACACCTTGATTCCCATCTCTCTCATGGGATCAAATCTGGTCAACTCAAAGTTCAATGCGAACTTGAGGACAATTCTCCTGGGGAATTCTGAATGGAACTGCCTGGCACCTATTTTGACGAAGGGGGCAGCTTCAGAAGTCTGATATATGTCAATCTTTGTTGTTGTTGTTTTTGTTGTTTTTTCCCGATGCTGATGTAGCAACCAAATGAAGAATCACTCCGCTGGGGAAGACGAGAAGCTGAACCACACAACTCTGCAGGTGAACAAACTTGAAATCCAATAGGTAACCATCTTGGTCTATGTTTCGACATGCGTATGCTTGAAATGATGCAATGTCCTATACGACGTGTAAATGCTATGCGTTTTGTTTGAAAATGCGAGGCCCAGACGGCATGGATATGCTATATGCTTGTATAAATGCTATGACTATATATGCAAATGCTAATGCAGGCTCGAGCTGCCAGAGAACACCAGGTCTGAAAACCACTTGGCAAAATAAATGCCGAAGGAAACGTCAACTCTACTGGGGATGACCTGAAGTCACAGAACCATCTCAGCAAAATAAATGCTGGAAACGAGAAACCAAATCCGCTGGGGATAACTGCCTTGCTGGAGAAATGAAAAGGCAACCCTGCTTGACGACTTCACTGGGAAAGAAAGACAACTCTGCTCGGGGATGCTTTCTTCAAACCATTGGCAACTGATTGCGCTCTGCGGGGATTGACCCAAACTGAGGTTGATTACGCGCAGCACACTGCTGGAAATGCTCCTACTATCAAGGATATCAATCTTAATCTGCTGAAGATACTCCTGATCCTGCTCTGATACGGGGTAAAAGACAATCTCGACTCTTCCGGGTATAATAAGCAACTTTCATCTGCTGAAGAGTAACAATTCTGATTTGACAATATCTGCGAGGAATCCAAACATTACTCGAAGCGCTGGCATCCGTCGAGCTTCGTATCGGGGAACATGACAACATGCGAGTCATTGGGAAATATTGTGTCAGATACCTTTAGGTTTTTTTTTTGTTTTTTCTAGTTTAGAATAAACATGGACTATGTACACAGTGGAAGTATAAGAAATACTAGACGAGAACTAGCATTCAAAGGTAGACTATCAGGCGAGAACTGATAGGAAAATAGGTTAGGAAAATTGATTTTTTTTGTGTTTTGAACATCAGACGGGCTGACTGGATAACAGACTGAGAAAAAGACAAACCAGGCGAGAACTGGCTGAAAGCTAACGTACACCAGGCGAGAACTGGCATAACACTTGAAGAAACACACGAGAACTGATTATGCGATGACATGTACCAGGCGAGAACTGACACAACTCTTGAAGAAACGGTGACCAAACGAGAATTGGTTACCAATAAACTGCACCAGGACGGGAACTGCTGCTTACAATAAACTGCACCAGGACGGGAACTGCTGCTTACGGAAGGTGGGCCAGACGAGAACTGGTTACCGATTTGCCAGGCGAGAACTGGACTTTGGAAACGACCGACACGCAACAGGTTTAAACTGCAGGATAATGATCCAACGACAACAAGACCTTCTTATTTGAAAGGTTTTCGATAAGGGTATTGACATGATTCCCCGATACTCAACTCTGGCTGGGGATAAACAGACTTGTTTGAACAACTTGCCCCAACACTCAGCTGGGGGATAAAAGACTGGCTTGCACAACTTGCCCCAGTACAATGCACCTTGCCCCAATCTAACTCTTGGGAGTACTTGCTCTGAACAGCTTGCTACGAGAAGACTTCGAGAATACTTGCCCCGGCATCTGCACGACAAAAGAATTCAATCTCCAATTTAAACACCTAACAACCCAGTTGATTTCAACATTCTCTGCAATGACTTGCCCCTGAATGAGCGTTCTAGCGACTTAACCTGGTCTGATTATCCATTGGAAACATCTGCTTTCAAATCTCCGCATTCTGAATAATTGCCCCTGAATGGCTCTCGAGAAGACTCACTTCTGATCTACTGCTTCTCAAACAAACTGCCCCTGCTCAACTGGGACTTCGGGACTTGTCCTCAGACTGACTGATACTGAACTTACCGGAAGATAATGCCCCTGATTCACAAGGCTTCACAACATACACCATTCTGGTTCAGACTGCTGGATTACTCAGTCCTATTTGATTACTCCCTGGTGGAATTTCTTTCATGCCAACTACTAACCTGCAATTAGAATCGTCTGTCTACGAATGGTAATCTTAATGCAATGGTTATGCGGATTTTTGAAAAAATTTGAGCTGTCACTCATTTACATGCATATGATTGAGAGTGACGAATGAACCAAAGTTCAAACGCAGTGCTTACATGGTCAGTGAAAATACAACAAGGATGTGACTAGCAAGTCAAGAAGGAGTCAGGTTACTCAACCTTATCGTACTGCGCTTCAGACTAACCCTACCTCAATTAGGTCTTTTGAGGGTTGTATCGTGGTCGGGTTCACGGTTCGTGAAACAAAGGGTATTTGGCTCAAATTTTGATTTGTACCCACCCCTTCTACGTGATGTTCTCCGATCCTAAGGTTCAGTTAACCTGGCACAAGCGCTCGCCTCTTCGAGAGGTATGCTGAATGGTAAGAACCACAGTTAAGGAATCACAAGCTTTTCTTCTAGAGTGATAGTTACTCCTTCTTCGCTTTCGGTGTCTGTGTACACGACTTTGTGATTTACTGGGGAAAATTTTCTTTTTAACTCTCTTTTCCATTCTTTTGATTCCCTAATTTTTGCCTGGACTGACTCCTTTTGAGTTCTTTTCGATTTTTTTCGATTTCTTTTGAAGTCCAGCGGGATGCCCTAATTTTTGCCTAAGTATTAGCTTTCTCAGCTTTTCTTTCTTTTTACTTAGCGGGCTTTCTCATTTCTTTCTTTTGGAACAAAGTCGTGCGACACTGGTTGTCTTGATTGCTCCGAAAGGATTGTAACTGTCTCACTCCTGATTGGTAAGGTTTGGCCTCTTGAAAGGTATAAACTGATTGGTCCTCGAAAGACAACACTCCTCTGTAAGACTTGAACGCTTGGTCAAGCTAACTGACAACTACCCTGCCCCGGGTTAAGATGTGAGGGTTAATAAGTCCGAAAAAACTTCTACTTCCTGGCTCGAAGTGGTTAACAAGGGACTAACTCCTTATATCTCCAGTGTTTGGGGAATTTGAAACAATGCCTTGTACGTCATCGGTACGGTCTTATCTGAAAGCATACAATCATTGGTTATGAGTTCAATTTCGTCATCCTCCCTCCTAACTTTGCTAGTCACAGCGAAAAAGTGGAGTGAAATAAATGCAAGTGTCAGTGCAATGCAATAAATGAGCGACAGCGACATGATTAATTCAGAAAAATGCATAGTCACTTTATTATTATCACCATTCAAAACATACAATGTTTAAAGCAGGTAGTAACTAACAGAAAAGAAACTACAAATGCAAATGATATATAAAAGCTTGAGAACTGCCACTGCTGAGGCGCCTGCCTGTCTGAACCACTGGCTTATGCTGGGGAATACCCTTCTGAGTTTACGAGCTTAGACAGCTGAGCGGTTAGGGATGAACAAACAGAAATCCTTCTCGAAAGGAAATGCGATCCTGATCAATCAACTGCTGTACCTTCGCCTGAAATGCTTTACAATCTTCCGTTGAATGCCCCGGTGAGCCACCATGATAACCACACTGAACGTGGGGATCGTACCCAGGAGGGTAAGGTTCTGGAACTGGCTTAAGAGCTTTCGGCTCCACCAAAGACTTCTGGATCAAAGATGGTAGCAACTGGCTATACGGCATCGGCACTGGGTGAAAAGGAGCTTTCCTTCGTTCCAAATTGTTGCGAGGTCTGCTCTGATTCTGACGCTGATTCTGATAACCTCGGCCACGAGTTTGCTGATTTGCAAGGGAAGCGACATAAGATTCCTGATATGGTGCCCCAGGCACGGCTGTCTGTTCAGTATACCAATCCACGGGAGGTACTGATCTCTGATAAGATGATGAACCAACAAAATTCACTGATTCGTTTCGAGGATATTCAACCCTTGGCATGACTGAGTCGATCACAACTTCTTCTTCACTCTGATAGTCACAAGGGTATTCAGTTTCACCAGTTTGATCATATGAAGTAATCTGAATTTTCCCCATTCTTATGGAGTACTCAAGGCGGTCTCCTAATGCTACCACGTCAGAGAAACTTGCCGGAATTCCGAGCAATCTTTTGAAGTACGGATATTGTAGGGAATCCACAAACATGCTTGCCAGCTCTTGGTCTAACAGCGGGGGACGCACTCTAGCAGCAAATTCTCTCCATCTCTGAGCATATTTCCTGATCGGTTCATTGATCTCTTGAGACAACTCTTGCAAATGCATGCGATAAGGAGCAATGTCTAAATTGTAATCGTACTGCTTCAGAAAAGCTCTGGCTAAATCCATCCATGACTGGATCTGATTCCTCTCTAACTGCATATACCACCTCAAAGATGCCCCAGTCAGACTATCTTGAAAGCAATGGATCATCAACTTATCATCTCGTGCAAACGCAGTCATTCTTCGACAGAACATCATCAAATGCAGCTTTGGACAGCTATCTCCTGTGTACTTTTCGAATTTCGGCACTTTGAACTTGTAAGGCAACACCAGGTCAGGAACCAAACACATGCCTACAGCATCTAGGTTGACAGCATCTTTGGCTTTCAAAGCTTTCATTTGCTCTTCTAACACTCGGACTCTTCTACCATCGTCAAGGGCTCTTGGATCTACCTTCCCAGCTGCTGGAATATCTCTTCGGTAATTCATCACAGGGAAAGCAACACCTTGATTGTTGACAGGAGGAGGACGCTCATTCTGGGCAACAAACTGCTCATGTCGATCTCGGTTCTCAACAGAAGGCTGTACAACTTGGTCTGCAGCAACGTTGTTCACTTGCGGGAAGTCTTCCATGGAATCATACAGAGGGTTGGACGCCATAGTGAACCCTGTCAAGGTGTTGGGAGACTGGAAATTGCCTTCAGACATGGCTACCAATAACCTTCAGCTGACTTCGACACTTGATTCTGCTCAAATCTACTCAACCCCTAGGTAAGTCTTCTGACAATCAACAGCTGCTCAATCCAAACTCCGGGTAATCACCTTCAGGAAACAAAGGCTGGATCAGAACTCTGGCTAGCTGGAGGATGATATGCAATGCAACACTGATATGCATATGATATGCAAAATGCAGCAAACAATGGGACCACAGCCCCCACATAAAATCTGAATACTGCTGCGCTGCTGACGGAGACGTTCTCTGAAAAGAAGACCAGAATAACGGGTAGGTTGGAAGTCAAGTTTCCTGCACAAAAAACCCCCCCACTCACAGGTATGGACCTATATCTGACAAGGTACGGCATCCTATGCGGTCGTCAGCGTCACAGACTTTCAGAACTGACGATACGATTCCCATAAGGAGTGGCATCATCGAGTCCTGAAGAGGCCTCACTTAGCTAACTTCCAAGTGATCGGTTCCTGGAGTCGACAATTCAGCTGACCAACAACCCCTTCGACCCAAAGGGTAGAAAAAGAAGCCAACCAGAAGAATCTCGTCCGAGTGTAGATTTCGCGGGACACTCGTACAAGCAAAGCCGGTACGCCCCCACTAATCTCTACTCTAAGTCTAAGGTGCACTCCAAGCCCAGGTCCGGCTTATCTCTCAATATCATAGAACACCCGTAACACCCCAACAGCAACAGATAATATCGATAAATAAGCCCCAAATAGCCAAGCAAACAAGCGCTAGGATTGACTCTCGCTTAGGGACGTTGGATCCCAAATGCATAAGAACTATCGCAGTCCTTAGCAGCCAGGGGACGTTGGATCCCCAGCAGAGTCGCCAGCTGTCGCTACTGCGAAAATCGGCGCCGGCTGACAGAAGAGTCGCCACCGTGCGTTATTTATCCCTCAGAGCGGGAAAGGAAACGCTCGAAGTAAACCTCGCAAAAAAACGGGGAAAAGGTATGGTCATCGCAACCATAGCCTGGGTTCGGGAGTCGGTTACGCAAGGGGAAGGTATTAGCACCCCTCACGTCCGTCGTACTCGACGGGATCCACGCTTGCTTGGGTTGTCTACTGGATGCAAAACAATCTATCTACGGCTGCTAAATCTAAACGGAGGGGAATTGACTCGATAGAGCGTCGCACTCTATGCCTACGTATTCTCGAGAGAGAAAGTCAGAGTCAACGTAGTTCGGGACTACGGGGAAAATTGGCTCGCCAAGACCTCGCGTCTTGTGCCTACGTACCTCCACTGGATGGAAGATCAGAGCCTTGCGTAGTTCAGACTAACTACGGCTAAACAAACATTCTCACACAGCAGTGAGAAAAACAACTGGCTTCACAGGGTCGGGAACCTATGGTCAAAGCTACGGCTGAGTCTCAAATGCACTTGGGCAAGAGAGAAAAAGGGTATCGATTAGTCGTCAGCGGGAAAGTCTCGATCGCACAGCCGCGAGAGAACAAAAGTTAGTCGTTAGTGTGCTCGCTAGGATATCGCATCCTATGCCTACATATCTTCGTCTGGTACGAAGAATCAGAGCAGTTGTAGTTCGGCTACTACGGGACCACAGCTCAAATCTCGTTTTATTGATATTCTGAAAAATGGTTACAATGAGTGGATACTGAAATAAATCTCCTAGGAAACGCTATCCTATTCTATCCTGAAAAATCGAGTGAAAATAGCCCCCTAACAAATGGGCTTCTAAGCTGTCCTAAAAGTCGGAAAATAAAGTCTATGAAAATATCCTAAAAGAAAATGCTTAAAAAAAAATATTAAACCTACTTTAATATTTTTTTCCTTTTTTCTCCTTTTCTTTTCAACACATTTTTTCATATTTCTCCAAATATATATTTTTTCTCTATTTTTTTCACAATGTTTTTTTTTCCATATTTCTTTTAATATTTTTTCATATTTTCTTTTTCATTTCTTTTTCTATGATTTTTTCTTATAATATTTCTTTTCTTTTCTTCAAATTCTTTTTCAATCTTTTCTCTATTTTTTTTCATATATATTTTCTCTTTTCACTTCTTTCTCTCCCTTTTTTTTTTGTATAACAAGTAAAAAAATAAAGAAATAAAAAAGAAGAAAGAAAATAAAGGGGCTGGGGGTGTATCTAATACAGGGGGGTTGCAGAAAAATAAAATAAAAAAAAAAACTGCAGGGCCCAGCCCAAAAAACGCAGGGGGTGTGTGTAGAAGCAATCTGGGGGCGTTGCCAGCCAGTGGTATTGGGCCCAGGCCCAACGCTGGTCCAAAAACGTGAGGGTAAGTGGCGTCAAAAAAAGTTGTAATTGGGCCTGGCCCAATCTTCTTCTTCCTTCTCCATTCTGAAGTTTACTGAAAGAAAACCCTAATCTTCTCTACTTTCTCCGCCGCCGCCGTCACCGCCACCTCTTCGCTCTTCTCTTCTACGTCCCTCTCAAACTCTTTCGTCTCTCTTTGTATCTCTTCCTCAACATCATCTCAAAGTCACCCTCGTTTCAAAACCTACACCATAGATGGACAAACCAAACGATTGCGATTTGGGGACCTCCTTCCTTGACGCTCTTGGAGACCGGATTTGGTGGAAGTTCCTGGGCGAAATTAGATCCTTGCAGATCTTGAAGATTGTGTTGAATTTGAGACTTAATTGAAGCTCCATGGAGTTTTCTGGAACAATGGTGCTTGAAGTCTTCTTGCTCGGACGATAATTGCTTGAGGATTGATGTCCTTCTGGGGAATGATTCTTGATGAACAGTTGAAGATTCTGGATAAACTGAGATTCTGGTGATAATCGTTTGGAGAAGTTCTTCTTGGAAGTTTGCTGAACGGAAATCTGGATTTGCATTGAGCGTTGGATCCCAATCTTTGAACGGTTGAATGATGTTTGAGGACGATGAAGAAGGAGGTTTGAGGCTTGTTGGAGCTCCTTTCTGGAAACAACGCTTGGATGACGATGACGATGTTCTTGGAAGCTTTCTGATCTTGATGATGATGAAGGATCGAAGGTTAACGATGAAGTTTGGTGAATGAGGTTCGTTGGAGCTTGCTTCTGAAGATGACGATTGATGAAGTTTCTGGAGCTGATTCTTGAAGGTTGGATGAGTTTCTGGGATGGTGATTCTTGTGATGTTGATCTGAAGGTGAGTCTTGAAGAAATTTCTGCGGAAGATCATGAGGATTGATGAACAATTTGTTGAAGATGATGAATCTTCATCGTTCTGGGTTTTTTCTGAGTTTTTTAGGGTTGATGATGGAGGTTGGTGGAGGTCACGAAGATGAAGGGAGGAGGTAGATGGTGAAGACGATCGGAGGTTTCTGGGGAAAAATGGTTTCCGGCGAGGGACGGTTGCCGCCGGCCATGCAGGCCGGCCGGCGAGGCTTTTCTGGTGAAGTGTGTGGAGACGCCACGTGGTGGTGTTAGTGGGGGCGGTCCATGCATGCGTGACGCGTGTTGGGTGGCGTGGCTGAGAGAGAGGAGTGGATGGTGGATACGTGGCGTGCTGGGAAATGAAAAGGTGGGGCCTCTCTTTCACAACACGTGGCTGCATGCTATTTAAACTGAGAATCTCGCTGGAAGCTTCTGGAGTCTTCTAGCACTTGCTGGAAAATTGTGGAAGCCTTTGGACCTTTGCTGGAAATTTGGACGAATCTGGACAAAAAAGCAATACTGGGCCTCCCCAATTGGGCCCAACGAAACTCAAGATAAAAAATTCAGAAAAACTGCAAAACAATATTAAAAAAAACTAGTTAACTAAACTAATAAACCCACTAATCTGAAAATTAAACTAAATCCCTATTAACTCTAAAATTGATTAAATTTCTATTAAATCCCTAATAAAACTATATCATCTATTATAAACTCTATAAAAGAAAATTAAAAAACTATTAATCTCTATATCTAAAAAAAACACTCAATTCCTATTAACAACAACTTATGGATTTAATAAGAAAAAAATCTATATTAAAACTCTATTTATTAATGAAAGGAAAAAATCTATCATTATTCTACCTCTAAAATTAAAAACAATTAATTTCTATTAACAAAACTATTCTATATTATTTAAAAATAGTAAAATCTATTTAATCTCTAATAATATCCTATACTATTCTAAAATGAAAAAAGTGATATTTAAATTCTATTAAAAGAAGAATTAAACTATTAAAAAATCCTATTAAACCTAAAAATGATTTTAAAATCTATTATATTCTATTAAATGCTAAAAAATGATTTAAAAGCTATTTAAACCCTAAAAAAATGCTAATAAAATCCAGAAAAATCACCATAATTCCCAGAGGGACAAAATGAGCACCGAACGACACAAAAATAATCGGTAAAAATAAACGGGCACCGAAATAACCCAAAAATCGATTCTACTGATCAAAAACACCTGAAACACGAGACGGGAGCTGTGATCCCTGATAAAATCAAAACAAATGAAAATATGCAATGTGTGCAATATGCAGATGCGAATGCGGTTATGCGTCGAAACATCGGACCAAATGCGAGACCCGGTTGGTCAAATTTTGGGGTGCAACACTCCACAATCTGTGTTTCAGTATTGTATACTCTGTAGCCTTTAGAGCGTTCAGAATATCCAAGCATGAAACACTTCTGTGCTTTAGAATCAAACTTGCTAAGATTCTCTTTAGTGTTCAACATATAACAAATACATCCAAAAGGATGAAAATAAGCAATGTTGGGCTTTCTGTTCCTCCACAATTCATAGAGAGTCTTTTCCAGAAGAGGTCTTACAGACACTCTGTTCTGAATGTAACATGATGTGTTTATTGCTTCTGCCCAAAAGTGATTTGCCAGATTAGTCTCGTTGATCATGGTTCTGGCCATTTCTTGCAGAGTTCTATTTTTCCTCTCTACAACTCCATTTTGTTGTGGAGTTCTAGGGCAGGAGAAATCATGAGCAATGCCATTTTCATTAAAATATTTTTCAAAATATTTGTTTTCAAATTCGCCACCATGATCACTTCTGACTTTGATTATTTTAAAATCTTTTTCATTTTGGACTTGTTTGCAGAAGTCAAAGAACACAGAATGTGACTCATCCTAGTGTTTTAAGAACTTTACCCATGTCCATCTACTATAGTCATCAACAATGACTAATCCATACTTCTTGCCTCTGATGGATGCAGTTTTCACTGGCCAAACAGATCAATATGAAGTAATTCTAATGGTCTGGAAGTAGAAACAACATTTTTTGATTTAAAAGAGGATTTTGAAAACTTCCCTTTTTGACATGCTTCACAAAGAGCATCTGAGGTGAACTTCAACTTAGGAAGTCCTCTGACAAGATTAAGTTTATTAATCTGAGATATACGTCTCATATTGATATGCCCCAATCTTCTGTGCCAGACCCATTGCTCCTCATTAACAGACAAGAGGCATTTAACATTCTGAACCTTAAGTTCTGAAAGATTTATTTTATAAATGTTGTTTTTCCTCTTTTCACTAAATAGAATTGAGCCATCCTTTTGACTAATAGCTTTACAATATTTTTGATTAAAGATTATGTCATAACCATTGTCACTTAATTGACTTATGGACAATAGATTATGCTTTAATCCTTCTACAAGTAAAACATTAGTAATAGAGGGAAGGTTACCATTTCCAATAGTGACAGATCCAATGATCTTGCCCTTCTGATTCCCTCCAAATTTCACGTCACCTCCAGGTCTAAGCTCCAGACTTTGGAACATAGACCTTTCTCCCGTCATATGTCGCGAGCATCCAGAGTCCAGGTACCATGACTGGCATCCTGACCTTGCTGCTAAGAACATCTGCAACAGGAATTATTTTACTCTTAGGTACACAGATCTTCTTGGGTCCTTTTGGGTTAGTTGTTCTGAAGGTTCGTCTAAACTTCTGTTTTTCAACATAAGGTTTATTCTGACTAGCCTTAGATTTAAACACATAAATGTTCTTTTCAGAACGAGTGTGTTTAATATCATTCAAGTGACCAAATTTAAAATGAGAATATAAAGGAGTCTTCTTGATGATAATTTTATCAACAGGTTTTGGATTTAAATCCTTTCCAGAGGAAGATTTATATCCAATTCCTTTTCTATTATTTCTGCTAACTCCATATATCATAGAAGCCATTTTGCTTCTGTCTATGCTTTTAGCAAGAAACTTCTAAAAGTTGTAGTCATATTTTTCCAAAATATTTTTGCATTCAGACTCAGTTTCAGAATCAGAGTCTTGTTGAGCTAATTCAAAATCATTTTTCATTTTTAAGTTCTTTTCATTTAGCTCAGCCACTTCTGATTTGAGAATATTATTCTCAGATACAAGATTGCTTTGACGCTCCTTGTATTTGAGCTTAATATTGTTATAGCTCTTCAAAACTTCTGATAACACTTTGATAAGTTCATATTTAGTGAGTTTAGCCATTACCTCTTCAGTGTCAGAGTCAGATTCAGATCCTGAAATTCCTTCCTCATGATCTTCCATGTCTGCCACCAATGCTACGTTGGCACATTCCTCTTCTGACTCAGATTCAGATTCAGATGTATCTGAATCATCCCAGGTTGCCATTAGAACCTTCTTCTTCTTATCAAATTTTCTTTTAGGATTTTCTTTCAAAAGCTTTGGACATTCATTTTTGTAATGCCCAGGTTCTTTACATTCGTAGCAGACAACCTCCTTTTTGCCAGATCTTCTGTGTCCAGAAGATTCTTTTCTTTGGTCAGGCTTCCTGAAGTTTCTAAACTTCTTTCCTTTATGCTTCCAGAGTTTGTTTATTCTTCTGGACAGCATGGATAATTCATCTTCATCTTCAGATGAGGATTCTTTAGAGCTTTCCTCTATTACCTGCAACGCTTTAGCAGATTTATTAGATTTTAAGGCAATTGACTTACCTTTCTTTTGAGGCTCATCTTCCTCAAGTTCGATTTCATGACTCCTCAGTGAGCTGATTAGTTCCTCCAAGAATATCTGGTTCAGATCTTTAGCCATTTTCAGAGCAATCACCATAGGTCTCCATCTGGTGGGTAAGCTTCTGATGATCTTCTTCACGTGATCAGCAGTAGAGTAACCTTTATCCAGAACCTTTAGTCCAGCTGTAAGTATTTGAAATCTGGAGAACATGGCTTCAACAGATTCAGCTTCTTCCATCTTGAAAGCTTCATACTTCTGAATTAGAGCCAGAGCCTTTGTTTCCTTGACTTGAGAGTTTCCCTCATGAGTCATCTTTAGAGATTCAAAAATATCACATGCAGTTTCTCTATTTGTGATCTTCTCATACTCAGTATGAGATATTGCATTTAACAATATAGTTCTAGACTTGTGATGATTTCTGAATTCCTTCTTTTGAACTTCAGTCATAGATTTTCTTTCTATTTTCTTGCTATTCCCATCAATGGGATGAACATACCCATCTATGACCAAATCCCATAAATCAGCATCATAGCCCAGGAAGAAACTTTCTATTCTGTCCTTCCAATAATCAAATTTCTCCCCATCAAACATAGGGGGTTTAGTGCTGATTCTATCCCTTTCTTCATATTTGTTGTTAATGTTAGATATTGAAGTATCAACCATAGTAACAACCAAATATATATATCAAAGTTTTTCTCACTGGATCTTTTCTGTCATTGTGAAGTGGTAGCACACACAGAACCAGGCTCTGATACCAACTGAAGGTGAGAAAATACTTAGAAGGGGGGGGGGGGGTTGAATAAGTATTTATAAAAACTTCTAGCAATAAAAACACAAAGATTTTTATCCTGGTTCGTTAAACTTAACTACTCCAGTCCACCCTATCAAGAGTAATTTGCCTTTCTCAAACAAGGACTTAATCCACTATTAATCAACTGATTACAATAACAATCACTAAGAGCAACTGTTCTTAGTCTTCTCAAGAACTAGTGATCCCAACTGGATCTTCTCAAGGAACTATTACAATGAAATGTAAGATAAATACAAGTGTTTGAATGCTTCTAACAAGCTTTATCACAAGAGTGATTGTTCACTTAATGTTAAGAACAAAAGAATAAACTCAGCAAAGAGAATAAAAATATTTTATGAGAGCTTGTAAGAGTTTCTATCAAAGATTCGTCAACTGAAGAAGATGAGGAAGACTTGCTTTTATATGCACAGTAGTCCACAAAGTCTTGACGTTGGAGGCTGTGTACTGAAAAGGCCTGAACCTTTTTGTCTTTACATCACATGAACTTTCCTGGAAGTAGAATGCACAGAGAAATGCTTTTGGTCTGTATTCTAGTGTCAAGCATGAAAGAGGAAAGAGTCGTTGAGCCAAATCAACGGATATGACTTTGAATTCTTCTTCAACAAGTATTTCACTTCAGCAAAGTAAACATCAGAGTCTGCGTGATCAGAGTCTTGGATGCCCATTAGATTTTGCTGAATCAGAGTAATGCAGCAAGTGTGCTTTAGAGTGTAGTTCTATCAGAGCAGAGTTTTATGAATCAGATCCTCAGTACATGCAGCGTGTAGTACTCTCAGAGTCTTCTGAAAAAACTGTGCTTCTAACTCTCATACAAAGATCTTCAATGCTTCAGAGTCTTCAGATCTTTCAGAGTCTTCTGCTTCAGATTCTTCTGCAGCTTCTGCTTCAGATTCTTCTGTAGCTTCTGCTTCAGATCCTTCTGCAGGCAGCATTCAGATTCTTCTATAAGATGATTCTGACTCTTCAGAGTCTTCCATAGTTCCATGTTCAGATTAATTTGCTCTTATATATATATATATATATATATATATATATATATATATATATATATATATATATATATATATATATATATATATATATATATATATATATATATATATATATATATATATATATATATATATATATATATATATATATATATATATATATATATATATATATATATATATATATATATATTAACATCTGCAGCAAATATTCATGAACAAATTTTAGAGTATATAATTCTTTAATACAAAATTTCATGAGTTATCATCAAAACATAGAGATATTACTAACAAACAATCAATGTTTTTACAAGGACATCATTCCAGCAGAAGGGTGACAAATATTATCATAATAATCAATGCATATAATTATATATATCCACAATCTTAGAATACACATAATCAACATTCTCACCATAAGTCATCCATATACGTCACAATGTATATACAAATATATGGATAATCACCAAGCATGTTTCCTCATACATACATCCACAATTTCAGTCAATTCACCTAAACATACACATTATGTTTAATTCACCATAATTTATATAAACATATACAATCATGTTTATTTATTAATTTCTCAGTCAATATCATTCATAATTACACATTCACAATTCACATTATTGCACATAAACATTTACAATTATGTTTATTCATCATAAAGTACACACACACACACACACACACACACACATATATATATATATATATATATATATATATATATATATATATATATATATATATATATATATATATATATATATATATATATATATATATATATATATATATATATATATATATATATATATATATATATATATATATATATATATATATATATATATATATATATAACACCAAGCATATTTATCATGCATATATCCAAATTTCTCAATTCAACAATTCACACACAAGCATACTTTCATATAACAATGATATCTATGTCATGTGACTCATATAAAACTCATCAATTCTCACCAATCCCTACTTGGGATTATGGGTACATCATTTATACCCCACCAGGAACAACATCTCAGTTATTCTACCCCGGTGATTATTCCACTAGGAACGAAATCTTAGTCATTCTACCCCAGTGTATACGACCATGTCACTATACCTCACTAGGAACAACACCTTGTTATTCTACCCCAGTGATTACTCCACTAGGAACATCATCTTGTTATTCTACCCCAGTGAGTACGAGCCTTACACATATACATATTTTCAACATCATCATCACATTTACCAAACAATGCACTTATATTCACAATATGTTCTCATGCATTTTTCACATACAATCACATACAAACAATATACATTCACAATTCAATACCATCACCACATTTATTACAATTCAATCATATATATATATATATATATATATATATATATATATATATATATATATATATATATATATATATATATATATATATCGCAACATATATATAATTCACCATTCATTCATATACATCACAAGGTATATTTATTCATAATAAACACATTCATCACTCCACATGAACATTTACAATTATGTTTATTTACCAATACACAATTCATGATGATAAATGCAACTCATAGAGACCGACTCACGATTCTATGCAGATGCACATGTGGTACTGACTCATTCAGCAGGTTCAATTGAAGAACCAAATGGAACCATCGCTCGTTACCGAAGTAACTCCCCGTCGGGCCTACGATGTTTACCCATCGCTCACACCCCACATGGGCACACGATGTTTCAGGATTGCTCACACCCCACACGAGCACACAATCCGATCACTCACACCCCACACGGGCACATGATTTGATCGCTCACACCCTACATGGGCACACGATCTGATTGCTCACACCCCACACGGGCACACAATCGTTCAGCAGATTCTACGCGGAACCAATCAGCACAAGGATGTATATCATGATGCTTCACATGCAAAATGACTCCATACACTTCTTGAAATGCATACATATTCATAATGTTTTCATGCATTTATCTCATCTAATCTCATACAATCATCATACATTCACAATGCATATTCCATATTGTATTCATCATTTATCTCATATTATCACATACAACCCATATGTATTCACAGCAATTATGCCAAACGGCAACCGAACGCTCTAATTATTTAAATCTCACTACTTAAAATAATTAATCTCTACTAATCGGTAAAATAGGCTAAATGTCGGCTAAAAATAGTATTTCTTTTCACCATGTTATAGAACATATTATTAGCTTCAGTTTGATATAAAGAACGACAAAATACGATAAACGGTGAAGAAGTTGTGAATTTTCAAAGTTTCAAAAAAAAAAATATTTTCTCACACTTACAGTGTTAACGGGTTAACGCATTCCGTTAACCAGTTAACGGCTCCAAAAAATCTTGGCCATTTTTAATACCGTTAATCGGTTAACCCATAGTGTTAACCGGTTAACACCTGAAAAACTTGGAAAACCAAGCTACGGGTTTGTGCCCAAAACCCCCCAAAAACCCGACCGATTTAATTATTTTCTCCCGATTAAATACCTACTCATCATTATCAATCATATAGTAACAATTTAGGATCATAAAATGCAAATTCTACGACTTCCGATTTTCATCCAAAATCTTAACCTCCAATTTTCCAAAAATGTCAAAACTCACAAATTCAACCAAACGAAATCCTATAATCACGGCTAAACATTACCCGACTAAATTACGCAATTTATTTCGAGTTTCATCCGCGAAAACATCGGTTTCTATCGATTACACTCATTTCTGCCCTAAAATGGAAAATGAGCAAAAACTCTCCAACAATCCAAACCAATCCAACAAACACATACATAATCATACACATTGATAGAATAATAAGATTTCACACCCTTACCTTGATTAAAATCGAAAGCTAGAAGCCGTTCTTGAGCTTTCCAAACTTTTTCTCCTTTTCCTTCTCTTTTCTTCTCTTCCTCTTTCTTTCTCTACTCTTTTCCTTCTTTCCTTTCTATCTTTTCTTTCTATCTCTTTTCTTTCCACTTTCTCTTATATCCCCTTTCTCTTCTATTTTTTTTCTTTCCATTATATTTTCTTCTCTCCAAATATCTACCAATTCCTTTAGATAATCATCAAATAATTTCAATAAATCAATTAGTTAACATAAATAATTAATTAATGAAAATTGGGTTGTTACAGGAGGCGACTGATTAGGCTCTTAATCACAAACTCTTTTGTTTTATGTTGAAGCACATTTTTAAAATCTTTCCAACCAGGGGGAAATTTTTCAATTATCACAGCAATCTAAAATTGCTCATCGAGGAGCACACCCTCAGTTATGATTTCATGAGCAATCTTCTGAATTTCGTGGCTTTGAGCTTCCACAAACTTTTCATCAACCATCTTATAATTCAGGTAGCGGTTGACAGCGTATTTTTTTGCACCTGCTTCTTCATATCATATTTCTTCTACAGAGCTTCCCATGCCTGTTTAGCATTGTTACAATTACTATAGTAATCATACATATCATCATCAAGATTGTTCAAAATATGGTTTTTGCAAAGATAATCATTATCTTTCTCGATGGAAATCTCTTTCTGGAGTTGTAAATCATCTGCCTTAGTCTTAGCAGAAGAGTCTGATCCAGACGAGTTGAGAGTCGCGTTTGAATCTGCAGTTGTCTTACCATTATTTTGTTCAGTTGATCCAGGAGGAGTAACAGGGATATCCTTAGTCAGAACGTGTGCAACCTTCTTCAAAGTTAAGATTTTTTTCATCTTAGCTTGCCAATGTTTGAAGTGAGAACCCTCAAACTTAATTGGTTTGTCAAAGACAGCAGCGGCCGCAGTAGTACCGATAATTTCCTCAGTAGCCATGACAAGTATAAAAACCTTCTTAAAATTGTTGTATTTAGATTTTGGAAAATTTTCCACAAAGAAAGTTATCGGGACAAGTCGCATAATAGGCCGCTTTCTTTAAAACGTTTCGTCGTACTGTCAAAATTATGCAATGCAGTCACGTTTCGACGACGTCTCTAGGATAAAATAGCTCATTTAAAAAATATGATTATCACTTGTACTATAATAAATCGTTCGTAGAGATACACCTCTAGATGATGTTTTAAACCACTCATATCTGAAAATAGTTTCAGTCGATGATGGTGCAATAAACCACTCGAAAAATAAAGAAGGGCAAAAATAATTTAAGATGAAGAGAATAAAGAGATTCTAAAAATTCAGAAAAATGACATGCTTTGCAACTGAATTGATGAATCTTATTAATGGGTAGGAGATTCAATTGAGTGGAGAGAAAATAATGGGAGGGAGTTATTCATTCAAAACTAGGTTAAAACTGGGTTTTGATGAGTGACGCATTATAATTATTAGTTAATATTAATTATTTAACTTTCACGTAATCAATTAGAATTAACTTCCATTAATTAATACGGATGACTCTTTCAAATTCACATCAAGTTTTTCAACGGGTTATGATGATGACAAATGAATAAGGAAAAGTTAAGTTGCAAGTATCATTAGTCACGAAGCAAGCTCGGAGAAAAATAATTAAGTTTCTCTTTGAAGAGTTAAAAAGAATCAAAACAATCAATCAATTAAAAAAATAGAATTAAAGATATGAAAGCTCGACTAATCCATCGTTTAGTATTTTTATCTTGTATTTGATAAGTTGAATGTAAATTAAGTAAGAGTAATTTACATTACTAAGAGAGTGAGAGTTGTGTTTTTTTATTGTGCTAAATAGGTTTAATCAAGAGTTAACTCCTCTTGTGATGTTATAACAAACATAGTTAAACATGTAAAAACTTGCTGGAAGATTATTGAATTGAAATTGTGAAAAACCTAAAATTATTGATAGGTGAAATTTCAAGAGATTTGATAGGTGAAATTTCAAGAAGAATCTCTTAAAAACTATAGCAAGCCCATACTTTACTTCTTCAATCTAATAAAAGAGCCTTGGCATTTAAAAGAAAAAGGATTCAACACTTTAAATGACACACTTTGTAATTTAAAATAGACTCCATCACCTCCCTCAAGTTACTTTCATATCATCACCTTATTCTACTAATCTTTTAGAAAAACTCAATCTGAAATAGACAATATTAATTCATTGAAGTCTAGGCCCTATGCACAAATTTGTATGAAAAATTATACGGCATTGAAGTCTAGGCCCTATGCACAAATTTGTATGAAAAATTATACGGAAATAATGCAAGAGAAAAATATATGACAGCTGTGAGATTTGAACCCACGCCCTTTCGGACTAGAGCCTGATTCTAGCGCCTTAGACCACTCGGCCAAGCTGTCTTTTTGGTTGAATGTCAAGTGAAACATTTTAAATATTAACTGTCGTGTTGATCAGGTGTGGTTTTGATATAAACAAGTTTATGAAAAGCAAATATTGTGTTGTAAATGGTAACTTTTCACAGGGGTTGATTCAGATCTGATCGTGCTTGCTGAAAGATTTAGGATGATTAAAAATGTATCTTACAAATTCAATCTCTTGTTTTTATTAAACTTCATTATCTAACAGCAACAAAACAGTAGCATATTCCACCTTGATAAATCAGAATAACATTATAGGTATGGTTTTAAATTACGGATACGGTCGCATTGCAATTGCAGTTATTGTAGTTGTTACAATGTAGTTGCGTTGTGAATTTTGATTGGGAGGAATTTGAAATATACTGTTAAAAATTACTTTGATGTTATAATATTTTTTTCTATATAGAAACTAAATTTTGAATTTTGATGAAAATGTTTGAAGAAATATAGGCGAAATTGTCTTATGAGATTTTTAATGACGGTCAGAACGCAATTACGTCGCAATTGCGATTTGATGCGGTTTCCCAAATCTTTGATGTGATATACCCATCTACGGAAATTTTGTCTTTAGGTAAGGTAGTTAAGGACCAAGTAATGTTAGTTCCTAGAGCATGAAGTTCTTTGTTCATGGCATCATTGTAAGTTTTTGGTTCAATTACATTTGAAATAGAAAATGTTTAATGAAGATGAGATGAAGAGATTTTATGATAGGATAAAACAGATTGTGAAGGAAATTTGTAGTAAAAGTGGAATGGCAAATTTTATGACTGCAATGAAAGTCTTTGAGATATTCTGAATGAATAAGGACATCAAACTAAAAAAAATCTTGATATGCAAAATCAACACTAACATAAGAACCAGTAGTGTTAGTAAAAAAAAAAAGGTAGATTCATAGAAAGTCTTAGGTAGATGATCTTTAAGATGGTAAAGACTATTGTGAAGTCTTGAAAGTACAATTATCTTAAAACTTGTAACTTCCCTAATTTGACAAATAGATTCATTAAAAATCAGCTTGAAATTATAATTACAAGTAAGAAGATGAACATGGATGATATTAAATTTTAAAGTAGGCAAATAAGGGATATTATATAGTTTTAAAAAGGGTGAAAACTCAATAGTTCCAAAAAGTTCCACAATAGTCAAACCATTAGGTAAAGATACACTAATAGGATTAATTCTGCAAAAAGAATTGTATTGTAATTATCGCTTAATCTTTTGAGAAAGAAAATCACCAATTCATAGTATATGTTATTGTTGCTTGATGATTTTGAAGGTTGGCAGCACAATTGCATGATGTGTGACATGTGAAAGAATGTAGAGGATGAAGAGTCTTTTTCATACCGTGACTACATGTATGGTAGTTGTTGTTTAATGGCGGATGGCGGAGACACCAAAACTACTCTTAATTTTTCTCCTTGATTAATATAATAAGAAGATGAGTGATATTGAGAAGAATCTTTAGAAATGAGAATTGATGAATCATTGTTTGTATTATTTATTCTAGAAGAAGATGAATATTCATCTTCCATTGGAAAAGAAGAAAAAGAAAAGAATAGAAGACAAAAGGAAGCATTTCTAAGGTATATTTGCATATGATTTTAATGGTATACGATCTTGTTGGTTTTGGCGTTGACAACACCTAATGTTAAGTGGCATTCGGTGGAATTTTTGTAGATATTTAATCAAGCAATCTCTAATAATGGTGTCTATCAAAGAATTCATATCAAGTCTTGTTAGATAAAATAAGTCAAGATTCAGATAAAGTGCTGAATCGATGATTAATCTAACATAGGATCTTGAAGTTTCAAAGTTGTGAAAGAGAGAAAGTGTGAAAATTCGTCTGGTCTTCTGTTTGAGTAATCAGTGTATTGCAAAAGTATATGAGTATCTTCTAAAATAGTAAGGCAATTTTCATATACACACAAAAATGTTTTGAAACTTCTCTCCTTTTATAAAATCACCTAAAATAGTTTTACACACATACCTAGTCGGTTACTAGTTTGATTAAATTTTTGGGAGTGTTCCTTACACTAGATAATCGATTAAAACACTAGGGTTAATCAATCATCTCTTTTGTAATGCATCCTAATAGTTTAAGGGAGCTTGTAATCGATGAGTGATAGAGAATTTTAAAACTTTTCATATTTGGCCTATATAAGTGATTAACCATAGGTCATAATCAATTATATGCATTAAAAAGTCCATGTATCATTTTCTTTTTTGAGCTAGATTTTATCCTATAAGTATAAGGCTTTTCCGCATTCCAAAAAACACCATAATTCATTTTGAATCTCTTCTTTCTCACTTTTTACTTCTTTTCTATTATTTCACTAAAGTTTCTTTAGTGCCCCGTGATGCAGCCACAAGTGCACCGCTGTCGCGAAGTTATAAAATAGATATGAAAGCACAGGGATCAATGGTCTATGTACCGAATTTTTATCCAATTGGTGTATATCTAGAGAAATCAAAAGAAGATTGTTTAGTAAATAACTTCAATGATTAAATAGAAATAGCAGAAAAATCACTTAAGTACCAAATTAGGAAAAATTGGAACCCGAGGTTATAGTTCATGTTCCTAACATTATCGTATGATTATCGTTACACCTATTACGAGTCTTTTGCATAAATTATAGAAAATAGATTAAATTGGACACTACCTGCTTTCGTCAACGCATTGCCCCTATCATCGACGAATAATCCTTCGGCTTCCGTATCGTCTAGATTATTATTCGATAAGTCATTACTTTTGTCGAGCTATATGTTTTCTCAAATTCATCTGCCGACTTTCGTATCGTCTGGATTATGTTGTTTAAAAATCTATGCTCCAATATCGATACATATCCTTTCTAACTACAGTCGATACCTGAGAACCACTTACTTTCATAATGAAGTTGGAATGCGTGCACTTAGATTGTAAAATAAGTTTAATTAAAATTATAGCAATCGATAATAACGAATCATACGATAGGTAATGAAACAATCCCCATATCCCCTATTCCCTAAGAAACTACTCACTAATGGTGAGGGTGAAAACAACCACAGAGATATTCTTCGTCAAACTCATATCAATCACACAAAACAAATGAACAATATAGAGAATACTTTTTTTTGGCGTTTTTAGGTGGTAAGAATACCCTTGCCATTTCTGTTGATTTGGCTTATGTTGTTGAAGTTTTAATATTTTGTTGAATTATAGGTACGATATAATTGCATCGAGGGTTTGAGCTCTGGTGCCATTCATTTTACAATTTGTATGTGCATTTTTTTTCATGACAATATGACTTTGTTTTGTGATGTGTGTTGTGCAGTCTGTATATTTACATATAATTTACATTCTGTTATGATGTAGATATACTGTGAAATATCTCCTTGGCCGCGGAACATTTGGACAAGTGGAGACCAGGACAAGCCAACTCTAATCACTTACCTATATTCGGGTTTAAATTGTAAGTTAAATGAGTTTTGGTTTTTATATAACCCTTGACTTTTTGTTATTTTATATAACTCTTCGCCCAACGAATGTTCGTTGGCTGCTCGCTGTTGTTCGCCCAACGAACATGCTGATTCATCTTCATTTCTTTGGCTTCCTTGTCCACTCCTTTGTGTCTTAATCATTGATGTTTTATGTCTATATTCTGCACAATAACACACATCAAAGAATCCAAAAGTATTTGTAATATAATCGAAGAATCACACAAGAACAAGAAATAAATCTATTAAAAACATGAGAATTTAGTTGAAAAGTGCCAAGAAATATGGTTCAATTTAAGTCAAAATTTGCACTTAACAAACTCTCCCAACTAAATTTTTGCTTGTCTTAAAGCAAAGTATGTCCCTTATGGAAACAAGACAGATTTGCTCACACAAGAGGATTTTCTCTAGCATAAGATTCAACCAAAAAATAGATAAAGATTCAAATTCAAACAAGAGAGATTTGCTCAAACAAGAGGATTTTGTCAAGCAAGAGAATGCGCACAAGCAATGTTCACCACTCAATAGAATCAAACAATGACAGAATTTAGTTCTTAAACAAATATCATGCAATGTTTCAAATAACAACTAAATTCTCATGCTTGAATCACTCTTACACTCCTTTTCAAATAAGAATGAAGAAATAAACGTGTTTGCAATCGCGGGGCAATTTCACTCACCTGACAAGCAATGTTAATACAATTAAATTCATACATTCATCTAATCAATCAAAATGAAATCATGAAAGCAAGAAGATCACTAAGGTCTTTAAATTTTGTAGCTTTGTTAGGTTTACGGTAAAGAGACATATCTAAAGGTCATTGAATCGAAGTTGCCAGGCAAAAGAAACATTCATTGTACATGGTATTTAAACATCACAACTTCATTCACCATTTTCTTTCCTCTATTGCAAACCTTCTCAAACTTCCTTTTACACAATTATTTCATTCTCTATTCTTTTTCTTTCAAACAAGCATTCTTTTTCTTTTTCTTTTTTGGCTTAATATCCTTTTTGGTCATGTATCTTAACCTCAGAGTTCATTTTGGTCCCTTAACTTTAAAAATATCCATATTTGTCCTTTAACTCTTCAAAACGTTCCATATTAATCCTTTTTGTTCTATTAGAAACGGAAATATTCAAAAATTTGTTACTAAATTTGTCGCTAATTAGACAAAAATGACTAATATGGAATATTTTGAAGAGTTAAGGGACCAATATGGACCTTTTTAAAGTTAAGGAACCAAAATGAACCCTGAGGTTAAGATACGGGATCAAAAAGGGTATTAAGCCTTCTTTTTCAGATTCATATTCACAATTTTCTTTTTCAATGCTTGTTTGAAATTTTTCAAAATTTTTTAGTAACCTGCCACTTTTATTTTTACTCTCCCCAACTTGGTTTCAACCAAACCTCAAGTGAGTGTTCCTTACTTTTTACGGCAAGGAAGACAATTTAAACAAATTATAAAGGTTCAAGAATTTTTTTTAGAACCCACAAACTTCAATGATGAACTATCTTTCAAATTGTGTACAAATATCAAGTTCATCACTAAATTAGGATCTAACTATTAAGCTGAAAGGGGTTAGCGAATTCGCACTATTCACGGGTAAGTTACTTTTTGGGATATGGTTGTGCTCAATATCAACAAATACCTTATCGTATCTAATGCTTCCAAAAAATAAAAATAATTACAAGATTAAGCATGAATCAAATTTATTTTAAAAAAATCTTATCAATCATCCTATGCATATAGTAAACAATGGAGGTTTCTCGTAAATTTGTGGCTATTGGAACCTAAGTGAAACAAGCATTCAAACACAGTTCCAAAATGAAATAAAATTACATTTTCACAAATAAATAAAAAATTAAATCATTCTAACATTCTATAAAGCGGTACAATCTACCTTGCTTGCATTCACATGTTCAAGATCCTACCATCACCATCCAAACTTGGGAGAATCTTCATTAGATACTTTTATAAAAATAGCAACCAATCTAGAAGAAATTTTCATCATTCATCCATAATCAACACTTGAAAAAATTTAAAAGAAAACAAGTACATATACAATAAAAACAATTGTGCAAAGCTAAAAATATATATAAACTATTGCAATGCACTCAATATCTAAACATCAATCTCCGACAACGGCACCATTTTATTCGAACTACAGTAAAGCAGGAAGAAGCAAAAATTTAGATTTAAATGGATTCCCTTCTGGATTTATATCGTCTCCACATGGATCAGTACGAGGAAAAAAAATACCGTTCAACATTCTCTATATTTATAAGCTTTGTTGTGATTAATTGTTTGGAAGTTGAAAGATACAATAGATAAAAGCGAAAAATATAAAGACGGAAAATATAAAGTAAAGACTGAAATATAAACAGGTTCTTGTTGGGATTGGATCTCATCAATTGATAACACATGCATTCTTCTAATCAGTTAAACACAAATCAATAATTCGTCTGATATCCTTACATATCACCCACAACCAAAGTTATGTCTAATGCAAAGTCGAGAGAACAACTGTATTGTCTCATTGGTGATGTCTCACGCAATTCAACAATACAGAGTATTAAGAACTGATACTCATGCAAATGTTAAGCCTAAATCTATGTATAGATCCTAGGACCTAACAGGTATCCAAAGATGACACACATATCAGATTCATGATTGATTCACATAAAACGCCATGATCAGAATATGTACATACACTTAACCCTTTTTACATGCATTCAACTAATTTGCCAAATGTATGTGAACATAGTTCTTCATTACTATTATCGCGCATCCTCACAATATCGTTCGCTTCAAAAACTGTATCATGGTCTTTACAAGACTATGTCAAAAATTTGCTCATTGATAGATGAGTATCTTAGATCAAAGATTAGAAAAGGTTGCGACAAGACCCTCAAATAAGAAATCAAATACAACATCAATATTGAATCAAAAACATTTCACAAACATATATTAGATGAAATACATAAGGTATCAAAAGATTACATCCAAACCTAACAAAAGATCGAAGATCTTACCTTCTCCCCCTTAGGATTTGTGTTTCTCTCTCTAAAATATGTTTGAAATGAAGAGAGATAAATTTCTGATTTCAAAAATAACTAACTTTTTCTAAAAAGGAAAAAAAGTATATATATATATATATATATATATATATATATATATATATATATATATATATATATATATATATATATATATATATATATATATATATATATATATATATATATATATATATATATATATATATATATATATATATATATATATTATGAATTTTGTTATGTTCACCTAGCGAAGACTACTTTGAGGCACTTCAAGTGTCTCAGGAACAATTAAATCGCCTTTGAAAAATATCTGAATTCGTCGTGCGAGCACTTTTTCGCCTAGCGAACCTCTTCGTTACAGATTCGTCCAGTGAACTTTGGGTCTTTTTCCTACTGCCTCTAATCTGAACTGGTTCACCGGGGCTTTGCTAGGACTTTGCCTAGTGAATATTCACTGGCTGCTCGTTGTTGTTCGCTCATCGAACATGTTGATTCATCTTCATTTCGTTGGCTTCCTTGTCCACTCCTTTGTGTCTTAATCATTAATGTTTTATGCATATATTCTGCATAATAACACACATGTTAAGGAATCCAAAGGTATTTGTAATATAATCGAAGAATCAAACAAGAACAATAAATAAATATATTAAAAACCTGAGAATTGAGTTGAAAAGTGCCGAGAAAGATGGTTCAATTTAAGTCAAATTTAGCACTTAATATTGTGGCAAATTAATTTAGTAATGTTAAGAAATAAGTCAAGAAAGGTTTCATTCACCCACATGAGCCCGGTAAACAATGTTTCATGAAAATTGTTTTTTTTTTAAATTTTATTTATCAACATAATAAATTTATCAATAAACATTTATATAAAAAAAAATTCTTCTAACTTACTAAAAATCAATCTTTATTTTAATGTTTATCATAATTTTTATCAAATTAGACTAATACAAGACACTATATATACAACATGTTATATATTGATAACTACTTATCCAAATATTTAATGACTCGATAAAGTTTTAATAAATTTTTTTTCTCATGGTAGAAATATTTTAAAACATAAAAAATGAAACTACTAATTCAATTATTGTTATAAAAGGGAACAATTTTACTATTAATTCAAATATTTTTATAAATATTGTCAAAACAAAAATAATATTTTTATATACGAAAACAATTTTACTATTGATTCAAATATTTTTATAATAGTGTCAAAACAAAATTAATATTTATATACAAGAAAAAAATACATTGTTGATTAAAATATTTTTATATAGGGGAGAAAATTTTATTGTTATAAACGGGAACAACTTTACTATTGATTCAAATATTTTTATATTGTCAAAATAAATAAATAAATTGATTGAAATATTTTTATATACGGGAACATCTTTAATATTGATTCAAATATTTTTATAAAGTGTCAAAATAAAATTAATATTTATATATGAGAAAAATACATTGTTGATTAAATATTTTTAGATACGGGGAAAAAATAGTATCATTAAAAACAGGAACAACTTTACTATTGATCATAATATTGAATAATAGAAATTTATCGACCATATTTTTCAAATATGTAAAAAAGATTAAGGAAACTTATTAAAAAAGATTGAGTGTATATTTTAACATTGTTTTCTCTCTTATAAAATCGTTGTCTTATTTTAAAAAAATCTAAAATGGCATATTTATCTAATACAAGTTTTAGTAGTTTTTATTTTATTGTTTTTGGTAATAGAGAGGGCCAAAGGCCCAAAGAAACAAAAAGAACTACAAGAAAATCTCTCTAGAGAAGATAGTTCCCCTCAAATCATCATCAAGTAATTTCTGCAAGAAAATAGGAGTAACTGAATATCGTTCAATATTCATCTTTAACCAACAACCCATTTTAGCTAGTTTATCTGCACACCTATTCTCCTCTCTGAATACATGACTCACACAACCAAACTCAAATCTGCTTAACAGACTCTCAATCTTCTGAAGCATATCCACTCCTTCACTTTTCCTTGTCGTCCCTGATTAATGTTCTTCATTACATCTGAAGCATCAATATTCACTTCCACTTTCTTAATGCCTAAATCCAAAGCTAGCATCAAACCATCAAGCACACCCCCAACTCTGCCACGTAGCTACTACAAACCTCCAATATTTTGCAAAACCTCTCACCCAACAACCTTTGTCATCTCTAATGACTCCTCCACACCCTGAAGCTACTCCATCAATACACGCCCCGTCCACATTAAGCTTCACTGTGTCTAGATTTGGAGGAATCCATTTAATTCGAACTATCTCTATATTCCTCCGAACCATTATTTTATCCATTTGAAGCACCTCTTCATACTTCTTTAGCCTCCTCTCCACCACTATTCTAGGATTCGACAGTCTTTCAAATTTGACATTATGTTCCTCTTGATTCCTCCAAAACCAAATAGAATGGCACGCCATCGCCCAATAATTACTCTAACCTCCCACCTTCTTTGTATCAAAATTTATATTCAAAGTGATCCAACTAATCAAATCAGAATTAAGGAAACTCTGAATTAGACCTAATGGCACTTAATGATCACCAAGGAAATCATTACTGTGGAGTATCTCAACGAAAACCAGACGTGCTAGAGTTAGGTACTAAGGATGTTATTCTTGCTCAAAACAAACTTCTTTCACAATGAGTGGAGCTTTTAACTCAACATATGTCGAAACTTCCACAACAAATCAAAGAAATTCAAGAAGTTCCTACCAAAGCTCAAGTGGCAAGTTGTGAATTGTGTAAAGGTGACCATCCTACCGGGTATTATCCTCCGGTATTGGAAGAAGTCAACTACGTCGGAAATCAAAATCAGGGATACCAACAAAGACCACCTTATCAACAAGCAAATCAAGGTTATCAAAGACCAAATCAAGGGTACCAACAACCTTGGAGGCCGCAAGAAGCCGAAACTTCAAATCGTCAATAATATCAAAATTACACTCAACCTCCACAAACTCAAAGTGCATCATCAAAGATGGAGGAAACTCTTACTCAATTTATGCAAATGTCAATGTGAAATCAAAACAACACTGATGCGGCTATAAAGAATTTGGAGACACAAGTGGGTCAATTATCAAAATAATTGGTCGATCAACAAAAAGGGCCTTTCACGGCTACCGCTCTTCCAAATCCTAAGGAGCATTGCAAGGCGATTCTCACAAGAAGTGGTAGAGAAATTGACATGGGCGTAGGTGAGGAGATAGTGGCGGAAGAAGTTGTAGTTGAAAAAGAAAATGAAAATGTTGATAAAGAAGTAGAAAAAAAATGTTGAGGGAGATTTAGTTAAAAATGAGAGAGTGAAAAGAATAAGGAAGAAAAGAAAAGTAAGAGAGAAGAAAAAGTGAAAAAGTATAGGAAAGGAAAAGAGCAAGTGAGCACTATCTCGATTCAAAATTTGCCTTATCCACATGCTCTGACACGGAAAGATAATGCGAGACACTATGCTCAGTTCATGGACATATTCAAACAATTGCAAATCAATATTCCATTTTCCGAAGTATGCAAAATTCATGAAGGACATCCTTACGAATAAGAAGAGGTATACAGATCAAGAAACTATCATGGTGATTGCTAGTTGTAGCGCAATCATTCAACATATTCTCCTAAGAAAAGAAAGTGATCCGGGACGAGTCACTTTGCCCATCACAATTGGAAACACTTACATTGGCAAGGGGTTGATCGATTTAGGCTCTAGTATCAATTTGATACCCTTATATATTGTGAAGCAGTTGGGATACATGGATTTGAAGTCTACTCAAATGACATTGCAACTTGCCGACAAATCTACCACTCGCCCTCATGGTGTAGCCGAAGATGTGTTGGTAAAGGTTGACAAATTTTTGTTCCCAATCGACTTTGTGGTGATTGATATGGAAGAAGATGAAGACTCTCCCTTGATTCTTGGTCGACCTTTTATGAAGACTGCGCGCATGGCGATTGATATGGATGATGGTCTAATGAAGGTTAGAGTTCTAGATGAGGAGATTTGTTTCAATATTTTTGAAGCCATGAAGCTTTCAAAGGACAAAACCGATTGTTTTAGAATTGATGCAACAAAAGTGGCGATCGAAGAAGTCAAGGAGTTGTTGCAAGTTTCCACACCATTACAACAAGTTCTTACCGATGCTCTTTCAAAAGTCAATGAAGAAGAAGAAAGAGAGATTGAAAAGTGTTTGCGGGAGCTTGAAGAATTAGAGGAAATCCCACCTTTGAAAGAAAGGGTGGAAATTTTGAAAAAAGAGAACAATGAGGAAGGCAAACTTGAGTTGAAGTTGTTACCATCTCATCTTAAATATGTTTTCCTTGATGAAGAGAAAAACAAGCCGGTGATCATAAGTTCGGATCTAACCATGGAGGAAGAAAGGAAATTAATTGTTGTTTTGAAAAAAAATCAAGAGGCAATGGGTTAGACTTTTTCCGAATTGAAAGGTATAAGTCCTTCCTATTGTATGCATCGAATATTCATGGAGGAAGATTTCAAGCTGGTAGCTCAACCGCAAAGAAGATTGAATCCTACTATGAAAGAAGTGGTGAGGAAATAAGTTGTCAAAATGTTGGATGCCGACATGATTTATCCTATTTCCGATAGTCTGTGGGTTAGTCCAGTTCAAGTGGTACCAAAGAAAGGTGGAATGACGGTTGTTTGTAATGAGAAGAATGAGTTGATTCTAACAAAAACTGTAACGGGATGGAGGATGTGTATCGACTACTGTAGGATCAATCAAGCTACAAGAAAATACCACTTCCCTCTTCCTTTCATGGATCAAATGCTCGAGAGACTTTACTGTCAAGAATATTATTGCTTTTTGGATGGATACTCAGGGTATAATTAAATCACTGTCAACTTGGAGGATCATGAAAAAACAGCTTTCACTTGTCCTTTCGGAATCTTTGCTTATAGGAGGATATTGTTTGGTTTGTGTAATGCACCGACGAATTTTCAAAGGTGTATGCAATCTATATTCTCAGACTTGATTGAGAAGACGATCGAGGTGTTTATGGATGATTTCTCAGTTTTTGGACCATCATTTGATCTTTGTCTGGAAAATCTTGATGTTGTCTTGGAGAGGTGTGTGGATACTAATTTGGTGCTTAATTGGGAGAAATGCAACTTCATGGTTACGGAAGGCATTGTGCTTGGGCACAAGGTTTCTTCAAAGGGACTTGAAGTTGATAAGGATAAAGTGGAAGTGATTGAAAAGTTTTCGCCACCTCTGAATGTGAAGGGAATTTGAAGTTTTTTGGGTCATGCAAGATTCTACCGAAGATTCATCAAAGACTTTGCGAAGATAGCGAAACCATTTAGCAACCTGCTCAATAAAGATAAGTCTTTTCTTTTTGATGATTCTTGTATGACAGGTTTTGATTCTTTGAAACAAAACCTAATAACTGCACATAATTATCGCACCGAACTAGAAAAATGATTTTGAACTCATGTGTGATACGAGCAATTATGCGGTTGGCACAGTGTTAGGCCAAAGAAAAACCAAAATTTTCCATGCGATACATTATGCGAGCAAGGTTATTAATGATGCTCAAATTAATTATGCAACAACTGAAAAGGAATTGCTTACAATAGTGTACGCATTAGAAAAATTTAGGTCTTATTTGATCGGGTCCAAAGTTATGGTGTACACCGATCATGCAGCGATCAAGTATCTGCTTACCAAACCAGATTCCAAGCAACGGTTAACTCATTGGATTCTTTTATTATAAGAATTTGATCTTGAAATTCGTGATAAAAAAGGATCCGAGAATTTGGTAGCGGATCACTTGTCCCGACTTGTGAATGATGAAGTCACAAAACATGAGCAGGAGGTGAGGGAAGAGTTCCCTGATGAAAATTTGTATATGGTGAAGGTTAGACCTTGGTTCACTTACATGGATAACCACAAAGCCACTAGATTAATGTCAGAAGGTCTAACTAGTCACCGGAGAAAAAAAATTTGTCTGACGCCAAGTACTTTGTGTGGGATGAGCCACATCTGTTCAAACTTGGTGTCGACAACATTTTAAGGAGATGTGTATCTGAGGAGGAAGCCAAAGACATATTGTGGCATTGTCACAACTCTCCATATGGAGGTCATTTTAACAACACAAGAACAACTGCTAAAGTCCTCCAATCAGGATTTTATTGGCTGTCCTTGTTCAAAGATACGCATGCGCACACAAAAAGTTGTGACAAATGTCAGAGGATTGGTGGAATATCACAATAAAATGAAATGTCACTACAAAGCATGATAGAAGTCGAGGTTTTCGATTGTTGGGGGCATTGATTCTGTTGGTCCATTTCCACTGTCATTTGGAAATGAGTACATTCTTGTTGCGGTTGACTACGTCTCAAAATGGGTGGAAACCATAGCTAGCGCTAAGGCAGACGGGAAAACCGTAATAAATTTTTTGAAAAAAAAACATACTTTCTCGCTTTGGTACTCCGAGAGTGTTAATAAGTGACGGAGGATCGCACTTTTGTAACACTTAGTTAGCAAAAGCTTTAGAACAGTATGGTGTGCGGCACAAAGTTGCAACACCGTAACATCCGCAAGCTAACGGACAGGCGGAGGTATCAAACCGAGAAATTAAAAAGATTTTGGAAAAAATTGTGTCTACCTCGAGGAAGGATTGGTCAAGCAAGCTTGACAACGCCTTGTGGGCCTATCGGACAACTTTCAAGGCTCCGATTGGTCTCACACCTTTCAAAATGGTCTACGATAAAAATTATCACCTTCCAATTAAATTGGAGCACAAAGCCTTTTGGGCATTGAAGTTGCTAAATTTTGATCAGAACTTGAGTGGGACAAAAGAAAAAGTCAACTTCATGAGTTGGAAGAAATATGCCTCCAAGCCTATGAATTAAACAAAATCTACAAAGGCCGAGTGAAGGGGTATCATGACAAGAAGATTATGATCAAGAAGTTTGAGGTAGGGAAAATGGTGTTACGATTCTATTCTAGGTTGAGATTGTTTCCCGGAAAGTTAAAGTACAAGTGCTTGGGTCCGTTTCGAATTCGCAACATTTTGAGTTACGGGTCAACTACTATCGAAGACATAAAAACCAAAGAGAATTTGACACTCAACGGCCAAAGGTTGAAGATTTACCTAGGTGGTGATTTCGAGCAGGACACCACCTCTATGCCTTTCTGCGATCCGTGATCGCATCGGACCGTCGAGCTCCAACGAAGTTAAACAAAGTGCTTGTTGGAAGGTACCCCAACATTATAAGTATTTACTATCTTTTGTTGTATAATTGTTGTGTTTGATGTGGTGGACTTTTGCTGAAAAATGATCTAAAATGATAAGTGAAAAAAAACCAAAACCTGTCATGTTTGCTAGCACCTTCGTTGTGCGAAGAGCTCAACGAACATATTTGCTGGAACGTTCATAGTGCGAACAGAGTGAATCAGGTTATGTTATTTTAACATTCAGTGGGCCACCCAATTGGGCCCAAACCGTGTTGTTAGTTCTACAGATTCTAGGGTCACTCCACCTCACTCTCACATTTTTCACACTCCACTCTCACATCACAATTGTGCCTCTCTATGTTGCAAAGCCTAATTTTGTATCACATCCCCAAATCAAGCTCCTCAACCAGGTATGTTTCTCTTTCTCAATTCTTCTATAATAGGGTTGTTTTAGTTTGAAGAAGAACACACTTGATGGGTTGAACTAGGGTATGACAGAATTGTCAAATTTGTGGTTGCATGTATGTTTAGAACTATCCCTAGCATGACCAATGTTGATGTTCATGAATTGTTGTTGTTAAAAATTAGATTCTCTTGCCTATGGGTTAAAAATAGTGGGGAATTTCAAAAACCCGCAGCCTTCGCTAGCACCTTCACAGTGCGAATCTGGGGCGAGTATTCGCCAGGTCTTCGCACAGGGAAGTTTGCAGCGAACGTGACAACATTTTGTTTTTCTGTTCTGATTGTTAAACTGATCTGTTATGTGGATGTTTTGTTCTTCTCCTGTGTTTTGTTTACAGATGGCGTCCAGGTCAATAGCGTCTAAAAAGTGAAAGTTCGGTAGCACCTCTCGGACCCAACCAATCCAGTATGATACTGAGAGATTTGTGGGTCCTAAGCAAGCCGCTCGATACGTGGCTTTGGAAAAGCGAAAGATTCTGCCATAGAAGAGGTTTCTAATTCATCCAGAAGAATCATACAGAACTTTCGCAGGACTCATAAACAACAAGAAATGGGACGTGTTGGTGACGCCAACAGACAACTATAACATAGAGGTAGTGCGGGAGTTCTATGCCAATGCACTTCTAAATGACGACGGGCCATTCACTTGGACAACAAGGATATCAGGCAGACCGATGAGATTTGACAGAGATTCCATCAATAGGGTACTTGGAAGACCGCTTAGCTTGGGTGAAGATGAAATTGATGATTATCATCGAGATCTGAGACATCACAGAAATACAGATCTGATTTCCGATGCTGTATTGATGGAAGGTAAAACTGTAAAATTGAACCCATATGGGGTTCCAAGGCATTACCATAGAGAAGACATGAAGCTTTTACCTCAGTTAGTGTTGCTGTTGATTTTGACAAACATTAAGCCAAAATCACACACATCGACTGTGCCGATCCAATTACATATTTGGTCCACTTTATTCTTACTAATATCCAGATTGATGTGGCTCGGATCATTGCCGATGAGATGCGAGCCGTGGTGGAGAGTGGATAGAAAACGGGGGCGAGAGTTAATTGTCCCCTCGCTTTTCCGTGTCTCATCATGGCATTGTATGTTCAGCCGAGGGTGAGACTACCTTCTCGTCGACAGGTGACGATTCCGGCCGCCATTGATGACAGATATGTGGACAAATACTGCCAGCCTAAAGGTTTTAAAGGGAGTTCAGCTGCTGCAGATATCGGGGCTACTGATGGCCCTGGTGTTGCTTTCTCACAGGGTTTTGATCTATCCCAGCAGGATGTCTGCAATTATAACTGGGATTGGATGGCAGCTACTCAGTGTGCCATGATTGATATACATGACTCTATGTAGGTACTTCAGCTGCAGTGTTGTGACCCCTCCGTGGAGCGTAGAATGATGACTCGTGAGCAGTTCCTTGAGCACGTGAGCTGGCCTGAGGTCAGGCCTACTTTTGGAGAGGGGGAGGGTGCCTCTGATCCTAATGGTGGTAGCGCTGAGGTAGTGGAGGATGACGATGATGATGATAATGAGGATGTTGATGGAGAGTCTGATTCAGGTTCAGAGAGTGCAGAGGAGACAAAGTATGAGGAGGACTGGTGATTTTGTGTTATTTTGATTTTATGAGGATGATTTCGAGCAACTTCTTTTGGTCTTCAAAGTGAAGTATTTTTGTGCTTGAATCATTGGTTTTGCTAGTTTTATTGTATTGTTGTTTCAGATATTGGGTCTTGTACTATTTTGTGGTGTTTTTCACCCATGCACATTTTTTATTAAGTTTAATTAACATTGAGTTTTATGTTTAAAATATTTTGTTTCTCTTTTCAAATGGTTGTTAATATCTTTTGGTTGTTGAGTTCTACTAAACTTCTAGATCGATTGCTCTCTGGAAAGAAGTATCCAATGAAGATGCATCCGAGTTTGGATGGTAATGATAATATTAAGCAAGTGAATAATGTCAAGGTACATGGTTACCTTTGGTTAGAATTTTAGAATGCTTAAGAACTTAAATCTTGTTGAAAATGGATATTGTTCTTTAATCAACATTATTGAATGAATGTTTCACTTAGGACTTAGAACCGCAAATTGTGAGGAAACCTCCATTGTGCACTAAATGCTGGATTTCTAATAGATTTTGTTGATTCATGCTTTATCTTGTATTATTGTGAATTTGTAGAAGCAAGTAGAAATGATCAAGGCACTTATTTTTTATTGAGCACAACCAGTTCCAAATGAAACTTACTCGTGAGCAGAGAGTATTCGTTAACCCCTTGAGCCTAAATAGTGTGAATCTCAGTCTGAAATTGTGCGAGATTCCAAAAAGAAATTCTTGAACCCTTGAATTTTGTTTTAATTGTCCTCTTTGCCTTAAAAAGTCAAGAGCATTCACTTGAGGGCTGAGTAAAAGTTAAGTTGGGGAGAATGAAAAGAAGTATGGTAGGTTGCTACAACTTTTAAAAAAAATCAAGCAAGCATTGAAAAAATTGTTATGTGAATATGAATGTAAAAAAAAGAGAAAAAAGAGTGCTTGCTTGGAAAATAAAAATAGTGTAAGAATAAGTTGTGAAATAAGAGTTGGAAAGGTTTTCAATTGAGGAAGAAGTGGAATGAAGTTGGGATGTATAAATAACTTGTACAATGAATGTCTCTTTTGCATCGGCAATTTCGTTTCAATGGCCTTAGAAATGTCCCTTGTTTGTAAATCCAACCAAGCTACAATTGTAAAAGACCTTAGTGATCTTATTGCTTCCATATTTTCATTTATAATTGTTAGATATTGTATGAATTAGATTGATATTAGCATTGTTTGTTGGATGAGTGAAATTGTCCCCGCGATTGCAAACGCGTAATTTCTTCAATCATTATTCGAAGAGGAGATATAGGGTGATTCATTCAAGATGACATAGTTGTTGATTGATATATGTTTTGCATTGCTTTAAGATTTAGTTCTTGTGCGTTGTTTGATTCTCACCATTAGGAACCCGTGTCTGGTTGCATTCCTTGTGTTTGAGTCATTTAATCCATTTTTGGAGAAATCTTTTTCTTGAGAAAATCCTCTTGTTTCATCATCAAGAGGCATACTTTGCTTGAGGGCAAGCAAAGATCTAGTTGGGGAGAGTTGTTAGATGCCCAACTTTTCTTATTTGATCTATCAAATATGGGCATCTTTCACTCCTTTTTGTAAAAAAAGTGTTAGAATCACTCTTGCTTTGGTTGATTTGCACCATTATGTGAAAATATCTTGGTTCCTTTGATTTGTGTGTTATTGTGCAGGAATTAGACATGAAAAATTGAAGAGTAAGACACAAGAAATATAACAAAGAAACCAAGATAGTATGCAAATAACAGCAAGGTCGCTATGCGAACTTGCTAGCGAAGCTTGCCAGAAAATTTCATAAAGTTTGCACAATGAACTTTGTAGCGAAGGCCAGGAAACCAAAAAAGAAAGAAAAATGGGCCTAAGTTTGTTGTGTGAAGGAGGCAGCGAACAACTCGCTGAAGCGAAGAGGTAGCGAAGGGCTAGCGAACACCCCCAGACTTGAGGCAGTAGGTATTTTGATAACAATTCGATGTGCGAAGTTCTCAGCGAAGGATTCGCACTGCGAAGAATTCTTCGCACAGCGAACATGTGGAATTCTGTCTGGGGAGTTTTCTCAAGACATAGGCACTTCAGGTGCCATTTTGATTGTTCTCTAGGCGAACACTTTGTTCGCACTGCGAACATGACAACTCAACAGCCCTTCTATAAGTAGTATGAGCTACTTTTTGAGAAAAATATCTTTTATTTTGTACTTTCTTTTGAGAAGAGTTTTAGACCTAAAAAGCTTGTCTCTCCATTTCTCATCATCTCTTAGCAATATTTCACAAAAAGAAGGTGGATTCTCATCCAATCTCGATTATTCGACTCGGATGTTGATCAACCTTCTTCCAAAACTTGTTGCTCAAGCTAGCATGGAAATGGGTGGCTAAATCCCTCTCTTGTCAAGGTTAGAGGTAGTTAGTTCAGATTTTATGTATTCTTCTTGATCTTTTGTATGTGAACAATGTTGTGATCAATATAGATGAAGTTATTTGCTACTCTTTGTAAATTTATGGTTTGGATTGCTTTAGACGTGAACTTTCCAAGTCTTGACCTAATTTCTTCATCTATCAACTATATAAATTCTAGACATAGGTTTGAAAGTTGATATCCTCTTTGTATTGATCTTAATGCTTATTGTTTCGAGTGTTATTTAGAGAGATCATTTAACGATCGATACAATAACATTCACGAAATCGCTTTAGAAATGAACGATTTTGCAAGGATATGCGATTATGTTGGTTAAAACTTCGTTCACATATTAGATTGGTTGGATACGTTTAGCGAACCCTACTCTTGACATGCTTTTATCAAACTTAGACCGAATTTTATTCTGTTTTATTTCTTGAAAACTCTTGTTACGAAAATAGAAACCATTTTAAAAACTCCCTTTCTTAAATCATTAAACCGTTGAACGACAAGCATCTATATTCTCATCAATTCCTGTGGATATGATAAAACACTACCACAAAATACTATCTAACACTTAGTAGTTTGTCATGATAAAACTTATCCATGAGCCAAGCGCTTTCGAACTTAAAAGTTCTAGGGAGGAAATCCTTTGGTCTCAAATCCGACATGATTAAGATAGGGTGGTGATCAGAAAAATCCACCCTAGCCAACACTTTAACTTGAGCTTTAGGAAACATCTCTCTCTAATCAGCATTACTCAAGGCTCTATCAAGTTTCTCATAAATTCTTTGACCTCCATGGTATATAGGCCCTCTTCAAGTATATTTGGGTCCATAAGAGCCAAGATCTAACAACCTGCACTCCTTAATTCTTTCTCTAAATAGCCTGTACCTCCTAATAGAAACAGCAGCGCCACCCTTCTTTTCATTACTGCTTTTAATATCATTAAAGTCTACAGCAAGTATCCAAGCTCCATGCATATTATTAGCAATCCTTTTGAGACTTTCCCATAAATCACTCATATTAGCTTCATTTGGTCTTGCATAAACAGCTGTAAGGATCCATTTCCTGCCAGCCCGATTTTGGATATGTAGATGCATAAATTGATTATCCTTCTCACAAACCTCTATATTAATCTGATCCTTTTTCCATGCAACACCAATGCCACCAGCATAACCTTGATTCTCTATCACACGGTGACCATCAAAACCTAACAGCTTAAGGCTATTAAAATTTTTATTGGGATCACATATTGTCTCAAGCACAATATACACAGAAGGTTTGTAAATATCCATGTAATATTTATTGTACCTATAGAGCGCTTTATTCGCCGCACCACGAAAATTCCACACTAGAATTTTGTCTTCCATACTTAACATCATAATCAGATTGAGGAGCACACACAGGATCAACAGAACATCAAGGCTTCAGTTGAAACTCATGAGTCTCCTCCCTTTTCATATCCAAGATCTCCTTAAGTTGTAGCCCACCTTCTTCACCTCGCCTACTGTCTCCAATACCAACCATGCCACCCACCTCATGAGCTCCTACTACATCTTTGTTATCATCTGGAGGCCCAGTAAAGAAGAAATTCCTGTCTTGAAAAGTCTTATCTTTCAATTTCATGGAAGTAGAGCTTAGGCCAACATCCTTGTTCTCGCTTTTTGCATGGAGAAAGGAGTATTATATTGTCTTTTTCCCCTCCATAATCACATTAACTTGGTTTCAATGTAAAAAAATTTCTCCCGCACCATTACCAATAATTCCCTCCAAACTCTTTTTGTTAATGCCACTTATTTTACTTTTAAATCCTTCCCTGCCACACGTTGCCAACTTCTTCCCCTTATTCTGACTTTTTTGCTCCTTTATACCCACCTTTTTCTTTAATACTTTTCCTCATTTATTGTTGGACATGTATTTATTATCCTTCAAATTTGTGTCCCCTTGTTTATCACTAATAATTAATTCGCCCAATGATAGTGTCAAATCATCTTTTTTTGTCTCCCACTTGTTTCCTTAGAAGTCTCCTTTGTGACCCCACTATCATGATTTCCAATAATTGAGCCATGACTGCTTCCAACAATACCATCTTTTGAAATATTCTTTTTATTAATTTCCTCATCATTGCCTTGAGTTATTTCCTTCCCGTTAACAGAATCTGCCATGATACTTTTTCCTTTTCCGTCATCAGTATTCCTGGTATCTACATTATTTCGCAAATTATTCTCATTATAACTAGTTAATGAGTAAAATTTGGATCTCAACATATTCAAATCCGCATTAAATCTAGCCGGAGTAATGTTTCGCCTCCCTTCCACTTGCTTTTTATTCCTTCTCTGCTTTTGAATAACCCTCTATGGCCCTTCCTCCCCAACTACAATCTCACCTCTAACTGCCTTGACAATTCTAGCATCTGATCCTGAGCTCTGACCCCCATTATCACCTTGCACTGATTCTTTACTTTGCATATTAAAAGTACATCCTTCCTTATAATGGCCATACCTTCCATAACTCAAGCATAAAAGATGCAAACTCTCATGTTCAATCCTATACTTCTTGTCCTGGATTCAGAACAAAGCAAGCAAAGGTTTGGATAAATTGACTTAAACATAAATTCTAGCATACTTCCCTCTTTCTTGTTGCATAATGGTCTTGTCTACCTTGATCGCGCGGCCAACTCGATTACCAATAAAAGTTAGGACTCTTGTATCATAGTATTCTATTGGTAATCTTGCAATTCTAATCCAAAGCGAAATTTCATCAATAGTATATTTTCTCTGGGTGGAAGTTTGGGCACCAGTTCTTGATTGTAAGGTAATGATCATAGATAAACCAAAGGCCATTTTCCATCAATATCTTCTTATCATCTTCGTGCGAGAACGCTACTAGAACGTAGTCGTTACTCAGGTCAATAATTCTTATAACACCATTCTTAACCTACATCTGTTTAAGTCTTGTTTCCAAGGCTTTATAGCTAATCTTCCTCCCTAAAAGCTTGACAATGATACCTCTCTTCCAAGGTTTGTAAGTCCTTGTTTCCTCAATATTTGAAAGGACAAACAGGGACAATCATACTCTCCTATTTTATCTTCTATAATCTACAAGCCTTCATTTTTGTTGCTAAACTCACTACCAGTTTATTCATCCTCAACATCCATGTTGATATTACGAATGGTTGACCCTCTAGTTACCTTGTCTCGAAAAGATATGCTCAACCTTGCCTTTGAAACACTTGTCACTCCTTCTACATCTTTGATAATTTTGGTGCTTTGCTCTTACAGGTTGATCTCATCCGCACTCTTGCCCATGGTCTCATTCAAAGTAAACCCTAGCAGAGGGTTCATATTATTCGTAATATTATTTTTTACATTTCATATTCTACATTTATTACTATTTCAACTTAAATTTACTATTATTCTTAAATTTATTCTTTTTCAACTTCCAATTTTTATAACAGTTTATAAACAAATACGCATCCAAAATAATATTCCGACTTAAAATGTACCCCGTGTGTAAGTACGAGTTTGTTTCTAGTTAAAAGAAAAATCTCTTTTTTTTCTTTTTTGTCATGCCAACGACCTCCACACTATCAATCTTATCATTTATCATTGATATGGATACATAAGACATCCCATTTGATTATGAAACCACATAAAATTGGCCAACATATCATCAATTAGTTTATTGGACTCTCCATATACTTTAGACAAATATATATATAAGTTTCATGAGTTTCTAAATCATTATTGGTCAATTTGATCATCCAAGGATACAATTCATTGCACCGCTTCATGAAATAGACTTTTATGTTTAACTCAATGTGTCTCCCTTTTACATATTGTTTACTTTCAAACCTTGTATATCTTTTCCAGTACTTTAATAAATAATATTCGGGAATTTTAACTTAATATTCACAATATTTAAATCTTTAAAATATAACTACATAAGATGCCAAGTATCTCAAATTTATGACAATCAAATACATTTTTTATTCCATAGAATTTCTTATTACTATCATCTCCTTTGCATTATCATGATTTGTGACAAAAAACTTCCTTTCAAACTAATTATGCAAGTGTTTTGATATTCTTCATATTTCTCTTGGAATTCTTTAAAAAAAAAATTGGAGTGTAAACAATTTTCGGGTTGTACGAGCCTTTTTTATTTTCAATCTTGACAATTTATGTTATGTCTCATATTCAACTTACAATTCATTGTTATATTTACCATTATTAACCCTTTCAACGTGCTTAAAAAATGTACCAAATTTAAATTCGACTTCATGAATTTTTAAATCGGCATTAAAATGCACATTTAATTGAGTAAATCTCATAGGTAGACCAAATATTGTTTTTTGAATATAAATCCTTGTCCAGTTTTCTTTTAATTTAAAATTTTTATGCAACCATAAACCTTCTAATATATTATGCTTAACAAGTAAAGAATTACAAACTCTTTTGATATAAATATTTAAGATACCTTAGACATTTTATCTTATATGTCAAATAATTGTTAGAAGTTATAATCAGATGTTCTGATTGAAATCTAATTGCGATCCAGGTAACAACAACATCAATTCAATTTTCATCAAATCTACATGTTTTCAAATGGGAAAACTATGAATTGTGGGTTGCACGGATGAAGGTCATTTCAGATTTCAAGATGTGTCTGAAATCTTGAACGATGGAGTGCCGACATTGGAAGCGAATGAAGATGATGTTTAGCAAGTTGTGCACAAGGAACGAAGAAAGAAATAGGGAAAAGGTCTATTTTTGGTTCATCAGTGTATGGATTCTAATCTGTTTGAGAAGATTATTGAAGAAGAAATGATGAAAGAAGTGTGGGACAAGTTAAAGAGCTTGTACGACATGGATGAAAAACTGAAGAGGGTGAAGTTGAAGACATTGAGAAAGCAGTTTGAGATGATTTAAATGAAAGAGGATAAATAAGTCTCAAAATATCTTTCACGTATGGTGTTGCTAATGAACCAGATGAAGTTGTATGGTGAATCAATCAATGATTTGCAGAAGATTAAGAAAGTGTTAAGATATCTGACTACGAAGTTTTATTACATTATAGTATCAATTGAAGAGTCCAAGAACCTAGATAAGGTGAAGTTAGAAGAACTTCAAGCTTCATTAGAGGGTCATGAGATGAGGTTGAAGCAGAGGAACTCAGAAAGGGAGAAGGTGGCTGAATAAGCACTACAAGCAAGATTCATCAAAAAATCTAGGAAAGAGAAGGGAAAGAATCTTGATAATGATGAGAAATCAAGCAAGAACTCAAAAAATCACTCTAATTCGACCAAGAAAGACATGGGTAACAAGTATTCTAGGAAGAAAGTTGACATGGAGGAAGTGTAATGTTACAACTGTCAAGGATTTGGTCACTATGCTCGAAACCGTCAATTTATAGTCTTTGGTTTCACGCGAAAAATATTTACATCTCTGTTTCTCTCTGTTTTTTCATCTTAGCTTGCCAATGTTTGAAGTGAGAACCCTCAAACTTAATTGGTTTGTCAAAGACAGCAGCGGCCACAGTAGTACCGATAATTTCCTCAGTAGCCATGACAAGTATAAAAACCTTCTTAAAATTGTTGTATTTAGATTTTGGAAAATTTTCCACAAAGAAAGTTATCGGGACAAGTCGCATAATAGGCCTTCTTTAAAACGTTTCGTCGTACTGTCAAAATTATGCAATGCAGTCACGTTTCGACGACGTCTCCAAGATAAAATAGTTCGTTCAAAAAATATGATTATCACTTGCACTATAATAAATCGTTCGTAGAGATACACCTCTAGATGATGTTTTAAACCACTCGTATCTGAAAATAATTCTAGTCGATGATGGTGCAATAACCACTCGAAAAATAAAGAAGGGCAAAAATAATTTAAGATGAAGAGAATAAAGAGATTCTAAAAATTCTGAAATATGAGGTGCTTTGCAACTGAATTGATGAATCTTATTAATGGGTAGGAGATTCAACTGAGTGGAGAGAAAATAATGGGAGGGAGTTATTCATTGAAAACTAGGTTAAAACTAGGTTTTGATCATTACCACTAAAATCTAAAATATATATGACAGCTGTGGGATTTGAACCCACGCCCTTTCGGACTAGAGCCTGATTCTAGCGCCTTAGACCACTCGGCCAAGCTGTCTTATTGATTGAATGTCAAGTGAAACATTTTAAATCTTAACTGTCGTGTTGATCAGGTGTGGTTTTGATATAAACAACTTTATGAAAAGCAAATATTGTGTTGTAAATGGTAACTTTTCACAGGGGTTGATTCAGATCTGATCGTGCTTGCTGAAAGATTTAGGATGATTAAAAATGTATCTTACAAATTCAATCTCTTCACCCTTTTATTAAACTTCATTATCTAACAGTAGCATATTCCACCTTGATAAATCAGAATAACATTATAGATATGATTTTAAATTACAGATACGGTCGCATTGCAATTGCGGTTATTGTAGTTGTTACAATGTAGTTGCGTTGTGAATTTTGATTGGGAGGAATTTGAAATATACTGTTAAAAATTATTTTAATGTTAATATTTTTTTCTATATAGAAACTAAATTTTGAATTTTGATGAAAATGTTTGAAGAAATATAGGAGAAACTGTCTTATGTGATTTTTAATGAACGCATTTACGTCGCAATTGCGATTTGATGCGGTTTTTCAAATCTTTGATGTGATATACCCATCTACGGCCTATGAAAATTTTGTCTTTAGGTAAGGTAGTTAAGGACCAAGTAATGTTAGTTCCTAGAGCATGAAGTTCTTTGTTCATGGCATCAATCCATTGTTGCGAGATGATAACTTGTTTGTAAATTTTTGGTTCAATTACATTTGAAATAGAAAATGTTTAATGAAGATGAGATGAAATGATTTTATGATAGGATAAAACAGATTGTAAAGGAAATTTGTAGTAAAAGTGGAATGGCAAATTTTATGACTGCAATGAAAGTCTTTGAGATATTCTGAATGAATAAGGACATCAAACTAAAAAAAATCTTGATATGCAAAATCAACACTAACATAAGAACCAGTAGTGTTAGTAAAAAAAAAAAAGGTAGATTCATAGAAAGTCTTAGGTAGATGATCTTTAAGATGGTAAAGACTATTGTGAAGTCTTGAAAGTACAATTATCTTAAAACTTGTAACTTCCCTAATTTGACAAATAGATTCAATAAAAATCAGCTTGAAATTATAATTACAAGTAAGAAGATGAACATGGATGATATTCAATTTTAAAGTAGGCAAATAAGGGATATTATATAGTTTTAAAAAGTGTGAAAACTCAATAGTTTCATAAAGTTCCACAATAGTCAAACCATTAGGTAAAGATACACTAATAGGATTAATTCTACAAAAAGAATTGTATTGTAACTATCGCTTAATCTTTTGCGAAAGAAAATCACCAATTCATAGTCTATGTTATTCTTGCTTGGTGAAGCATTCTTTTAATTCGATATAAGTGATACTTTGGGCAATTGATGGTGTTAGGGATCAATTTATCTAGGAGATAAGAAGAGTCTTTTTCATACCGTGACTACATGTATGGTAGTTGTTGTTTAATGGTGGATGGCGGAGACACCAAAACTACTCTTAATTTTTCTTCTTGATTAATATAATAAGAAGATGAGTGATATTGAGAAAAATCTTTAGAAATGAGAATTGATGAATCATTGTTTGTATTATTTGTTCTAGAAGAAGATGAATCAGATTCATCTTTCATTGGAGAAGAAGAAAAAGAAAAGAAAAGAACAGAAGACAAAAGAAAGCATTTCTAAGGTATATTTGCATATGATCTTAATGGTATATGATTTTGTTGGTTTTGATGTTGACAACATCTAATGTTAAGTGGTATTCGGTAGAATTTTTGTGGGTATTTAATCAAGCAATCTCTAATAATGGTGTCTATCAAAGAATTCATATCAAGTCTTGTTAGATAAAATAAGTCAAGATTCAGATAAAGTGCTGAATCGATGATTAATCTAACAAAGGATCTTGAAGTTTCAAAGTTGTGAAAGAGAGAAAGTGTGAAAATTCGTCTGGTCTTCTGTTTGAGTAATCAGTGTATTGCAAAAGTATATGAGTATCTTCTAAAATAGTAAGGCAATTTTCATACACACACTAAAATGTTTTGAAACTTCTCTCCTTTTATAAAATCACCTAAAATAGTTTTACACACATACCTAGTTGGTTACTAGTTTGATTAAATTTTTGGGAGTGTTCCTTACACTAGATAATCGATTAAAATACTAGGGTTAATCAATCATCTCTTTTATAATGCATCCTAATAGTTTAAGGGAGCTTGTAATCGATGAGTGATAGAGAATTTTAAAATTTTCCATATTTGGCCTATATAAGTGATTAACCATAGGTCATAATCAATTATATGCATTAAAAAGTCCATGGATCATTTTCTTTTTTGAGCTAGATTTTATCCTATAAGTATAAGGCTTTTCCGCATTCCAAAAAACACCATAATTCATTTTGAATCTCTTTTTTCTCACTTTTTACTTCTTTTCTATTATTTCACTAAAGTTTCTTTAGTGCCCCGTGATGCAGCCACAAGTGCACCGTTGTCGCGAAGTTATAAAATAGATATCAAAGCACAGGGATCAATGGTCTATGTACCGAATTTTTATCCAATTAGTGTATATCTAGAGAAATCAAAAGGAGATTGTTTAGTAAACAACTTCAATGATTAAAAGCAATTAAATAGAAGTAGCAGAAAAATCACTTAAGTACCAAATTAGGGAAAATTGGAACCCGAGGTTATAGTTCATGTTCCTAACATTATCGTACGATTCTCGTTACACCTATTACGAGTCTTTTGCATAAATTATAGAAAATAGATTAAATTGGACACTACCTGCTTTCGTCAACGCATTGCCTCTATCATCGACAAATAATCCTTCGGCTTTCGTATCGTCTAGATTATTATTCGATAAGTCATTACTTTTGTCGAGCTATATGTTTTCTCAAATTCATCTGCCGACTTTCGTATCGTCTGGATTATGTTGTTTAAAAATATATGCTCCAGTATCGACACATATCCTTTCTAACTACAGTCGATACCTGAGAACCACTTACTTTCGTAATGAAGTTGGAATGCGTGCACTTAGATTATAAAATAAGTTTAATTAAAATTATAGCAATCGATAATAACGAATCATACGATAGGTAATGAAACAATCCCCATAGCCCCTATTCCCTAAGAAACTACTCACTAATGGTGAGGGTGAAAACAACCACAGAGATATTCTTCATCAAACTCATATCAATCACACAAAAAAGATGAGCAATATAGAGAATACTTTTTTTGGCGTTTTTAGGTGGTAAGAATACCCTTGCCATTTCTGTTGATTTGGCTTATGTTGTTGAAGTTTTGATATTTTGTTGAATTATAGGTACAATAGAATTGCATCGAGGGTTTGAGCTCTGGTGCCATTCATTTTACAGTTTGTATGTGCATTTTTTTCATGACAATATGACTTTGTTTTGTGATGTGTGTTGTGCAGTCTGTATATTTACATATAATTTAGATTCTGTTATGATGTAGATATACTGTGAAATATCTCCTTGGCCGCGGAACATTTGGACAAGTGGAGACCAGGACAAGCCAACTCTAATCACTTACCCATATTTGGGTTTAAATTGTAAGTTAAATGAGTTTTGGTTTTTATATAACCCTTGACTTTTTGTTATTTTATATAACTCTTCGCCCAATGAATGTCCGTTGGCTGCTCGCTGTTGTTCGCCCAGCGAACATGCTGATTCATCTTCATTTCTTTGGCTTCCTTGTCCACTCCTTTGTGTCTTAATCATTTATATTTTATGTCTATATTCTGCACAATAACACACATCAAAGAATCCAAAAGTATTTGTAATATAATCGAAGAATCACACAAGAACAAGAAATGAATCTATTAAAAACATGAGAATTTAGTTGAAAAGTGCCAAGAAATATGGTTCAATTTAAGTCAAAATTTGCACTTAACAAACTCTCCCAACTAAATTTTTGCTTGTCTTAAAGCAAAGTATGTCCCTCATGGAAACAAGACAGATTTGCTCACACAAGAGAATTTTCTCAAGCATAAGATTCAACCAAAAAATGGATAAAGATTCAAATTCAAACAAGAGAGATTTGCTCAAACAAGAGGATTTGGTCAAGCAAGAGAATGCACACAAGTAATGTTCACCACTCAATAGAATCGAACAATGACAGAATTTAGTTCTTAAACAAATATCATGCAATGTTTCAAATAACAACTAAATTCTCATGCTTGAATCACTCTTACACTCCTCTTCAAATAAGAATGAAGAAATAAACGTGTTTGCAATCGCGGGGCAATTTCACTCACCTGACAAGCAATGTTAATACAATTAAATTCATACATTCATCTAACCAATCAAAATGAAATCATGAAAGTAAGAAGATCACTAAGGTCTTTAAATTTTGTAGCTTTGTTAGGTTTACGGTAAAGGGACATATCTAAAGGTCATTGAATCGAAGTTTCCAGGCAAAAGAAACATTCATTGTACATGGTATTTACACATAACAACTTCATTCACCATTTTCTTTCCTCTATTGCAAACCTTCTCAAACTTCCTTTACACAATTATTTCATTCTCTATTTTTTTTCTTTCAAACAAGCATTCTTTTTCTTTTTCTTTTTTGGCTTAATATCCTTTTTGGTCATGTATCTTAACCTCAGAGTTCATTTTGGTCCCTTAACTTTAAAAATGTCCATATTTATCCTTTAACTCTTCAAAACGTTCCATATTAATCCTTTTTGTTTTATTAGAAACGGAAATATTCAAAAAAAATTATTGCTAAATTTGTCGCTAATTAGACAAAAATGACTAATATTGAATATTTTGAAGAGTTAAGGGACCAATATGGACTTTTTTAAAGTTAAGGAACCAAAATGAACCCTGAGGTTAAGATACGGGATCAAAAAGGGTATTAAGCCTTCTTTTTCAGATTCATATTCACAATTTTCTTTTTCAATGCTTGTTTGAAAATTTTCAAAATTTTTTAGTAACCTGCCACTTTTCTTTTTACTCTCCCCAACTTGGTTTCAACCAAACCTCAAGTGAGTGTTCCTTACTTTTTACGGCAAGGAAGACAATTTAAACAAATTATAAAGGTTCAAGAATTTTTTTTAGAATCCTACAAACTTCAATGATGAACTATCTTTCAAATTGTGTACAAATATCAAGTTCATCACTAAATTAGGATTTAACTATTAAGCTCAAAGGGGTTAGCAAATTCGCATTATTCACGGGTAAGTAACTTTTTGGGATACGGTTGTGCTCAATATCAACAAATACCTTATCGTATCTAATGCTTCCAAAAAATAAAAATAATTACAAGATTAAGCATGAATCAAATTTATTTTAAAAAAATCTTATCAATCATCCTATGCATATAGTAAACAATGGAGGTTTCTCACAAATTTGTGGCTATTGGAACCTAAGTGAAACAAGCATTCAAACACAGTTCCAAAATGAAATAAAATTACATTTTCACAAATAAATAAAAAATTAAATCATTCTAACATTCTATAAAGCGGTAGAATCTACCTTGCTTGCATTCACATGTTCAAGACCCTACCATCACCATCCAAACTTGGGAGAATCTTCATTAGATACTTTTATAAAAATAGCAACCAATCTAGAAGAAATTTTGATCATTCATCCCTAATCAACACTTGAAAAAATGTAAAAGGAAACAAGTACGTATACAATAAAAAACAATTGTACAAAGCTAAAAAATATAGAAACTATTGCAATGCACTCAATATCTAAACATCAATCCCCGACAACGGCACCATTTTATTCGAACTGCAGTAAAGCAGCAAGAAGCAAAAATTTAGATTTAAATGGATTCCCTTCTGGATTTATATCGTCTCCACAGGGATCGGTACGAGGGAAAAAATATCGTTCAACAGTCTCTATATTTATAAGCTTTATTGTGATTAATTGTTTGGAAGTTGAAAGATACAATAGATAAAAGCGAAAAATATAAAGACGGAAAATATAAAGTAAAGACTGAAATATAAACAGGTTCTTGTTGGGATTGGATCTCATCAATTGATAACACATGCATTCTTCTAATCAGTTAAACATAAATCAATAATTCGTCTGATATCCTTACATATCACTCACAACCAAAATTATGTCTAATGCAAAGTCGAGAGAACAACTGTATTGCCTCATTGGTGATGTCTCACGCAATTCAACAATACAGAGTATTAAGAACTAATACTCATGCAAATGTTAAGTCTAAATCTATGTATAGATCCTAGGACCTAACAGGTATCCAAAGATGGAACACATATCAGATTCATGATTGATTCACATAAAACGCCATGATCAGAATATGTACATACACTTAACCCTTTTTACATGCATTCAACTAATTTGCCAAATGTATGTAAACATAGTTCTTCATTACTATTATCACGCATCCTCACAATACCGTTCGCTTCAAAAAACTTTATCATGGTCTTTACAAGACTATATCAAAAAATTTCTCATTGATAGATGAGTATCTTAGATCAAAGATTTGAAAACGTTGCGATAAGACCCTCAAATAAGAAATCAAAGACAACATCAATATTGAATCAAAAACATTTCACAAACATATATTAGATGAAATACATAAGGTATCAAAAGATTACATCCAAACCTAACAAAAGATCGAAGATCTTACCTTCTCTCCCTTAGGATTTGTGTTTCTCTCTCTAAAATATGTTTGAAATGAAGAGAGATAAAGTTCTGATTTCAAAAATAACTAACTTTTTCTAAAAAGGAAAAAAAGTATATGTGTGTGTGTGTGTATATATATATATATATATATATATATATATATATATATATATATATATATATATATATATATATATATATATATATATATATATATATATATATATATATATATATATATATATATATATATATATATATATATATATATATATATATATATATATATATATATATATATATATATATATATATATATATATATATATATATATATATATATATATATATATATATATATATATATATATATATATATATATATATATATATATATATATATATATATATATATATATATATATATATATATATATATATATATATATTATGAATTTTGTTATGTTCACCTAGCGAAGACTACTTTGAGGCACTTCAAGTGTCTCAGGAACAGTTAAATCGCCTTTGAAAAATATCTGAATTCGTCATGCGAGCACTTTTTCGCCCAGCGAACCTCTTCGTTACAGATTCGTCCAGCGAACTTTGGGTCTTTTTCCTACTGCCTCTAATCTGGACTGGTTCACTGGGGCTTTGCTAGGACTTTGCCTAGTGAATATTCACTGGCTGCTCGTTGTTGTTCGCTCATCGAACATGTTGATTCATCTTCATTTCGTTGGCTTCCTTGTCCACTCCTTTGTGTCTTAATCATTAATGTTTTATGCATATATTCTGCATAATAACACACATGTTAAGGAATCCAAAGGTATTTGTAATATAATCGAAGAATCACACAAGAACAAGAAATAAATATATTAAAAACCTGAGAATTGAGTTGAAAAGTGCCGAGAAAAATGGTTCAATTTAAGTCAAATTTTGCACTTAATATTGTGGCAAATCAATTTAGTAATGTTAAGAAATAAGTCAAGAAAGGTTTCATTCACCCACGTGATCCCGGTAAACAATGTTTCATGAAAATTGTTTTTTTTTTAATTTTATTTATCAACATAATAAGTTTATCAATAAACATTTATATAAAAAAAACATTTTTCTTCTAACTTACTAAAAATCAATCTTTATTTTAATATTTATCACAATTTTTATCAAATTAGACTAATACAAGACACTATATATACAACATGTTATATATTGATAACTACTTATCCAAATATTTAATGACTCGATAAAGTTTTAATAAATATTTTTCTCATGGTAGAAATATTTTAAAACATAAAAAATGAAACTACTAATTCAATTATTGTTATAAAAGGGAACAATTTTACTATTGATTCAAATATTTTTATAAATATTGTCAAAACAAAAATAATATTTTTATATACGGAAACAATTTTACTATTGATTCAAATATTTTTATAATAGTGTCAAAACAAAATTAATATTTATATACAGGAAAAAAATACATTGTTGATTAAAATATTTTTATATAGGGGAGAAAATTTTATTGTTATAAACGGGAAAAACTTTACTATTGATTCAAATATTTTTATATTGTCAAAATAAATAAATAAATTGATTGAAATATTTTTATATACGGGAACATCTTTAATATTGATTCAAATATTTTTATAAAGTGTCAAAATAAAATTAATATTTATATATGAGAAAAACACATTGTTGATTAAATATTTTTAGATACGGGAAAAAATAGTATCATTAAAAACAGGAACAACTTTACTATTGATCATAATATTGAATAATAGAAATTTATCGACCATATTTTTTAAATATATAAAAAAGATTAAGGGAACTTATTAAAAAAGATTGAGTGTATATTTTAACATTGTTTTCTCTCTTATAAAATCGTTGTCTTATTTTTAAAAAATCTAAAATGACAGATTTATCTAATACAAGTTTTAGTAGTTTTTATTTTATTTTTTTTGGTAATAGAGAGGGCCAAAGGCCCAAAGAAACAAAAAGAACTACAAGAAAATCTCTCAAGAGAAGATAGTTCCCCTCAAATCATCATCAAGTAATTTCTGCAAGAAAATAGGAGTAACTGAATATCGTTCAATATTCATCTTTAACCAACAACCCATTTTAGCTAGTTTATCTGCATATCTATTCTCCTCTCTGAATACATGACTCACACAACCAAACTCAAATCTGCTTAACAGATTCTCAATCTTCCGAAGCATATCCACTCTTTCACTTTTCCTCGTTGTCCCTGATTAATGCTTTTCACTACATCTGAAGCATCAATATTCACTTCCATTTTCTTAATGCCTAAATCCAAAGCTAGCATCAAACCATCAAGCACACCCCTAACTCTGCCACGTAGCTACTACAAACCTCCAATTTTTTGCAAAACCTCTCACCCAACAACCTTTGTCATCTCTAATGACTCCCCCACACCCCGAAGCTACTCCATCAATACATGCCCCATCCACATTAAGCTTCACTGTGTCTAGATTTGGAGGAATCCATTTAATTCGAACTATCTCTATATTCCTCTGAACCATTTTTTATCCATTTGAAGCACCTCTTCATACTTCTTTAGCCTCCTCTCCACCACTATTCTAGGATTCGACAGTCTTTCAAATTTGACATTATGTTCCTCTTGATTCCTCCAAAACCAAATAGAATGGCACACCATCGCCCAATAATTACTCTAACCTCCCACCTTCTTGGTATCAAAATTTATATTCAAAGTGATCCAACTAATCAAATCAAAATTAAGGGAACTCTGAATTAGACCTAATGGCACTTAATGATCACCAAGGAAATCATAACCGTGGAGTATCTCAACAAAAACCAGACGTGCTAGAGTTAGGTACTAATGATGTTATTCTTGCTCAAAACAAACTTCTTTCACAACGAGTGGAGCTTTTAACTCAACATATGTCGAAACTTCCACAACAAATCAAAGAAATTCAAGAAGTTCCTACCAAAGCTCAAGTGGCAAGTTGTGAATTGTGTAAAGGTGACCATCCTACCGGGTATTATCCTCCGGTATTGGAAGAAGTCAACTACGTCGGAAATCAAAATCAGGGATACCAACAAAGACCACCTTATCAACAAGCAAATCAAGGTTATCAAAGACCAAATTAAGGGTACCAACAACCTTGGAGGCCGCAAGAAGTCGGAACTTCAAATCGTCAATAATATCAAAATTACACTCAACCTCCACAAACTCAAAGTGCGTCATCAAAGATGGAGGAAACTCTTACTCAATTTATGCAAATGTCAATGTGAAATCAAAAGAACACTGATGCAGCTATAAAGAATTTGGAGACACAAGTGGGCCAATTATCAAAATAATTGGTCGATCAACAAAAAGGGCCTTTCACGGCTACCGCTCTTCCAAATCCTAAGGAGCATTACAAGGCGATTCTCACAAGAAGTGGTAGAGAAATTGACATGGGTGTAGGTGAGGAGATAGTGGCAGAAGAAGTTGTAGTTGAAAAAGAAAATGAAAATGTTGATAAAGAAGTAGAAAAAAAATGTTGAGGGAGATTTAGTTAAAAATGAGAGAGTGAAAAAGAGTAAGGAAGAAGAGAAAAGTAAGAGAGAAGAAAAAGTGAAAAAGTCTAGGAAAGGAAAAGAGCAAGTGAGCATTATCTCGATTCAAAATTTGCCTTATCCACATGCTCCGACACGAAAAGATAATGCGAGACACTATGCTCAATTCATGGATATATTCAAACAATTGTAAATCAATATTACATTTTCCGAAGCATTGGAACAAATGCACAAGTATGTGAAATTCAGGAAGGACATCCTTACGAATAAGAAGAGGTATACGGATCAAGAAACTATCATGGTGATTGCTAGTTGTAGCGCAATCATTCAACATACTCTCCTAAGAAAAGAAAGTGATCCGGGATGAGTCACTTTTCCCATCACAATTGGAAACACTTACATTAGCAAGGGGTTGATCAATTTAGGCTCTAGTATCAATTTGATACCCTTATATATTGTGAAGCGGTTGGGATACATGGATTTGAAGTCTAATCAAATGATATTGCAACTTGCTGACAAATCTACCACTCACCCTCATGGTGTAGCCGAAGATGTGTTGGTAAAGGTTGACAAATTTTTGTTCTCAATCGACTTTGTGGTGATTGATATGGAAGAAGATGAAGACTCTCCCTTGATTCTTGGTCGACCTTTTATGAAGACCGCGTGCATGGCGATTGATATGGATGATGGTCTAATGAAGGTTAGAGTTCTAGATGAGGAGATTTGTTTCAATATTTTTGAAGCCATGAAGCTTTCAAAGGACAAAATCGATTGTTTTAGAATTGATGCAACAGAAGTGGCGATCGAAGAAGTCAAGGAGTTGTTGCAAGTTTCCATACCATTACAACAAGTTCTTACCAATGCTCTTTCAAAAGTCAATGAAGAAGAAGAAAGAGAGATTGAAAAGTTTTTGCGGGAGCTTGAAGAATTAGAGGAAATCCCACCTTTGAAAGAAAGGGTGGAAATTTTGAAAAAAGAGAACAATGAGGAAGGAAAACTTGAGTTGAAGTTGTTACCATCTCATCTTAAGTATGTTTTCCTTGATGAAGAGAAAAACAAGTCGGTGATCATAAGTTCGGATCTAACCATGGAGGAAGAAAGGAAATTAATTGTTGTTTTGAAAAAAAATCAAGAGGCAATGGGTTTGACTTTTTCTGAATTGAAAGGTATAAGTCCTTCCTATTGTATACATCGAATATTCATGGAGGAAGATTTCAAGCTGGTAGCTCAACCGCAAAGAAGATTGAATCCTACTATGAAAGAAGTGGTGAGGAAAGAAGTTGTCAAAATGTTGGATGCCGACATGATTTATCCTATTTCCGATAGTCTGTGGGTTAGTCCAGTTCAAATGGTACCGAAGAAAGGTGGAATGACGGTTGTCTGTAATGAGAAGAATGAGTTGATTCTAACAAAAACTGTAACGGGATGGAGGATATGTATCTACTACTGTAGGCTCAATCAAGCTACAAGAAAATATCACTTCCCTCTTTCTTTCATGGATCAAATGCTCGAGAGACTTTACGGTCAAGAATATTATTGCTTTTTGAATGGATACTCAGGGTATAATTAAATCACTGTCAACCCGGAGGATCATGAAAAAACAGCTTTCACTTGTCCTTTCGGAATCTTTGCTTATAGGAGGTTGTCGTTTGGTTTGTGTAATGCACCGACAAATTTTCAAAGGTGTATGCAAGCTATATTCTCGGACTTGATTGAGAAGACGATCGAGGTGTTTATGGATGATTTCTCATTTTTTGGACCGTCATTTGATCTTTGTCTGAAAAATCTTGATGTTGTCTTGGAGAGGTGTGTGGATACTAATTTGGTGCTTAATTGGGAGAAATGCAACTTCATGGTTACGGAAGGCATTGTGCTTGGGCACAAGGTTTCTTCAAAGGGACTTGAAGTTGATAAGGATAAAGTGGAAGTGATTGAAAAGTTGTCGCCACCTCTGAATGTGAAGGGAATTAGAAGTTTTCTGGGTCATGCAAGATTCTACCGAAGATTCATCAAAGACTTTGCGAAGATAGCGAAGCCATTTAGCGACCTGCTCAATAAAGATAAGTCTTTTCTTTTTGATGATTCTTGTATGACAGATTTTAATTCTTTGAAACAAAGCCTAATAACTGCACATAATCGTCGCACCGAACTAGAAAAATTATTTTGAACTCATGTGCGATGCGAGCGATTATGCGGTTGGCACAGTGTTAGGCCAAAGAAAAACCAAAATTTTCCATGCGATACATTATGCGAGCAAGGTTCTTAATGGTGCTCAAATTAATTATACAACAACTGAAAAGGAATTGCTTACAATAGTGTACGCATTAGAAAAATTTAGGTCTTATTTGATCGGATCCAAAGTTGTGGTGTACACCGATCATGCAACGATCAAGTATCTGCTTACCAAACCAGATTCCAAGAAACGGTTAATTCATTGGATTCTTTTATTACAAGATTTTGATCTTGAAATTCATGATAAAAAAAAGGATCCGAGAATTTGGTAGCGGATCACTTGTCCCGACTTGTGAATGATGAAGTCACAAAACATGAGCAAGAGGTGAGGGAAGAGTTCCCTGATGAAATTTTGTATATGGTGAAGGTTAGACCTTGGTTCACTTACATGGCTAACCACAAAGCCACCAGATTAATGTCGGAAGGTCTAACTAGTCACCGTAGAAAAAAAAATTGTCTGACGCCAAGTACTTTGTGTGGGATGAGCCACATCTGTTCAAACTTAGTGTCGACAACATTTTAAGGAGATGTGTATCTGAGGAGGAAGCCAAAGACATATTGTGGCATTGTCATAACTCTCCATATGGAGGTCATTTTAACAACACAAGAACAACTGCTAAAGTCATCCAATCAGTATTTTATTGGTTGTCCTTGTTCAAAGATACGCATGCGCGCACAAAAAGTTATGACAAATGTTAGAGGATTGGTGGAATATCACAACAAAATGAAATGTCACTACAAAGCATGATAGAAGTCGAGGTTTTCGATTGTTGGGGGCATTGATTATGTTGGTCCATTCCCACTGTCATTTGGAAATGAGTACATTCTTGTTGCGGTTGACTACGTCTCAAAATGGGTGGAAACCATAGCTAGCGCTAAGGCAGACGGGAAAACCGTAATAAATTTTTTGAAAAAAACATACTTTCTCGCTTTGGTACTCCGGGAGTGTTAATAAGTGACGGAGGATCGCACTTTTGTAATACTTAGTTAGCAAAAGCTTTGGAACAGTATGGTGTGCGGCACAAAGTTGCAACACCGTAACATCTGCAAGCTAACGGACAGGCGGAGGTATCAAACCGAGAAATTAAAAAGATTTTGGAAAAAAATTATGTCTACCTCGAGGAAGGATTGGTCAAGCAAGCTTGACAACGCCTTGTGGGCCTATCGGACAGCTTTCAAGGCTCCGATTGATCTCACACCTTTCAAAATGGTCTACGATAAAAACTATCACCTTCCGATTAAATTGGAGCACAAAGCCTTTTGGGCATTGAAGTTGCTAAATTTTGATCAGAACTTGAGTGGCGACAAAAGAAAAAGTCAACTTCATGAGTTGGAAGAAATATGCCTCCAAGCCTATGAATCGAACAAAATCTACAAAGACCGAGTGAAGGGGTATCATGACAAGAAGATTATGATCAAGAAGTTTGAGGTAGGTAAAATGGTGTTACGATTCAATTCTAGGTTGAGATTGATACCCGAAAAGTTAAAGTCCAAGTGCTTGGGTCCGTTTCGAATTCGCAACATTTTGAGTTACGGGTCAACTACTATCGAAGACATAAAAACCAAAGAGAATTTGACATTCAACAGCCAAAGGTTGAAGATTTACCTAGGTGGTGATTTCGAGCAGGACACCACCTCTGTGCCTTTCTGCGATCCGTGATCGCATCGGACCGTCGAGCTCCAACGATGTTAAACAAAGCGCTTGTTGGAAGGTACCCCAACATTATAAGTATTTACTATCTTTTGTTGTGTAATTGTTGTGTTTGATGTGGTGGACTTTTGCTGAAAAATGATCTAAAATGATAAGTGAAAAAAAACAAAACCTATCATGTTTGCTAGCACCTTCGTTGTGCGAAGAGCTCAGCGAACATATTTGCTAGGACGTTCATAGTGCGAACAGAGTGAATCAGGTTATGTTATTTTAACATTCAGTGGGCCATCCAATTGGGCCCAAACCATTTTGTTAGTTCTACAGATTCTAGGGTCACTCCACTTCACTCTCACATTTTTCACACTCCACTCTCACATCACAATTGTGCCTCTCTCTGTTGCCAAGCCTAATTTTGTATCACATCCCCAAATCAAGCTCCTCAACCAGGTATGTTTCTCTTTCTCAATTCTTTTGTAATAGGGTTGTTTTAGTTTGAAGAAGAACACACTTGATGGGTTGAACTAGGGTATGACAGAATTGTCAAATTTGTGGTTGCATGTATGTTTAGAACTATCCCTAGCATGACCAATGTTGATGTTCATGAATTGTTGTTGTTAAAAATTGGATTCTCTTGCCTATGGGTTAAAAATAGTGGGGAATTTCAAAAACCAGCAGCCTTCGCTAGCACATTCACAGTGCGAATCTGGGGCGAGTATTCGCCAGGTCTTCGCACAGCGAAGTTTGCAGCGAACGTGACAACATTTTGTTTTTCTGTTCTGATTGTTGAACTGATCTGTTATGTGGATGTTTTTGTTCTTCTCCTGTGTTTTGTTTACAGATGGCGTCCAGGTCAATAGCGTCTAAAAAGCGAAAGGTCGGTAGCACTTCTCGGACCCAACCAATCCAGTATGATACTGAGAGATTTGTGGGTCCTAAGCAAGCCGCTCGATACGTAGCTTTGGAAAAGCGAAAGATTCTGCCAGAGAAGAGGTTTCTAATTCATCCGAAAGAATCATACAGAACTTTCGTAGGACTCATAAACAACAAGAAATGGGACGTGTTGGTGACGCCAACAAACAACTATAACATAGAGGTAGTGCGGGAGTTCTATGCCAACGCACTTCTAAACAACGACGAGCCATTCACTTGGACAACAAGGATATCAGGCAGACCGGTGAGATTTGACAGAGATTCCATCAATAGGGTACTTGGAAGACCGCTTAGCTTGGGTGAAGATGAAATTGATGATTATCATCGAGATCTGAGACTTCACAGAAATACAGATCTGATTTCCGATGTTATATTGATGGAGGGTAAAACTGTAGAATTGAACTCATATGGGGTTCCAAGGCATTACCATAGAGAAGAAATGAAGCTTTTACCTTAGTTAGTATTGTTGTTGATTTTGATAAACATTAAGCCAAAATCACACACGTCGACTGTGTCGATCCAATTGCATATTTGGTCCACTTTATTCTTACTAATGTCAAGATTGATGTGGCTCGGATCATTGTCGATGAGATGCAAGTCGTGGTGGAGAGTGGATTGAAAACGGGGGCGAGAGTTAATTGTCCCCTCGCTTTTCCGTGTCTCATCATGGCATTGTGTGCTCAGTCGAGGGTGAGACTACCTTCTCGTCGACAGGTGAGGATTTCGGCCGCCATTGATGACAGATATATGGACAAATACTGCTAGCCCAAAGGTTTTAAAGGGAGTTCAGCTGCTGCAGATACCGGGGCTACTGATGGCCTTGGTGTTGCTTTCTCACAGGGTTTTGATCTATCCCAGCAGGATGTCTGCAATTATAACTGGGATTGGATGGCAGCTACTCAGCGTGCCATGATTGATATACATGACTCTATGCAAGTACTTCAGCTGCAGTGTCGTGACCCCTCCGTGGAGCGTAGCATGATGACTCGTGAGCAGTTCCTTGAGCACGTGAGTTGGCTTAAGGTCAGGCCTACTTTTGGAGAGGGGGAGGGTGCCTCTGGTCCTAATGGTGGTAGCGCTGAGGTAGTGGAGGATGACGATGATGATGATAATGAGGATGTTGATGGAGAGTCCGATTCAGGTTCAGAGAGTGCAGAGGAGACAAAGTATGAGGAGGACTGGTGATTTTGTGTTATTTTGATTTTATGAGGATGATTTCGAGCAACTTCCTTTGGTCTTCAAAGTGAAGTATTTTTGTGCTTGAATCATTGCTTTTGCTAGTTTTATTGTATTGTTGTTTCAGATATTGGGTCTTGTACTATTTTGTGGTGTTTTTCACCCATGCACATTTTTTATTAAGTTTAATTAACGTTGAGTTTTATGTTTAAAATATTTTGTTTCTCTTTTCAAGTGGTTGTTAATATCTTTTGGTTGTTGAGTTCTACTAAACTTCTAGATTGGTTGCTCTCTGGAAAGAAGTATCCAATGAAGATGCATCCGAGTTTGGATGGCAATGATAATATTAAGCAAGTGAATAATGTCAAGGTACATGGTTACCTTTGGTTAGAATTTTATAATGCTTAAGAACTTAAATCTTGTTGAAAATGGATATTGTTCTTTAAGCAACATTGTTGAATGAATGTTTCACTTAGGACTTAGAACCACAAATTGTGAGGAAACCTCCATTGTGCACTAAATGCTGGATTTCTAATAGACTTTGTTGATTCATGCTTTATCTTGTACTATTGTGAATTTGTAGAAGCAAGTAGAAATGATCAAGGCACTTATTTTTTATTGAGCACAACCAGTTCCAAATGAAACTTACTCGTGAGCAGAGAGTATTCGTTAGCCCCTTGAGCCTAAATAGTGTGAATCTCAGTCTGAAATTGTGCGAGATTCCAAAAAGAAATTCTTGAACCCTTGAATTTTGTGTTAATTGTCCTCATTGCCTTAAAAAGTCAAGAGCATTTACTTGAGGGTTGATTAAAAGTTAAGTTAGGGAGAATGAAAAGAAGTATGGTAGGTTGCTACAACTTTTAAAAAAATCAAGCAAGCATTGAAAAAATTGTTATGTGAATATGAATGTAAAAAAAAAGAGAAAAAAGAGTGCTTGCTTGGAAAATAAAAATAGTGTAAGAATAAGTTGTGAAATAAGAGTTAGAAAGGTTTTCAATTGAGGAAGAAGTGGAATGAAGTTGGGATGTGTAAATAACTTGTACAGTGAATGTCTCTTTTGCATCGGCAATTTCATTTCAATGGCCTTAGAAATGTTCCTTGTTTGTAAATCCAACCAAGCTACAACCGTAAAATACCTTAGTGATCTTATTGCTTCCATATTTTCATTTATAATTGTTATATATTGTATGAATTAGATTGATATTAGCATTGTTTGTTGGATGAGTGAAATTGTCCCCGCGATTGCAAACGCGTAATTTCTTCAATCATTATTCGAAGAGGAGAGATAGGGTGATTCATTCAAGATGACATAATTGTTGATTGATATATATTTTGCATTGCTTTAAGACTTTAGTTCTTATACGTTGTTTGATTCTCACCATTAGGAACATGTGTCTGGTTGCATTCCTTGTGTTTGAGTCATTTAATCCATTTTTGGAGAAATCTTTTTCTTGAGAAAATCCTCTTGTTTCATCAAGAGGCATACTTTGCTTGAGGGCAAGCAAAGATCTAGTTGTGGAGAGTTGTTAGATGCCCAACTTTGCTTATTTGATCTATCAAATATGGGCATCTTTCACTCCTTTTTGTAAAGAAAGTGTTAGAATCACTCTTGCTTTGGTTGATTTGCACCATTATGTGAAAATATCTTGGTTCCTTTGATTTGTATGTTATTGTGCAGGAATTAGACATGAAAAATTGAAGAGTAAGACACAAGAAAGATAACAAAGAAACCAAGATAGTATGCAAACAACAGCAAGATCGCTATGCGAACTTGCTAGCGAAGCTTGCCAGAAAATTTCATAAAGTTCGCACAATGAACTTTGTAGTGAAGGCCAGGAAACCAAAAAAGAAAGAAAAAAGGCCCTAAGTTCGTTGTGTGAAGGAGGCAGCGGACAACTCGCTGGAGCGAAGAGGTAGCGAATGGCTAGAGAACACCCCCAGACTTGAGGCAGTAGGTATTTGGATAAGAATTCGCTGTGCGAAGTTCTCAGCGAAGGATTCGCACTGCGAAGAATTCTTCGCACAGCGAACATGTGGAATTCTGTCTGGGGAGTTTTCTCAAGACATAGGCACTTCAGGTGCCATTTTGATTGTTCTCTAGGCGAACACTTTGTTCGCACTGCGAACATGACAACTCAGCAGCCCTTCTATAAGTAGTATGAGCTACTTTTTGAGAAAAATATCTTTTATTTTGTACTTTCTTTTGAGAAGATTTTTAGACCTAAAAAGCTTGTCTCTCCATTTCTCATCATCTCTTAGAAATATTTCACAAAAAGAAGGTGGATTCTCATCCAATCTCAATTATTCGACTCGGGTGTTGATCAACCTTCTTCCAAAACTTGTTGCTCAAGCTAGCATGGAATGGGTGGCTAAATCCCTCTCTTGTCAAGGTTAGAGGTAGTTAGTTCAGATTTTATGTATTCTTCTTGATCTTTTGTATGTGAACAATGTTGTGATCAATATAGATGAAGTTATTTGCTACTCTTTGTACATTTATGGTTTGGATTGCTTTAGACATGAACTTTCCAAGTCTTGACCTAATTTCTTCATCTATCAACTATATAAATTCAAGACATAGGTTTGAAAGTTGATATCCTCTTTGTATTGATCTTAATGCTTATTGTTTCGAGTGTTATTTAGAGAGATCATTTAACGATCGATACAATAACATTCACGAAATCGCTTTAGAAATGAACGATTTTGCAAGGATATGCGGTTATGTTGGTTAAAACTTTGTTCACATATTAGATCGGTTGGATACGTTTAGCGAACCCTAATCTTGACATGCTTTTATCAAACTTAGACCGAATGTATTCTGTTTTATTTCTTGAAAACTCTTGTTACGAAAATAGAAACCATTTTAAAAACTCCCTTTCTTAAATCATTAAACCGTTGAACAACAAGCATCTATATTCTCATCAATTCATGTGGATATGATAAAACACTACCGCAAAATACTATCTAACACTTAGCAGTTTGTCATGATAAAACTTATCCATGAGCCAAGCGCTTTCGAACTTAAAAGTTTTAGGGAGGAAATCCTTTGGTCTCAAATCCGACATGATTAAGATAGGGTGGTGATTAGAAAAATCCACCCTAGCCAACACTTTAACTTGGGCATTAGGAAACATCTCTCTCCAATCAGCATTACTCAAGGCTCTATCATGTTTCTCATAAATTATTTAACCTCCATGGTATATAGGCCCTCTTCAAGTATATTTGGGTCCATAAGAGCCAAGATCTAACAACCTGCACTCCTTAATTCTTTCTCTAAATAGCCTGCACCTCCTAATAGAAACAGCAGCGCCACCCTTCTTTTCATTACTGCTTTTAATATCATTAAAGTCTACAGCAAGTATCCAAGCTCCATGCATATTATTAGCAATCCTTTTGAGATTTTCCCACAAAGCACTCCTATTAGCTTCATTTGGACTTGCATAAAGAACTGTAAGGACCATTTCCTGCCAGCCCGATTTTGGATATGTAGATGCATAAATTGATTATCCTTCTCATAAACCTCTATATTAATCTGATCCTTTTTCCATGCAACACCAATGCCACCAGCATAACCTTGATTCTCTATCACACGGTGACCATCAAAACCTAACAGCTTAAGGCTATTAAAATTTTTATTGGGATCACATCTTGTCTCAAGCACAATATATGCAGAAGGTTTGTAAATATCCATGTAATATTTATTGTACCTATAGAGAGCTTTATTCGCCGCACCACGACAATTCCACACTAGAATTTTGTCTTCCATACTTAACATCATAATCAGATTGAGGAGCACACACAGGATCAACAGAACATCAAGGCTTTAGTTGAAGCTCATGAGTCTCCTCCCTTTTCATATCCAAGATCTCCTTAAGTTGTAGCCCACCTTCTTCACCTCGCCTCATGAGCTCCTACTGCATCTTTGTTATCATCTGGAGGCCTAGTAAAGAAGAAACTCCTGTCTTGAAAAGTCTTATCTTTCAATTTCATGGAAGTAGAGCTTAGGCCAACATCCTTGTTCTCGCTTTTTGCATGGATAAAGGAGTATTATATTGTCTTTTTCCTCTCCATAATCACATTAACTTGGTTTGAATGTAAAAAAATTTCTTCCGCACCATTACCAATAATGCCCTCCAAACTCGTTTTGTTAATGCCACTTATTTTACTTTTAAATCCTTCCCTGCCACACGTCGCCAACTTCTTCCCCTTATTCTGACTTTTTTGATCCTTTATACCCACCTTTTTCTTTCCCAATACTTTTCCTCATTTATTGTTGGACATGTATTTATTATCCTTCAAATTTGTGTCCCCATGTTTACCACTAATAATTAATTCGCCCAATGATAGTGTCAAATCATCTTTTTTTGTCTCCCACTTGTTTCCTTAGAAGTCTCCTTTGTGGCCCCACTATCATGATTTCCAATAATTGAGCCATGACTGCTTCCAACAATACCATCTTTTGAAATATTCTTTTTATTAATTTCCTCATCATTGCCTTGAGTTATTTCCTTCCCATTAACAGAATCTGCCATGATACTTTTTCCTTTTCCGTCATCAGTATTCCTGGTATCCACATTATTTCGCAAATTATTCTCATTATAACTAGTTAATGAGTAAAATCTGGATCTCGACATATTGAAATCCGCATTAAATCTAGCCGGAGTAATGTTTCGCCTCCCTTCCACTTGCTTTTTGTTCCTTCTCTGCTTTTGAATAACCCTCTATGACCCTTCCTCCCCAACTACAATCTCACCTCTAACTACCTTGACAATTCTAGCATCTGAACCTGAGCTCTGACCCCCATTATCACCTTGCACTGATTCTTTACTTTGCATATTAAAAGCACATCCTTCCTTATAATGGCCATACCTTCCATAACTCAAGCATAAAAGATGCAAACTCTCATGTTCAATCATATACTTCCTGTCCTTGATTCAGAACAAAGCAAGCAAAGGTTTGGATAAATTGACTTAAACATAAATTCTAGCATACTTCCCTCTTTCTTGTTGCATAATAGTTTTGTCTACCTTGATCGTGCGGCTAACTCGATTACCAATAAAAGTTAGGACTCTTGTATCATAGTATTCTATTGGTAATCTTGCAATTCTAATCCAAAGTGAAATTTCATCAATAGTATCTTTTTTCTGGGTGGAAGTTTGGGCACCAGTTCTTGATTGTAAGGTAATGATCATAGATAAACCAAGGGTCATTTTCCATCACTATCTCCTTATCATCTTCGTGCGAGAATTCTACTAGAACGTAGTCGTTACTCAGGTCAATAATTCTTATAACACCATTCTTAACCTACATCTGTTTAAGTCTCGTTTCCAAGGCTTTATAGCTAATCTTCCGCCCTAAAAGCTTGACAATGATGCCTCTCCTCCTAGGTTTGTAAGTCCTTGTTTCCTCAATATTTGAAAGGACAAACGTGGGACAATCATACTCTCCTATTTTATCTTCTATAATCTACAAGCCTTCATTGTCGTTGCTAAACTCACTACCAGTTTGTTCATCCTCAACATCCATGTTGATATTACGAATGGTTGACCATCTAGTTACCTTGTCTCGAAAAGATATGCTCAACCCTGCCTTAGAAACACCTGCCACTCCTTCTACATCTTTGATAATTTTGGTGCTTCGCTCTTACAGGTTGATCTCATCCGCACTCTTGCCCATGGTCTCAGTCAAAGTAAACCCTAGCAGAGGGTTCATATTATTCGTAATATTATTTTTTACATTTCATATTCTACATTTATTACTATTTCAACTTAAATTTACTATTATTCTTAAATTTATTCTTTTTCAACTTCTAATTTTTATAACAGTTTATAAACAAATACGCATCCAAAATCATATTCCGACTTAAAATGTACCCCGTGTGTAAGTACGAGTTTGTTTCTAGTTAAAAGAAAAATCTCTTTTTTTTTCTTTCTTTTTTGTCATGCCAACGACCTCCACACTATCAATCTTAACATTTATCATTGATACGGATACATAAGACATCCCATTTGATTCTGAAACCACATATAATTAGTCAACACTTGATTATAAAACCACATAAAATTGACCAACATATCATCAATTAGTTTATTGGACTCTCCATATACTTTGGACAAATATATATAAGTTTCATGAGTTTCTAAATCATTATTGGTCAATTTGATCATCCATGGATACAATTCATTGCACCGCTTCATGAAATAGACTTTTATGTTTAACTCAATGTGTCTCCCTTTTACATATTGTTTACTTTCAAACCTTGTATATCTTTTCCAGTACTTTAATAAATAATATTCGAGAATTTTAACTTAATATTCACAATATTTAAATCTTTAAAATATAACTACATGAGATGCCAAGTATCTCAAATTTATGACAATCAAATACATTTTTTATTCCATAGAATTTCTTATTACTATCATCTCCTTTGCATTATCATGATGTGTGACAAAAAACTTCCTTTCAAACTAATTATGCAAGTGTTTTGATATTCTTCATATTTCTCTTGGAATTCTTTATAAAAAATTGGAGTGTAAACAATTTTCGGGTTGTACGAGCCTTTTTTATTTTCAATCTTGACAATTTATGTTATGTCTCATATTCAACTTACAATTCATTGTAATATTTACCATTATTAACCCTTTCAACGTGCGTAAAAAATGTACTAAATTTAAATTCGACTTCATGAATTTTTAAATCGGCATTAAAATGCACATTTAATTGAGTAAATCTCATAGGTAGACCAAATATTATTTTTTGAATATAAATCCTTGTCCAGTTTTCTTTTAATTTAAAATTTTTATGCAACCATAAACCTTCTAATATATTATGCTTAACAAGTAAAGAATTACAAACTCTTTTGATATAAATATTTCAGATACCTTAGACATTTTATCTTATATGTCAAATAATTGTTAGAAGTTGTAATCAGATGTTCTGATTGAAATCTGATTGCAATCCAGGTAACAACAACATCAATTCAATTTTCAGCAAATCTACATGTTTTCAAATGGGAAAACTATGAATTGTGGGTTGCACGGATGAAGGTCATTTCAGATTTCAAGATGTGTCTGAAATCTTGAACGATGAGGTACCGACATTGGAAGCGAATGAAGATGATGTTTAGCAAGTTGTGCACAAGGAACGAAGAAAGAAATATGGAAAAGGTCTATTCTTGGTTCATCAGTGTATGGATTCTAATCTGTTTGAGAAGATTATTGAAGAAGAAATGATGAAAGAAGTGTGGGACAAGTTAAAGAGCTTGTACGACATGGATGAAAAACTGAAGAGGGTGAAGTTGCAGACACTGAGAAAGCAGTTTGAGATGATTCAAATGAAAGAGGATAAATAAGTCTCAAAATATCTTTCACGTATGGTGTTGCTAATGAACCAGATGAAGTTGTATGGTGAATCAATCAATGATTTGCAGAAGATTAAGAAAGTGTTAAGATATCTGACTACGAAGTTTTATGACATTATAGTATCAATTGAAGAGTCCAAGAACCTAGATAAGGTGAAGTTAGAAGAACTTCAAGCTTCATTAGAGGGTCATGAGATGAGGTTGAAGCAGAGGAACTCAGAAAGGGAGAAGGTGGCTGAATAAGCACTACAAGCAAGATTCATAAAAAAATTTGGGAAAGAGAAGGGAAAGAATCTTGATAATGATGAGAAATCAAGCAAGAACTTAAAAAATCACTCTAATTCGATCAAGAAAGGCATAGGTAACAAGCATTCTAGGAAGAAAGTTGACATGGAGGAAGTGTAATGTTACAACTGTCAAGGATTTGGTCATTATGCTCGAAACCGTCGAAAAAAGAAGGAAGCACGAGCGAAAGATAGTGATGAAGTGTAGTATGCACATGTTGAAGATAGTGATTCTGATGATGTACTACTGGCCAACACTCGATCGAATTCTGAGCAAACCAATATGTGGTACCCGGATTCAGGATGCAGTAACCACATGGCTGACAATAAAACTAGGTTCACCAAGCTAGATGAATCAGTCGAGAAAGTGATAAATTTTGCAGATGAAAGACACATCACATTAGGAATAAAATGAGATATTTCTATTGTCAAGAAGGATGGTCGAAAAGCCAACATCACTAATATGTTGTATGTACCATTGATGACAAGTAACTTGATAAGTGTAGGTCAATTACTTGCAAAATGGTACAACGTGAAGATATAAAAGAATCACATGAATATGCATCATAGTGATGGCAGGATGATTCTTAAGGCACCCTTGGCAGACAACATGACTTTCAAAATAGAGATTAACCCAATTGATCACAAGTGTCTTGCTTCAAATGTAGAAGAATACAAGAACTGGCTATGACATTATAGGTATGGATATCTGAACATCAGAAGTTTAGGTATGCTCAACCAGAAGAAGATAGTGTATGGCTTACCTCAAGTGAAAGAACCAAGTCAAGTGTGTGAGGAATGTTGCAAAGCAAAGCAGACTAGGAAAGCATTCAAGCATGATTTGCCAATGAGGTCAAAGGGAAAGCTAAAGTTAGTTTACTCTGATGTGTGTGGACCATTTGAAGTGATGTCGAATGGAGGTAACTAATACTTCCTAACATTTATAGATGAATTCACTAGATATATGTGGATTTATCTTATTAAAATAAAGAGTTAAGTATTCACACAGTTCAAGAAGTTAAAATTGCATGTTAAAAAGCAAAGTGGAATGCAAATTGACGAAATTAAGAACTGTTGGTGATGATGAATACACTTCTCAAAAATTTGCTAGATTTTGAAACGAGGAAGGTATAGAGCATGAGGTTGTTGCACCCTATACACCTTAGCATAATGGAATAGCCGAGAGGAAGAATCTAAGTATATTGAACATGACTAGAAGCATGCTGAAAGCTAAACATATGCCAAAGAATTTTTAGGCTGAAGCAGTTTTGACAACACTATACATTCTAAATAGATGTCCAACCAAGAAGATGGTCGAGAAGAATTCTTATAAGGCTTAGACAGGTGTGAAACTAAATGTTAGTCATCTTAGAGTGTTTGGATCAATGTATTTTAGACATGTATCTGAACAATTGAGGAAGAAACTAGATGATCAAAGTCAGACTATGGTGCTCATAGGTTATCATTCGACTGTGCATACAAGTTGTATTGACCAAATGATGATAATCTAGTGATCAGTCAAGATGTTCTAATGGATGAAAGCAAAGGGTGGGATTAGAGTCAAGGGTCAGTTCGACAAGAGTTATGTCATACCCTAAATTTTACCCTTAGATTCTTTGATCTTTTGCATATCATTTTAAGTCAACCATTTTTACATTTACAGATATACAGTCATTTATTCAATAATCATACTTTCGTTCCGTTCAATTTTTGTCACTTAATAGTATCTTGATTGGATTTTTCTATTTCATCTCATATTTTCATTCTGATGTTAAAATTAGAAGTCCTTTTATTCATTATTTGCATATGTAAGTTTCACACTTAATCTTTATTTTAAGTTTAGAAATTTATGTTTTTTAATTTAGATTATTTATTTATTTATTATTGTTAAATCACTAGTGTAGCTTGAATTTATTTCTTCTTTTTGTTAATTTACTATTATTATTATTAGTTTTTTTATTTATTATTATCTATTTATTTTTATTATTATTATTAGTTATTTATTATTTTTATTATTAATAATTATTTTTATTCATTATTATTATTTCATTATTATTTTTTATTCTTTATTATTATTATTATTTATTATTATTATTATTATTATTATTATTATTATTATTACTTTGTTATTATTACCAGTCATGAAATACAAAAGCCACCCAAAGACCCACACCAATACACTCTCCCAAGACTTCAAACCAAGACTTACATCACCAACCAGCCAACGCATATACTGCAAGAACCTACTATTATTCCAAAACACTACAATTCAAAGCACAATAAGCCAAACCACCACCCTCCAAAGCACCTGCGAATTTCTTTCACCAACAAGACCCCTGCGCTACAACCTGCACCCACCTGCAAACCACATACTACCACTACAACATATGAACAAGAATAAAACCAACAATGTTTCCTCAAGTCTCATTAACCATACATCAATCTAAAACAACTTTGACAACATCTGCACCATCTGGACCAAACCACAACCTGCTCCAAAAATTGCTCAGCATTGTTGCACACTCCAAGACAAGCAAAACCAGCTACCAATGTTCGTACAACCTACATCACGCTCCTATATCAAAACCTGTCAACCTGCATTGAAGATGACTTAACAATAATAACAGACAAAATTCAAAAAGTTCAGTTGCTAAATATAATAGGAGAAGGAGGGCAACCAGGGGAGGGGGAGGGAGCGAGCAGTAAAAAAAAAAAAAAAAAGAAAGAAGAACAATTTTTCTAGAACTCACCTTGTTTGACAAACCTTTCATGATCTGCTCCCTAGAACAAAAGCTCCAAATTCACTCATATGACTGACCCTTTTTTGCCACTCCATTCGCTACTCTCTTAATCACTTCATACAAACCCAACCATCCAACTCCAAACACTACTCACAAACCTCTTCTCTTTCATTGTTGCTTTTAGTTTTACTTGATTCTTGAGAAAATTATGATTAATTCTTGCCTTGTTGATTGGTTTATTCTTGATACATGTTGATACTTTAATATTGTCCATGAGTTGTTAATGAGTGTTTGGTGTTCTTTTGTTTGTTCTTGATTGTTATCACTTATGCTTAAAGCTTCACATTTACTCCTTGTTGTTGCTTTCTTGGTTCCAAAGGAAATGACTCCTCCTGTTGACTCGTAAGTCATGTTAGGGATATCTTAGCTTAGCCTAACTTCAGGTCCTTCCCTTTCATCCTAGCCTTTGGATTGGAGTCGCCACACTCCATGCAAGTGTCATGGTGATGAACACTTACTTTCCTTGTTTAACATAGCCTTAGGTTTGGAGTCACCATACTCCATGTAAGTGTCATGGTTATTGTCATACCCCAAATTTTCCCTACCTTGTCCTTCTTCTTTCTCTTTACTTCTTTGTCTCACGTATCTGCCCTACATAGATACTATTCCTTAGAGATAGTCATTCGGCTCTTGGCCATGATCACTCGTGGTACCAATTATGTTAACCAGTTCTTTCTTAGGAGCATACATCTGATCCTAGTCTTAAACCTGGATCAGGACTTCAGGTCATTCTTACCCACATCATTTTACAATGGTTAACAAAGAAGTTTGCTCTAAGAGATGTCTCGTGCGGTCTTAGTTATTAATAGTGTTTTCCTTGCTTGGTCTCAATTTCACAAGTAAATTCTCTTCTTGGTATGAGATATTAAGGCCATTTGTTGCTTTGGTACGAAATATTTTAAGTGTTGTAGAATATTTTGCATTAGTGACTCATTTTTCCTTGAGGTTTATATCTCATCTTCGTACAAGGCATGTGCATCCATGTCTAAGTTGTTGTTACACTAAGGAGATCCTATTACGACGTGAAAGAAGATTGAAGTTCAAAAGGGATTTGAGAAAACTTAATGAGCTCCCAAGACATAAAGGTGTGAAATCAAGGATTGTAGAACTATTTGAACTCATTAGATAAGCACAAGGAAGAAATGCTAAAGTTACACCAAGAATGCTAAAGTTTAATTGAAGTCAAATTTCAAAAAAAAGAAAGAAAGTTGTTACCTGCGTAAGTTCATGAAGTGCATAAGTTGATTATAAGAGAATTACATGAAGTATACAATTTGATCACAAAGGAACTACATTAAATTACAAGTTGTTGATACAAATCTTACATGTTATTGCTAGTCCTAAACATAAACCACAAACCATTAAACCATACCAGCCTGCTATCACCGTACAAACTCCCTGTCCCAAAACCTCACAGCTGGAATTACTTGCTATGGCTGGTACAAATCACAGGAAAACCCCACACACCACAACACCATTATCTCTACCTACACACATAACCTGCAACAAAGTATATCACACAGGAAAACAACAAACACACCATCTGCTATGCTTTCACTCCCCCACGCCAGAGAAAATCTTGCACTAAAACGGCACAACAATACCCTGCACACATCAAAACCAAGACCAGCTCATTTCAAAAGTCTAGCATAAGACCAAAGCTCAAAACCTGGTGTCGTGCCTGCTCCAATTGCTGCTTCTGCAAAAGTTACACAATTACCTCAAAACTTAAAGCCACAAAACTTCCATGAAAGTGACTTATCAACATTACAAAACAAATTCATCGTACCACAAATCTGAGAAGCAAGTTTGTGATTGGTTTTAAAATAGAAGACAAATTTTTTTGGGGGAATCTCTCCTTAAAAACAAACTTCCAATCCTCTTCTTCTGTCCTCACCAACTTCATCTTCCAAAGTTCATCAAACACAACATCAAAAAACAAACTTCTAAACCTCATTTCGAACACCAAAACCTCACACTCTTCGCCTTCAAACTTTCAACCTCACCGTAAAAAAAACCATAAAATTCCATGAACTTCACCCCATACTCTCCTCTAATCTCTCTCACAACAGACTCTCTCTTTTTCTCTCTGTTCCTGCATGAACCACCTTCAAAACAACAAACACAACCCTCCAAAAACTTCACTCATCACCTGCATACTCCCACAAACCACTGTTTGTTCACCTTCTCCCTTTGCATCATACCATAAAATCCAAACACTACACCACCCTTCCTATGAAAATTCTTCCATAAGCAACCATAAACACATACTCATCATAACTCCTCCCTAACACCTCTATTAACCTTACTATGTTAACCATACAAAGGTTCTTCATCAACCTTACATCATCCATCCATCTACACAAACTTCACACCGCCAAACATCTTCGATCTCCGCCTTGCACTTTGAAGTTTCCTCACATCCTCCACAAACCTTCAACCATAATCCACTTTCTGTCCACCATCTTCAACTACCATTAACACTTCTTCCATCTTTCTCATCATCCCCCAAAACCAACTTCATTGTCGTCTCCTACTCCATCTCCACCCTCAACCATATTCTTCAATCCGCCATCTTTAAACCAACCTTCAACCCTCAGCTTTCAATAAAAGCAACACATACCCTTAAAAAACCCAAAACTCATACAGAGCGAAAATCAGTGAGATGAGAAACAGAGAGATCAAAATAGAGCCATAACCCCATCTTCTTCCATCTTCCAACATAAACCTCAACAAATCCCAATCTTCAACATAAAAAAAAAAACCTCCACGATCTAAACTCACAACATCTTCACCAAACCGTGTTCACCTTCAAACTCGTTTCACTTCACCATTCCAGCTTAAATCACCATTAACGACTTTCATTCATCACCAACAATGCCAACCATTCGTCTCTCCAAAAAATCTTCTTCTGCAGAATCGATGGCGGAACCATTCATCAACCGTCGTTGCTGTCGAGAAACAAAATAGGGAAAATGCCTTGTTTCTTGTGGCATCGAAGCTTGCTGGTGCGTTTTCACGTTTTTCTATCAGGGATCTGGAATGCAGTTTGGTGCTGAGGGTTTTTGCTGTTGGGTTCTCACTTTTTTTTTTATTTTGATAAGAAAAACAAAGGCAAGTTTTGTAGTGCTGGGCTTTGATAAGCCCATTTCATTACTTCACCACCCTTTGGCCCTACTACACCCCCGTTTCTATTTACAACCTTGTTCTTCTTTTGCTTTTTTTTTTTTACTTATTTAAATTTTGTATTATATATTTTATTTATTGTAAATATTATTATTAAGTACATATTATACAGAATCTTTATTATATATTTTATATTTGTTTTCTTTTAGAATTTTGTAATTATATTTTAGTTTCTTTTTAATATTTTGTTTAGAAGTTTATAATATTTTATATATTAGTTTAATACCTTCTTTTCTAGAGTTAAATTTCATTTTTCATTTGTTATTGGGCATTTTGTCCCATTTCTTTTGTTTTGGTCGATGACGAGACCACCATCATTTATCTGTCAAATTGTTGACGAGAAATGTTGGATCCGAGACCACCTCTTTTCACTCTTCATTTTTTGTCCCGATTCGATTCACCGACGCTATCAAACCATCTTGAACAAATTATCTTTGTATTGAACTAAAAAGAGAGGATTGGGTGCAGACCTCTTCCTCTCCGAGTGTCGAGATGCTCACTGTAGTGTGGATGGTTTTGACACTCGTCTTTCAATGTGAAGACGCTTTTCCATTTTCAACCTTCCCTCCTAAAAACCTCGGCCTCGCGCTGAGTGCATTTTCAAAATCCCTTTCAATAGAAAATTGACTTCTCTTTGTATTGGACTAAAGAGAAAGGATTAAGTATAGACTTCTTCCTTTCCGAGTGTCGAGATGCTCACTGTAGTGTGGGTGGTTTAGACACTCGTCTTTCAATATGAAGACGCGACTTCTTCCACCACCCCTCCTTTCACAACTCCTTTCCGAAACCTTTCCCACCTAAAACCTCGGTTCCGTACCTAGTGCTTTTTTGAACTCTTTTCTTAACAAAAACTTGAATGGTTGTGGAGTGGTTAGGCGTAGGCCTTCTCCTATCCCGAGTGCTTGACGTTTACCGTAGGGTTCTCTGTCGCAAAAGCACTTACCATTCAAAACCAAAAACATCTTTAATAAGAGAATGAAGTTCTCTTCGTATTGAATTAAAGAGAGAGGATTGAGTGTAGTCTTCTTCCTCTCCAAGTATCAGGATATTCACTGCAGTGTGGGTGGTCGTGATACTCGTCTTTCAATACGAAGACGCTACGTTCACCACACCATTTTTATAATAAAAACTTTGAGATAAAGAATTGGGTACTACCCGCAAGGGGTTACTATCCGAGGACTTATCTTGCCCCTTAAAAAAAACAATCTCACAAATCAAACGTGACTTCTTGCCTCACATGGTGAAAAACCAGTCTTTTCAAAAAGGATATGTTACGTCCGTTCTACCGCAAACAGGTAACGCATAAGTCTCCTCACATGCGAGCCGCAATACACCTAAACTGCTAGAATATGCACGATAACATCATCCATGAACACACCGGTTATCTGCACCGTAGCCACGAACTACGTTGCTCTGATTTCTCTTGCATGTTGAGAATACGTAGGCATAGGATTGCAATGATCCTAGTGAGCACCCTTTTCTCTTTTCCACCCTTTCCCAGAAAGGCATGCTATGTTCATTCTACCGCAAACAGGTAATGCATAAGTCTCCTCACAAGCGAGCGGCAAAACACCTAAACTGCTAGAATACGCACGATAGCATCATCCACAAAACATTAACAAACCGTAGGCCGAACTACGGCTGCTCTGATTCTTTACTTCTTTTAAGTAAAGATACGTAGGCACAAGGGCCACAATCCTTGTCGAGCACATTCCCCTCATATCTGTAGTTCCCCGAACTACGTCGACTCTGATTTTCTCATATCCGTTGAGAATACGTAGGCCTAGGACCGCGAAGTCCTATCGAGTCTGTTCTTTCTCTTTTCTTCCCCTGTTACCTCTCTTTCCCTTGTTTCTAACCTTTCTCTCCCTTTGGAAAACACTTTTATAGCATAATATTTAAGCAAATATAATTCACACATCGACAAACAAATGGTTCCCACCGAGTACGATGGATGCGAAGGGTGCTAATACCTTCCCTTCACATAACCGGCTTCCGAACCCGTTCTTGGTTGCGAGACCATCTTATCCATTTCTTTCCTAAGGTTTTCTCGATATTTTCCTTTCCCCTCATGGGATAAATAAAGTTCGGTGGCGACTCTTCTGTCTATCTTTTTCGCCTCCCCGTCGTTGCACGATGCATTTTTCGAGTAGCGACAGCTGGCGACTCTGCTGGGGATTTCTAGCGAACCAAACCTAGTTTGCTTGTCGCATATGTGATTTATTTGCTTTTGTTATTTGTTTGTTCTTTCTAACCTGTTGGGTTTATTTAGATTGGGTTGTGAGGATGAAGCTTCCTACCCGAGCTTTCGAGTATACACTAAGTTAGGAGGTGGATTCTTTCTGATTTGCAAGACTTAGGACTCGTTGAGTTGGATCGAATTCCACCGCTCAGATGAGACCCCGTTGGGATGATTATGTCTTACGTGTAGTCGTAATGGCGTTTTTATTTTCGACGTGGGAGTCCGTGACTCTGAGGACCTTTGTAGAACCTTATTCCAAAGGTTGCTAAGACATAACTCTGTGTTTATCCTTTGAAATGATTATCGTCTTACGAGTAGTCGTTATGATGGAAAACTTTTGAGGGTTAGTGCATGGAACTTTGTTTAAAAACCTTTGGGATACCCTCTTATAAACCAATAGATAACCCACCCGATGGGAGAGATACTTTTTGTGTTGTTTTGCAGGACCTATGACTTTGATCTCACTATTGTTCTTTTATCATGTGCTCATTACATTACATTTGCATAAGCATCTCTGCATCATTTCTTGCATTCCTTACAACCCGACCTTACACGCCGCTTACCCTTTCAGAAAGTAAAGCAAGTTAACTTCTCGACATCGGTACAACACAAGGAATAATCAGAAAAGAGTCATAGATCAGATAGAGCAAGACCAGGCTACTATGAGGAGCGAGATGATAGGCATGAAGACGCAGATGAATCAACTCATGGAGGTGATTCAGAACATGGCCAGGAGTCAAGAAGAGATGAGGCAAGCAGCAGAGAGGAACGCTAATCAGACTTTGGTTGGTGCAGTTCCCAACGCAAGTGGCGCAGTTCTAACTCCTACCGAGGCCACCCCAACCCCTGTTAGGGCAATTCCTACTTTTTCAGGTGCAATACCTATCAACACAGTCCATCCACCAGTCGGTACAACTCATCCTCATGGTACTGCGATCCCAACACCAGTCCAGTACGATGAGCATGAAGGTTTCTATGAGAATTCAGGTGAAGCATATGGACCACAGACCGCTGAATTAGAGAAGAAGTTCAATGCTTTACAAGAGGTGGTAAAGGCATTGCAAGGCCCCGATGTTTTGGGACTAGATTCCACTGAAATATGTCTGGTACCCGGAGTTAAGATACCTCCGAAGTTTGTAATCCCAACCTTCGAGAAATATAAGGGTAACAATTATCCTAGGACCCATATAAGGTCTTACTGCAGGCAGATGGTCGTATATTCCAATGACAAGAAGCTGTTAATCCATTTTTTTTCAAGATAGTTTGACAGAGGCTTCTCTGGAATGGTACATGCATCTTGAACGATCCAATGTGAAAAGCTGGAAGGAGTTAGCAGAAACTTTTGTGAAACATTATCAGTACAATACTGACATGGCTCCAAATCGGATGCAACTCCAGAATTTGACCCAGAAACTGAACGAGTCTTTTAAAGACTTTGCTCAGAGGTAGAGGGGAGTAGCTGCAAGAGTACAACCCTCGTTGATGGAGAAAAAGCTGACATACCTCTTCATGGGCAGGCTGCAAGGACCGATCCTTGAGCGTCTAGCGTCTACAACCTCTATAGTGTTTTCTGAACTTGTCACGAATGGAGAAAGATTAGAGAGTTTTATGAAGGCAGGAAAGATTCAGAATGCTGGCGAATCTTCAAATGGGATCAAGAAGCCCTATCAGGGTTTCTTTAAGAAGAAAGAAGGTGAAACTAGTGTTGTGTTCACAGATAGAGGAAGAACTCATCAAGGTTATCACCATGTTGCTGTCGTCGCTCCACAACAACTGTTGTCCATTCCTGCAAGTCAACCCGCGTTTCAACCAAACAGGCAACAACAATCCTATCAACCAAGACAAAATCAGTACCAGGGTCCACAAAGATCGAGGAGACCAGAAAGAAGATTCGATCCAATTCCGTCAACTTACGCCAGATTACTACCATTCTTGTTGAAAGGAGGCCTTGTTCAGCTTAGGGAAATGAGGGATCCTCTAGAGGTTCTTCCTTTTGGATTTGATGTCAATTTCAAATGTGAATTCCATTCTGGCTCCCCAGGCCATGACATTGAAAATTGCAAGACTCTGAAGCACATTGTACAAGATCTCCTCGATTCAAAGGCGATAAACTTTACCCGAAACACCCCAAACATCAAAACCAATCCAATGCCGACTCATCACTCAACAAATATGATCGAAGAATCCTAGAGTCATCTCCAGAAGCCAGTGGTCCAGACCGGCAAACGTCCTCAATATTAGCAGTCCTTAGACGCTTTTATCATTTGCATTTGTAGTTTATTTTCTGTCAATTGCTACTTGTTGTTTAAACATTGTTGTTTTGAATGGTAACATTAATGAAATGATTATGCATTTTCCGAATTAATTATGTCGCATTCGCTCATTATTTCCACTTATCACAGACACATGCACTTTTATCCACTCCATTTTATCACTGTTGTTTAGCAAAGATTGGAGGGAGGATGACGAAAACGAAATACCCATAATTGCAAATCGTATGCTTTCGGATAAAACCTTGACAATGATGTACATGAATTGTTTCAATTCCCCTAAACATCGGAGATATAAGGAGTTAATCCCTATTCAACCACTTTGAGCCTAGAAGTAGGAGTTTCCTTCGGATATTCAAACCCTTACACTCAACCTGGGGCATGGTAGTTGTTCAGTTAATCCAACCCCGCACTCAAATCAACAAAGCAAAATCCAAAAAAAGACGGTTGTTCATCAATGAGCCGTGACGTGGCAGTCATAATCCTCCAACAAAATCAAAAAAAAATTTAAAGCCTGCTAAGTCAAGCACCTGAAAGGGGACTTAGGCAAAAATCAAGGCAATCCCGATGGATCTGATAAGCAAAATCAGTCCATGCAAAAGTTAGGGATCAATAAAGAAAGCAAAAAAGTTCCTCAAACCCTCAACAAAAACAAAATAAGATTCAGTGGCCATCCAAATCAAGGGGTTACTGACATCTATCAAAATAAGGTGGCTGCCATTTCAAGCAAACCTTGAACCATCAAGCTTACACCGTCAAGGTAAACATGTGCAGAATTAACTGAACGTAGGACTGGAGATCCTTAAGAAGAAGGGGTGGGTACAAATCATACTTTGAGCCTAATATCCTTTGTTTCATAACCATGAACCAGACCACGTTATAACCCTCGAAAGACCTAATTGAGGCGAGGTTTACTCCGAAAGCATATTATTGCGAGGTTGCGTAACCTGACTCCTCACATATTTGCTAATCATCATCATTGGTGTCAATATCCTTGCTATATCTTTTACACCAATCCAGTTAGCACAACGTTTGGACTAACAGTCCATTCGTCTCACTATCACGACACTCAATAAAAACGACATTTTTTTCAAAACTTGCATGAACTTTGCATTAAGATTACCATTCATGAACAGACATTTTTAAATTCCAAGTTAGTAGTTGGCATCAAGGAAATTCCAACACGAAGCGATTAAACAGGACTGAATCATTCAGAAGTCTGGATCAAAATCAAGTATACTTTGTCGCCCTATGGATATGGGGCACTGACATCCGAAGTTGGAATTAATCAGTCTGAGGCTAATCCCCAGACATCAGTTGATCATGGGGAAAATCATTCAATAAGCGATTGATCAAAAGTGAATCACACCAATCTGGGGCAGGCCACCCAGAGTTTCTTTGACTTGAGGATAAATCCTTCCAATGTTCAATTAGGATAATTCAAGTCGTTTCAACGCTCTTTCAAGAGCAAACTACTCCAAAGAGTATATTGAAGCCAACCACCAAGAGTCGGTTAAACAAACGATGAATTCTTTCGTGGTACAAACTCTGGGGCAAGCTATCTTGAGGTCATCTCATGGCAAGCTACTCAAGCAAGTTCATCCTCATCAACAAATGTTGAGTTCAAAACGAGTGTCGGGGAATCGTACCATCACCTCACCCAATAACCTTAACCGTCTGAAGGCCTTGCTGTCATTGGATCCTTCATCCCACAGCCTAAACCTGTCACCTATCGAAACAAACCAAACCTGCAAAGTCCAGTCCTTACCTGTCAAAACCTTGTAACCTTCAAACCAGTCCCATCTGGTTAACCCTTTGCTGAATACCTAGCCCCGTCCGGCATATGTCAGCTTTTGAACCAGCTCCCATCTGGTCACCCATCCTTTAGCCTTCCGTTTAACCAGTCCTCGTCTGGAAAACACAATTTCAAAGTCCATTCCTCGTCTGGAAAACCACAAAGTCAGTTCCCGTCTGACACAAAACCTAGAAGTCAGTTCTCGTCTGACAACTTAACCTTTTGCCACCAGTTCTTGTCTGGTAAACCCCATCCCTAAGTCCAGCTCCCATCTGGCAAACCACAAAATCAGCCCTCCTTTGACAACTTAACCTTTTGCCAACCAGTCCCATCTGGTCTACCCTCCGAATACCAGCCCTCACCTGGTACTTCCAACCCAAAGTCCAATTTACATTGGCAACCACCAAAAGTCCGCCACGTCATCACCTACATTCCCAGTCACCTGTCTACATCCATCATTATCATATGCATCATACGCATCGCATTCGACTTCATAAGCATCTTGCATCATATGCATACCTATAATCATATCATACTCCCCAGCTCTTGCATCTCCACTCTAGCATTTGCATTTGCATTTCCATTTATGGAACACCATTATCATCAAGCATTCACATATGCGAGATCAGATTCAAGATCAATTTCGAAGATTTTCAAGATCATAATCAACCTAGTCAGGGGCAATTTTCGCAGGACCGTGGGTGTGCCCCACGAATTTGTCCAACGCAACCATCAGCCCGGTCAGGGGCATTATCTGCAAAGACCGTGGGTTTTTCCCATGGAATTCAAGAATACCAAAGCAAAATTCAGCCCAGTCAAGGGTATCTTTTCAAGACCATGGGTATTTCCCATGACGTATTTCAACCTCGCGGTTAATCAGATTCTTCAAATCAAACATTTAGCCCAGACAGGGGCATCTTCAGCAAAGCCGTGAGTATTCCTCACGAAGTTGTTCAACCTTTTGTTGACCAAGACAAAACTTCAAAGACAAATTTAGCCTAGACAGAGGCATCTTCAGATTAGTATATCTTCCATTATCCTTTTGGTAATGGATTCCCTACATCCTTTTGGTGTTCGGGTTGGTCTTGTTTCGCTCCATCATCCTTTCGGTGGTGGGTCTAACATCCTTTTGGTGTTATGACTAGCGTTTCCGCTTCATTATCCTTTTGGTAATAGACTCCTTACATCCTTTTGATGTCGGGTTTGCCTGATTTTGCTCCATCATCCTTTTGGTGTCATGATTAGCGCGTTTTCCATTATCCTTTTGGTAATGGACTCCTTACATCCTTTTGATGTCGGGTTTGCCTTGTTTCGCTCCATCATCCTTTTGGTGATGGGTCTGGCATCCTTTTGGTGTCATGACTAGCGTATGTTTTCCATTATCCTTTTGGTAATGGATCCCCTACATTCTTTTGGTGTTAGGGATGATTTTGTGTCGCTCCATCATCCTTTTGGTGTTATGACTAGCGTTCTCGCTCCATCATCCTTCTTTTGATGGGTCTGGCATCCTTTTGGTGTCATGACTAGTGTGTTTTTCATTATCCTTTTGATAATGGATCCCCTACATTCATTTGGTGTTAGGGATGATTTTGTGTCGCTCCATCATCCTTTTGGTGATGGGTCTAGCATCCTTTTGGTGTTATGACTAGCGTTTTTGCTCCATCATCCTTCTGTTGATGGGTCTGACATCCTTTTGGTGTCATGACTAGCGTATTTTCCATTATCCTTTTGGTAATGGATTCCCTACATCCTTTTGGTGTTAGGGTTGATCTTATTTCGCTCCATCATCCTTTTGACGATGGGTCTGGCATCCTTTTGGTGTCATGACTAGTGTGTTTTTCATTATCCTTTTGGTAATGGATTCCCTACATCCTTTTGGTGTTAGGGTTAATCTTGTTTCGCTTCATCATCCTTTTGGCGATGGGTCTGATATCCTTTTGATGTCATGACTAGCGTGTTTTCCATTATCCTTTTGGTAATGGATTCCCTACATCCTTTTGGTGTTAGGGTTAATCTTTTTTCGCTCCATCATCCTTTCGGTGATGGGTCTAACATCCTTTTGGTGTTATGACTAGCGTTTTCGCTCCATCACCATTTTGGTTATGAGTCTAGCATCCTTTTGATGTCATGACTAGCATGTTTTCCACTATCTTTTTGGTAGTGGGTACCTTACTTTATTTTGATTTCAGAGCAGCATGTGTGAGTGTACTATCATCCTTTTGGTGATAGGCTTGTCACCCTTTTGGTGTAAAGTTTTCTCTGTTAACATCCTTTTGGTGTTAGCGACCGTTGCAAGGTGTCCAGCATTTCATTCCCAAGTATCTTATTTCTTTTCGGGAAAATTCAGGGTCTTCTTTGTATCTAATTGACATTTACCTTGAAAAATGAACGTTGCAGCAATTCATCTTACTCGATCTAAGCCAACTAGATAGGGGCATATGTCATACCCCAAATTTTCCCTACCTTGTCCTTCTTCTTTCTCTTTACTTCTTTGTCTCACGTATCTGCCCTACATAAATACTATTCCTTAGAGATAGTCATTTGGCTCTTGGCCATGATCACTCGTGGTACCAATTATGTTAACTAGTTCTTTCTTAGGAGCATACATCTGATCCTAGTCTTAAACCTGGATTAGGACTTCAGATCATTCTTACTCACATCATTTTACAATGGTTAACAAAGAAGTTTGCTCTAAGAGATGTCTCGTGTGGTCTTAGTTATTAATAGTGTTTTCCTTGCTTGGTCTCAATTTCACAAGAAAATTCTCTTCTTGGTATGAGATATTAAGGCCACTTGTTGCTTTGGTACGAAATATTTTAAGTGTTGTAGAATATTTTGCATTAGTGACTCATTTTTCCTTGAGGTTTATATCTTATCTTCGTACAAGGCATGTTCATCCATGTCTAAGTTGTTGTTACACTAAGGAGATCCTATTACGACATGAAAGAAGATTGAAGTTCAAAAGGGCTCTGAGAAAACTTAATGAGCTCCCAAGACATAAAGGTGTGAAATCAAGGATTGCAGAACTATTTGAACTCATTATATAAGCACAAGGAAGAAATGCTAAAGTTACACCAAGAATGCTAAAGTTCAATTGAAGTCAAATTTCAAAAAAAGAAAGAAAGTTGTTACCTGCGTAAGTTCATGAAGTGCATAAGTTGATTATAAGAGAATTACATGAAGTATACAATTTGATCACAAAGGAACTACATTAAATTACAAGTTGTTGATACAAATCTTACATGTTATTGCTAGTCTTAAACATAAACCACAAACCATTAAACCATACCAGCCTGCTATCATCGTACAAACTCCCTGTCCCAAAACCTCACAGCTGGCATTACTTGCTATGGCCGGTACAAATAACAGGAAAACCCCACACACCACAACACCATTATCTCCACCTGCACACATAACCTGCAACAAAGTACATCACACAGGAAAACAACAAACACACCCTCTGCTATGCTCTCACTCCCCCACGCCAGAGAAAATCTTGCACTAAAACGGCACAACAATACCCTGCACACATCAAAACCAAGACCAACTCATTTCAAAAGTCTAGCATAGGACCAAAGCTCAAAACCTGGTGTCGTGCCTGCTCCAATTGCTGCTTCTGCAAAAGTTACACAATTACCTCAAAACTCAAAGCCACAAAACTTCCATGAAAGTGACTTATCAACATTACAAAACAAATTCATCGTACCACAAATCTGAGAAGCAAGTTTGTGATTGGTTTTAAAATAGAAGACAAATTTTTTTGGGGGAATCTCTCCTCAAAAACAAACTTCCAATCCTCTTCTTCTGTCCTCACCAACTTCATCTTTCAAAGTTCATCAAACACAACCTCAAAAAACAAACTTCCAAACCTCATCTCGAACACCAAAACCTCACACTCTTTGCCTTCAAACTTCATAACTCCTCATCATAACTCCTCCCTAACACCACCCTTCCTATGAACATTCTTCCATAAGCGACCATAAACACATACTCATCATAACTCCTCCCTAACACCTCTATTAACCTTACTACCTTATCCATGCAAAGGTTCTTCATCAACCTTACATCATCCCTCCATCTACACAAACTTCACACCGCCAAACATCTTCGACCTCCGCCTTGCACTTTGAAGTTTCCTCACATCCTCCACAAACCTTCAACCATAATCCACTTTCTGTCCACCATCTTCAACTACCATTAACACTTCTTCCATCTTGCTCATCATCCCCCAAAATCAACTTCATTGTCGTCTCCTACTCCATCTCCACCCTCAACCATATTCTTCAATCCGCCATCTTTAAACCAACCTTCAACCCTTAGCTTTCAATAAAAGCAACACATACCCTTAAAAAATTCAAAACTCATGCAGAGCGAAAATCAGTGAGATGAGAAACAGAGAGATCAAAACAGAGCCATAACCCCATCTTCTTCCATCTTCCAACATAAACCTCAACAAATCCCAATCTTCAACATGAAAAAAACCTCCACGATCTAAACTCACAACATCTTCACCAAATCGTGTTCACCTTCAAACTCGTTTCACTTCACCATTCCAGCTTAAATCACCATTAACGACTTTCATTCATAACCAACAACGCCAACCATTCGTCTCTCCAAAAACTCTTCTTCTGCAGAATCGGTGGTGGAACCATTCATCGATCATCGTTGCTGTCGAGAAACAAAATAGGGAAAATGCCTTGTTTCTTGTGGCATCGAAGCTTGCTGGTGGGTTTTCACGTTTTTCTATCAGGGATCTGGAATGCAGTTTGGTGCTGAGGGTTTTTGCTGTTGGGTTTTCACGTTTTTTTTATTTTTTATATTTTGATCAAAAAAACAAAGGCAAGTTTTGTAGTGCTGGGCTTTGATAAGCCCATTTCATTACTTCACCACCCTTTGGCCCTACTACACCCCCGTTTCTATTTACAACCTTGTTCTTCTTTTGATTTTTTTTATTTATTTAAATTTTGTATTATATATTTTATTTATTGTAAATATTTTTATTAAGTACATATTATACATAATATTTAATATATATTTTATATTTGTTTTCTTTTAGAAATTTGTAATTATATTTAGTATCTTTTTAATATTTTGTTTAGAAGTTTATAATATTTTATATATTAGTTTAATACCTTCTTTTCTAGAGTTAAATTTCATTTTTCATTTGTTATTGGGTATTTTGTCCCATTTCTTTTGTTTTGGTCGATGACGAGACCACCATCATTTATCTGTCAAATTGTTGACGAGAAATGTTGGATCCAAGACCACCTCTTTTCTCTCTTCATTTCTTGTCCCGATTCGATTCACCGACGCTATCAAACCATCTTGAACAAATTATCTTTGTATTGAATTAAAAAGAGAGGATTGGGTGCAGACCTCTTCCTCTCCGAGTGTCGAGATGCTCACTGTAGTGTGGGTGGTTTTGACACCCGTCTTTCAATGCAAAGACGCTTTTCCATTTTCAACCTTCCTTCCTAAAAACCCCGGCCTCGCGCCGAGTGCATTTTCAAAATCCCTTTCAATAGAAAATCGACTTCTCTTTGTATTGGACTAAAGAGAAAGGATTAAGTGTAGACTTCTTCCTTTCCGAGTGTCGAGATGCTCACTGTAGTGTGGGTGGTTTAGACACTCGTCTTTCAATACGAAGACGTGACTTCTTCCACCACCCCTCCTTTCACAACTCCTTTCCGAAACCTTTCCCACCTAAAACCTCGATTCCGTACTGAGTAATTTTTCGAACTCTTTTCTTAACAAAAACTTTAATGGTTGTGGAGTGGTTAGGCGTAGGCCTTCTCCTATCCCGAGTGCTTGACGTTTACCGTAGGGTTCTCTGTCGCAAAAGCACTTACCATTCAAAACTAAAAACATCTTTAATAAGAGAATGAAGTTCTCTTTGTATTGAATTAAAGAGAGATGATTAAGTGTAGTCTTCTTCCTCTTCGAGTATCAGGATATTCACTGTAGTGTGGGTGGTCGTGATACTCGTCTTTCAATACGAAGACGCTACGTTCCCCACACCATTTTTATAACAAAAAATTTGAGATAAAGAATTGGGTACTACCCGCAAGGGGTTACTATCCGAGGACTTATCTTGCCCCTTAAAAAATAATAATGTCACAAATCAAACCTGACTTCTTGCCTCACATGGCGAAAAACCAGTCTTTTCAAAAAGGATATGTTACGTTCGTTCTACCGCAAACAGGTAACGCATAAGTCTCCTCACATGCGAGCCGCAATACAGCTAAACTTCTAGAATGCGCACGATAACATCATCCACGAACACACCGGTTATCCGCACCGTAGCCACGGACTACGTTGCTCTGATTTCTCTTGCATGTTGAGAATACGTAGGCATAGGATTGCAATGATCCTAGTGAGCACCCTTTTCTCTTTTCCACCCTTTACCAGAAAGGTATGCTACGTTCGTTCTAATGCAAACAGGTAACGCATAAGTCTCCTCACATGCGAGCGGCAAAACACCTAAACTGCTAGAATGTGCACGATAGCATCATCCACAAAACATCAACAAACCGTAGGCCGAACTACGGCTGCTCTGATTCTTTACTTCTTTTAAGTAAAGATACGTAAGCACAAGGGCCACAATCCTTGTCGAGCACATTCCCCCCATATCTGTAGTTCCTCGAACTACTTCGACTCTGATTTTATCATATCCATTGAGAATACGTAGGCCTAGGACCGCGAAGTCCTATCGAGTCTGTTCTTTCTCTTTTCTTCCCCTGTTACCTCTCTTTCCCTTGTTTCTAACCTTTCTCTCCCTTTGGAAAACACTTTTATAGCATAATATTTAAGCAAATATAATTCACACGTCGACAAACAAATGGTTCCCACCGAGTACGATGGATGCGAAGGGTGCTAATACTTTCCCTTCGCATAACCGGCTTCCGAACCCGTTCTTGGTTGTGAGACCATCTTATCCATTTCTTTCCTAAGGTTTTCTCGATATTTTCCTTTCCCCTCATGGGATAAATAAATTTCGGTGGCGACTCTTCTGTCTATCTTTTTCGCCTCCCCGTCGTTGCACGATGTATTTTTTGAGTAGTGACAGTTATGAACACTTTAATTGTTTAGCATAACCTTAGGTTTGGAGTCACCGCACTCCATGCAAGTGTCATGGTGATGAGCACTTACTTCCCCTTGGAACCTTGAGCATAGTCAAGAGTTCCTCACCCCTAGTTAGGTGAACTACAAAGGCTCTGACTCCTCATTCCTAGTCAAGATACGTAGGCACAAGATGTGATATCTTGTCGATCCCATTAACACACTAACAACAAACTTCACTTATCTCTCGTCGTCGTGCGATCGAGACTAGTTCACCACCCCTTTTATCCTAGCCTTAGAATTGGAGTCATCTCACTCCATGTAAGCGTCATGGTGATGAACACTTACTTTCCTTGTTTAGCATAGCCTTAGGTTTGGAGTCGTTGTACTCCATGTAAGTGTCATGGTTATGAACACTTACTCCCCCTTTGAACCTTGACCACAGTCAAGAGTTCCTCACCCTTAGTGGGGTGAACTACGATTGCTCTGATTCCATCCTAGTCAAGATACGTAGACACGAGATGCGATGTCTTAGCGAGCATACTTAGTGTACATACCCTAGGTTTTTACCTTAGCAAGCAAACTTTAACATAACACAAATACTAATAAGAGGTTCCTGTAGAGTACTACAAATACTTAGGATGCTAGCACATTCCCTAGGTATAACCAACCCTCGAACCTTAGATTCTTTTAGCTTTGTTGTTACATAGCGCACTTAGGGTTTTCTTCTATCTTTACTCTTTCCTTTGGATAAATCAAAGTTCGATGGTGAACTTCATGATTTATGATTCAAGTTAACTAATAGCTTGATATCCGATTCTCACCGTAAGAAGTTACATACAATTACAATTGTGTTTGAAAAAGATCAACAAACTAAAGATCCAACCAATTAAAACAAAGAACCACCTGAGCATAATGTTAGGAGATTGACTAGAGTAAGAACTAAGTCAACAAGGCTAGCTGGATATGATAGATTACCAAATCAAGAAGACGATGCAAATAATGAATTAATAGAAGAAGAAATGATGATGGCTGAAGCAGAACCAATCAACTTGGATCAAGCCATGAATGGTTCAAATTGGTTAGCCAATTGATGCGAAAAACTCATATCAATTGAGAAGAACAAGACTTGGGAACTTGTCGAAAAGTCAATCAAGAAGCCAATTGATGTGAAGTGGGTTTACTAGTTGAAACGAATGACAAACAGTGAAATTGCCAAGCATAAGGCAAGACTAGTGGCGATTGGTTTTCTACAAAAACCTGATACTGATTTCGATGAAGTCTATGCATGTACTGCAAGGCTAGAGACAATCAAAGTTGTTGTTTCGACAACAACATACAAAGGGTGGAAGATACATCAGTTGGATGTAAAATCAACATTTCTGAATGGACCTCTGAAAAAAAAATTCTATTTTAGTCAACCACCAGAATTCTTTTATCAACATCTCATATACCTTTTTTAAAACATGTAAGTTGTTTTTAAAGTCAAAACCCTATATATTCTAATATTTATTTTGCATATTCTTGAATAATACAAAGTTCAATCATTTTATTATATTCATTGTAAATTTCATAAGCCACGGCCTCATATTTAAATTTTATTTACAAGTGATGTTCACTATTGGAAATACTTATATATGTTTCACATTTTATTCATAAACATTGTTCATCTATTTATCTATTTATCGACACAATCTGATAAAAAAAAATTCAAGTTTTTTTTATAAAGCATAGTGTTATGATATTTTTATTGTGAAAAAAGAATTCAGAGTCCCTTTGAAATCTTATAAATCTCTTTCAAATTTTATAAATTCTTATGATATAATTATTTGAAATCTAAATTAAAATTTTAAACATTCGGTTAAATTTTTTTTTACTACCACAATCGGTTAAATTTTATTAAATCATTCATATTATACAGTTTTAAAAATTCATAAGAGTTTTTTTATGAACAACATATTCTTAGATTATTTATTTACCGGAATAAATTAAGCACCAATGAAAAAACACTATTTGCTTAATTAACATTTCTGAATCATACTAATAAATAATTAGTCAATTACCTACATTTGACCATTAAATTCAACATATATAATTTTACAAATTGTATTGATGGTAATAAATTATTCTTCATGAATTTACTAATTAAATTGAAAATTTCATTAAATCTCCTAATAAATAATATTATTCAAATATATGACTAATATTTTCTGGTCAATATAATAAAATAGTAATTCATTTTATATTCATTAAATAACTGTTCATTATAAATGATAAACCAGTTGTTCAATGAACCTATTCATTAAAACTGATATCAAGACTACATTAAAAACTTTGGCTATAAATTTTTTCTTTAAAATTTGACCATTTTGTATTTTGGTTATAAAATTTTTCATCGATAATCTTTTTAGGAACTATATATGTTTAATTTTTTGCAGACACTTTTCTTCTGCAGAACTGTTGGATTATGTTTTCCTCTCTCCATCTAAACATTTGTATGTTTCCTTTCTCTCTTTCTTTTCCTTTTTCTTCTTTTTAAAGATAATTAATATAACTTTATGTTGGGTTAAAATATCTACAAGTAAAGCAAATAATTTAGTCATGTTGTAAAATTACGGCAACAAAACCCAACAAAATATAGACGAGTGAAAAATGTAAGTTAGCTAATTTTATATTAATTTAGATTATTTTTTTATACCAAATTAAATATTATTTAAATTTATTTTTGATTTAAAATTCAATATATATATATATATATATATATATATATATATATATATATATATATATATATATATATATATATATATATATATATATATATATATATATATTCGTATTGAATTTTTTTATCAGTTAAAGAGTTATAGTCAAAGAGTTATATTGTATATATTTGTATCGAGTTTTTTTTGTCACTCAAAGAGTTATTATCAATAATATTTTTATCTCATCTTTACCAATGTAAACAAATTTTACGGGTATGAAAAATTAAAAAATTAATTAAATTGTTGTTTCTAAAATACCACTTGTTCATCTTCAAAGTATAGTGTTCATAGAGGTTGGATTTTAGTCTTAAATTCTAAATATTTGAAACGAAAACATTTTTCAAAATGAAACTGACTCTTACAGCATGTTTTTTTTCTTTCTTTCAAAAATGCTATTTTGACGCTAAAATATTATACTATATATGATTCACAAATACAATGAACAGTTTAATTTATAATTTTGATTTTTCAACATTTTTATATTCTCTTCTACAAAACAAATTTGAATAATGGTATATATAATTTTAACTTAGTATTTAATATGTGTCTTGAAATTTGAATGGAAAAAAATTAGTTGATGGAGTGTAATAAATTGGTTAATATAATTTATAATTTAGTTAATTAGTGTTTGACATAAAAAAAAAGTTAAGGTTAGTTAATGAAATTTATAATTTGATTAATAATTTTTTAAAATAAAAAAATGGAAGTAGTAAAATAAAATATTGATTATTATATTTTACGCTTTACTTTGTTATATTATATGTTTTACTTGTTAATGAAGCAAGGTGATTATTATTTTATAAATAAAAAAATGTTTAATAATATATTCTTTTTTATTAATATAATAATAAAAGTTGATTAATAATAAATTATATATTTGTCTTACAAATTTGATTTAAAAAATATATTATTCACCACGTATGAGTAAATATTGGTTTTATTTGTTGGTGGCGCCAACGTAACATTATTGTAGTTTTTTGAAAAATATTTTTTTGTTTTGATATTTTAAAATACATATTCATTTTATTTTGAAGATGAAAAGAAATAGTGTGTTTTGAAGTGTTGTTGTGATATTAAACAATAAAATATCAATGAAAGATGATATATTTTTTCTAAAAGTAAAAGAAAGATTTATTTATATTTTACGTATTAATTATTTGGTTTTTTGATTATTAAAATATTTTAAATTTTAACTCCGCCACCTCTAAAATCACATTCATAAAATTATAATTAATTTTATATTAACTCTATTAAATATATAATTTTGAACGATGTGCTATTTTTGAAATACAATGTCCTTGTAAAAGTATTTTATATTCAATAAGACTAGATTATTTTGACACATAATTATAGAATTAAAAATAAATTAAATTAAATTATAATTAAATTATTTAAATAACTTTTTATTTCATGTTTTTTTTTATGTGTCAAAATAATTTAGTTTATTGGATGTCAGTGTAAAATAATTTTAATTTTACATATTTCAATTAATCTAATATCTTTGATATATAATTCCTCTACGATTTTCTTTTTTATTTTTATATTTTAAATTTTTTATTTTTATTTTTATTTTTTAATTTTTGAATTTGTATAGTTGTTATATTCTGAATACATTTGATCTCAATACCATATAAAATATTGTGATATATAGGAATTATAATAGTCAAACATTTTGAAATAAATAATAACCAAAGTTTTTGAATAAAGAGTGAAATACTTTATTTTCATAAATTGATTATATATTTTTTGGTATCATATTTATAATATTTTATTCGCCAATTTTTTTTTCTCGATATTCCAATATATTTCTATAGAATATAAAAAAAAATGAATTGATTATTTGTTTAGTTTTTCAACAATAAATCATAGTTAAGTAAAACAAAACTGAGATCATTACACCGACTACTTCTCTTTCTTCTAGATTCACAAAAAGAATAAATTCTTGTGCATCTTTTGTAGAAAATAACACTTTATAACAAGTAATTTAATTTATACCAATTATATCCTATTCTTTAATTTTTTTAGGCCTTTTCTTTAGTTTTTTAGGCCCAATAGTTTATAGTTGTAGCCCAGTTGCTGATCTGATTTTCTTTTTTGTGATTTTTATTTGACTAATATTCAATAAAAAGTTACTCAAAGTCTACTAGAACAAATTTTCATTAGAGAGAATTTGTTGCCATTATTTTGTCATATTTTCTAACACTAGCTTAGGTTAATTTCCAATCACTTACAGGTTGAAGAACCACTTGTAATTTTGTGTTTTGAAAACAAGTGGCACATCCATTAACAATGCCAGCATTATTTCATATGAAGATTGGTGGTTTAGATTCAAAAGTTAATTTGAGATTGCAGAATTCAAATTACAACTTTGGACAACAGTATTTTCATCGACAACGAGGAAGAAAATTCTTAAATTTTCTCAAAAGAAAGAACACAATCTCAATTGTTTCAAATTCTTCTTCTATTTACAAATTCCGACCTATCAGGTTTCTCACTCTTTCTCTTCTCTTATACTTTTATATTTTTATATTTTCATTCTTTTTTTCACAAAACTCTTAAACAAACAAGACAAACATTCATTTTAATCAATTTGATAAAACTTATAATAATTAAAAAAAATTATTTATTTATGTATAAATGCCATAATCTTTCATTAATTTGTTTGGCTACACATAACATCGAGTTGATTGTGCTAAGTGAGAGAAAGAGAAGCTAATTTTCATAATTTTAAATATATCTGATGTTCTACTCATTTGATTGTAATTTATTTTATATCTATTACCTAGTTTGGTTGAGGAAATTGAGTAAGAGTCATATACTAGAAGCAAAATAATCTTATACTTTTTTCTATAAAAAACATAATAATATATCTCTTTATAATCTTAGTTATATTCATTGAATAATATATATTTTTTATATTCATTTAATAATCTATAGATCTAATAATTTAGATACTTCGATTATTAAATAAATTTAAAAATTAATTTTTTTTCTTATTTATATGTAACGCATACTTGAATGATTATATATATTTTTATTTCTTTGTTATAAGTTTCACAAAGGACTAATACATTTTCAAAAAAAATATACAGATACAATGTTTTGAATTTATCAATATTATTTAACACAAAAACTAAATATCTTCTAGACAAACAGATTTGAATTAATTTTTTATAAGAAAAGAATAATAAAACAAGGAGGTAAGGGTGGCATGAATAAATAAACCTAACTCCCAACTATAACCTAAATCCATGCTATAATAAATATTAATTTCAAACATATCACCGATTTAATTAAATGAAATGCTACCTGTATGTTTTCATATCCCAACCTTCATGAAAATGTCATACTCTTGTAATAGCAAAATTAAAAATAAAAAACTCAATTTTTAAGAGCGAATAAAAAACTCAATTCTTATAATGTCTGTTTTTATATTTTTTAATAGTTAATAATGGTTATTAAAATATTAAGTTCTATGTCTCTATCAATCAAACACATAGTCTTAATTAATTTTAAGATAAACACAAAACCACATCTCATAGATGAACAACATATATATATTTTAAAGAGGGTTAATCATTAACATTATACTAGTTTACATGGATAACAGAGTATGGATATTTAAAAAGTCAACTCTTTTTCTTTTTCTTTTTACTTTTACATCAAATTCCAAATATATTTGTTTTTACCCTAGATATTAATATTCTTTTCTTATTTTGTTTTTATCCCAGATATAAAAAATAAATTTTTTTTTAAATTACAGTAAAATATTTAAAATTGATATTTTGAGAGATAATTTGAGTGTTGTTGGTGATTGTAGTTTCCATATTTGACGGATTAAGAAGAAGAAGGGTTGGTGGTGGGCACCGCCACCACAACAACTCCTTCATATCATAGAAAACAAACAAAAAAACCGTTCTTTCTTTATTCAAAACCATTTTCCATTTCATAACAGCGTTCATTTTTCCAACCCCAATTCATATTCGCAATCAAAATCCTATTTTTTTTACTGGGTTGTCAAATTCAATGTTCAATAGTAATTACAGTTTTAGAGAGAGAAAGTGGGTAGCTGGGAACTACTACTAGTATTTAGGAGAGAGAGAGAGAGAGAGAGAAGAAGTGTTGTGGCACTGGCAGGTACCACGTGCTTCATTCATTCATGACTCTCATCAAACCTTAACCCAAACCAAACCTACCTCTTTTTTTCTATTTCTTTGGTTGTTTTTTGCATGATCATCATTTACATGCATTCATAATTCACCTTCTATAACCTCTCTATTTCAATGCTTCTTCTTCTTCCTCTTAAACAATAAACTTTGCTAAATTATTGATTTCCGGTTTCAAGGTTTGTGTCTATGACCCTTTTATTTTTTATGTTGATTCATTGGGTTTGGTTGTTGGTTTTATTTGCTATTTTTGTTTACCTTTTGTTTTGAGGTTTAGAAGGTTCTATGCTTAGGTGAATTTTACATTGTTCATGAAGGAATGGAAGGAAAGATTTTTATGCCCAATTTGCTTAGAATTGTTCAAAAAATTGTGTTTTTATTTGGTGGGTTGGTTCAATTTTTTGTTGGTATGCTAAATCATAAGGTGGGGGTGAGTAATTGGTTGAAAAAGCTTGAATGATAGCAATCATTAGATACTGCTTTTTTTTTGGGTTCATTACCGAATCTGAAAGTGAGAGTGATGGAAAGAGAGAGAAAAAGAGAGATTCTCAACTTTTAGGCTGTCTTTGGCTGTTTATATCTTGCAGTGAAAGCTGTGAGGTTGGGATTGATGGATTTGTAATTGTAATAGAGTTTAATTGATGTAGCTCTGATTTGCCAAAAATGAGTTTCCCTCATAATCAGTTTTAGCTCTTTTAGTGCTTTAAAATTTAAGTTTCTCACCAAGTCTATATGTGGTTGACCAAACAGAACCTAGCAGTTTTTTTAGTTATTTTATTTTTTATACTCTGTTAATTTTGCCGGATAAGTTAATATATATAGATTTTTTCTGTTACTTGTTTATATGTTTTATCTTGAGTTTCTTCTATACACGAAGCTACACGAATAATTTTCATTAAATTTTTCTGGATTTCTGTTTGTAAATAAGCAATATCAATTGGAGTAAAGAAAAAAAATGTAAATGTTTTGAGTTTCTGCTGATCTATTTTTTATTGTGTAGTATATTGGAGACAGCTAGACAGAGAAATATAATGGCTAGTGCCGGGCATGGAAATGGACACATAAATGGCGTGGTATCGAATAGGCACACTGCTACAATGTCTGAAGTAGATGAGTTCTGCCATGCCCTTGGGGGAAACAGGCCGATTCATAGTATATTGATTGCGAACAATGGAATGGCGGCGGTTAAGTTTATACGCAGTGTAAGGAGTTGGGCTTACGAGACCTTTGGCACAGAAAAGGCTATTTTGTTGGTTGCCATGGCTACTCCAGAAGACATGAGAATCAATGCGGAGCATATTAGAATAGCTGATCAGTTTGTGGAAGTACCTGGTGGGACCAATAACAATAACTACGCCAATGTGCAGCTTATTCTAGAGGTGTGTAATGTCGACTTCATGAGATTACTGCAGCTTGTTCTTGTCGTTTAAATGATTTCAGTGCTCATGCAATTGTGATTATTTTGATCTGCGTAACTTGTTAATTTTGCTGACGGCAATGCAATGCCTTTCCCAGATTGCTGAGATAACTCATGTTGACGCTGTATGGCCTGGTTGGGGTCATGCATCAGAGAATCCTGAGCTACCAGATGCATTAAAAGCAAAAGGAATTGTATTTCTTGGACCTCCTGCAGTATCTATGGCGGCATTGGGAGATAAAATTGGTTCATCGCTGATTGCTCAGGCAGCAGATGTGCCAACCCTTCCATGGAGTGGTTCACATGTAAATTTTCTCTTGCGTTGTAGTTTATTTAATTTGTATGGGTTACCCAAGTTATGACTTTGTAATTTTTCCACAGGTGAAAATTCCTCCTGAAAGCTCCTTGATTGCTATACCTGATGAAATTTACCGGGCAGCATGTGTTTATACAACAGACGAAGCAATTGCAAGTTGTCAAGTTGTTGGGTACCCTGCAATGATCAAGGCATCTTGGGGTGGTGGTGGTAAAGGCATAAGAAAGGTTTGCTTCTTGTATGCTTCTTATAGTATCAATGCCTATGAAGCACTGACACAAACATCAGATACGATATTGACACTTACATGTTGAAACTGGCAATGTTTTGCAAACAAGAAAGTGGTTGAATATAACTAAATGTGGCAGTGTCAGAAACTTGGACAAATGTTTAATATGAAGTATCGGTGGTACATAGATCGATGCTGATAATCTTGTGCCAATCATATTTTTGTGTGTTTTGTGTGGTAATAGTCAAGAAACTAACAGACATGTGGATATTTTAGGTTCATAATGATGATGAGGTAAGGGCATTGTTCAAGCAAGTTCAAGGTGAAGTTCCGGGCTCACCTATATTTATAATGAAAGTTGCTTCCCAGGTTAGATAAACCACTGAACTTTGATCTGAATGAGCTTGATTCTTGAAGTTCTGATTATATTCTGACGATCTCATCTCTCTTGCTTCTAAATAGAGCCGGCATCTTGAAGTCCAACTGATTTGTGATCAGTATGGAAATGTTGCAGCTTTACACAGCCGTGATTGCAGTGTTCAAAGAAGGCATCAAAAGGTATGAAAATCTTATGTTACTAGTTATTACACCAAATTGTCATGGTGGAATGAATCTCCGTAATGACATAATCAATCATCTGTAACAGATTATTGAGGAGGGTCCGATTACTGTAGCACCCCCAGAAACGGTTAAAGAACTTGAACAGGCGGCTAGACGATTAGCTATATCTGTAAATTATGTTGGGGCAGCTACCATTGAGTATCTTTACAGCATGGAAACTGGCGAGTACTACTTTTTAGAGCTGAACCCCCGTCTACAGGTGTTGTACTCTTTTTTGACTTTGACATAGGAACTTTATCTTAGTATTTTGTTGTCATGTTTATAATGTTTCCTGATGTTGTTTTGCAATTATTGATATATAGGTTGAGCATCCTGTTACTGAATGGATAGCTGAGATAAATCTTCCAGCAGCACAAGTTGCTGTTGGGATGGGCATCCCTCTCTGGCAAATTCCCGGTAAAACTTCAAATATAATGTTTTTACTGTTATTGCTTTGGTACATATATTTCACGTGTCTCACACTCATACTTAACAGAGATTAGGCGTTTCTATGGGATGGAACACGGTGGAGGGAATGATGCTTGGAGGAAAACATCAGTTTTAGCTACCCCTTTTGATTTTGACAAAGCACAGTCTACAAAGCCAAAAGGCCATTGCGTGGCTGTGCGAGTGACTAGCGAGGATCCTGATGATGGTTTCAAGCCCACAGGCGGGAAAGTGCAGGTTACCTACTAAATCCAACAGCAATTTCATCTTTAACTCATTAATCCCTTTACATATACTGAGTTAAAAATATTTTCAGGAACTCAGCTTTAAAAGTAAACCAAATGTTTGGGCTTACTTCTCTGTTAAGGTAAATCTTCTATCTCATTGTTTGTACTTTTAATTTGATTGGTGAGGTGCTAAATTTTGGCAATTATATGTTTGCAGTCTGGAGGAGGAATCCATGAATTTTCAGATTCTCAGTTTGGTATGCAGTAACTTCGATCGTGAAATTGCAGATTCTAGGCTATCATGTTGATATTTTTAATGTATAGATATATATTTTTTCAGCTGCTAATATCATAAGTTTTACCACAGGACATGTTTTTGCCTTTGGAGAATCAAGGGCTTTAGCGATTGCAAATATGGTTTTGGGGCTGAAGGAAATTCAAATTCGAGGAGAAATTCGTACCAACGTTGATTATACAATTGATCTTCTGAATGTAAATCGCTATCATGATGACAACCTAGTTTTATGAAAAGTGGTTATTATGGAGAAGTGACACTATTATAATATTTTATCTCAGGCTTCTGACTACAGAGATAACAAAATTCACACAGGATGGCTGGACAGTAGAATTGCAATGCGAGTTAGAGCAGAGAGGCCTCCTTGGTATCTGTCTGTTGTTGGAGGGGCACTCTATGTAAGCAAACTTTCTTATTTTTAATTTTATCATTTTCTCCTCAAGTTTTTGGTATTTTCTCATGTTCAAATTCATGATCTGTGGCTTCTTCCGATTTATACAGAAAGCTACTGCGAGTAGTGCTGCTTTGGTTTCAGACTATGTTGGCTATCTTGAGAAGGGGCAAATCCCTCCTAAGGTATTATATCAAAACGGGGAAAAACTTGAGATTCATAGTGTGTCTAACTCCGTGCTTATTTTCTAGTGATACTAATGTTTGTTTATAATTATGCTAGCACATATCTCTTGTCCATTCTCAAGTGTCCTTGAGCATTGAAGGAAGCAAGTATACTGTATGTAATCTTATAAGTTCAATTTGATTGACATTTTTTGTAATTCCCTTACCTTTTTGGAACTTACGCCATCATATGCAATGCACAATTTGCATAACTCATCTTCCAAAACAATTTTGTAGATTGACATGATACGAGGAGGACCTGGAAAGTATAGATTGAAATTAAATCAATCAGAGATAGAAGCAGAGATACATACTTTACGTGATGGAGGTTTATTGATGCAGGCGAGTATTATTCTCTGAACTATCTATGCATTTGAACTTTTGTAGCTATCTTCGTTAGAATATTACTCGATATAGTCAATTTTATACCATAAGTTTCTTTGATTTTTTAACCCTTAGTTTCCATTTGTTACAGTTGGATGGAAACAGTCATGTAATATATGCAGAGGAAGAAGCAGCTGGGACTCGCCTTCTAATTGATGGAAGGACTTGCTTGCTTCAGGTGAAACTAGTTTATTTCTACCTTTAAAAATTTGATTTCTTTTTAAGGTGGCTGAGTTAACTAAACACCTTTCATATGCAGAATGATCACGATCCATCAAAGTTAATTGGAGAGACACCATGCAAGCTTCTAAGATACTTGGTTGCAGACGATAGTCACATTGACGCAGACACACCATATGCTGAAGTTGAGGTCATGAAGATGTGCATGCCTCTTCTGTCCCCTGCTTCTGGGATTATTCATTTCAGAATGGCTGAAGGTCAAGCCATGCAGGCTGGTGAACTTATTGCAAGGCTTGATCTTGACGATCCTTCTGCTGTAAGAAAGGCAGAGCCCTCCACTGGGAACTTCCCAGTCCTGGGCCCTCCTACGGCAATTTCAGGTAAAGTTCATCAGAAATGTGCGGCAAGCTTAAATGCTGCACGGATGATTCTCGCTGGCTTCGAGCACAATATTGATGAAGTGAGTAAATTCCTCCCCTTAATTATTTTACAAATTATTCTGACATTATTTTTGGATTTTGCTATTATTCGAAACTTGTATTTGCCTTTCTTATTAACAAGCTAGACATCTGTGTCAGGTTGTGCAAAGTTTGCTCAATTGCCTTGACAGCCCTGAATTACCTTTCCTTCAATGGCAAGAATGCTTGGCAGTTCTGGCAACCCGTCTTCCTAAAGATCTAAGAATTGAGGTAAAGGGACACCTTGCCTGTTTTTTCACTCTGATTTAATGTTTTCGGAAGTGATCTGACCTACCCTTGAACTATTCTGGTATTTCAGTTGGAAGCAAAATATAAGGAGTTTGAGATTATTTCAAGCTCCCAAAATATTGATTTCCCTGCCAAATTATTGAAAGGAATTCTTGAAGTGAGTTGATGTTCCTGAATTGCTCATTCTGATATTTTTCATTTTAATACAAATAAATTCATGGCGGGTGTTTTATACTGCAGGCTCATCTTTTCTCCTGTCCTGATAATGAAAAAGGAGCTTTAGAAAGACTAGTTGAACCTCTGATGAGTCTTGTAAAGTCTTATGAGGGTGGAAGAGAGAGCCATGCCCATAAAATTGTTCAATCTCTTTTTGAAGAGTATCTCTCAGTTGAAGAACTATTTAGTGATAATATACAGGTTAGTGTGATTATTTGACTGCTTGTACTAATTTTATTTGCGCAATTGAATCTGTTATGACCTTTGGGCTTCTATCAAACAAAATTAGTTTTTCTAGATGATGTTCATAAAATGCATGATTTGTTGTTTTTCTTATTTAGCTTTTACAACACACTGGAATCAAACTATTCATTGTATGTCTCAGTGTGCTCATATAAAAGAAACCGTCAACACATTTATTTTTCTTTATTTTCATGTTCATTTCATTGAATTATTTGCTTATCATTCAACTACTTTGAAGCTAAGAAGGAATTTTTAACATAAAAGATATACGATGTATTTCTAATTACTCCGTTTCCCAGAATATTCATAACATTTCCTCTTTCCCCTGCTGTCTAGGCTGATGTAATTGAACGACTCCGTCTTCAATACAAGAAAGATTTGTTGAAGATTGTAGATATTGTGCTCTCTCATCAGGTATACACACTTTTATTACATACTCAGCTCGAGTGATTTCCTTCTTGATGTCTTGTTAACACGGTACTGCAATTATATTAACTGCATTTCATGGGTTTCAGGGTGTCAAGAGCAAAAATAAGCTGATACTGCGACTAATGGATAAACTGGTTTATCCTAATCCTGCTGCCTATAGGGACCAATTAATCCGATTCTCCCAACTCAATCATATTGTTTCCTCTGAGGTTGGTATTGCTATATAGAGGGTTCTATGATCTGCATAATGTTATATTTTAAAGAGTCGCAGTGTCTCTTTTAATTTCATTTTGAGTATGGTACTTTTAATTTCTGTAAAACATTATGATTTGAATCCTGATTTATGATCATCTTGTTGCAGTTGGCTCTTAAGGCAAGTCAACTGCTTGAACAAACTAAACTGAGTGAACTTCGATCCAGCATTGCTAGAAGTCTTTCTGAACTAGAAATGTTTACTGAGGATGGTGAAAATATTGATACTCCGAAGAGGAAGGGTGCCATTAATGACCGAATGGAGGACCTTGTGAGCGCTCCTTTGGCAGTTGAAGATGCCCTTGTGGGCTTATTTGATCACAGTGATAACACCCTTCAAAGGAGGGTTGTGGAAACTTATATACGTAGGCTCTACCAGCCATATCTTGTCAAAGGCAGCATCAGGATGCAGTGGCACAGATCTGGCCTTATTGCTACGTGGGAGTTCTTAGAAGAATACGTTGAACAGAAGAATGGAGTTGAAGACAAAACACTGGTGGAGAAACATAGTGAGAAGAAATGGGGAGTGATGGTTGTAATTAAATCTCTTCAATTTTTGTCAGCAATTATCAGTGCTGCATTAAGGGAAGCAACCAATAACTTCCATGATGCACTTAAAAGTGGTTCTGTCGACTCAAGTAACCTCGGTAATATGATGCATATTGGACTAGTGGGCATCAACAACCAAATGAGTTTACTTCAAGACAGGTAAAGTTTCGGAAATTACATACATTATTTTGAACCTTTTTTTTTCTTTGATTTGTCAAAACATCAATGGTTATATTGTAGTGTAGCTAAACTTTTTGGTCTTTTGCAGTGGTGATGAGGATCAGGCTCAAGAAAGAATCAATAAGTTGGCCAAAATACTCAGAGAGCAGGAAGTAGGGTCCATAATACATGCGGCCGGTGTTGGAGATATTAGCTGTATCATACAGAGGGATGAAGGGCGTGCTCCAATGAGGCATTCCTTTCACTGGTCAGCAGAAAAGCTATATTATGAAGAGGAACCCTTGTTGCGTCATCTGGAACCTCCGCTATCCATTTATCTTGAATTGGTTAGTTATTTCACGCTTCAAGTTCCTGTTTTATTTTAGAAGGTGCGAAAGAAACATATTTCATTCATATGCTTGATCTTTAACCCATTTAATATTTGTCTGATTACAGGGCAAACTTAAAGGCTATGAGAATATACGTTATACACCATCCCGTGATCGTCAATGGCACCTCTACACGGTTGTGGATACCAAGCCACAACCAATTCAAAGAATGTTTCTTCGAACACTTCTCAGACAGCCAACCACAAATGAAGGATACTCTGCTTATCAAAGGGTAGATGCAGAATCGTCTCGTACCCAATTGGATATGTCCTTTACTTCAAGGATCATTTTTAGGTCCTTAATGGGTGCAATGGAGGAGTTGGAACTTAACTCACACAATACCACCATCAAATCTGAACATGCTCATATGTACCTCTATGTCCTACGTGAGCAACAAGTAGATGATCTTGTGCATTATTCCAAGTAATTATTACCGCAAACTTCTACCTATATATATTTTTAATAATATTTATAAATATTCTTTTATTAGTGTGAAGTTAAAAAGATTTCATCCGGCTCTTACAATTTTTGGATGTTAATACCAGGAAAATCAACATAGATGCCAGTCAAGAAGAAACAACAGTTGAGGCAATCTTGGAAAAACTGGCACAGGAAATCCATTCCTCTGTTGGTGTAAGAATGCATAGATTACGGGTTTTCGTATGGGAAGTAAAACTTTGGATTACAGCATGTGGACAGGCAAATGGTGCTTGGAGGGTCATTGTAAACAATGTTACTGGTCATACATCCACTGTACATGTAAGTTTTTTAGTTTCTTAAATATTTAAAGGAAAACTTCCTGCATGATTTTCCCACTCAGATTCGTAATTTTTAAAATTCAGATATATCGAGAAAGGGAGGATGCCACCACTCATAACGTGGTTTACAGTTCAGTCACGATAAAGGGTCCACTGCATGGTGTACCAGTGAACGAAAACTATCAACCTTTGGGAGTTATTGACCGAAAACGTCTCGCAGCAAGAAAGAGTAGCACCACATACTGCTACGATTTTCCCCTTGTAAGTTATTTTGAATGAATTTAGTGATAATTTCCCCTGTAAGTCAAATTAGGTTATCTGATGAGAAATGCTTCTTGCAGGCATTTCAAACATCCTTGGAACAGTCATGGTCAATTCAACAGACAGGAATTCAAAGAGCTAAAGATAAGGATCTCCTAAAAGTAACGGAGCTTAAATTTTCAGAGAAAGAAGGTAGCTGGGGTACTTCTCTTGTTCCTACAGAGCGTCCTCCTGGACTCAATGATGTTGGCATGGTAGCCTGGTTGATGGAAATGTGTACTCCTGAGTTCCCATCTGGAAGGACAATATTGGTTGTTTCGAACGACGTTACATTCAAGGCTGGTTCTTTTGGCCCAAAAGAGGACGCCTTCTTTAGAGCGGTAACTGATCTTGCCTGTGCTAAGAAAATACCTTTAATTTACTTAGCCGCAAATTCTGGTGCCCGTTTAGGTGTAGCCGAGGAAGTCAAAACTTGTTTCAGAGTTGGTTGGTCTGAGGAATCTAAACCTGAGCATGGTTTTCAGTATGTATACTTAACACCTGAGGACTATGCTCAAATTGGATCATCAGTGATGGCACATGAATTAAAACTTGAAAGTGGAGAAACCAGATGGGTTATAGATACCATTGTCGGCAAAGAAGATGGATTGGGAGTTGAAAACTTGAGTGGCAGTGGGGCCATTGCCGGTGCCTATTCAAGGGCGTACAAGGAAACCTTTACATTGACATATGTGACTGGTAGGACTGTTGGAATCGGTGCTTATCTTGCTAGGCTTGGGATGAGGTGCATACAGAGGCTTGATCAGCCTATAATTCTTACCGGTTTTTCTGCACTAAACAAACTTCTTGGTAGGGAGGTGTACAGCTCTCACATGCAACTTGGTGGACCTAAAATCATGGCAACTAATGGAGTTGTTCATCTTACTGTTTCGGATGACCTTGAAGGTGTTTCTTCTATTTTAAAGTGGCTTAGCTACATTCCTTCTCATGTAGGTGGTGCACTTCCCATTGTAAAACCCCTGGATCCCCCAGAGAGAGAAGTTGAGTATTTACCAGAAAATTCATGTGATCCTCGTGCGGCCATATCTGGAACTCTGGATGTTAATGGAAAATGGCTTGGAGGCATTTTTGACAAGGACAGCTTTGTGGAGACACTAGAAGGATGGGCAAGGACAGTTGTTACAGGAAGGGCAAAGCTTGGAGGAATCCCTGTGGGAATTGTTGCAGTAGAAACACAAACGGTTATGCAAATAATACCTGCTGATCCAGGCCAGCTTGATTCTCACGAGAGGGTTGTTCCTCAAGCTGGGCAAGTGTGGTTTCCTGACTCTGCGACCAAGACGGCCCAAGCGATATTGGATTTCAACAGAGAAGAGATCCCGCTTTTCATTCTCGCAAACTGGAGAGGCTTTTCAGGCGGGCAAAGGGATCTTTTCGAAGGAATTCTTCAGGCTGGTTCAACTATTGTCGAGAACCTTAGAACATACAAACAGCCCATATTTGTATACATCCCGATGATGGGTGAACTCCGTGGTGGGGCTTGGGTTGTTGTCGACAGTCGAATCAACTCAGACCACATTGAAATGTATGCCGAACGAACAGCTAAAGGTAACGTCCTTGAGCCAGAAGGAATGATTGAGATCAAATTTAGAACAAGAGAATTGTTGGAGTGTATGAGAAGACTTGATCAACAATTAATTACTCTGAAGGAAAAACTTTCAGAAGCCAAGAGTAACAAGGACTTCGGTACATATGATTCTGTGCAGCAACAAATTAGATTCCGTGAGAAACAACTTTTGCCTTTGTATACTCAGATTGCTACCAAATTTGCTGAACTACATGATACATCCTTAAGAATGGCTGCAAAGGGTGTAATCAGAGAAGTTCTTGATTGGCGTAACTCACGTGCTGTTTTCTATCGGAGACTGCACAGAAGAATCGGAGAGCACTCGCTGATAAACAGCATAAGAGATGCTGCTGGTGACCAATTGTCACATGTATCTGCCATGAACTTGCTCAAAGACTGGTATCTGAATTCTGATATTGCCAAAGGTAGAGAAGAAGCTTGGCTGGACGACGAAACATTCTTCAGATGGAGGGATAATCCTGCAAATTACGAGGATAAACTAAAGGAATTGCGCGTTCAGAGACTGTTGCTTCAGTTGACAAATATTGGTGACTCGGCTCTTGATTTACAAGCTCTACCTCAAGGTCTAGCCGCACTTTTAAGCAAGGTAAAAACACTTGTTATTATATAGTTACTTACATCAACTGTTTAATGTTTTATCAATTGCTTGGTCATGTCTTGAAACAAGGAGATTTGATAATTTGAATTCTTATGTGCAGTTGGAAGCGTCAAGTCGCCAGAAGTTGACTGATGAACTTCGCAAGGTACTCGGTTAGGAGACGATAAAAGCTCTTGTGATCTGCCCATGCATTCCTGTTGTATTGTGTCTGTGTTGTAGATGCATCACCGTGTAGTATCGTACCCATTTTATTTGTGCAATTGAAACCCTTGAGTAAAATGTTATCATCAAGGGCAAGCAAATTGCAGCATCCCTAAGAAAATGGACATTCACTTGAGGTATCCAACTGTAAATGGCTTCAGTCTTGGATAGATATTTATTAAGTTATTATGCGGTTAGAGGATCACAGCCAGCATTGCCGTGGTTGATCGACTCGTTGCGTGTATCGGAATAAATATGTAATAATTTGTAACATTGATTATTTTTTATGCCAAACAATGTTGGGCAGTTGACATATGCTTACCTGCAAGTTTACAATCAACCCATTGGCAGTGGATTTATGAACTTTTTAAGCCATAATATCAGGCTTTACAAAAAGTTTTGTTTGGAAATTTATAGGCAATTTCATCAACTCTTAACATGATCACAGCGTATAAGTTATGATCTGTTTTACTCTGAAGATAAATGAAATCTCAAAGTTCTCCATTCTTTTTTCCTTCAAAATCTCTAAGCCAGAAAGGTTATATTTTTATAAGCGGTAAATTAAAAACAGATTCAATTGTTTAAAAATAAATTAATAATATCAATGTGTCAAGAAGATTGTTTCTAGCACTGTTATTAGCAAGGGTTAGTTGGTAAATCTGTCATATATGAAATAAGGGTAATACTAATAAACATCTAATGAAGATTGTTTCCATTTGCATTATTGTATTGAATGATACATGAGGGTTATTCTATTTTAAAATAAAATTTTATTTTGGAGATTCATTTTCGGGCATATTTGTTTAATATATTGATTATTGAGCATCTCAATAGAGTTTACAAATGCGATTTAAACACTAAAATCAACTGATAAACAATTTTTTTTTTATAAAAAATCATGTAAAAGAAGTAATTCATAGAAGGTCATTTCCTTTCAAATAAACATTTTTTTAAAAAATAAAAGAAGTATATCAAACATTTTAAGCTAATATTTTTCACAAAATTAACTAAACGGTTCTCGTTAAATATAACAAATGTGTGGGGTGGTAATACATTTCCCACGCATATTTATGACCATATTTATGTTCTTTTTGAGTTTTATTAATGTTTTCACTTTTGAAAATAAACTTCGGTGATGACTCATGTTGTATTTCGAGCGTTTGTACTCTCGGATATTCTTTACGTCGCGACAACTTTCATCTTATAATACATATTAGAGAATCTTTCCATATACTTTCATCTTAGAATACTCATCGAAGATCCTTTATAAAGACTTTCATCTTAGAATACTCAGCAGAGAACCTTTCCAAAAACTTTCATCTTAGAATATTCATAGAAGGTCATTTCCATTGACTTTCATCTTAGAATATTCATAATATTCATAGGAGAACCTTTCCAAAGACTTTCATCTTAGAATATATATAGGAGATCATTTTTATTTACTTTCATTTTTGAATATTCACCCGAGAACCTTTCCAAAGACTTTCATCTTAAAATACTCATAGGAGAACTTTTTCAAAGACTTTCATCTTATAACACTCACCGGAGATCCTTTTTGAATTTACCCAAATTTCTTCTTAAAAATAATGTAATGATGATTGTCATCGGTAACTTCTAAGTCCAACGAGACTGACACTTATACTGACTATACATAATATTACTTAATAGTAGCAATGTGAATAGCGTTTGACAAAATGCTAACAACCTTCAATCTTTACGTTGTCGTAATCCATCTCCACATCACTCTATACCCTTCACTTTTGAACTGTAGGGATGTAAGAAGGAGTCTAGCTCATCGTCTGATCGTCATAGATCAATAAAAAATGCAAGACAAAAAGAACTTGGAGCTAAGATTTACGTACAAGTTTAAAAATGAGAACGGAGTGTAAAATATTAATATATATGACAAACACGATTAGTTAAACAAGCGTATCTTTACACGTATTTATTTCTACTAAATGTCTGTTCATTTTAATGCATCCCTAAACTATATGCTTACTCGCGCCAATAAACATTGTCAAGGATATCTATCCTATTTATCAATATCAGATATCTCAAGACCACATGCCAACAAGGTACTCCCAATTACCAAGAGATATGCCACCTGACTTCACGTGGAGTCCATGTGTTATAAGTCAATTATCCCTAAGAAATCAGGACAAGAACCTTGTCTTGTCTCGCATGCATAAATAATAATTCTGTCAGGATAATTGACTTACACATTCCTCGATGCAATTCTACATGATCACTCAATCATTTTGTGACAACTCTCAACCATGATTATTAAGTTAATATTCGGAAATTATCATATCAACCTTTCGGGTTATACTTATTATCTAGATACTTGGTTAAGTGTCAAATGCATCAATTTTCTTGTCATTTTCTTCATTCCTTCTAGGCATGATCTTTATCTCTACACAATCAGTTCTTACAATGAACAATGTATGGTTGACTTTCCATGTAAAAGGCATAGTCCACCAAGTCTTGCCTAGCCATACCTAAATCTTATACAACTAATCAAAGTATTTCATTTTCCTTAAGTAATGAGGGATCGTCCTCTTGATTCCCGCTACGTCGTTGACTCATTTTCTTCGAACAATAATTGAGTTTGTTTCTTATTCTAACAATCGCAATCATTCAAATATATATTTAAATTAACAAATAAATATTTAGACAAATAATCAAATAATGCAAGCACAAATAAACTTTGGATATCATAGATCATCTCTATAACAAGTTATTAAGGTCGGGATAACAGATAATTGAATATCCATACTTATTTATTCCTAGTAAGGTTTTGGCCAACACTACTTTCATATATATTAAATTATTTTACGCTAACCGCCCTCAAGGTATACAGATCTTTCCTCTTCCTTTTGTTGTTGAGTGTTGTTGACAGTCTGCAAGCGCTTCCTTCGATCTTTGGCAAATACCTAATTTTCGATAATCGTTGAATTGTATGAAACTTATAAAATAATCAGAATATAATTTACGCTTAATTAAGTATAACCCGTTATAGCTTGAAATGTTTATTTTTAAAATTTTTAATAATAACCTCCACTATATTTAAATAATTGTTAAATTTAAATATAAATTAGACTATACACTAGTTTAGATTTGTTCGTTTTAGAAAATTATCAAAAGTATATTTCTAATAACATTTTAATTTTATAATAACATTTGGGCTTATAGGGACTTTAACTGATGTAATTTATCTTTTATTAGGATATCTATTAGAATATTAATAGTAATTCATATTTATTTAGTTGTACTATTTTCTTAGCCCCTAAGTTTGTTAGAGGGTATTTTAGTATTTTATCTTATTCTAGTAACCCTAGTTTTACCTTATAAATAGGGTGACAATCATTGTAACATTATCATGTTTTGTAGCCGTTATTCTTAATAGAATATTTTCTTTATTCACCTTTGCACCAACAATTGGTATCTAGAGCTCCAGTTCGGATTCATTGGGAAACACGGGAAACACGAGTGAACGTGAGGTCTTGTGTGTTTGATTTTGATTCTTAGATTCGTGTTGAATCTTAAACAAAATCTGATCAGAATTTTATTCTGTGGGTTGGGAAACACTGTGTGAGAAATTTGAGTGTATTGTGCAAGGTGAAGATGAACGGAAACGACAACATGAACACCAAGCTTCCAGTATTTGACGGTAAAAAATGGAATCGTTGGATGATCCAAATGCGTGTACTGTTTGGTGCTCAAGATGTTTTAGATCTTGTCACTGATGGTTATGTTCCGGTAGCAGCAGATGCAACGGATGAACAGAAAAACGCGCAGAAGGAAGTAAGGAAGAAGAATCAGAAAGCATTATTCTTTATTCATCAATGTGTTGATGTAAATGTGTTTGAGAAGATTGCAGATTCAACGACAGCAAAGGCTGCGTGGGACACACTGGTTAGATGTTATGGTGGTGACGCATCAGTGAAGAAGGTGAAGCTTCAGTCCTTGAGAAAGCAATATGAGAATCTCAACATGAAGAATAATGAGAAAGTTTCTGAATACATCTCCAGAGTGATTCTGATCACTAATGAGATGAAGGCGTGTGGAGAAACTCTTTCTGAAGAAACAATCATGGAGAAGGTATTGAGATCCCTTACCTCTCAATTTGATTACATTGTGGTATCAATAGAATATTCCAAAGATCTGAGTACCATGAGAATTGAAGAGCTGCAGAGCAGTTTAGAAGCGCAAGAGTTGCGTTTGACTGAGAGAACTTCTGAAAGGGAAGTAGAGCAGCAGGCTCTGAAAGCAACTTCTAATAGGAGGTATCAGAAGCAGTCAGAAGCCAAGAGAAGATCTGATGGTGGTCAGAAGTCAGAAAGCTCAATCTCTGATAGGCAAAAGAATGCTCAGAAGGGAAAAGAGAAGTATGACAAGAAGAAGATCCAATGTTACTGTTGTAAGAAGTTTGGTCACTTTGCTAGAGATTGTTGGTCAAACAAGGAGAAGAAATCAGAAGAAGCAAATATAGCCAGAAGTTCTGATGACGAATCTGTGTTATTAATGGCCTCTGAATCTGATGATATGGATCTGACAGACTGGTGGTATATGGACACTGGTTGTTCAAATCATCTTACTGGAAACAAGAAATGGCTGGTTGACTTTGACTCTGAAAAGAGGACAAAGATCAGATGTGCTGATGACAAATATCTTAATGCAGAAGGTATGGGAAATGTCAGAGTGACTCTGAACAATGGGAAAACAACATTGATTCAGAACGTGTGGTATGTACCTGGCATCAGAAGCAATCTGATGAGTGTGGGACAATTAATTGAGAAAGGTGTTTCAGTTACCATGAAGGACAATCTTCTGAAGTTGTATGACTACAATCAGAAGTTGATTATGGAGTCAGAACAGGGAAGGAATAGAACATTCAAGGTGAATGTCAGAACTGCAGACTCAGAATGTCTTAGTGTAACATGTGCTGAGAAGGAGAGTGAGCTGTGGCACAGAAGATTTGGTCATTTGAATTTCAAAAGCTTAAAACATATGAATTCAAAGAAGCTGGTACATGGAATTCCTGCAATTAAGAAGCCTGAGAAGTCATGCAAATTTTGCATGGAAGGAAAACAACCACGTTTGCCATTTGCGTCTGAAGTTGCTCCAAGAGCAAAACATGCCTTGGGAGTTGTACATTCTGATGTGTGTGGTCCATTTCCAGTAACATCAATTGGAGGGAATAAATACTTTGTGTTATTTGTTGATGAATTCACAAGAATGACATGGGTATCCCTTATTAAGTTCAAACACGAGGTGTTTGATGAATTCAAGAAATTCAGAATGAAGGCTGAGAATCAGAGTGGTCAGAAGTTGAAGATTCTTAGAACTGACGGTGGAGGTGAGTATAACTCCAAAGAGTTCCAGAAGTTCTGTGAGGAGAATGGAATTGAGCATGAGGTTACTGCTCCTTATACCCCTCAACACAATGGTCTTGCTGAAAGAAGAAACCGCACTTTGCTCGATATGGTGAGAAGCATGCTAAAGGAGAAGAAGCTTCCTCAGAAGCTCTGGGGAGAAGCTGTTGCCACTGCAACGTATGTACTCAACAGATGTCCTACGAAGAAGTTGAAGGAAATAGTTCCTATGCAGAAGTGGATTGGAGACAAGCAAAATGTTAGTCATCTGAAGGTGTTTGGTTCTGTTTGCTATAAACATGTTCCAGAAGCCAGAAGACAGAAGCTGGATGATAGAAGCAAAGTGATGATTCTGATAGGGTACCACAGTACAGGTGCATACAAGCTCTATTGTCCAGAAACCAATAAAATTGAATTCAGCATAGATGTGATTGTGAAGGAATCAGAAGTTTGGAATTGGGATAAGTCTCAATCTGATTCTGATGTTAGAACTTCTGAAGAAAGATCAGAGTTAAGAATTTCTGAAGTTGAAGTAAACTCTGACGTTGATTCTGACTCTGATAGTGATTCTAACTCTGGAGAAGACTCAGAAGATGAAGGTGACTCTGATGATCCAGACTCTGATGGTAATCCAGATTCTGGTGGAAATTCAGACTCTGAAGATGGCCAAAACTTTAAAAATATGCCAGATCTTGAAGATAGTCAAAGCTCTAGAGGAAGTCAACCATCTGAAGCTGGAAACTCTGAAGCTCAAGACTCTGAACAAGTTCAGAGACCACAAAGAATCAGAAGCATTCCCAGAAGATTTGCAGAATTTGACATGCTGCAAGACACTGAAGTAGACTCTGAAGGAGAAGTTATTCAGTGTGCCATGTTAGTAGACTCTGAACCTATAAGTACAGAGGAGGCTCTTAAGCAGAAGCTCTGGCTGAAGGCCATGAAAGAAGAACTTGATGCTATAGATAGAAACAAGACTTGGAAGCTGACATAACTTCCAAAAGACAAGAAAGCCAGCAGCGTCAGATGGGTTTTCAAGCAGAAGTTAAAGCCAGATGGCTCAATTGGCAAACATAAAGCAAGGTTGGTAGCCAGAGGATTTCTACAAAAACCTGGGCTGGATTACTCTGAAGTGTTTGCACCTGTAGCAAGACATGAAACAATCAGAATGGTGATTGCAATAGTTGCTAACAGGAATTGGCCTCTGATGCATTTAGATGTAAAATCTGCATTTCTGAACGGTCCATTAGAAGAAGAAATTTACGTGTCACAATCTCCTGGATTTGTGAAAAATAATCAGGAAGGGATGGTGTACAGATTATACAAAGCTCTATATGGATTGAAACAAGCGCCCAGAGCTTGGAATCAGAAGATTGATTCATTTTTCAAGAAGCAAGGCTTTCAGAAATGTGAGATGGAGTACGGTGTCTATGTTCAGCATACTTCTGAAGGAAATATGACTCTGGTATGTTTATATGTTGATGATATACTGCTGACTGGAAGTTCTGAACAGGAGGTAGCCAAGTTCAAGAAGGTTCTAATGAATGAATTTGAAATGACTGATCTAGGCAAAATGACATACTTTCTAGGGATGGAGTTCAGATATTCTGAGAAAGGTATCATTTTGCATCAGCTCAAGTATGAATTAGAACTTATGAAGAGATTTGATCTGAAGAATTGTAAGATGGCTGTCACACCTTCTGATACAAATCAGAAACTGGATTCAGACTCTGAAGGAAAGGATGTGGACGCTACAACCTTCAAACAGTTGGTTGGTTCTCTGAGGTATCTGTGCAATATCAGACCTGATATTTGCTACTCAGTTGGGATGGTTAGTAGGTTCATGAGTAAACCTAAGTGGTCCCATTACCAAGCTGCTATCAGGATTCTGAGGTATATCAAAGGAACTCTGAAGTATGGAGTGTTATTTCCCTCTGGAGGAAATAATGAGTCAGAACTTCTGAGTTATTCAGACTCTGATTGGTGTGGAGACAGAGTTGACAGAAGAAGTACATCTGGGTACTTGTTCAAATTTCTGGGAGGTTCCATTTCTTGGTGTTCCAAGAAGCAACCTGTTGTGGCGTTGTCAACCTGTGAAGCTGAATACATTGCAGGTGCTGTTACTGCATGCCAAGCTGTGTGGATTTTGAATCTGTTGCAGGATCTGAAGATTAAAGTAGACAAACCTCTGAAGTTGATGATTGACAACAAGTCTGCAATCAATCTTGCCAGAAACCCAGTGTTGCATGGGAGAAGCAAGCATATTGAGACCAAGTATCATTTTCTGAGACATCAAGTTCAGAGTGGAGTGTTAGAAGTTGTACACTGCAGCACTCAGAAGCAGTTGGCAGATGTTCTGACGAAAGCTATCAAGACTGATCAATTTCTCAGACTAAGGGATGGAATTGGTGTTACAAGTTTTGATGGAATATGAATTAAGGGATGGTATTAGAATATTAATAGTAATTCATATTTATTTAGTTGTACTATTTTCTTAGCCCCTAAGTTTGTTAGAGGGTATTTTAGTATTTTATCTTATTCTAGTAACCCTAGTTTTACCTTATAAATAGGGTGACAATCATTATAACATTATCATGTTTTGTAGCCGTTATTCTTAATAGAATATTTCCTTTATTCACCTTTGCACCAACAATATCAACTTGGACTTTATAAGTTCAATATCTCAACGTCTGAACGGAAATTTAAATATCAAATTTTAAAATAACATTTATATAAATAAAATAATTAAAATAAAATGAACACTAACGATTTACCAGTTACTTATGAAAATTATTTGGACAGAACTTTGAAACTTTAGAAGAGCTTTGGCCATATGATAACTCTAAAAGTTACGAATCGATACTGTAAAAACCTCGATAACTAAAACTAACATTTTCATATGAAAAAATTAGAAAAAGAAAAAAATAGAGTGCCGAGAGAGATTCTTTGTGAACGGATGAATGAAAATGGGGTGGGAATGACCCTCTATTTATACTAGTTGCAAGAGATTAAAAATAAAATACATATACCTCCATGATTTGACGGTACCATAACAATGCAATTTACTTGTCATGGTTTCAACAAATACAAATAGGAGTTACAATAGTTTTTGAGATAAATTTTATGTAAATTTATCGTGCCCATATCTTTTAACTTTCGACCATTGCTAGTTAGTTTTACTTAGATGTCTTAGAAAATAGTTACTAGTCTTTCATCAATAATAAGTAAGAGATGGAAAAAATTATGTGTATTTACTATGGCTATACTTTTATCAATAGTCTCTTATTAGTGTATCAGTGTCCTAGTATGGATTTTCATACATGCATACGTGAAAAATAATTGACAGAAATAAATGAGAACTTTGATATCCTAATTTCTTATGACATATAACAATATAAGATATTAAGGGTCTGTTTGGTGCGCAGGATATCATAGAGACACGATAGGATATAATGCAGGATAAGGATAGGATATGATATAGAAAGGATAAACTTTATTATATCATGTGTTTATTTCACACAGGATACCAAGGCGGCTTTTGCCAACCTTTTTCCCTTGCTTCATGTATTTGTCGTACTCCACATAGGCCAACTGTGATTACAACTGGTCTGTCAAAATCTTTGTGATACTTCATCTTCAAGTGGACAGGGGAAACCACCGAGTTTAGTGTTGCTAGGAATTACCTTTCAATAATGAATTTGTAAACGCTTCCACAAGGAATCACAAAGAAGAAATTGTTCGTTATTCTCTTATTTCTCCATTCCCCCGACGGAACTGGTAGATCTATATGTCCACATGGATGAGTAAAGAAATCACTTAATGCTAGGAGATTGTAGCATTCACATGGCCTCAGATCTTACTTGCTTAAGCCCAGTTCCATGAAGATTCTGAGGTATATAAATTGCACGGACTTCTGTCGTCAATGAGGATCTCTAAGACAGAGTGATTAGCTATGGTAGCAATAATGATTAGACTAAGTGTTGCGTTAGGAACTCCATCCACCTTCATGTAGTCTTAGAATCCTAAGATTAACCTATCGCTCTTTTGCCTCTCAATTGACAACTTTGATTAGAAAGAACTCTGCAGTGGAGATTCTTCTTTCTTGAGAAAATCTCCACCAGACACATTTATACAACAAATATCGAAGGAAATCTTGAATTAGAGAATTCCAAAGTACTTTTGGAATCAAGATTAGAAGTTGCTCCTTCCATCTCAACGTAATTGTTACAACGGTCAATGTTTGAATCAAAAGAGATTTGGTTGGAAAAATTCACATAAATCAAAAGATAATTCTCACGGACAACACCATTATTTCATTAGAGAACCAAAATTATTGGTACAGTAGCACATAGATGAACCTATAAGATCATTACTCTAAAGATCAAATCAAGCAGTGAAAGAAAAGGAAGTAAAATGAATTATAAAAGAAAACATACATTTGGGATTTATATGCGATAGGTGGTAAGTGTTAGGCATGTGGTCAGCCATAACACAGCTACTGCCCATTATTTTTTGATGTTTTTGCAACCTACTGCCCATAACTTTAGTTGCATCGTATTCTACTTACTTTTTTCTTGGTTACAGAATTCACTTCCATTTGAACAGTTGACTTAAAATAATAGTTATTTATTAGTACAATAATTTGTGACAAAATATGTACAAGTGCAGGATAAAATTTGGTAACTCATAAGCCATTAGAACATCTCCGTCCTTATTAAGAATACACCAACGGTTTTAATTTTTTGTAGCAATTGGAGTATGACATAGGATCCCCTGAAAGTAAATTATGAAGAAAAAAGGTTAAGAGTTTGATTACTTTTCAAGAAACAGTGATTTGGAGGAACTTTTCTCACCCAAAAATAGCTTCAGAAGTACATACAAAAACAGTTTTCAGGCCGGGCAGATGTGTTTTTTCAAACAAACACTTTTTCTGGTCTCAATGCAATTCTTTGGAAAGTAGTGTGAGAAAAGTTGTTCTTTATTGATTTCAAGCGGTGGCGGCGTCGCTGCCCTTGTATTATGAAAGAATGGTTATATAAAATCCAGTAGGGCTATTTGATAATGGTTGAAAAGGTAAGATGGCCAGAACAGCTCAATAAATAATTATACAACAGAACTTATCCCCACTGGCCCAGATAGAGTTTACGTGTTTGGAAATCACCGAGCACCATGTAGGGAGGGAGGTGTTTCCTATTTACCAATACAGAACTTGCTAAATATATTTGATAAAACCTCCTCTGATATATCTTCTCCGCTTATCTGTCCAAGGGACAATGCAGCATCCCTCAAATCAATTGTCCAAAAATCCAGAGGTAGTTCCTCCTTTATTGATGACTGTAACCTCGTAAGTGCTTCCTTCGTCCGAACAAGTTGTTCACATTGTCTCTGCAGCATGAATGTGTCAGACAGACAGACAATCTAGACATTGCGTCTAGTTATGAGGCTTATGCAACATCAATTGATTTCTTCCCACTCAAAAGGTTAAAAGAATTGAAGTTTGTGAGAGAGCAAGAGAGACAGAAAGCTAATTCTTCTTTCCATACCTGATTGATGGTCCATCTGCGACCCCCAGCAGCAATGCCATCCATGCCTACAATCTCTAAAACTGCCTTCTCTAAGTCTTGTAATCCTTGACTGGTTACAGCACATGTAAACACTCGTTTGCTGAATATTTCATGACTGTAACATCCTTTGTCCCATTCAGTCTCAGCACAAGGCTCACAATCTATCTTGTTGACCACAAGGATTACTGGGGTGGAAGATCCAGTTGACTTCTGTTTTTACAGAAAGATTATATAACGATATCCAGGTTATATTTCTATCTATATCAAATAATATTAAATATCATGAACAAGAGTAGTAAACAGAATAAAGATGATTATGTGGCGGAACCTTAGCAGATTGAATCCTTTCAAGAAGTTTGGTGTCTTCAGAAGTCCACCCTTCAACGGCACTCGCAGTCATGATAATTAAATCAGCCCCTCTAGCAACAGCTTCGGACCGCTCTACACCTATTACGAGGATAGATACATGTGCAGCAATATGGTTAAAGTTACAAAACAGTGGTGAGAAATATGGAGCAATATGGTTAAAGTTACAAAATAGTGATGAGCATGCACAGAACTAGATACTCCCTCCATTCCTATTTATAAGCAAAATTTAATATTTTAAATTCATTAAGTAATTAATGCATCTAATCTATATATAGTCCAAATACATTATTTATTGAATGAACCTAAAAAGTCAAAATTTGCTTATAAAAGAGAATGGAGGGAGTACCTCTAAAGACTGCTTAGTCAAATCCGGCAATGTTGCTAACCTTAACTAATATCATTTGATTTTCCAGGAGTTCCCATTTCAAAAAACCCAGAAATCAGAATTATTTGCAAGTCTAAGTAAAAATATTAAGCTGTTGTTGGTGATACTGCTTTCGGTATTTCACAAAAGAATACATTTGAAGACATCATAAAATGACTATCACTATGAAGCACAGATAACTCTAGGATTAGGCGTGTCGTGGTGTCCAACAATTGTATGACACTCATACGACACATGTTGGAAAACTCAAACAAGTGTCCCCAAAAAATAGTATACTTCTTTGCTTTGACACTTTTTGAATTGGTGTCTAACATGTCACTCATATGACACGTGTCGAACAATTCACACAAGTGTCCCCCCAAAAAAGTTTTTTTTCTCTTCGCTATGACAGATCTTATACATTCTTTGAGAAAATCTCAAATACATCTAAAAGTGTTAAAGTGTCAAAGCAATACTGATCAATGAAGGGTTAACATTATTTGATTAGAACATTTTTATCTTTTTCAATAGTAGATGGATAAATGAATGTCAAATACTATCATATATGTAACGGTGTCAATGTCATGTGTCTTTTACATTAGTGGTGTCAACGTGTTTGTGCCCGTGTCGTGTAAAGTGTCAGAGTCTTTGCTTCATTAGTGCTGTACTATTTCAATTGTAGACATTATAAAATCACAGTGGATAGGCTACCAAACAATCAGTAGCATACAGAGAAGTGTAATACGGTGCAACAAAATATTGTATGCATCTTGGTCTTATAGGAAAAGAAAAGTCTCACCTATTTTTTCCACAATGTCATCAGTGTCCCTGATTCCTGCAGTATCAAGAAGGGTTATGGGGATGCCGTTGATGTTAATACTTGCTTCAATCACATCTCGAGTGGTTCCAGCAATTTCAGTAACTATTGCTCTCTCACTCTGCATGCTACAAGGAACCATGCTCAATAAGTTAAGTAATCATGAAGTTAAATATGCCAAGATGATTACTACTATGGACTCCCCTATACCCAAACACACAAACAACTAATAGTTACAGCCCTAAAATAAATTATGGACTTCAGAAGCCAATTAACTATATAATAATAATTAAGTGAATTGTTTCAATCTTCTAACTCCAAATTGAATTAATAAATAATCAAATTATATAAATAAGTAAAGTAATTGGGACATACTTTGCTCCATGCATTAAGAAGGCTTGACTTGCCGACATTAGGACGGCCAACAATTGCTATCTGCAACAATTTCATATCAAAATTAGTAACAGAGAAGTAAAGAATTGAGATTCATAGAAAAATAAACCCACATAGAATTGCTTTAGTTAAAAGAGTGGCGTTCTACATCTATTACAAGTTACAACCTAAGGGCACTTTATGAAAAAGAATCACATTTTACGAACCCAACGGCTATATTCTGTATTATACCTGTAATCCAGATTGCAGAAGCTTGTCATAATTTGCTGTTTCCAATGCATTCTCAACATCTTGTGACATACGTTGTATTTTATCCATAACACCATTCATATCTATAGGCGGCATCTCATCTTCAAAATCCAAACGAGCTTCAATCTCAGTGAGCAAGTCAATGCACCGACTTCTCAATGATCTGACAAGAGATGAGAAACCACCCTGCCCAAGTAAATAACATCATTTTCAGCACCGAAAGTAACAACAAGGACATTAAACACAAACAGATGAATCCAATAAACCAAGTCTCACATCACATCTAACACAAGCACATAACATCATGATACATTAATTAACAAAAAGAAGAAAACAAAATTTGAGCTGGACATGCCTGGATTCCTTCCAACGCAGCATCGGCTGCAGCCACAGATTGGGCCGCAATCAATTTTCCAACATTTTCAGCTTGGGTGAGATCCAAACGACCATTCAGAAAAGCACGAAGAGTAAACTCTCCTAAAAGACCAAAAGACCAATCATCAAACGCAATACACTTCATTCTACAATACATACAAATTGCACAAATATCCACTCAATAATGCATATAAATATGAATATCACAATGCAAAATCTATTAATAACAAAAAAAACCTGGCTGAGCAAGTGTTGCTCCAGCTTCCAAACAAGTCCTAAGCACACGACGCAAACAAACTTCATTCCCATGACATTGAAGTTCAACCACATCTTCACGCGTATACGATCTCGGTGCTAGCATCGGCACTGCTAAAACCTAACAACAGAAACATAATCATAAATTTCAAAAAGTTGCATCACAGAAAACCCAAACACAACTCAATACACTATATCAACTAACTAACTAACTAACCTCGTCAACGACGTGTCCATCGGAATCCATAACAACGCCGTATTCAACAACATGGCTAGTAGGCTGCCACTTGTTCCTAACGGGTCTAAAAACTCGACCCGCGATAGACACGGCGTGAGGACCCGAAAGCCGGACGATTCCTACAGCGGCAGGTGGACCGCCTAACGATGTTACAATGGCTGCAATTGTTGTCGAATTTACAACATCGGTATTGTTGTTATCAACTAAGCGTTCGTCTTTCTTTGCGACAACCTTGTAACTGTAATAGTTGGTTGAGAGAAGACGGTGGCGCAACGTGGGGCGACGGTTGAAAAGTAAAGCCGTTGGTTGGGGTGGTGGAGGGAAGAAACAGTTGTGGGTGTAGAATATGTGACGAAGCAGAATGCGGAAAGAGGCAATAGCCATGGCCATTCTTCTAGCTTTGCGCTTTGTTAGTGCTATCTGTTCCTCTTGTTGTGTCTCCTACCTAGTATGGATTTTTCTTTTCTCTTCACCTAACCTCAAAGAGGTTTCTACTTGCCACACCCGACGGTTGTACTTGACACCCTCCAATCCATAGACAATATTAAACTTGTAACGTTTTTTTTTATTTTTAAATTTACCAACCACAAATTACAAATTATCTGGGTGATATCGAAAACTTTATTTGTACTCTCAAAAATTTCAAAAGTTAGTATGTTTTTTTATCATAAATTATTAAATTTGGGTGAATTTGAACCATGAATTTAAGAATTTACGATATTTGTGAAAAAAAATTCTCGAAAAATTTCACAATTTGTAGTACAATTGATTTGTATTTTTCTAAAAATTTAAGAATTTCTAGTAGTTATAAAAAGAAATTGTTTTTCCATAGAAATTTCAGAATTTTCAGTGAAATTAGAAAAATTTTAAAATTTTCTAAATTAATTTTTTCTCTCTCCTTATTTTGTAGTGAAATACAAGTGGCAGGCAACACTATTGCAGGCATAGCAATAAATAAAGTGACAGATCAGACTATGGTTGTTAAGTCTGAGTCTTCCCAGATACGGGTTGAACGAGTGGTACCAACTGATTCACTCTAGAAACAATTGGCTGAGCAGAGATAGTTCCACGCACCCCGTAGCACTTGATGCCGAACTATGACATCAGACAAGCTGCCCAAAGATGGTGTTAAGGCTATTCATGCTCAGGATGTGTTGGCTTAGGATGTTCGTGACCCAACAGTCGAGACATATGCGACATATGTTACTGTTGAGGTTGCTGATGAGGTGGTCCATCCATATGCCCCTATTCCAGATGACGTGATCCAACCATATGTGATTGTTACTGATGGTGTGGTTGCTATAGACTCAGTCTCATTTACTACTACTGACACAAAGGTTACATTATCATCGTCAGAGTTGTCTGTGCACACTAATTGAGCGTGTTCGGGATGACCCATTGACTGGTCGGTGCTTAAAGAGTATGTTGACCACGTGGCATACCGACTATGGTAGGGAGAGATATACATATTTTATGTATAATTTAACTTATTTAATATTATTCCATGAAAGCTAACTACTAATTTTTTTTATATTTGTTTGTCACATGACCGTCTCACACTGAAGGTGACAACGCACGAGTCGGAGCTAAAGAACTTCCCCAAGACTCTATTGCTTGAGCAGGTCCGACGTATTTTTTGGGATTTTGAGCTCCTCAAATTTGTCGACTGCTCACTTACCATACTCGACGTTTCACTTCTTACTACTTTTGTTGAGCGATGGCACAAGGAGATATCTTTCTTTCGTCTTCCATTTAGGGAGATGACTATCACTCTGGATGATGTCTCTTCATTGTTCCATATCCCCATCATCGATAAATTTTTCACAACTCATGTTATTAGTTTGTTGCTTGCATGTTTGACTGTTATACGAGATTTAGGAGTTTCTGAAGAGGTCATGTTGAAGGAGTTTGACTTTAACAGGGGCGTTCACCTTCGTACGTCTTGGCTTTGGGATAGGCATGAGGACCTTGTTGCAGCACATATGTATGAGGTTGCCACTATGGTGTATATGCTACATCTAGTAGCATGTACTCTCTTTGCGGACAAGTTTGGTGTTTATATCGATGTCTGATACATATAGTTATTCAGTAGCCTTGACGATACCAGTTGGGCATAGGGGTGCGCTGCATCGACCATCCTATATTTAGCACTTCGAGTTGCGACAGCCTTTGAGACTAGACAACTTGCTGGTTATTTGAGTCTATTACAAGTATACTTGAAATTCTTATTTGTTGTTTAGTTCTTATTTAATTGTCATGAATAAAATTTCTTAATTATTATTTGTTATGTTTATGTTCTGATATTAGTGTTGGATATACACGTATTTCCCACCATCTAAGATAGGAGGGTGCAACATTCCCTTGTGGGTCCCCACAGGCGAGGAGATGGTGGGCCAGACAGGAAAATCCTGGTGGCATTGCAGAGTACAAGAGGAGGTTTTATGCGTTGATTATAGATGATGTTATCTAGACATCATACACTGATCACATTGTCCACCGTGAGTTTGATAACTCTTCTTTATATTCATGTTACATGTGACAGGAGACCTTGGTCGCTAGACGCTTGCCTGAGGGGTGTCTCGAACAATATGGTTATGTTTAGAGTATCACACAACCAATTCTGAATATTCCATCTGCGATTATTGATAGGTGGTTTCAAAGTAACACCATCAGCTCTGGTCGTGCCATTAGAGATCGAGCAGTTAGGGTTCAGCACGCCTCGCCGTGTGGGGATGGTTACTTGGAGTGGTACCTCACTATATCACACCCTCACATCATCCCATATGTTGAGCATATAGATGATGTTAGGCCTTCCAATGTTGGGGTGCCTGTCGATGACGTGTTGGCTCTGCCGCCACCTCTAGCTAATGCCAATGACTAGCAGCGCCTCTAGATGATTGGAATTATTATGGATAACCTCATGGGTTTGGTAAACCCTGATGGCAATATTTTTGCTATGTTATCTCGGGTTGCACACATAGCCCGTGTAGGACCTATTTAGACATTATTGTTATCTTTATATATTATTTGAATACTACATGTAACATTACCCAGACATCTACACATGACTTTTTATTAGATAATGTTTTGGATTTTCCATTGATGCAAGATGAACATAATTTAACATTTAATAAAGGATTACATAACTTAAACATAAATTGAGAAAATGATAATAAATAAGAAAACGTAAATACTACCAGATGATTTTGGAAGTTTCATCATCTTAATTATGTTGTCGATAGATCTTGAAATTTTCGCATCTAACTCGATTGGTCCCTTTGTTAACCTATATCAAAATTATCTCCACATATCATTCACATCTTCATTGGCCTTCATTTTAATAAGGTTCTATTTCACCCTTCCATTAGTATCAATCTAATCTTCACGAAACTCGGTCTTTTTCACCTTTCTGTTATCGGTGTCAGACAACAATTCATTCAACTTGGATGTCAAGACGGTGAGAGATGCGGTGTCATCCGGAAGCCAGAACTCTACGGGAGGTAAAGCTCCATTGAAGTACACTTTTATCTTAATAAAAAGTTGGAAGAGACATTTTGAGATTCTTTTATCAAGCAACAGGTGACCCCTATTTATACAACTTTGCATTTTTTTGGACCACGTAAAATTGTCAGTGCAATCACAGTTATCCAAAACTATCGGCAAAATCCTGACCGTTTAAAGTTTTAAACAAATTAAACTACCAGAAAATTTTACTTTGGTTGAAATTTTCGGTATAACATGGTACTTTTAACATTTCTAGTAATATTGTAAATTCACAGAAATTTCAGAAATTATAAATACACTGCCATAATTTTAGTTTGTACCGGAAATTTTGATTTGTTTGCCAAAAATTTTATACGGAAATGTATTTCAAATTTTTGTCAGTGACAGTTGTGGAATTATGAAATTATGGGGGGTGTCAGGTACAAGTGTGGAGGTGGCAAGGTAAAACTTCGCCAACATGCTCAAAAGAAGTTGGCCCGTCTTACACTTGATACTCACTCGATAATTATATCGGGCACTCCTACGTAATTTTAAAATGCCAATAATGACCTTTCAAAATTCATATTTCTAAATTTTTACAGTTTTTGTTTTATAAAAAGATTACTCCAAAAAAATCAAGTAAAAATAAAAAATTCAATAGTTATAAATAAAATTAATAGAAACACATAATATTCAAAAGAAAAAAGTTTTGGTTTGTATTGAATTTTTGTTATAATATATAAATTTAGTATGCATTATACCAAGGAGATATATAAATTCGATGCAAATTGACACCGCCGGATTGTTGTAAAAATTTGGTGTATCAAATTTTTTGTCTTTCTCGATAAAGGTGACTTTGTTTCTTTTGTTAAAGTGTATTAAATGAATAAATTTAAGATGGATGAAGTTCTAGAAGATTTTACACAATTCTTTGTCATTAATTTTGTATGTTTTTGTTACATGTTTATATGAACTTTTAGGATTTATAGTCGAATTATGAAAGTCCATGAGTAATTTCTTTTATATCATAATTTATAGATATTTCCCTTTCATACATAAGTATTATAAAGAACACAATATATTGGAAGACAACACAATATTATTGTAGTTATCATTTATTATCTTACAACAAATGGGCTAAGAAACAGATGCGACAAACTGATTCTTGGTTGTGATAGGGGAGGAAATTACAAGAATAAAGGAAAGTCGAAAGTTACTTGTAGTGGAAGTTTTGAGTGCCTCTTTCGGTTTAGATGCGTGTTAAGGGGTTTTGGTTGGAATATAAAGGTCGATAGTGTTAATGACAATCACCGTGTAGTTGAGGATTTAGACGGTCATGACATATTAGGTCATCTAAAACCCAAACAAAAATAGTTTATGAATAACGTGACAAGGTACAACATGGTGCTAAGGTACATAATGAGTGCCTTTAAAGATATGAATGTTGAGAATATGACAAGTGTCATGAAAGTGTATAGAGAAAGAGCTACATATTGATATACTATTAGAGGTTCATTCACGGAAATATAACATTTGTTGAGTTTAATTCATAATGAGAAGTATTTGTGTTGGACCATAAACAAAAAGGACTCAAATGTTTTGGGTATATATTCTAGACACATCCTAATTTATTAAAACTTTTGAATATGTGTCATGTGGTTTTGATCTTTGATTGCACATATAAAACCGAGAGGAAAACCCAATCTATCAAGATTCTCAACGTACCCAATCATTTTGAGTACATGGGGACCTACATGGGATCTATTAGCTAGCTTTCATTAAAAATAGGCTTTGAAAGCTTTAAACCTTGCATGCTTAGCTTGCTCTTAATAAAGCTTCTTGAGGTGTTCGGTCATATTGAATGCTTCCATGTTCTCATAATGTTTTTGAAATTTAGAGTTCATGGTAGCCAACTTGAGGTAGAAAACTTCTAAGACATAATCAACATGCTTCTTTTAAGCACCTTTTTAAATCTTGGGAGAAGAACTGGGAGGATTTACTTCAGGAATATGTGTCTCTAAGACATACAACATTTTCTCATGTTTGAGGACGATCCTCAAGTTTCGGTGTCAATCTAGAAAATTTATCCTAAACAATTTTTACTTGTCAAAGATTGATCACAACATGTTTTTGAAGTGTTTGTTGACATGGTATTATATATTTCAAAATCAATAAGATACAAGTATCATTAAAAACATATTCAATTAGGTTTTTAACTAAATAAACTCTCACTATTTTACTCAAATCAAATAATCATCAATATTTGATTCGAAAAATTCCGTTGAAAGATTTTCTAGTGGATCGAGATCCATATTTCACTTTATTTTAAGTTTGTGGTAGGCTGGTTACACAAAAACTCAATTATTTAGGTAATAACGTATTCCAAATATATCTAATACAACTCTCAATTTTTATGAGTTGAGTGAATACCTTCTTATTCTAATCCATTATATCGATTATTCCCAACTTTTGTTTTTAAACATATATAATATTATTATAATTAGTTTGGTTAAGGTAAACTCAATGTTTAGCAATTTGATATTATATTTATCTAACCACACCTTACTAATATGTAGCATGCACCTCACAATGGATAAAACCTATGTAACACCCCAAATTTGATTAAATTATTTAATTGAATTATCTAGATTTATTTTATTTGATTATTGGATGTTGGTGTGATTTAAAATAAATTATTTAAATATGTGTTGTTGGGATGTGGTAGAAATTGTAGGGTGTGGTGAGAAGGTAGAGTAAATTAGAAAATAATTATAATAATTAGAATTTATTATTATTATTATTATTATTATTATTATTATTATTATTATTATTATTATTATTATTATTATTATTATTATTATTATTATTAATAAAATAAGAGAAATTGGAGAAAATATGAGTTTGGACCAATTGTGGAATTTGATTAGAGTTTGGGGTGAAGGAGAAAAACTAGAGTTAATTTTGGGGAAAATAATAATTAAGTAAAAGCGAGGAGGTTACAATATATTTTAAAAGTTATGAGAGAAGCTAGGATTTTAGGGAGAATTTGTCAGTACGTGAAATTTTGGGAAAAGAGGCAAAATGAGAAAAAAGCTTTTAGAAGGGAAAAGAGTAAAATCTATGGTTTTGAAGAGAGAAGCCATGTAAGTTACTTAATTCATAATCAATTGCTGGAAATCCAAGGTAAGGGGGGAGAAAGGGAAATCAATTAGGTGTATTGCACGATGGGGGTAGAGATGAGGAGTCTTTAACCTCATTAGGGTTCTTAGGGTTTTATTCTTATTAATTATTCATGATGAATTTATGAAAATTCGTTGTTGATTTTGAATTTATATGTGATGTTATGATTGAAGAGATGTTTGAATGATCATAATCATGTATCTATAATTTCATGCCATGGATGAATGCTTGAATGTTGAGTTTTATTCATGAATTGATGAAAATCGATGTTAAATGTGATTATGAAATTTCTTTGATGATGATGGAATAAGTGTTGTAATATGTTAATGATTATGATGATATGAATCATTGTTAAATTCTTGAAATAAGTTGTTTAGGTGTTAGGGTGTGTTTGGGTGAGGATTGGAAGGAAGAGAAACTGCTTTTCGTGAGAAAAATTGGATTTTTAGGATAAAACATCTTAGACTAATTGATTGGCCTCCTTAGGACAATTGATTGGTTCACTCAGAATTTTGGAACATTTATGGGCAATGAGCTGAGACAATCGGTTGTTCCCCCCAAAGGAATCGATTGGCTCCCTGTTTTGGATAGTTGACCCCCTTTGTCGATTTTGGTCATAACTTTTGTTTCGTAAGTCCAAATGAGACGTCGTTCGAAGGTTACAAAGCTAACACACTGAACTACCTCATGGTGGTGCTTGTGAGTTATTTGAGTTATAATATTGTGCCTATTGTAGCAATATTCATGATGACTTGTATAATCGGTTAGTGAATCGTGGTGTTTATCCAACGATGTATTATTGTTCTTGTGAATTAACATGAATGAATGCCTATGAATTTGCATTTTTTGAGCTGCTACTATTTTGTGATTGTTGTATTTATTAATGTCGTAACATGGATTGATTGTTACGTATGATGAATGATGTGATGCATAAATGTTGAGATATGTATAGGGATCCTTTTGGTGAACCTTTTAGTGAAAATGCATGTTGTTGAGAGTCACGCATCATTGTGATGGACATCAGTCTAGTTTTGGTGTGTTTTTTTCCTATGGTGGGGATCAGAAGTGAGTAGTCAGTTCCAAGTGAAGATCACTGAAGCGTTATATATGATGATCGTAATGATTTGGTGTGCTCTGGTCCTATGGTGAGGATCGATAGCGAGATGAACCTGAGTGTTCATGAATGGTACCGCATGCATAATGAGTTAGTTGTGAAGTATATTTGCATGCACAATTGTGTATGTAGTTAATTGCTCCTATTGTTGTTAATTGGATGTGAATGTGTACACGTGGTTGTGAAGTATGTGAGACTATGTCGTTGATTTGTGTAATCGAATGTGTGTTTTATGATGTTATCTTTATCTTAGCATTCTTTACACTATTTATATTGGTTTGTTGTTTCTCACCCCTTTTGCTTTCATGTTTTCCATCATGGACATCTTGGAGATACTCAAGAGTAGTGTTTGCTTCTGTAAGTGGAAGTTAGCTCCTGGAGTTACTTCGTTTAGTTTTCGTTGTTAGAAGTCTTGCTCTGATTCTGTAACATCGGGTTTGGAAACATTTGTTTGCTTATTAATTTGTGTTGGAGCTTAATTTGTTTTATTTGGTTAATGTTGAAGATATTAAAATGTAGATTATGATAACTCTTTATTTTTGAAAACCATTTATCGTGATTTAAATATTGTGACTAAAATTATAAGTTGCAAAGTTTTTATTATTTGAAATCAGATCGTTACCGCCATGATGATACCCTAAGTGAATGTGAGCGTATGATGACAGGTTTTGTATGACGTTGTTATTCCGCTGCGTATTTGTTAAACATTTGTTTTGTTAAAGGTTTTATCGTTGGTGATGTAACACCCCACTTTACCCCGTACGCGTAATATAATAAATATATAGAAACAATTCATGAAATTCATCAGAGTTCTCCAACACAGTGGGATATCACACTAAGTCACTTTATTTCATTAAGATAATCAATCTTATTTAGTTTTTAATTAAGCAGCGGAATACAAATCAATTCTCCAATATAATTCTCCTCAACATGAGGTCATACACCATAAGTCCAACAAATAAAGATACGTAACAATAAACAAATAAGGTAGTCAAATAACAACGTAATCCCGTCATCCCATGTTATGTATCATAGCGACTCCTAAGACTCGATCAAATAGCAACACACTCCAAGCACTACTCAGGTACCTGGTCACCTGTACTCCCAAGAGAGCACAGACACAACAATAAAAAGGGGTGAGAACTACATTCAATAAATAAATGGTGAAATACACATGCTAAGGAGTAGTTACACACCACACATACAATCATACATAATTAACGCATATACACGTGCCACCTCAATCACTTGGCATTCATAACCCACATTCAATTACAATAATGCAATGTGACTCACTGACTCGACACAATGCATGTGGTACCAACACAATCTCATACGGTTCACACTAGAACCCGATTCCCGTCAGAATCCGGATAAGTCGTATATGCGTTCCTATGAACTACAACTTATCTCCACAACAACTTCCACAATGAAGTCCGGATGAAACTAGGCACCCATCATGGATTCCCACCTAGCCATCTCCACAAGACACATGATATGAAATGCATGTCAACACAATTATGCAATGTAATACATCATGCATAATTCAAGATCAATCTTGATCCACACGAGCCATCCGCTCACCGTAATTCTCTCGGGAATTACCACACTCGCACAAGATTGTCCACATTCAACCATCTTGGCCCACATCTATCAAAACACCAAGACATCATTGAACCATAACATGATTCGTTACTAAAACATATACACAATTGACTTCTCAAACATAATTAGATATAAAATACTGGGAAAACAATTCCATTATCTATCCTATGTTATAGCTCTGTTCATTAGCTTTCCAACGCTTCGAACGGGGATCAAAACGGACTTATGGATCCAAAGTTACGTCCAAAACAATTTCGACCGAAAACATGAACAATCGTGACGGACAGAAAGACACTGTTACGCTCTGAAACTGATTTTCACTCAATTATTCTTGCGAATTACTTACTCAAAGCACCCAAAACATCACTAAAACATTCCTAAGGTTATACGGCAATAACGACACAACTTCTATGGTTTATTATGCTCATCTGGCAACATTTGCAATACATAAAACACTATTTCCTGCAATTGCTCTGAGTACTTCAGAGTTACTCACATTTGAATATTCCTATTCCTATAGGGTCAAACATATCACAATTTTTCCTTCAATTACACTCTACGATATTAAATTACTCACTATCTAATATTTAATCCTTCAGGGTCAGACATATAACAATGTCAAGGTTCTGGCCACGAAAGTTCAATTTCCCATAAGTTTTTCCTATATTAATATTCAACGATACATAACATTTGGCCATTTGGTCATAACCTCAGATTCTTACTGTTACCTCCCTATTTCCCACAATTAACTCAAATCCTGAAACCTTAGGGAAACCTTAGAGAATCGTACTAATAACGATATAACACAATCATTTCTACATATTTACCCAAATCCCTAAACATTACATCACCACAACATACCGAAAGGTATACATAGAAAACTATGAAAAACAATACTCCCCATACAATAATCATTCAAGAACAGCAATAATTTTATGGAATTTATCATGCTACGAAAATTAGATCAAGAATCCTCAAGAACACATAATTCCTATGAGAGAAAGAACCTCTCACTACCCTCTCATGTTAATTCACCCATATTGAAATCCACTCTCCCCCCTTACCTTGATTAATTGCTCAATCGTTGAAGAATCTTGAAGGATTGACAGCCCTAGCCTCCTTCTCTTTCTCCTTGTTCTTCTTCTCACTTTTTCTCCCAAAACCTTTCTCTGACAGTTTATCGTGTTCTAATTCTCTTTCCCCAAAAAAAACTTCTCTATTTCCTTTAATCCTTTATTTCTTATTTTATTATTTAAATCCTATAATAATAATAATAATAATAATAATAATAATAATAATGATAATAATAATAATAATAATAATAATAATAATATTCTCCCACTAATAATAATATTCATACTAATAGTAATAATATGAATAATAATAATATTCCACCAAATAATATTATTAATACGAATAATAATAATAATAATAATGATAATGATAATCTCATTAACATTATTATTAATAATAGTTGGAATAATATTAATCACTATAATGCTCTCGATATCATAATTAACTTACTCCTTTATCTAGGTCCACAGTACCCCAACTAAGGTCACCTCTTTCCCTTACTCCTAACCTCATACCCTTAATTAAGGACACCACACAACTACACCTCACAGAAAATACCAAAGCGACTGAATAATTTAAATGGGGTGTTACAACTCTCCCCCACTTAAAATATTTTCGTCCTCGAAAATGTACCTGATGAGAACGGTTCCGGATACGACTTTCGCATCTTACTCTCAAGCCAATTCATTCCTAAAATAACATCCAACTCGCTGAGTGGTAAACAAATCAAGTTCACTCCAAAATCCTTACCAAAGATCGACACTGGAAAATTCAAACACACACATGACTATAAACATTCTATAGTCAGACTCTACTACAACACTGGCCGGACGGACCAACCTGCTCTGATACCAATTGTAACACCCCACTTTACCCCGTACGCGTAATATAATAAATATATAGAAACAAATCATAAAATTCATCAGAGTTCTCCAACACAGTGGGATATCACACTAAGTCACTTCATTTCATTAAGATAATCAATCTTATTTAGTTTTCAATTAAGCAGCGGAATACAAATCAATTCTCCAATATAATTCTCCTCAACATGAGGTCATACACCATAAGTCCAACAAATAAAGATACGTAACAATAAACAAATAAGGTAGTCAAATAACAACGTAATCCCGTCATCCCATGTTATGTATCATAGCGACTCCTAAGACTCGATCAAATAGCAACACACTCCAAGCACTACTCAGGTACCTGGTCACCTGTACTCCCAAGAGAGCACATACACAACAACAAAAAGGGGTGAGAACTACATTCAATAAATAAACGGTGAAATACACATGCTAAGGAGTAGTTACACATCACACATACAATCATACATAATTAACGCATATACACGTGCCACCTCAATCACTTGGCATTCATAGCCCACATTCAATTACAATAATGCAATGTGACTCACTGACTCGACACAATGCATGTGGTACCAACACAATCTCATACAGTTCACACTAGAACCCGATTCCCGTCGGAATCCGGATAATTCGTATATGCGTTCCTATGAACTACAACTTATCTCCACAACAACTTCCACAATGAAGTCCGGATGAAACTAGGCACCCATCATGGATTCCCACCTAGCCATCTCCACAAGACACATGATATGAAATGCATGTCAACACAATTATGCAATGTAATACATCATGCATAATTCAAGATCAATCTTGATCCACACGAGCCATCCGCTCACCGTAATTCTCTCGGGAATTACCACACTCGCACAAGATTGTCCATATTCGACCATCTTGGCCCACATCTATCAAAACACCAAGACATCATTGAACCAGAATATGATTCGTTACTAAAACATATACACAATTGACTTCTCAAACATAATTAGATATAAAATACTGGGAAAACAATTCCATTATCTATCCTATGTTATAGCTCTGTTCATTAGCTTTCCAACGCTTCGAACGGGGATCAAAACGGACTTACGGATCCAAAGTTATGTCCAAAACAATTTCGACCGAAAACATGAACAATCGTGACGGACAGAAAGACGTTGTTACGCTCCGAAACTGATTTTCACTCAATTATTCTTGCGAATTACTTACTCAAAGCACCCAAAACATCACTAAAACATTCCTAAGGTTATACGGCAATAACGACACAACTTCTATGGTTTATTATGCTCATCTGGCAACATTTGCAACACATAAAACACTATTTCCTGCAATTGCTCTAAGTACTTCAGAGTTACTCACATTTGAATATTCCTATTTCTATAGGGTCAAACATATCACAATTTTTCCTTCAATTACACTCTACGACATTAAATTACCCACTATCTAATATTTAATCCTTCAGGGTTAGACATATAACAATGTCAAGGTTCTGGCCACGAAGGTTCAATTTCCCATAAGTTTTTCCTATATTAATATTCAACGATACATATCATTTGGCCATTTGGTCATAACCTCAGATTCTTACGGTTACCTCCCTATTTCCCACAATTAACCCAAATCCCGAAACCTTAGAGAAACTTAGAGCATCGTACTAATAACGATATCACACATTCATTTCTACATATTTACCCAAATCCCTAAACCTTACATCACCACAACATACCGAAAGGTATACATAGAAAACTATGAAAAACAATACTCCCCATACAATAATCATTCAAGAACAGCAACAATTTTATGGAATTTATTATGCTACGAAAATTAGATCAAGAATCCTCAAGAACACATAATTCCTATGAGAGAAAGGATCTCTCACTACCCTCTCATGTTAATTCATCCATAATAAAATCCATTCTCCCCCCTTACCTCGATTAATTGCTCAATCGTTGAAGAATCTTGAAGGATTGACAGCCCTAGCCTCTTTCTCTTCCTCCTTGTTCTTCTTCTCACTTTTTCTCCCAAAACCTTTCTCTGGCAGTTTATTGTGTTCTAATTCTCTTTCCCCCAAAAAACTTCTCTATTTCCTTTAATCCCTTATTTCTTATTTTATTATTTAAATCCTATAATAATAATAATAATAATAATAATAATATTCTCCCACTAATAATAATATTCATACTAATAGTAATAATATGAATAATAATAATATTCCACCAAATAATATTATTAATAATAATAATAATAATAATAATAATAATAATAATAATAATAATGATAATCTCATTAACATTATTATTAATAATAGTCGGAATAATATTAATCACTATAATGCTCTCGATATCATAATTAACTTACTCCTTTATCTAGGTCCACAATACCCCAACTAAGGTCACCTCTCTCCCTTACTCCTAACCTCATACCCTTAATTAAGGATACCACACAACTACACCTCACAAAAAATACCAAAGCGACTGAATAATTTAAATGGGGTGTTACAGGTGACACATTAGATTGTCGTGTAAAGCTTAATATATAAGTATCGGGGTTTAGGGTGTTACATAATGGTATCAGAGCAGGTCGGTCAGTTCGACCAAGTTTTGTAATGTTTTCGAGTCCCTAGTATGCGACATCACTACAAGAAAATTAGAATTTTACGACACAAAAATTGCGACAGTTACTTGATAGCTATCGTAACTCTAATATAGACACGTTTCACGACAGTATACACCTACCGTCCTTATAATTTTAAAAGATTATTAAATATTACGACTGTTATCATTAAGCCGTCCTACAAATAAGTTCATGACTGTCTCAAGTGCCGCCCTAAATTTTATGACCCGACGATAGAACAACTGTCGCCCCTTAAATCCAGTAACACAAACTATAACCAATGGCGGATCTAAATAAGTCTATGTATTTTAAATAAATAAATGACTAAAATCATTTATAAAATATAATTATAGTAATAAATTAAACTTAAAATACATAAAAATGAAAATATTATATATACTCAAAATAAAACTTTAATTTTAAAAACAATTTTTATAGTAAAAATTAAATTCAAAGTATTATATCCAAAATTAAAGTATTCAAATTAAACTATATATCAAAATTTTAGAAACAATTTTTATAATAAAAATTAAATATAAAATTAAACTATATATACTCATAATCATAATATTATAAAATATCAAATAAACAAAATAATTCAATCAAAATAGAGAAATAAAAAAATTTATTAAAATAAAACTGTATTATGACTGGAAGCTACAGTCGTTATCGTTCAAAATTGTCAAAATTTCATCTGTGACAGTGATATCCAACCGTTGTGCTCCAAAATTTCATCTTCCCACAAAAACTGAGAATTCTTTCCACGTATTTTTCACTTCTTTTTAAGAATTTGCCGCTCACGTCCTTGGAGAAAGAGGGAAACTGACATTTTTCTCAACCTGACGCTGTCATTGTGAATCACCGAATCACCGTCAAAGCAACCACCATCAATTCGAATCTTTACAGGTTTGTCTTCTCAAACCCTGAATCGGATCCTGGTTTGAATTTTACTCTGAATTTTGTATTTAATTGGTTTGGATTTTAAGCATTATGTGTTAGATTTCTCTGTTTGAGAGTTAAATTTGTGTAAGAAAAATGGATTATTTATCTGTGTGGACGTGTCGGATCGAGTTTCTTGATGCTGAAGGGTTGCGGTAGCAAATTATGGTATAGGACCTTTATTTGAAATCTTGTGTGCTATTAATTCAATGGTTTTGTCCTGAGTTGATGTCAGGCTCGATTTTGTTTTTGGTGATCATGTCTAGCTGCGGCAGTTGCTTTCTCTATTGTGCTTGTTGTTTGATTGAGTCCTTTGCTTGTTTAGGAGTTTAAACTATATTTTTGATACATTGTTTATAATTTAGAACAGGCTTCATAATATACTTGTGATTTAAATCGAAATATCGGGTTGTGTTATTTTAGACTAGATCTTCTATAGAATTTTTTTGAGAAAGATATAATTGTTCATAGTAGCCAAATTAGTGTTGAGATAGAAAAATGGTAAAGTGAGAATCACTGAATTCAACTACATCAGTGTTGAAATAACGCCTTCCTTGGTTATCCCAAACTCCCTGTATATTTTTCATCCTGGAGCATTAAGTAGTAAGCTCCACAAAACAAAACATTGCCAATTCTAAGCATTAAATAGTAAGCTCCATAAAACAAAACACTGCCAATTCTAAGCATTAAGTAGTAAGCTCCATAATGGCAGCAACAATGTCTCCATTGGCAACTTTGAGAGCTTTAACAGCTCTTGATCTTGGCACACTAGCTTGAGTCACCACCAACTCGATATCCTTGGGATCAACATCAGTCTCATCTACATCTTCCTCTTCCAGAGAAATACCAGAGGATTCTGGCTTCGCTCCAACATTTCTCAAATTAGGAGCTTTGAATTGTTCAAATGCCTGAGTTGGTAGCTATGAACTCAAGTCCTCAATCTTAGCTTCACCAAAAATAATGTAGGTGTTGGAAGTTGGGATTTTGGGCATTTGCAGTATCAATCTTAGCTTCAATAAATGTTATTCACCGGTTATTGGCAGTATCATACTGTTACACCCTAAAATTTGACCAACTCATTTCACTTGATTTGTGTTTTCAATTGCATTATTATCTGCATAATAGATCATGTACATAGTTCATCCATTTGCATAGCATAGCATAAGCAAGTCATCCAACAAGGGATCAAGTGCCATTATTCTCTAAAGAGGCACATCAAAAGGGGTTTTATTCAATCCTAAGTCTATTCAAGTCACCAGGAAAGGAATTGAAGCTTTGAGAAGTTAGAAGGTCAAGCAGTGGATTTCTCTCCTATCTGGGGTGTGTTTGAGGATCATCAATGAGATATGAGCTATGAACTGAGGGTATGGAATGTGTTCTAGCATCATGGAGGGCCTAGAGGATCATTTTGAAGATGAGCCAAGTCATTGGTGTGATTACAAGAGCTACAGTTGAATGCAGTCAACTAGGGTTTCATCTGGGTCAACCCTAGGTCAACTGAGTGATTGAAGAGAATCAAGGCTTAGTGGGAGGATGTGGAAGTCATGAATTTATATGTGGATACAATTGTGGTGTTGTGCTAAGGAGAAATCAAGAGGAATCAAGAAGAAGAGGAGTTACTAAATTAGGGTTTCAGTGTAAAAACCCTAATTTAGGCTTAACTTCCAAGCCAGATAAGTCAAAATGCAAGTTTCAAATGGATCCTTAGCCAACATGAAATTTGTAGATCTTCTCAATACCTTTAGTTTGAGTACTATAAGCCTTCAAGGAGATTTATAGAACTCAAGTTATGGTTCTTGCAAGTTAGAGGTCATCAGAGGATATTGAAATTTATCTGTGAAAGTCACCTGACTTCCAAGCAACTTTTTCCCATCAACGAGTTTTCAAATGGATTCTTGGCCAACATAAGAGTTGTAGATATTGATCTTAGCTTTAATTTGAGTACTATAAGTCCTCAAGAGGAGTTGTAGAACTCAAGTTATGGTCTTGGCAACTCAGGGGTATTTTGGGAAAGTTGAGTTATAAGTCATTTCTCAACATAGGTCAATATCTTCATCTTCCACTCTTCAAATGCAATTTTTCCCAACATGAGATGTGTTCCAAATGGCGTCTTTAGGCTAGACAAGAGGTCATGGTGAGTTAGAATGGCTTGTAGTCCAGAATGCCCAAAAATGGCTTGAATATGGAAGAATTTCAAATGGATTCATGGAGGGAAAATGCAATTTTCAAGTTATGAGTCCAAAATGCATCATCCAAATACTCAAATTGATTGGAAAACATCTTTTAGAGACAATGGAATTAACATTTTTTTGAGTAGAGGTCAGAATGGTGGACTTGCTTTGTAAACTTCTTACTTGAATTACAAGTCACATAAGCAAAATCCAACACAAGCCAATTCAAGCTAAGCCAGCCATCCAAACACATTTACCATGACTTGTATGATTGAAAGGGAGAGATTTCAGCTAACTGAAGCAAGGGGATACACGACTGTACCATTGAATTTTCACTTCCATGACAGAAAATGGATCTCCTGATTTGGGCTTCTAGAGTGGATCAAAAGCCCATCAATGTGTTCTATAAAAGGTTTAGAGGGTGCTCAGATGAAAGAGGTTAGAGATTTGAGGCTGAGTAACGGTTTTGCAACTGAATTTTGAAGGTGAAGAACTCAGAATCGGTTTCAAGGTTGCAAGGATCTTCAAGCCAAATTGAAGTGTGGAAGAGCTTCTCCTAGCTTCATTGAAGCTGTTTGGATCATTGTGGAGGTTGAATTGAGCAAGAATAGCTCGTGGTGATCTTCTGAAACCAGGTTTGTAACTTCCTTCATTGTGCTCGATCCATGTAGTTCTAGATAGAAATTAACTTGTGGTTAGGATGCTTGCAACTGGTAAATGGTTTCTAGGTCAAAAGATTAGAGAATTGAGTTGATTGATGATGATGGACACTTTCTGTTGAGCCTGTTTTCTCCTATTTCTTGAGGTGTTGATCGTGATTGAACATTGGAGTATGATCCCTAATAGTTGAGGTTTAGTTTAATGCCTTCAATTTTAAGAATCATGATGATCAAGATTGGTGCCTCTTTTGAGAATCTCTTCGCGTTTTGATTTTGAGTGAGAATTAGAGGATTCTAGTGGTAGATTCGGATTCAGGATGAAATTTGGAGTGGAATAGGGTTTTTATTGGCTATTGTTGATGACCTGTGTGGGGGACCTCATCGGAGAAGACGGTGGAAACCACCGTGAACCACCGTCTGGAATTTGCCTCAGGTCACCTGAGTTTTGGGGAAGACGATGCCTGAAGCGTTGGATCAAGTTGACTCATTGACTGGGAAGCGTGGTCGTGTGGACATGATTCAATCTCAGATTTCCCTCTTTAATCAATACGTTGCGTTTCATTAATCCCAGTCAGCGTGTGACTAGGATGCCATATGGTCCTCACGTGGACGCTGTAACACCCTTCTAAACCCCACGGATAATATATGAATAATCAGAGTAAATTTCCATGCATTTACAAAAGGGCATTACACATAACTTTCAAAATATCAAAACCACCTGTCATGCTCATTACTATTTCAATATAAAATTATGCTTTACAAAACTTCACTTTGCATGTAGCAGCGGATTCAATTATACCACAATTTTCATAAAAGAAACATTTGTTTTTATCACATAAAACAACATCACTTAGGCACTAAGGCCAACATCATAATATCCCAATGGATATAAACATGTTTATAGAGTACACAATGTATATCTTAAACACAACCCAAGCGATCCCAGTGTTACATGACCAGAGCATGACTCAACCCAACATAATTAAATCACTAAACGGCTACACCAAAAGCGACCTCGTAACTACGAGCAATACTACTCCTTGATACCTGCACGATGTCATGTAGGACATCATTCCAGCAGAAGGGTGAGAAATATTATCATAATAACAATGCATATAATTATATATACACAAATACACAAGCACAAAATACATATATTCCACATTTTCTCACCACAATTCATTATAACTCATCATGTACAATACAACATATATATAATCAAATATGGATAATCACCAAGCATATTCATCATGCACGTATCCATAAATCTCAACATTCCACATGAACATACACATATTATATTTACTCACTAATTCACAATTACACATTCACAATTCTCAAACCAACAATTCATGTTCATAAGCATACTTTCATACAATGATCACATATTCACAACTCTCAATTACACAAGTAATGCACATACGCATATGCATAACTTCATACAACAATCATATATTCATTCCATGAGACTCAATGCAACTCAATGCAACTCATGCCATGTGGTACCAACACTTGTTATCATTTTTCGGTTTTTACACTTAAACCGGGTCCGTTCCCTAGACCGATAACAACAAAAGCCCGTTCCCTAAGCTTTCAAACCCCGCTCTAGGTTTGGGACAAGTCACTAGCCTCCACGAAACTAGAAAACATTGCCTCTTGACTAAATGATGCATATGCAATCAACAACAAAATGCACTTAAGACCGATCACACGTCTTAATCCCATGCATTCACATAATTCCTCCCTTCAAGAATTAAACAAGATTGCACATACAACATATCATATAATCAAGTATTCATACTTTTCATCAACATATTTGTCAAACAATGCACCCATATTCACAATATATTCTCATGCATTCACAATATCGCATACAATCAATATGCATTTACACTTCAATATCATTACCACATTTATCAAACAATGCACACATATTCACAATATGTTCTCATGCATTCTTCACATACAAACAATATGCATATATTTGTCAAAAGACTATATTTCATAATCGATTCCACCATCTAGGATTCACGCCATACGGCTACCCACAGTATATCATATCACAACATGCACAAGCTATACGTTATATAACAAAAGTATTCTGCACAATAACACATCAATCACACACATTCGCGACGGTAAAAATCAACACAACAATATGTTTTCAATTTTCTGCTATAATTGAACCAGGTACAGGCCTCAAAGCCATTTTTTCTAGAAATATAATCTCGTTAACTTACCAACGCTTTGAACGGGGGTCAAAACCGACTTACGGTTCAAGAGTTATGAATTTTTGAAGTTTTCCGAAAAACCAGAATTTTGCCTAAACACGGCTACGGGATTTTGCATTTTCGCCCGAAAATCCGACCGATTCAATTCTTTTTTTCGAAACAAACACATACTCATACTCACCTAACATATATCAGTGAATTAGAACCATTAAACACGATTTCTACGACGTCCGATTTTCACTCAAATCTCAAACCCTCAATTATCCAAAAATGTCAAAACTCACAAACTCAACCAAATTCAATCAAACGAAATCCAATAATCACGGCTAAACATTACCCGACTAAACTATGCAATTTATTTTGAATTCTAACCGTTCAAAACTCGATTCTATCGATTTAACTCATTTGCCCTAGACATGGAAAATAGAGAAAACTACCAACAAATCCAACACAACTCATACATAATCATACACATTGATCAAATAATAATGTTTCTCACCCTTACCTTGATTGGATTGAAGCTTGAAGTTGATTCTTGATGATTTCTCCAAGTTTCCCTCTTCTCTTCTCTTTTCTCCTCTTTCTCTATTCTTTCTCTCCTTTTCTTTCTTTCTTTCTCTTATGTTTCTATCTCTTTTCTTTTCTCTCCAATTTCCCTTATATATCCTTCTATTTTCTTTCCATCATAATTCTTCTCTAAAAAATACCTATCAATTCATTTCTCACAAAATATCTCATCTTATCATTAATTAGAGAATATCTAATAAATCCACATTATTCTACCAAGTAGAATAAATTAATTAAATCCATTAACTCATTTAAATAAATCCAATAATTTATTTAAATTAGATAAATCATATAAACCAATTAATTAGCACAATTAATCACTTATTGAAAAATTGGGTTGTTACAACCCTCCCCCACTTTAGGAATTTTCGTCCTCGAAAATGTTACCTGATTCAAATAACTCTGGATACGACTCTCGCATCCTAATATCCCAACTACCTCCACCAAAGGAATCTCTATACCTCGAAGTTGCTTCTTGTTCATCAACCTGAACTGGCAATGTCTCAACAATCAAATCCTCTTTCACTCGTACACTATCCATCTGAATCAATGCACTTCCTCAACTTAGACACATGAACACATCAGGCAATTCCCACAAACGACAGCAGTAAAACAATCTAACATGTTATTTTCTCCATGCTTCCGCTGCGCCACTCTGATACAGATCAACAAAACACAGTGGGTGCTTCCGAGACCTCAAGCTCGACCGACACCAGTTACTATTGTAACTCTCGAAACACGTCTTTTCTTGGGTCCTTTTAATCTTTCTAGTCATCTCTTGCACAATATCAGGTCCGAGTACAACACTCTCGCCTGGCACACATCAACACAAAGGATTCCTACACCTCTTACCGTACAAAGCCTCATACAATGTCATTCCGATACTAGAATGATCATTGTCATTGTAGGTAATTCAAGCAACAATAGTTAACTATCCCACGATCCACCTTGATCCAACACACAAGCTCTCCACAAATCCCGTACATACTAGATAGTTCTCTTTGTTTGTCCATTCCATCCATGGATGCTAGACAAAGTTCAACTTCAACATGACACCCAAAGCGTCTACAACTTTCTCAAAATCTCAACGAAAATTCAGATTCCCATCTGACACAATATTCAACGGTAACCCATACTACCCCGCAACTTCCTCACTATACCTCTTAGCTAGCTTCAGCATAAAATGATTCATCCTCATTAGTAAGAAATGAGTTAATCTTGTCAATCCATTCATAACCACCCAAGTCGAATCATATCCCTTCACATTTCTTCGGAAAACCCGACACAAAATCCATGGGAATACTATCCCATACCATTTAGAAATATTCAACAGTTGTATCAGGTTCAACAACCTCTGATGTTCACACTTCGACTTCCGATAAGTCAAACCAGCACATACCACTTCAACCACTTCTCTCTCCATCTATCTCAATGTTCTTCTTCCAGAGTACTCTTATCCAACTCACACTATTTGGAACACACACTCCATCACGACATCTCATGGTACCATTCTCATTAATCCGAAAATCAGCTCTTCGACTTCAATTCATTAAATTCAATCAATCTATTAACTCAAATTAGAACTTCGACTTCTTCGAATCTTATCAAGAATACCTATAGTCAGTCTCAAGATACAAAGCTCAACTCCCTAAGATATTTTCTTCATAGACCAAACTCATATCCCGAATTTGCTTCATCAGTTCTAACTTATTACCACCATCATTGGTATATACAGAAATTTCCAATTCGATACCTCTGCTACCACTTGGTCTCACTCGAATGGTAATTCAACCCAAAACCATACTCCTTCAGAAGTCCCTATTTATTTCCTCTGCACCATATTCAACTCTTTTTCAAATCAACAAATACCTTAAGTTCTTAAGATCACCAACCATCTCAAATCTCAACTAAACAATTGAGGCTTCCAAACTCCGGCACAAACACGCAACAGCAACCAACTCCAATTACTTGTCAGATAATTCCCTTATGTACTTTAAGTTGCCTTAAAGTATAACTAAAACTCGCTGATGTTGTACTTAACATATCCCTCAATCATATCAACCAAACATCACAAAACACAACAATTTGTTCTGTCGGATTCGGCAAAACCAATACACGAGCTGTTGACAGCTTTCCTAACAATTCCTTAAACTTTCTTCACAGTAGAGTATTACTACTTCTTCTCCAACACTGATAACTCAAGTTCCCGATGCTCAACATGATCCTCTATACTCTTCGAGTATATCCAAATATCATCGGTTACCCAACCATTGACTCACTCAATTAAGTATGGAGAATCCCATGCCAAACAGACACTCAATTTGTGAGTCATGGCGGAAATACAAATCGCACTTACTACAACAACCAAACATATTCCATCAATAAATACTTAATTCCATGTCACTACTTCACCATCACATAAAGCATTGTAATAACCTCCAACGCTTCTCATCTGACATCATCCTGAGTTACGGTTCTCCCATTAGGACAAAATACGAAAACAACAACGTCACCATTAGAAGGTCATTCAACACATCTCCAACTCTTAAAATGTTTAAAGTCCAATTACCGATATAGTATCCCACATCTTACTTCCTTTAATAATCACCAGAAGTCACTATCCACCCTTTATATACTCGACCTCATAATCTATTACCGTAGCACACACACCAGACACAAGTCTCAAAACTACTCAATCAATTAATTCTTTGACTATCCAAATAGACATATAACATGGAGCTCTCAATGTCAGACTAGTTTCCGCAACTAAGCCGATCACAACCCCACTTCACGTCTTGGCTATCACTACCTTCATTAACACTCAAAACTCCCATAAAAATTAAACATCTCAACACTGTTCTGCGCCGATTCATCAAAACAATTCTTAAGCACTTGGCTTAATTCCAAACAATTCACTGCTCACGCCATTTAAGCTTGCAAGACACGTCTATCCCATCCAACACAATCCCAACTACTATCAACAAGAGATTAAGGGTGATCAGTTCCTCAATTTGTTAATAGACAGTCGACAATCATAATGGGGCATAAACCGTCTTTACCAAACTATAAGAGCGTTCAACTATACACTAAGCTACAACTCCACACTTGCAGCATCTTGGAGAAGCACCAGTTTCTCCCCCACTTGAATCATTCTCACTCTTGCAGACAAAGGTTAGACAACAAACATGTATCGACAGTGTTTTCACACACATGTCATATACCAGGGAACAAACAACATTAGATAACTTGGCCGGACGGACCAACCAGGCTCTGATACCACTAATGTAACACCCTTCTAAACCCCACGGATAATATATGAATAATCAGAGTAAATTTCCATGCATTTACAAAAGGGCATTACACATAACTTTCAAAATATCAAAACCACCTGTCATGCTCATTACTATTTCAATATAAAATTATGCTTTACAAAACTTCACTTTGCATGTAGCAGCGGATTCAATTATACCACAATTTTCATAAAAGAAACATTTGTTTTTATCACATAAAACAACATCACTTAGGCACTAAGGCCAACATCATAATATTCCAATGGATATAAACATGTTTATAGAGTACACAATGTATATCTTAAACACAACCCAAGCGATCCCAGTGTTACATGACCAGAGCATGACTCAACCCAACATAATTAAATCACTAAACGGCTACACCAAAAGCGACCTCGTAACTACGAGCAATACTACTCCTTGATACCTGCACGATGTCATGTAGGACATCATTCCAGCAGAAGGGTGAGAAATATTATCATAATAACAATGCATATAATTATATATACACAAATACACAAGCACAAAATACATATATTCCACATTTTCTCACCACAATTCATTATAACTCATCATGTACAATACAACATATATATAATCAAATATGGATAATCACCAAGCATATTCATCATGCACGTATCCATAAATCTCAACATTCCACATGAACATACACATATTATATTTACTCACTAATTCACAATTACACATTCACAATTCTCAAACCAACAATTCATGTTCATAAGCATACTTTCATACAATGATCACATATTCACAACTCTCAATTACACAAGTAATGCACATACGCATATGCATAACTTCATACAACAATCATATATTCATTCCATGAGACTCAATGCAACTCAATGCAACTCATGCCATGTGGTACCAACACTTGTTATCATTTTTCGGTTTTTACACTTAAACCGGGTCCGTTCCCTAGACCGATAACAACAAAAGCCCGTTCCCTAAGCTTTCAAACCCCGCTCTAGGTTTGGGACAAGTCACTAGCCTCCACGAAACTAGAAAACATTGCCTCTTGACTAAATGATGCATATGCAATCAACAACAAAATGCACTTAAGACCGATCACACGTCTTAATCCCATGCATTCACATAATTCCTCCCTTCAAGAATTAAACAAGATTGCACATACAACATATCATATAATCAAGTATTCATACTTTTCATCAACATATTTGTCAAACAATGCACCCATATTCACAATATATTCTCATGCATTCACAATATCGCATACAATCAATATGCATTTACACTTCAATATCATTACCACATTTATCAAACAATGCACACATATTCACAATATGTTCTCATGCATTCTTCACATACAAACAATATGCATATATTTGTCAAAAGACTATATTTCATAATCGATTCCACCATCTAGGATTCACGCCATACGGCTACCCACAGTATATCATATCACAACATGCACAAGCTATACGTTATATAACAAAAGTATTCTGCACAATAACACATCAATCACACACATTCGCGACGGTAAAAATCAACACAACAATATGTTTTCAATTTTCTGCTATAATTGAACCAGGTACAGGCCTCAAAGCCATTTTTTCTAGAAATATAATCTCGTTAACTTACCAACGCTTTGAACGGGGGTCAAAACCGACTTACGGTTCAAGAGTTATGAATTTTTGAAGTTTTCCGAAAAACCAGAATTTTGCCTAAACACGGCTACGGGATTTTGCATTTTCGCCCGAAAATCCGACCGATTCAATTCTTTTTTTCGAAACAAACACATACTCATACTCACCTAACATATATCAGTGAATTAGAACCATTAAACACGATTTCTACGACGTCCGATTTTCACTCAAATCTCAAACCCTCAATTATCCAAAAATGTCAAAACTCACAAACTCAACCAAATTCAATCAAACGAAATCCAATAATCACGGCTAAACATTACCCGACTAAACTATGCAATTTATTTTGAATTCTAACCGTTCAAAACTCGATTCTATCGATTTAACTCATTTGCCCTAGACATGGAAAATAGAGAAAACTACCAACAAATCCAACACAACTCATACATAATCATACACATTGATCAAATAATAATGTTTCTCACCCTTACCTTGATTGGATTGAAGCTTGAAGTTGATTCTTGATGATTTCTCCAAGTTTCCCTCTTCTCTTCTCTTTTCTCCTCTTTCTCTATTCTTTCTCTCCTTTTCTTTCTTTCTTTCTCTTATGTTTCTATCTCTTTTCTTTTCTCTCCAATTTCCCTTATATATCCTTCTATTTTCTTTCCATCATAATTCTTCTCTAAAAAATACCTATCAATTCATTTCTCACAAAATATCTCATCTTATCATTAATTAGAGAATATCTAATAAATCCACATTATTCTACCAAGTAGAATAAATTAATTAAATCCATTAACTCATTTAAATAAATCCAATAATTTATTTAAATTAGATAAATCATATAAACCAATTAATTAGCACAATTAATCACTTATTGAAAAATTGGGTTGTTACAGACGCGCCTCAATGCTTGGATTTGATTACCAGTCTCTCCATCTGATGGCTCCCATTTAATCCAGTTTTTAATTTCTTTTATTCTTTTTAATATTTTCTTTTATTCCATTTAATTTCTAAAATTCATAATAAATCCAATATTGATCCAAAAAATATTTTAAAAATACCTCCATGATCTTGGATTTATTTTTGATTTTATGAAATTAATAAATCCCATTTTTACCCATTTTTCAATTTAATTTGATATTTTTCCATTTTATTCTTTTCTTTAATTTTGTATATTTGCTACATGTTCTTGCTGATTTTCTTGTGACCAATTGGTGAATGATTTTAAGTTGATTCTTGTTGGATTGATTAGGTTAGGGAAGCATGTACCCTTAGAAATTTTATTACAATTTTGTGAATAAAATTTAGGTTAGTTTGAGAGGTGAATAGGAGGAGTGTTAGAATTAGGGTTTCAAGACAAATAGTTGTAGTTCTGTGCATAGTTTGAAGGGTAAATGATCGATCTAGGGTTTGGGATTCCTATGGGGTATTGGGTTAGGGTCCCTTAGAAATTTACCTAGAATTTTCTGATAAGCTTTAGCATTTTATTTGTTTTTTGCAACTTGTATGGTGATTGTGGGTTCTCCATTGGATATTTGGTTTGGTTATGCTTGTGTGGGGCTATTTTGGAGTGCTTTTGGCTTGGGCTTTGCTTGGAGGGCTTGAAGATAAAATGAAATTGCCTTGGATGATTTGAAGAAGCTTGGAGTTGAAAGTTCCTCATTTGTTGGAGTGCTTGTCAGAGGCTTAGGAGAAATAGGATAAAATAGGAAGAGCTTAGAATAGACAAATTCTTCTGTCAAACATAGAGTGCATTGCTTGCCTCTATCCTATCCAATGACATAAAGTCCTCCTTGGGAAGCTCCATCTCTCCTTAGGAGGGATGAGTGGTATGCCCAAGTGAGTAGAACTTTGAGGATACCTTTCCTTTGCAATGTTAAGTTCTTAGTGATTTCCTTTGGATGTCATTGAGTTTCTTAACATTATAACCTGGTCTTGTTGAATGATTCTCCTTTGGAGGTGCTTGTGAAAGCTTGGTAAAGAGAAAGTTTAAGCTTATTGAAGTTTAAGTTTGAGCTTGTTGAAGCTGGTTGCTTGTTGAAGCTAGGGTTTTACTGCTTGTTGAAGTTGAAGTCAGGAGCTTGTTGAAGCTGGTTACTGGTTGGGGTTTGAGCTTGCTTAAGCTGGGAGCTTGTTAAAGTTGGTGTCCATTGAAGATAGTTTAGTGAATCTTGAGGGGATAAGAGCATTCATGAAGATGAAGGTTGTTGCTGTCAACTTTTTTTGCAGGTAAATCATCTGTTGCTGTCAGAGCTGCTGTTTGCCGTAGGAGTTTGGTGCTGCTGTTTGGGCTGCCTCCTCTGCTTTGGGGTTTTATTTTCTTTGTTGTATTGTTTGTTAATCTTCCCCTTAGGTTTTAAGTGAATCTGTTCACTTTGCCTATCGTTTCTTGTTGCATTTCATGCATTTTACTGCTTTACTGTATGTATATATTTCTTTTGCCGTTTATCCCCTAGGATCTCTGTTTCTCTTTGCGTAAGAGAGAAATATGATAGACATTAGGCTTTCATCCATGCATGACAACATTAGGGTAGTTTTGATTCCCTTTTCAACCATAGGCTTTTTAGAGTTTCTCTCTCTTCTTATCTCAGAACAATTCAAGAACACAGTAATAAGGTTAATCAATGTCGTACGTTACGAGCCTTAAGCTATTTGAGAAAAGGTTGCTGGAGGGTCACTCTTCAGTAATCTGATTGCTTAGTGTGTTACCCTTAGGGTGACATACGACGTAGTCACTCTCAAATCATAGTCTCTAGTGCGTCAGAAATTGCAAACACACTAAAAAAACACTTCTTCCGTAAAAGATTCAAAACAAATATCAAAGTATCATTTTTGCCCGCTTGGGCTCTTAATCAAGAAAAACCCTTTTTGAAGGTAATAAAAAACAGTCAGACAAGCTTGTGTCTTCCGTAGCCCGAACTACGTTTGCTCTGATCTTTCATGCTGTATGAAAGTACGTAGGCATAGGATGCGATATCCTAGCGAGCAACCTTCCCCTCCTTTCCCGTAGGTAGGCGAACTACGTTGACTCTGATTTCTCGTTCCAGACGGGAATACGTAGGCATAAAGTGCGATACTTTGCCAAGTCATTTTATTTTCTTTTAACCCTTGACCCGTAGAGTAGATAGAATAACAATCCGTACTAGAAAACAAGCGTGGATCCCGTCGAGTACGACGGACGTGAGGGGTGCTAATACCTTCCCCTTGTGTAACCATCTCCCGAATCCAGGATTTGGTTGCGATGACCATTCCCTTTCCCGTCTTTGCGGTAGGTTTACTCTGAGCGTTTCCTTTCCCTCTGTTGGGATAAATAACGCACGGTGGCGACTCTTCTGTTCAGCCGGCGCCGATTTTTGCAGTAGCGACAGCTGGCGACTCTGCTGGGGACTCCAACGGTCCCCTACGCGAGTCAGTCCTAGCGCTTGTTTTCCCGTCAGGGGTGTTGTATGGATTTACTATTCTGTCTTTACTTTCCGCAATATTTTTACCAACCTTATATTATCATTGCTGTTGTGGGTAGGGGTAATCTGTTGAGAGATAAGCCAAACCCAGGCTTGAGTACACATATAGATTTAGAGAGAGAGTAGTGGTTAGCCTGCTTGCTTAGCTCGCACCAGCTAGCCGCGAAATCTCACTCAGACGAGATTCTCTTTGATGCTTCTTGCCTGGCCCTTAGGGCTCGACAAGTTGTCTGACCCGAGGATTGTCGACTCTGGAAACCTATCAATTGGGATTCAACCCGCATAGGATGTCGTACCTCGTCTGCAAGTTAAGTACACACCTGTGAGGGGTAGGAGGGTCTGTTTGCAGGAAACCTTTGACCTCAGAATACCTGGTTTATCTCTATCAGTGAGATGTGGTTACAGGGTTCTTTTGAGTGGTTAGTTTGGTTTGAAATAAAGATTGAATGGTTCTCAAGGCTTCAGTACAGAGCAGCCCAGTCTATCAGCATTGCACTTGATCCCTTGTTTGCATATGCATGTGCATTTTCATGTTTGCATTTCATTAACATGTATTTATGTTGCAGGTGATCATTCTCCTCTGATTCTAGGATATCTTCTAGCTAGGCATGGAGTCCCTGAAGAAGACGGTTGCTTACAGGTTGCATTCACCAGACATCAGTTCATTACTGGGTTTAGTCGCTTTGGCAGATGAGAGTGTGAGGGCTGGGTTCAAAGTATCCTATGGGAGACTACTTAGCTTGTTGTACACACCTTCAGCTTTCGAGACTACTGGGGTATATACTTTGATGCAGTTTTATGAGCCGCAGCTGAGATGTTTCTTATTTCCAGACTACATTCTGGCATCCACTTTGGAGGAGTATTATGTTATGTTGGGTATTCCCGTGCTAGACCAGATGCCCTTTGTACACGTTGATACTGAGCCTGAGTTAGCTACACTCACAGAGATTGTCAGTCTGGACGCTTCTGAGTTTCCAGGAGGCTTGGTCAAGCTGAATGGAGCTTATGGTTTTCACTTGTCTGTCCTAGTTGAGAAGGCTACACAGTGCGCGAAGAATGGGTGTTGGGTTGCCTTTAGTGCTATTTTGGTTGTCTGCATCTACGGGATTGTCTTGTTTCCTAATGTGCCAGACTTTGTTGACTTGGATGCCTTCTTGATTCTCGCCTCGAAGAATCCCATTCCTACTCTCTTGGGCGATGTTTATCATTCTATTCACTACAAGAATGAGAAACGTCGTGGCAAGAATGTTTCCTGCTGTCTTCCTCTCTTGTACAGGTGGTTCCAAAGGCACCTTCTGAAGACTGGGCCGTTTGTTGATACCGTTGATACTTTGGATTGGCCTTCCCGGTTGATGGGGCTATCTGCTGAGAATATCATTTGGTTTGATCGGGGTATGCTTGGTACTGACATTATATATAGTTGCAGTGGTTTTCCGAATGTTCCCCTGATTGGACGGAAATGCTGTATCAACTATAATCCTTCACTATTGGTACGACAGTTTGGTTATGCCTTGAGAGATGCTCCCATTGAGGTGGAGATACAGGAATCTCTGTATCTCACGGGCTCCTTAGACGAGGCTGCTTTGATCAGGTTGAGACATGCATGGGCTGGCATCCATAGGAGGGGGAAAGCTTTGCTCGGTAAGAGCAACAGCAGAGCTTATGATCCTTATTTGGCATGGGTCTGTGAGAGAGCTAGTACTTTGTTGATGCCTTATCCTGCTGTGGAACCCCTGTATCTCCCATTGATTGAGGTACCTCCTGTAGAAGAGAGTGGGAAATATAACAAGTTGTTGGCCGCAAATGAGGAATTGAAGAAAGCTAACGAGGAGTTAGAGAAGGAAATTTTCCAGTTACGGCGAGAGAAGAAGGAAGCCACCTTCACTGTGAAGGAACAAACCGAATTGATTAACAGGTTGGGATCAAAGCTGACAGAAGCAACCAACAAGAAAGAAAAAGTGGGGATAGCCTTGAACGGTGTTAGCAAGGTGCTTACTTCCAAGAAGGAACTTCTAAGCAAAGCTTATGCTCGTATCAGCAAGTGGGAAGCTTTGTGGAATGCCATGCTTACCAAGCGGAAAGAGCGCGAAGACGAACTGAAAATGCAGATTGCCACGCTGGAGGCACAGGTTAAAGCCCAGGAAGCAAATATTGCTGAAGTGACATCCCTTAGGAGTACTGCTGGTCTCAGAGTAAGTGACAGTGACGAGAAGTCGAGAGGTTACGAGGAGAAGGCCGGTTCCAAGAGGTACAGATCTGACGAGATCCACTACCGAGCGGCATGCTTTATTGATTCAGGAGTTGATCTCCCGACTAGGGCACTCGGAGACGATGAGGATATTGGAGGACGTCCGAGCACGCCATTTGGCCTGACGTATCTTTGCCTTACCTTTGTTATTTGTACTTGTATTTGGGCCATCGCCAGACTTGTTGGCCGAGGTCTCTTCGGTTGTACTAAGTTGAAATCCTGTACTCAGCCTCTTGGAATTTGTTATATATGAGGATTTTCTGGTTTATTGCTTGCTGGATAGGGACTCCGTTGCCGTAATGGCTTTCTCTCCGGAACTAGAATCGGGGGAATGTAACTTGTAGCATATTTACACAATTGCATTTGCATTCATATTGCATTCACCAGGTAATTATTGAACTGTATCTCATTTCCTGCATCTCTTCAGGTTCTTCCAGGATTGAAAGTCAACGCCCGCACCGATACTCTACTTGTACCAACTGCAAAAGAGTTATGGACCAGATGCAGAGCGAGATGCAGGAAATGCGTGAGAAGCTGACGTTGTTCATGCAGACGATGGAGACTGTTGCGGTGAAATTTGGATGTCAAGCTATTGATTAACTTGAATCTTAATTCATTTACAACCGGTCTTTGATTTATCCGAAGGAAAGGTTAAAGAAAGGAAAAACCTAAAAGGGAGAGATCTAAGGTTCGGGGGTTGGTTAAATTTAGGGAAGGTATTAGCACCCTAAACTTCCGTAGTACTCTACGGGAACCTTTTGTTTATTTTTTTTATTTATTTCATTAATTATTTTGCTTTAGGGTATATACAAAGGATTGAAAATTAAAAAAGACCTAGGGGTTAATTCTAAGTTTACTCGACAAGACATCGCATCTTGTGCCTACATATCCTTACGGGAATGGAATCAGAGTAACTGTAGTTCCCCTCAAAAGGGAGGTTAGAGACTTCTTGACTGTAGTCAAGGTCTCAAGGGGAATAAACGTATCTTAGGGACACGCTTACGCGGAGTGTAGAAACTCCAATATCTACGTTGTAAATTGTTAAGTGCATTAGGGTTAGGTTAGGGATTCCGCGGCGGGAAACCCTAAAATGAGTGAGGCGACTCTTTGACCTAAAGCTAGGGGTAGTTTTGTAATTTTTGTCCACGGCGAGACATTTGTGAAAAGTTAGGGTTTGTAAGGGTTTGAAGTTTTGAGGACTATTGGCGTGGCGGCCAAACGGCTAGACCTAATCCTTCGGAGGAATGCAATGGGACAAATTAACGATAATGCGCGAATTTAAACCATACAAACAGCAGAAATTAAAGTGCGGAAAGGTAAACGCGATAATTTGTTCGCGAAGTTACAAATGAGAAACAGATACAATTATAATACAACTTGAATTGAAAAACACATTAAAATAGCTAATAGCAACGTAACAAGCTGCACATTGAATACACAACGTTAGTAGACAGAGTCAGACAGTAATCAGACGAGTTATGAAACGAAAGTGCGAAAGTTATAGATATTCTTTGTTGTTTATTTGTGATATATAAAAAAGCTTTTGATTTAAGTTAAAAAAAGAGGTTTTAATATTATTAAAAAAAACTTTTCAAAAATAGTCTTAATTTAATTATCTAACAAAAAGGTTTTATTTTAAAAAAAAAGGTTTAATGTTATTATTATATATTTTTTAAAAAACGGTTCTAGTTATTATTTTAAAAAAGATTTTAGTTATTATTTTAAATTTATCTAAAAAAAAGTTTTTCTTAAAAATAATAGGTTTTCATATTAATTTGGAAAAGATGTTAATGTTATTTATTTTAAAAAACAAATTTTTATATTATAACAAGTTTTAATAAATTAATGATAATAATAATAATAATAGTAATAATAATAATAATAATGATAATAATAATAAATAATGATAATAATAATAATAATGATAATAATAATAATAAATAATGATAATAATAATAAATAATGATAATAATAATACTAATAATAATAATAATAATAAATAATGATAATAATAATACTACTAATAATAATAATAATAATAAAGCAATAATGAATTTTAAATGTGCCAAATAACCCAACAATGTTGCTAACGCAGAAATGCCCTCAGCGCAACCAGATCTAAATCGGACGAAACAAAATTTATCGCAAAAAAAAAGAAATTAAGCAAAAAACAGTATTATTGCTCACAAAAATGCGATCATCGCAACCAGATCGAACTAACACAAATGTCACGCGTCATGCACACAAATGTGCAAACATCGTATCGATATAATTCGATCAAAAATTAATCTTATATATATATATATATATAAACTCTAACAATTTAAAAATTATAAATATATAAACGTAACAGTAATAGACGAAGAAAAAGAAATAACGGTAATAGATGAAGAAAAAAAAATAACGGTAAAAGATGAAGAAAAAGAAACAATAGTGATGAAGAAAAAGAAACAACAGTAATAGATGAAGGAAAAGAAATAACGGTAAACGACACTCACTCCTCTTAGGTGTTTTTCATTCTCCTCTTTTTTCAACAAGGCAACACATGTATATATAGGGAGCAAATTAGGGTTAACACCAAATTGTCAATAATGTCCCTAAAACCCATTTTAAAGCCCAAACTAAATAATTAGTTAAGAAAAAATAAATTTAAAATAATTTAAAATAATTAAAATAAACTTAAAATAAAAACTAATAATCCTATTGATTCCTAAAATCAAAAATATTATAAAAAGAACAAAATTTTTTCCAATATTTTTTATTTTATGATTTTTTGGATATTTTTATGAATAATTTAGAAAAAGGTGAAAAAAATAATATTTTAAAAAATGATTTAATTAAAATACGAAAATAATAATTAAATAATAATAAAAAACTATTTTTGTTATTTTTTAATGAAAGATAGAAAAATTTAGAGTAAAAATAATAAAAAACAAAAAAGTGACAAAGGTGAGATTCGAACTCTCAACCTCTCACACTCACAACTCCTTACACATGTCCTCTTGCCAATTATGCCATTTTTACTTTTTAGAAAAAAAAATGCATGCCATATGATATTTACCTGCAAAAAGTCAAACGACTACACAAATTTGTTAGTAATTGATTAAATGCAATAAAAATGCAATGAAATGCGACGACAAATCTTAGGGCAAAATTTGGGGTATTACAGAGACAATTGTGAAGGGGCAGGAAAACTTGCAAACTTTGGTACAGCCATTACTGACGAGAAATGTCGGGAATGGAAATGAAGACCACAATTCTATACGTGTTGACACCATTCATGGGGATGGTACTCCTACACCAGTAGCTCCACCTGTGGTGAATATACCTGCTGTGAACGTGAACAATGGCGCTGGCGCCGAGAATGGTAATACAGGAATTGGTAACGAGACTGTCATTAACAACGTTGGATGCGGAGACGCCAATCTGGGCGGTGACAACAATGTAGGTAATGGCTTCGGTAACAACGGATTTGGCTATAACGACCAGGGGTTTGACTATGCTAACCAGGATGGGAAGTTTGGTTTCAACGCCCAGGGTTTCGGACAGGATGTATTTGGTAATGCCAATCAGGCCTATGGTGGATTCGGTAACGGAAATGGTGCTGTAATGATGTCTTTTGGACCTCCCGTGGCCGCTCAAGGGTATGGTAACAGGGGACGGAGCCCTGTGATGAATCAGACTAGATTTGGTCGTAATAATGGGTATGATGGGTATGGAAATGAGAATGTTAATTGGATGGAAGACCAACAAGAAGATGCTTTCTCTGGTAGAGGTTTTGAAGGTCCTGTAGACAACACTCAGCGAATCAAGATGCTCGAGGAGCAGATGAAAGGTGTTGTGAATCAGAGTGCTTCCGGTTTGGATATGACCACGATGGGACTGGTTCCTGGTCTAAGGGTACCGTTGAAATTTAAAGCTCCTACATTTGACAAGTACAAGGGAGATACTTGTCCGAAGGTGCATGTTCGCTCCTATTATAGACGGATGTCCGCTTACTCGAATGACGAAAGAATGCTGATGCATTTCTTTCAAGACAGCTTATCCGGACCGTCACTTGAGTGGTATATGGGGCTGGAGCCCACTCAGATCAAGACATGGAAGCAATTGGCTGAAGCATTTGTGACTCATTACAAGTATAACAGTGACTTGGCACCGAATAGGGTCCAGCTGCAAGGCTTGTCACAGAAGAAAGATGAGAGTTTCAAAGAATATGCGCAGAGATGGCGCGACATGGCTGCGAGGGTTCATCCTCCTTTGGTTGAGAAGGAGATGAATGATATGTTCATAGGAATGTTCACCGGCATATTTTATGATAAGCTGTTTCCTGCTTCCTTGGGCAGTTTCTCGGATCTAATATTGATGGGCGAGAAGATTGAAAGTAATATTAAAATGGGAAGATTCCAAGCTGGGGAGTCTACTTCGTCAGGCGGTAATAGAAAAGCATTCGGTGGTCGTCGTCAAGGTGATTCTAGCGCAGTGTTTGGCGGCCGGGGCAGAGGCAGAGGAAGACACCAGTATAATCAGCCGCAGCAGATAGCGAGTGTCACGATTCTGATTCCTCAACAGAGACAACAACAACAACCACTGCAACAACAGCAGCAGCCACAGCAGCAGCAGGGGCAGAATGCTGGCCAAAGAAGATTCCCGAATGCGAAGCCGAAAAGGGTGTTTGAAGCGCCTCCTTCCACGTACGCGGAACTTTTTCAGACACTGTTGGGGCTGAATTTAGTTGAAAAGAGGACCTTGGCGCCGCCCACGGGACCAACCCTTCCTTATGGGTATGATGTTAACAAACACTGTGACTTCCACTCCGGGGCGCCCGGGCATGACATAGAGGCCTGTCATGCGTTTAAACATAAAGTTCAAGATCTATTGGATAGCAAGACCATAAATTTTGGACGAGCAAGTCCGAATATAGTACAGCAGCCAATGCCCAACCATGGGGCAAATGCTATTTTAACTGAGGAGGGTTTGAATCTGATCATGAATGTTGATGAACTGAAAACACCGTTGTGTGAGGTAAAGAGCAGGTTATTGAAAGGAGGTGTGTATCCGGGCTGCGATGAGTTTTGTCTAGAATGTTGGACCCAGGCTGGGGGTTGCGCTGAATTGAAGAAAGGTATTCAGACCTTGATAGATGAAGGCACGTTGCAATTCGACAGAACGACAGTTGAGAAACTTGCAGAAGTATTAGCTGATGAGCAAAGTGATGTTGCTACGGTGACAATTCCCCGAAAAACGATAACTATAACAGCGCCAGCCAGGCGACCGACGATCACTATCACAAAGGCAGGGCCAATCCCTTATGAGAGCACTAAGGAAGTACCATGGACTTATGGGCTGGAAGCATACTGTGATGGGGAGAAACTTGATATCAGTAAACAGCCAACTGGGGTTATGGACAATGTCGTCGGGACTGGAGGGATGACAAGGAGTGGGAGAATTTTTATATCGCCTGAGGTAGAGGCTGAACGATTGGCAAAAGGTAAAGGAAAAGTGAATGAGGATGCTCCTGTGCAGAGGAATGAAAAAGAAACGACACTTAAGGATGTAGAAGAGTTTATGCGTCTTATCCGTAAGAGTGACTATAAAATTGTTGAGCACCTTCAACAGACGCCGTCGAAGATATCCATACTGTCGCTGTTATTATGTTCCGAAGCCCATAGGAATGCGTTATTGAAAATTCTGGACACGTCGTTTGTACCCCAAGATGTTTCTGTGAATCAGTTGGAGGGGGTAATGGCGCACGTGAATGCAGGCCATAGTTTGGGATTTACGGATTTTGATTTGACCCCGAGGGGAAGAGAGCATAATATGGCGTTGCATGTCTCAGCGGAATGCAGGGGCACAGTCATGTCCCACGTGCTGGTAGATACCGGGTCTTCCTTAAGTGTGCTGCCAAAGAAAGCAATGATGAAATTGGACATCAGGGGGATCATTTGTACGCCTAGTGACTTGGTGGTCAGGGCATTTGATGGTACACGGAGGTCAGTCTTTGGATCCATAACTTTGCCTCTGCAGGTGGGGCCAGAGATTTTTGAAGCTGAATTCTACATTATGGACATCCAGCCCGCATATAGCTGTCTTCTAGGACGACCATGGATCCATGGTGCTAGGGCAGTCACGTCTACCTTACACCAAAAGCTGAAGTACATGGTGGGGGACAGTGTGGTCACAGTTTGTGGAGAGGAGGACATACTGGTCAACCATTTGTCGTCGTTCAAGTACGTGGAAGTCGACGGCGAAATCCATGAGACACCCTGTCAAGCCTTTGAGGGGTTGCGCATCAAAGACAAAGTTCCAGGGCCGAGTAAAGCATCAGAGGTGGCAGTATCGTCATACAAAGAGGCTCAGACTCTAGTGAAGACTGGTGAGACCAAGGGCTGGGGCAAGGTTCTGGATATTCCCGTGAAAATGGACAGATTTGGGCTGGGATATCAACCTTCATCATCAACGCCTACTACAGGGGCACCCCGTTTCAAAGGACCAATAACGATTACATCTAGTGGAGTATATCACGAGACCATCAATGCTGTTTCAGATTCCGAAGAAGGAGACATCGACTGCGACATGGACGCCTGGATCCAGCCGAGCGTGCCAGGACAAGGGCTTTGCAATTGGTCTATTCAGGAGACTGTTCCTGTGACAACTAAACAATAATACTTTGTTTTCTTAATTGTTGAACAATCCGGTGTCCTACCCGGGGCATCGTGATTTTGCTTAGGGCCGTTCTGTTATGTACATTGCACTGTTTCATCGTTAAATAAAAGGCGTTTTTCATGTACAAATATTGTGATCTCTGTTTTTCCTGTTTTTATATTTTTACAATAAAATGGCAACGTGGTTATTCGCTTTATATGTGTTTTGAAGCATTTAACCATTTCCTTTGCAGGATTACTATTTCAGATGACATCTATGAACCGCCTATGACTCACTTCGACTTTGAGCACCCGATATTTCAGACCGAAGAAGAGATTGTTGAAGATGGCAACGTTCCAGAAGAGTTGTCTTGGCTGGTAAAACAAGAAGAACGAATCATTCTGCCTCACGAGGAAGTCATTGAGATCGTCAATCTGGGGTCGGAAGGGGTTGAAAGGAACATCCGTATAGGGGGCCGCGCTGCAGAGCGACGTCAAGCGAAGATTGGTTGAAATGCTCAAAGAGTACAATGATATTTTCGCTTGGTCGTATGAGGACATGCCTGGGCTGGATACGGATATGGTTGTGCACCGTCTGCCGCTAAAGGAAGAATGCCCGCCGGTTAAGCAAAAGCTCCGAAGAACTAGACCGGACATGGCTGTGAAGATTAAGGAGGAGGTTCAAAAGCAGTGGGATGCTGGTTTCCTAGCTGTTACAAAATATCCCTCATGGGTCGCTAATATTGTGCCAGTGCCAAAGAAAGACGGTAAGGTGAGAATGTGCGTAGATTATCGTGATCTGAACAAAGCGAGCCCGAAAGATGATTTTCCACTTCCTCATATCGATGTGCTAGTTGATAACACCGCTCAATTCTCCGTATTCTCCTTCATGGATGGATTCTCGGGCTATAATCAGATTAAAATGGCGCCAGAAGACATGGAGAAGACTACCTTCATTACTCCCTGGGGAACATTTTGCTACAAAGTGATGCCCTTCGGATTGAAGAATGCTGGGGCAACGTATCAGCGTGCAATGACGACTCTCTTTCATGACATGATGCATAAAGAGATCGAGGTTTATGTTGATGATATGATTTCCAAATCCCAGACGGAGGAAGAACATTTGGTGAATCTGCTGAAATTATTCAAGAGGCTTAGGAAGTTCAGGCTGAGACTGAACCCTAACAAATGCACCTTCGGGGTGAGATCGGGTAAACTGCTGGGGTTTATCGTGAGCGAAAAAGGAATAGAGGTTGATCCTGCAAAAATAAAAGCAATACAAGAAATGCCGACGCCTAAAACAGAAAAAGAGGTGCGCGGGTTTTTAGGGAGGTTGAACTACATCGCTCGGTTCATATCTCACCTAACAGCTACGTGTGAGCCATTATTCAAGCTGTTGAAAAAAGACCAGGCTGTAACGTGGAATGAAAATTGTCAAAAGGCATTCGATAAAATAAAACAGTATTTGTAGGAGCCTCCTATTTTGATACCTCCGGTGGCAGGGAGACCCTTGATTATGTATTTGACGGTTCTTGAGGGGAGTATGGGTTGTGTTCTCGGTCAACATGACGAGACAGGGCGTAAAGAGCATGCGATATACTACCTGAGTAAGAAGTTTACTGACTGTGAATCTCGATACTCAATGCTCGAAAAAACTTGTTGTGCGCTAGCCTGGATCGCCAAGCGTTTGAGGAAGTACATGCTGAATCATACAACCATGCTCATCTCGAAGATGGATCCTATCAAATACGTATTTGAAAAGCAGGTACTATCTGGGAGAATTGCCCGGTGGCAGATGGTTTTGACCGAATATGACATCCAATATGTCTCACAGAAGGCTATAAAGGGGAGCGTGTTATCGGAATATCTTGCTGAGCAGCCTATTGAGGACTACCAATCGATGAGGTTTGATTTTCCTGACGAGGATATCATGTACCTGAAGATGAAAGATTGGGAAGAACCGTTGCCGGATGAAGGGCCAAAGACGGATTCCAAATGGCAGTTGATATTTAACGGAGCTGTGAATTCCTATGGTAGCGGAATAGGGGCAATCATCACTACTCCACATGGGTCGCACATCCCATTTATGGCTCGATTGACCTTTCCGGTTACCAATAATGAAGCCGAATACGAAGCTTGCATCATGGGGCTTGAGGAAGCTATTGATTTGCGAATCAAAAATCTGGATGTATACGGAGACTCAGCTCTGGTGGTGAATCAAATAAAAGGAGAATGAGAGACACGTCAACCCAATTTGATACCATACATGAATTATGCAAGGAGATTGTTGCCTTCCTTTGACAAGGTTGAATTGCATCATGTGCCGCGAGCATAAAATCAGATGGCTGACGCCCTGGCCATATTGTCTTCCATGTATAAAGTCAACTTCTGGAATGAGGCTCCCAGAATTGTTATCTCTCGGCTTGACAGACTCGCCTTCGTATTTACCGTTGACGAAGCATTCGATGATAAACCCTGGTATTTTGACATCCAGAATTTCCTGAAGAACAAGGAGTATCCGGCTGGGGCATCCAGTCGCGATCAGAAGACTCTCAGGAGATTGGCTGGTAATTTCTATCTAAATCCGGACGGCGTCCTATACAAAAGGAATCATGACTTGGTGTTGCTACGTTGTGTAGACGGGAAAGAGGCGAAGTTGCTCATGGAGGAGATACACGAGGTAACATTTGGTACACATGCTGGTGGGCATGCTATGACGAGAAAGCTGATGCGGGCAGGTTATTACTGGCTAACTATGGAAACTGACTGTTTCAAGTTTGCGAAAAGGTGTCATAAGTGCCAGATCTATGCGGATAAGATCCATGTGCCTCCGAGTTCTCTGAACGTGATGTCGTCACCGTGGCCATTCTCGATGTGGGGAATTGATATGATTGGAAAGATTGAGCCAACGACATCTAACGGACACCAGTTCATTTTGGTAGCAATCGATTATTTTACCAAATGGGTGGAAGCGGCATCATACGCAAATGTGACCAAGCAGGTGGTGGCCAGGTTTATCAAACGAGATATCATTTGCAGATATGGAATCCCTGAGCGGATTATTACCGATAACGGTTCGAACTTAAATAACAAAATGATGAAGGAGCTGTGTCAGAGTTTTAAGATCGAACATCACAACTCTTCTCCTTAACCCAAGATGAATGGCGCTGTTGAAGCGGCCAATAAGAACATAAAGAAGATTGTTCAGAAGATGGTGGTGACCTATAAGGACTGGCACGAGATGCTACCTTTCGCTTTGCACGGTTATCGTACGACGGTACGTACATCAACCGGGGCAAACCCGTTCTCGTTGGTATACGTAATGGAGGCAGTGATACCATTAGAGGTTGAGATTCCTTCCCTGAGGGTATTACGAGATGTCCAACTCGACGAGGCAGAATGGGTGAAAGACAGATTGAACCAGCTGAGTTTAATGGATGAGAAGAGGCTAGCTTCTCTAGCATACGGTCGTTTGTACTAGAGCCAAATGAAGAAAGCGTATGATAAAAAGATACATCCTCGGAGCTTTCAGACAGACGACCTTGTGCTGAAAAGGATTCTCCCACCACAGGCAGATCACAGGGGCAAGTGGACCCCTAACTACGAGGGGCCGTACGTTGTCAGAAAAGTCTTTTCAGGAGGAGCATTGTTGTTGTCCACCATGGACGGTGAAGACTTTACGTCACCTGTGAATTCGGACGCAGTTAAAAAATACTTTGCTTGAAATTGACCCGCTGGACAGAAAAAAGAGAGTCCAGGCAAAAATGGGGCATCCTGGCGAACCAAAAACAGAATAAAAGGGTTCGGGCAAAAAAATTAGGGATAAAATTGAAAAGATGTACACCCGCGAAGTTGAAAACCTACACTGGGCGGCTTCGGCAAAAAAGGGTATCCCGGTGAACTGAAAACCCGCAAAGGGCGGTTCATGCAAAAGTTAGGGATTTAAAAAAGGCAAATGACTGCGGTCCGAATTTGATGCTGCATTGCTTGGTGGAATACTTTGGGGATTCGATTATCAGATACAATCTCTTCTGAAGGATGAATACCGGGAAAGCGCCAGAGTCAGGCGAGTCATAGGAGGATCAGCTCATGATGTTTGTCTGCTTCACGTTGCCGACATATGCGCAAATTTGATTTGTCATTGTATTTATGCTTCCTGTGCATACTTGTATATTTGTTATGCGTAACTTCCTCTTTTCAGGAGTTACATCCAGTGTACAAAATTCTGCCCATTCAGGGGCCCAATCAATAAAACATGTTATTCAGTAGTTGATACTTATTCTTTATTGTTTTGTATGTGAAAAACGCCAATGTTTTAATAAAACTAGCAAGTGCATAATGTTGCTGGCCCTTGCCAATAATTGCTAAAACTTCGAGTTGACTGAAGATGATGTCACTAACGCTAACTTGAATAGATTTGGTTGTATAGACTTGTCTTGTCTCGTTTGTGGTGTTGCAGGGTTCTTGCCCATATGAAGTAGATGATCAGAAGATTGAAATCCTAACCAGAGGCTCGTGACGAAAAGACTTGATCCTTATGCGAGATGAATCCCCACGCAGGTCGCACTTCATGTCCCGAAGCTGAGATGACAATGTTCTTTACTGAAGGAAGGTCAATTTCCCCCAGCTGGTCACAACCTATCCCAAAAGATGTTCTCTAGTAGGTCAAGATTAATGCTCGCCGCAGGATGTCTACCCTCAGTCCCGAGTATGCAAACTGTAGCCAGATGGTTTACTCTTCCCAGAAGGGTCGCTTACCCTCAGCAGAATTTGATAACTCCAAAGTACATAAGCTGTATTCAGACATTGGTGGTTCTCCAAAAGAACTCCTTATCCTCAGCGGAGTCGTTTAACTTTCAGAGAGTTGTAAACTGTGTTCAGACAGTTATTCTCCCCCAGCGGAGCTACTCCCTGTTTCCAGCGGAGTCAGTTAATATTCCCCGAGAGAGCCGTTTCTTCCCTAGCGGAGTCTTCTATCCTCAGCAGATGTTTTCTTTCCTCCCCGTGGAAATTGAAGGTTTAAATCTCTCCCCGACGGAGTTGGTTGTATGTCCTGGCATTTATTTTGCCAGAATACTTGGCGGTACCCGTTCCTTCCCCAGCAGGGCGGTATTTGTCCTCAGCAGTCGTTGTTGACGAAGCAAGCTTATCAGGGCTCCCCAGCAGCCGGAACCTGCATTTGCATTTGCATGCATTATCATGTTTGCATCTACCCAGCAAACGCATAGCATTTCCATGTTGTATGGAGCAGTACGCCATTATCAAGCATACGTATATTAGAACATAAGCTAGGTTGATTAACCTTTTTCTTTCAGGTGTGTTTTCTCAACAGGAGTATGGAGTTCTAAAAGCGCCAAATGTCTTTTCAGACAATCAACGTCTTGCTGTAAGACGTATGATGATGCAATTCAGTTTATCATCATCCCCACAGAGTTACTGGTTGAGGTTTTCTCGTGTCCGATCAGCGGACTGTTTTGTCAAGTTTGTTGCTGCAGTAGCATTTCAGGGTTCCATAAATCGAAATTTCAGAAGTGGTCGCTTGTTGTCAGAACAGGTGTCGGTCATTGGTTTTCAGAATATCCCCAGCTCTGTTGATAGGATTTATTCGTGTTGACGAATTATTCCTCAGTGTTGATGGAATATAGAGTCCTGATGAGGACAATTTAGGCCTATGATGATAGGATTTATTCGTATTGACGAATTACTTCTCCATGATGATGGAATATGGAGTCCTGTTGAGGACGAAGTTTGATTTCTCCGTGTTGACGGAATATGGAGTCTTGATGAGGACAAATTATGCCTATGTTGATAGGATTTCTCCGTGTTGACGGAATATAGAGTCCTGTGGAGGACCAAGATTACTCTCCCCGTGATGACGGAATATGGAGTCCTGATGAGGACGAGTTCTCTCCGTATTGACGAAATATGGAGTCCTGATGAGGACGATTTAGGCCTATGATGATAGGATTTATTCGTATTGACGAATTACTTCTCCATGATGATGGAATATGGAGTCCTGTTGAGGACGAAGTTTGATTTCTCCGTGTTGACGGAATATGGAGTCCTGATGAGGACAAATTATGCCTATGTTGATAGGATTTCTCTGTGTTGACGGAATATAGAGTCCTGTGGAGGACCAAGATTACTCTCCCCGTGATGACGGAATATGGAGTCCTGATGAGGACGAGTTCTCTCCGTACTGACGAAATATGGAGTCTTGATGAGGACGATTTAGGCCTATGATGATAGGATTTATTCGTATTGACGAATTACTTCTCCATGATGATGGAATATGGAGTCCTGTTGAGGACGAAGTTTGATTTCTCCGGGTTAACGGAACATGGGGTCCTGATGAGGACGAGTTCTCTCCGTGTTGACGGAATATGGAGTCCTGAGGAGGACAATCTACGCCTATGCTGATAGGATTTGTTCGTGTTGACGAATTACTCTCTCCGTATTGACGGAATGTGCGTCCTGGTGAGGAAAATTTATGCCTATGTGGATAGGATTTCTTTGTGTTGAAGAAATGTGAGTTCAGAGATGTACAAGAATGGTATTCCTATGATGATAGGATTTATTCATGTTAATGAATCTATTTTCCTTGTGTTGACGAGATGCGGATAGCCCATCCCCAGTGGAGTCGACAAGTTTTATCTCTCCATGATGATGGAATATGGAGTCTTGCTGAGGATAAGTTTGAAAAGTACTGGTAACGGCCAGTTGTATTCCTATGATGATAGGGTTTCCTCGTGATGACAAGTTTACGGCTTTTTGTGTTGACCAAATTGGAGGACAACTGTGGGTAAGATTTTTCCTGTGATGATGGGATCTTTACTCGTGTGGATGAATTTGTTTTTCTTTTTGTGTTGACAAGTTTAATCCAGTTGTGGACGAAGGTGTTTTTGCAGAAAATTGTTCAGTACCTATGGCGTTACATAGGTGGTTGAAGGTGGAATCAGAATTATTATCAAACGTCGGATCAGTTGTTGCCGTAACAACCAGATTCAGTTGGTGGATGTCGTTCCCCGAGCAGTGCAGTTTATTTCTGCGGTTGGCAAATTTCAGGGTTTCTTTGGTATTCAACCGTCTCGTACCTCGAATGTTTGAAGGCCGTCCGCTCTTCACCCAGTCGGGTCCAAGCCGCTTGAATAGGGGCAGCTGTTGCACCCTAAAATTTGACCAACTCATTTCACTTGATTTGTGTTTTCAATTGCATTATTATCTGCATAATAGATCATGTACATAGTTCATCCATTTGCATAGCATAGCATAAGCAAGTCATCCAACAAGGGATCAAGTGCCATTATTCTCTAAAGAGGCACATCAAAAGGGGTTTTATTCAATCCTAAGTCTATTCAAGTCACCAGGAAAGGAATTGAAGCTTTGAGAAGTTAGAAGGTCAAGCAGTGGATTTCTCTCTTATCTGGGGTGTGTTTGAGGATCATCAATGAGATATGAGCTATGGACTGAGGGTATGGAATGTGTGCTAGCATCATGGAGGGCCTAGAGGATCATTTTGAAGATGAGCCAAGTCATTGGTGTGATTACAAGAGCTACAGTTGAATGCAGTCAACTAGGGTTTCATCTGGGTCAACCCTAGGTCAACCCTAGGTCAACTGAGTGATTGAAGAGAATCAAGGCTTAGTGGGAGGATGTGGAAGTCATGAATTGATATGTGGATACAAGTGTGGTGTTGTGCTGAGGAGAAATCAAGAGGAATCAAGAAGAAGAGGAGTTACTAAATTAGGGTTTCAGTGTAAAAACCCTAATTTAGGCTTAACTTCCAAGCCAGATAAGTCAAAATGAAAGTTTCAAATGGATCCTTGGCCAACCTGAAATTTGTAGATCTTCTCAATACCTTTAATTTGAGTACTAGAAGCCTTCAAGGAGATTTATAGAACTCAAGTTATGGTTCTTGCAAGTTAGAGGTCATCAGAGGACATTGAAATTTATCTGTGAAAGTCACCTGACTTCCAAGCAACTTTTTCCCATCAAGGAGTTTTCAAATGGATTCTTGGCCAACATAAGAGTTGTATATCTTGATCTTAGCTTTAATTTGAGTACTAGAAGTCCTCAAGAGGAGTTGTAGAACTCAAGTTATGGTCTTGGCAACTCAGGGGTATTTTGGGAAAGTTGAGTTATAAGTCATTTCTCAACATAGGTCAATATCTTCATCTTCCACTCTTCAAATACAATTTTTCCCAACATGAGATGTGTTCCAAATGGCATCTTTAGGCTAGACAAGAGGTCATGGTGAGTTAGAATGGCTTGTAGTCCAGAATGCCCAAAAATGGCTTGAATATGGAAGAATTTCAAATGGATTCATGGAGGGAAAATGCAATTTTCAAGTTATGAGTCCAAAATGCATCATCCAAATACTCAAATTGATTGGAAAACATCTTTTAGAGACAATGGCATTAACATTTTTTTGAGTAGAGGTCAGAATAATGGACTTGCTTTGTAAACTTCTTACTTGAATTACAAGTCACATAAGCAAAATCCAACACAAGCCAATTCAAGCTAAGCCAGCCATCCAAACACATTTACCATGACTTGTATGATTGAAAGGGAGAGATTTCAGCTAACTGAAGCAAGGGGATACACGACTGTACCATTGAATTTTCACTTCCATGACAGAAAATAGATCTCCTGATTTGGGCTTCTAGAGTGGATCAAAAGCCCATCAATGTGTTCTATAAAAGGTTTAGAGGGTGCTCAGATGAAAGAGGTTAGATATTTAAGGCTGAGTAACGGTTTTGCAACTGAATTTTGAAGGTGAAGAACTCAGAATCGGTTTCAAGGTTGCAAGGAGCTTCAAGCCAAATTGAAGTGTGGAAGAGCTTCTCCTAGCTTCATTGAAGGTGTTTGGATCATTGTGGAGGTTGAATTGAGCAAAAATAGCTCGCGGTGATCTTCTGAAACCAGGTTTGTAACTTCCTTCATTGTGCTCGATCCATGTAGTTCTAGATAGAAATTAACTTGTGGTTAGGATGCTTGCAACTGGTAGATGGTTTCTAGGTCAAAAGATTATAGAATTGAGTTGATTGATGATGATGGACACTTTCTGTTGAGCCTGTTTTCTCCTATTTCTTGAGTTGTTGATCGTGATTGAACATTGGAGTATGATCCCTAATAGTTGAGGTTTAGTTTAGTGCCTTCAATTTTAAGAATCATGATGATCAAGATTGATGCCTCTTTTGAGAATCTCTTCGCGTTTTGATTTTGAGTGAGAATTAGAGGATTCTAGTGGTAGATTCAGATTCGGGATGAAATTTAGAGTGGAATAGGGTTTTTATTGGCTATTGTTGATGACCTGTGTGGGGGACCTCATCGGAGAAGACGGTGGAAACCACCGTCTGGAATTTGCCTCAGGTCACCTGAGTTTTGGGGAAGACGATGCCTGAAGCGTTGGATCAAGTTGACTCATTGACTGGGAAGCATGATCGTGTGGACATGATTCAATCTCAGATTTCCCTCTTTAATAAATACGATGCGTTTCATTAATCCCAGTCAGCGTGTGACTGGGATGCCATCTGGTCCTCACGTGGACGCGCCTCAATGCTTGGATTTGATTACCAGTCTCTCCATCTGATGGCTCCCATTTAATCCAGTTTTTAATTTCTTTTATTCTTTTTAATATTTTCTTTTATTCCATTTAATTTCTAAAATTCATAATAACTCCAATATCGATCCAAAAAATATTTTAAAAATACCTCCATGATCTTGGATTTATTTGTGATTTTATGAAATTAATAAATCCCATTTTTACCCATTTTTCAATTTAATTTGATATTTTTCCATTTTATTCTTTTCTTTAATTTTGTATATTTGCTACATGTTCTTGCTGATTTTCTTGTGACCAATTGGTGAATGATTTTAAGTTGATTCTTGTTGGATTGATTAGGTTAGGGAAGCATGTACCCTTAGACATTTTATTACAATTTTGTGAATAAAATTTAGGTTAGTTTGAGAGGTGAATAGGAGGAGTGTTAGAATTAGGGTTTCAAGACAAATAGTTGTAGTTCTATGCATAGTTTGAAGGGTAAATGATCGATCTAGGGTTTGGGATTCCTATGGGGTATTGGGTATAGAGTTAGGGTCCCTTAGAAATTTACCTAGAATTTTTTGATAAGCTTTAGCATTTTATTTGTTTTTTGCAACTTGTATGGTGATTGTGGGTTCTCCATTGGATATTTGGTTTGGTTATGCTTGTGCGGGGCTATTTTGGAGTGCTTTTGGCTTGTGCTTTGCTTGGAGGGCTTGAAGATCAAATGAAGTTGCCTGGGATGATTTGAAGAAGCTTGGAGTTGAAGGTTTCTCATTTGTTGGAGTGCTTGTCAGAGGCTTAGGAGAAATAGGATAAAATAGGAAGAGCTTAGAATAGACAAATTCTTCTGTCAAACATAGAGTGCATTGCTTGCCTCTATCCTATCCAATGACATAAATTCCTCCTTGGGAAGCTCCATCTCTCCTTAGGAGGGATGAGTGGTATGCCCAAGTGAGTAGAACTTTGAGGATACCTTTCCTTTGCAATGTTAAGTTCTTAGTGATTTCCTTTGGTTGTCATTGAGTTTCTTAACATTATAACCTGATCTTGTTGAATGATTCTCCTTTGGAGGTGCTTGTGAAAGCTTGGTAAAGAGAAAGTTGAAGCTTATTGAAGTTTAAGTTTGATCTTGTTGAAGCTAGTGTTTTACTGCTTGTTGAAGTTGAAGTCAGGAGCTTGTTGAAGCTGGTTACTGGTTGGGGTTTGAGCTTGCTTAAGCTGGGAGCTTGTTGAAGTTGGTGTCCATTGAAGATAGTTTAGTGAATCTTGAGGGGATAAAAGCATTCATGAAGATGAAGGTTGTTGCTGTCAACTTTTTTTACTGGTAAATCATCTGTTGTTGTCAGAGCTGCTGTTTGCCGTAGGAGTTTGGTGCTGCTGTTTGGGCTGCCTCCTCTGCTTTGGGGTTTTATTTTCTTTGCTGTATTGTTTGTTAATCTTTCCCTTAGGTTTAAAGTGAAGCTGTTCACTTTGCCTATCGTTTCTTGTTGCATTTCATGCATTTTACTGCTTTACTGTATGTATCTATTTCTTTTGCCGTTTATCCCCTAGGATCTCTGTTTCTCTCTGTGCAAGAGAGAAATATGATAGACATTAGGCTTTTATCCATGCATGACAACATTAGGGTAATTTTGATTCCCTTTTCAACCATAGGATTTTTAGAGTTTCTCTCTCTTCTTATCTCGGAACAATTCAAGAACACAGTAATAAGGTTAATCAATGTCGTACGTTACAAGCCTTAAGCTATTTGAGAAAAGGTTGCTGGAGGGTCACTCTTCAGTAATCTGATTGCTTAGTGTGTTACCCTTAGGGTGACATATGACGTAGTCACTCTCAAATCATAGTCTCTAGTGCGTCAGAAATTGCAAACACACTAAAAAAACACTTCTTCCGTAAAAGATTCAAAACAAATATCAAAGTATCATTTTTGCCCGCTTGAGGTCTTAATCAAGAAAAACCCTTTTTGAAGGTAATAAAAAACAGTCAGACAAGCTTGTGTCTTCCGTAGCCCGAACTACGTTTGCTCTGATCTTTCATGCTGTATGAAAGTACGTAGGCATAGGATGCAATATCCTAGCGAGCAACCTTCCCCTCCTTTCTCGTAGGTAGGCGAACTACGTTGACTCTGATTTCTCGTTCCAGACGGGAATACGTAGGCATAAAGTGCGATACTTTGCCGAGTCATTTTATTTTCTTTTAACCCTTGACCCGTAGAGTAGATAGAATAACAATCCGTACTAGAAAACAAGCGTGGATCCCGTCGAGTACGACGGGCGTGAGGGGTGCTAATACCTTCCCCTTGCGTAACCGACTCCCGAATCCAGGATTTGGTTGCGATGACCATTCCCTTTCCCGTCTTTGCGGTAGGTTTACTCTGAGCGTTTCCTTTCCCTCTGTTGGGATAAATAACGCACGGTGGCGACTCTTCTGTTCAGCCGGCGCCGATTTTCGCAGTAGCGACACATACACCTTCACTCCTGCATCATTCGCCCAAGCAACAAGATTTTCTCTCCACTTTATATTTTGAGAAACTGGCCATTTTAAGACAGCTGTGACCTTGTCTTTATCCATTGAAACACCTTCTCCATTCATAATGTGACCCAATTACTCGATTTCTCTAAATCAAAATGAGCACTTGGATAGCTTGACAAATAAGGTATTATCTTGTAATACTTTGAGAACTGTCGCTAGATGTCTTAAGTGTTCCATCCAATTGGTGCTATAAACCAATATATCATCAAAAAACACCAAGACATTTTCTTAAGGCATATTGGAAGATGTGATTCATTAAACTCTGGAATGTTGCAGGACCATTTGTCAATCCAAATGGCATGACCAACCACTCATAGTGGCCATGATGTGTTCTAAAAGATGTTTTGTACATGTGTTCTGGCTGAACCAATATCTGATGGTAGCCTGATCTGAGATCCAATTTGGAAAAACATTTCGCTCCAAACAGTTCATCTAACAAGCTCATCCACTATTGGAATCGGAAAACAATCTTTGATTGTTAGAGCATTAAAAGCTCTATAATCAGTGCAGAACCTCCAAGTTCCATCTTTCTTTTTCACTAAAATAATTGGTGATGAGAATGGACTAGTGCTGGGTTGAATGATCCCTTGCTGCAGCATTTCCTGAACCATGTTCTCAATCTGATTTTTCTGACTATGAGGGTACTTGTAAGGTTTAACCTTAACAGGATTTGAGCCTTACAATAATGGTATAGTGTGATTTTGTGCTCTGACAGTGGGCAGAGATGATGGGGCTTGAAAAATATCTTTATAGGTGTGTAACATCACTGCAACTTCAGGTTCAGTATCAGTTGGCAACTCTATGAAAATATCTTCCTTCTCATGAGATTTCAACCATTGGATGGTGAAGAATTCTGCAATTGCATCAACAGTGTGAAGTCTCCTAAAATGATGGAGTTGAGCTGCAGCAGGTGTAACTGTAGTCTCTCATGTCAATGTCACAAATTTCCCATTTAAGAAAAACTTGAGTGTCAATGTTGAATAGTTAGCAACATAAAACGTGTGAACAAAACAAATGAGAATCTTGGCAAGAACATTCTCTTGATGAAATCTGAGTGAAATGAGAGAAGAATGAATGAAGAATGCAGAAATAAAGAAAAGGTATTTATAGCCATGTCATCTCCGTCCAGGTTAATATTTACGCCGCCACATAGGCAAGCCGGAGGAAATAGTACATTTGGACGGACGTATAAGGATTTAATGGACGTATAAGGATTCAAAGATCTAATTTCAATTGGTATTTTTCCCATTAGATTTTTGTGTCCCAAATACAAGTCTGTGAGGTTGGAGCAATATGTCAAATTTGGAGGAATCTCACCATGAAAAAAATTAATGTCGAGACGAAGTTGTTGCAAGTGTAGCAACCAACCTAATTCATGTGGAATTTTTCCAAAGAAACTGTTGTTTCTAAGGTTGAGACTTATCAGAAAAGTAATATTACCAATATGGGGAGATAAAGATCCATTTAACTGATATCCTTATAAGTTCAACTCTATAACTCTTTGATGCATGGGGCTGCATTTGATTCCAAACCACTTGCAGAAATGGATGGAAGAATTCCAAGATTCAAGAGTTGTATATGGATCATTGGTTATCGATGCTTTGAATTTAAGCAATGCCAAATGATCTGTTTGGCTTCCTAATGTCATTGATACGATTTTGTTAGGACCAAAGCATATTATGTACCTTTGAACTGCTTCAGTGAGGATTTCTAGTTCATCGAGAGAACCAACAGTATCAAAGAAATCATATGTAACTGTGATTATAATTGCAGTTTTAGCTATAAGCATTCAAACGTAAAAGTCGTGAGGGAGGGATGTTAAACTTGCAGCAACAACAAAGTAACAATAAATGCTTTTTTCTCTGTCGAATCCCATATTACTCAGACCACACTTTTCAACCCACCTACATATCAAAATCAAATGTAATCATCCACTAAGATTCGTATGAATAAGATTCAGATCAAACTAATTATTGAAAATTTTAGTATACCTCTTAAGTTCATTTTTGTATAGAAATTGCTTAAACTCAAAGTTTAGAGTGGCAAGTTATAGAAATTCATCATTATAGATGCATGAGACACTGCAAATGGGAACAAATAAGTAGAATGAACTTGTAATATATTCGAATTGATCTGAATAGAGATCCATACATGCATCATGTGAGTACCTGTGATTTGAATAGAGATCCATACATGCATCATGTGAGTACCTGTTATATGATGTTTTTCCTTTCCATAAAACATTAGCTTCTGTTTCTTCTATCCACACTCTTTGCTCTAAATGATCCAAGCGAGCAAACCATGAAAAACTCAACTCGTGCTCTATCTGAAACGCGAAATCATGAAAGACTTTAACTTAATATAGGTTTTCATAATAACATACAAAAAATTGAAGTTTAGATAATTTATTTTATGCATCATCCAAATACATAAATTAATTTTTATATATAAATAAAATCGGCATACATCAAATATTCAAATATGACAACATACACACACAAATTAGGATTGATCGAAAGGTTGCACAAATAAGACAAAAAGCGGGACTTAGTTCCCTTCAACTAATCAACGAGTTTATCCTTAAAGAAAATTATGATATATTAAAAAAATGAAAGGTTGCTTTCAAATGACATACATACATTGATAAATTAGTGTGAGGTTCGATAAGATGAGGTATTTGTTCGCACGTCCCTTAATAAACAAAGACCATAAATGTAGCGTAGCCAATCTGTCAATATGAACCCCAATTTTTAAAGCCTATTCCCCTAATCTCTCACCTCCTTCCCCCTTAAATTCCTAATTCGTCCACTTTGCCTTTCATTTTGTGTAATCTACCTAAACCCATTCCATGCTTAGATACTATAATAGCTTGACATAGTGGATACAATAGTTTGCGACGGTTAATAATATATGACATAGTGTCTTGGGTTTATTTTGGTTAGTTTGTGATTATGAGGCTAGAGTGTAACTTTTGTCTTTTAATGGCATCTGATTCTATTGCTGTAAATATTTGTATTTAAAGTGTTTTTTTTATAGGATTTGCTTTGAACTTTATTGTTGTATATATCTATGTCTATTTTTTGAAGAAATGGATAAGTCATGGATTACTAAGCCACAATCATCGATTGCATATCAGCAAGGAATAAAACAATTTATTGATTTTGCATTTAAAGGTGAAAAAGAAAATGACGTAGTAATATGCCCTTGTGCAAACACTGCGGTTTCAAAAAATCAAAGAGTAGGAGTGACATGTTCGACCACTTAATGTGATCACCATTTCCGCAGGGATACACCATGTGGATTCATCATGGAGAGTCCTTTGTTGCACCTATTAATATCTCCCCTAGTACTACTCAAAATATGGTTGAAGATACTATCATTTTCAAAGATCCTATTCATAACATGATCAATGGTGCATTTGGAGTTGATATGTATCATGCTAATGAAATACCATCTGCGTCAAATTTAGAGATTGGCCAAGAAGATTATGTGATGCTAAGTGCAACTCAGGAAAGAAACGAAGCCAAGGAGTACTATGAATTGATTAGAGAAGGAGAACAACCTTTGTATGAAGGGTGTAGACGATATTCAAGACTATCTTTTTTGGTTAAGTTGTACCATATAAAGTGTTTATGTGGATTGAGTGAGAAGGCAATGACAATGATTTTAGAGTTAATTAAAGATGCATTTGAATATGCAAACATTCCAGGTTCGTTCCATGAAGCCAAGAAATCAATCACAAAACTTGGTTTGAATTATGTAAAGATACCTGCATGTCCAAATGGTTGTATGCTTTATTGGGGAGAAGATGAAGAAAGGGAGACTTGCAAAAATTTCAATACTTCAAAATGGAAAAAAAAATGAAGCGGCCTTTGTTAACAAGAAAAAGAAAAAAATTCATGCCAAGGTTCTTCGTTATTTTCCATTAAAACCTCGACTACAGAGATTATTTTTGTCATCAAAGACGGCCGAGGATATGAGATGGCACGCAACAGATGCTAACAGCGATGGAATGTTGAGGCATCATAGAGATTCAGAAGCTTGGAAGAAATTTGACTTGACACATACTTGGTTTTCATCAGATCCGCGAAATGTGCGTCTTGCATTGGCTAGTGATGGTTTTAATCCTTTTGGTGTGATGAGTGCAAACAATAGTATTTGGCCAATTGTTCTCATTCCATATAACACTCCTCCATGGGTTTGCATGAAACAAACATCATTTATAATGTCAATGATGATTCCCAGAAAAGAAGCACCAAGAAATAACATTGATGTCTACTTACAACCCTTAGTCAAAGAGCTGAAAGAGTTATGGACAAATGGTATGGATACATACGATTCTTTCAAGAAAGAGATGTTCAAGTTGCATGCAAATTTGATGTGGAAGATTAGTGACTTTCCAGGTATGGGCGCACTTTCTGGGTGGAACACATACACAGGGCTTGCTTGCCCATCGTGTAACTTTCAAACTACACCTCTCCATCTTAAAGCTAGCCATAAAGGGGGTTTTATGGGTCATCGTCGTTTCCTTGATCGGAGACACAGATTTAGATTGAACAGGATCCGCTTTAATGGTGAACAAGAAATACGGAGTCCACCGAGAACATTATCTGGACATGAAGTTTTTGAACAGGTTAAAGATATTGAAGTCATCTTTGGTAAAAAGCCAGTGAAAGAAAAATCGCTAAAAAGAACATTTGAGGGACAACCTATAGAAGGTGATAGTACACAGTGTGATCCTACACTAGGTCATCCTCAACAATGGAGAAAAAAGAGCATATTTTTTGAACTTCCGTATTGGAAGGATAATCTTTTGCGCCATAATCTTGATCCAATGCATATTGAGAAAAATGTGTGTGATAATGTCCTATTTACTTTACTAAATGATAGGCAAAAGAGTAAAGACAATTCTAAAGCTAGAGATGACCTTCAAAACATGGGTATAAGACCTGATCTTTGGCCCGATGAAAATGGTAGAATTTCTCCGACAACCTTTAGTTTAATGGGTAAAGATAAAAGGAATTTTTTAACAACTTTAAGGAATATTAGGGTGCCTGATGGTTATTCGAGCAACATTTCTAGATGCATTGACTTAGTAAATCTCAAGGTGAATGGAATGATGAAGAGTCATGATTGTCATATATTAATGGAACAACTCCTACCATTAGCCATTCGCAACACATTACCACATGGAAATGTTATTTCCTCCCTCGTTCTTCATGGTTATGGTTCACTTGGTTGTTCACCTTGTTGAAGAAGTTAAACTTGGAGGTCCTGTTCATTATCGATGGATGTATCTTGTTGAAAGGTAAACTATGTGATTTTGTTTTATTGTTACTAACTTAGAAAGTAGAAAGATTTTTTTAACCGATAGTATTGTGGTTCAATAATAGATATTTGGGAAAACTTAAATTGTATGTACGTAATAAGGCAAAACCAGAAGGGTCTATTGCAGAAGGATACCGTTTTGAAGAGATTCTTACATTTTGTTCAAGATATCTAGAAAATATTGAAACTAGATGGAATCAACCTGGACGTGTAGATGATGACCCTATTGGTGATATCCAAACAGGATCACGTGTAGCCGAATTATTTCCTATATTTGGAAAACCCGTGGGTGGATCTTCTTATTACACCCTAACACCAATTGAAAAGTTGCAGGCTCATAGACACATTTTAACGAATTTTCCAATAGTTGACGACTATCTAAAGTAAGTAGTTTTATGCCATATAAGTAGTTTCATTTGCACTATTAATATTTTTTTTACATCTAATATCAAATAGGCAGTTCCGAAGTATTACTCAGAATCAAATGAAGCGCAGTCAAAGAAGTGCTGCTGAGATAGATAAGAAGGTTCATAGAGAATTTGCTCACTGGTTCCGTAATCGTGTGAGTTTTTGTACAAAAATAGATGTTTTAATTGAATTGGATTTTAATAATAACAAGACTAATTGGATGTTGTATCGTGTATAGATTTGCAACAATCTTGACAACATTCATGGACCAGATAAAGATGCTCTCATTAGCCTTGCTTATGGCCCTTTTGATAAAGTTAAAAGATTTACTGCATTCAATGTCAATGGATTCAAATTTCAAACATTGGAACGGGATAATCTTTTAAAAACTCAAAATAGTGGCGTTTTTGGCTTGTTTGGGACGTGAAGTTATTCAAGCAATAGTGATACCCAAATGAGATTTGGAGGGGTCCCTTACTATGGAAGATTGGTAGACATTACTGTGCTTTCCTACGATGGCTTCACAGTGGCTGTGTTTAAATGTGAAAGGGCTAATACCATAAACCCAAGAGGCATTAAGATAGATAAGTTGGGTTTTACTTCTATAAACTTTACAAAACTACTACATTCTGGGGAACATGAAGATAATGAGTCGTACATTCAAGCGTCAGAAGCTCAGATGTTTTTTTTATGTGGATGATGAGAATGAACAAGGGTGGAGCATACCTGTTCATTTGAAGCCAAGAGACTTGTATGACATGGGTGGAAATGATGAAATTATGTCACCCATTGAGCCATATCCATCACAAAATTTGGAACAAATTTTTTTGAATGATGATATTGGAACTTCATCAGCAAATGATAACAATAATTAACATATAGTTTTTTATTGATAAGAAATTTAGTTTGTTGGTATAATTAATATTATTGTGTGAGACTTATGGTTTTTGTTTTTTATCCCTAGTTAATGTATGAGATGACATTATTACTTTATGCTTTTTGTTGTTTATCCATAATTAATGCGTGAGATGACATTACTACTCTATATTTTATTGCATAAATTATCCTTTTAAGTTATTGTGTTTGCGTTATGTTTATTAAATTTATAGTCACTAATATAAAATTTTGATGTTTACTATTATTAGTGTACTGTCTTTTTAATACATATACTTGCAGTCGAAGCCTTTTGTGAGACAATGATTTCATCATATGAGGAAATTCGCCTCAAAAGGATTGTAGAGAATAAGAAAAAGCTAGAGGCTCTCAATCTTCCAAAGCTTTCTCAATCCCTTCACAAAACATCTTCGTCTTCTTCCAAACCATCACCGGTTAGTAATAAATTCTCAATACTAGTCTATAAAAATTAATTGTATTAATTGTTGATTGATATTCACCGATGTATTTTATTTAGTCTGTGAAGGGTCGTCCGAGGTTTGTACAACCTAGAGAGATTGAAGTAAACAAGAAGCGCCTACGTTCAACTACAATGTGCAAAACATCAACAATCCATCCGCCAATCAAAACTACAATAACTCTTCCGCCAATCCAAACTAAAATTACCCCTCTGCCAATTGAAACTACAATAACCCATTTGCCAATCCAAACTGCAAAAGATGTTGTGGTAGAAGATGAGGATGAAGATGATGTGGTAGGAGATGAGATCGAAGATGATGTGGTAGGAGATGAGGCTGAAGATGTTGTGGTAGGAGATGAGGCTGAAGATATTGTGGTAAAAGATGTGACTGAAGATGTTGTAAAAGTGGCTAAATCTGTGTATTGGGATGTAAATGTCATTAGTAAGTAATTTAAGGTTAAAGTATTTGTAAATAATTTAATTTTTTTTACATAGTTGAGTTATGACATTAATTTATTTACTTGTTTATGTGATAGATGAGGAAGGTTATGTTTCAAACATACGTTTATGTGTGAAAGACTTGGTTGCAAAATCAAAGTCTGATGGAACATGGATAATACTTGAATTTGATAAGGATCATTGTGCAATATGACCAGCTTCTGGTTTGTTAGCAGGGTATTTGGGTATAATTATTATAATGTTTAAAGACTTTCCCATAATGTTTGAGAGTTGGAAGGATATTCCAGCGGATACAAAAACAAAGTTTTATGATTCAAAGATAAAGGTGTCATTGTTGCACCCCAAAATTTGCCCAACTCTTCTTTACCTAGCTTGTGTTTCATTTCATTCACATTAGCATTATCATTTGCATTTCATTGACATGTGTGTAGGAGATCAAGAGGTATGATTACCAATCAAGAGCTACACAATACCTTGAAGCTAGTTAAGAAGCTTGTTCAAGTGTTCAAGGGTTGATATCCTTGTCAGAGAAGTTAAAAGATCCCCAGAGAGAGTGGTTGAAACCAAGGGTGTGTGCCTCCTAACTTGAGAGTTGTGGGAGCTCCTCAGATGATTCTGAAGCCATGAATATGGACTTGAATCCTTGAGAGAGCTTATGAGATGTCTTGAAAGCCATCATGAAGCCTAGATAGGTCATTTTGCAAGATTAAGAAGACTCAGCCATGAGTGGTGCAGCTAGGGTTTGACTGGGTCAACCCTAAGTCAACTGAGGATTTGAAAGGGATTGAGACCTAATTCAAGAACCATGTGATCATGGATTTATGCATTGAGATGCCATAAGGATTATTCCAAGGTCAACTCATCATGATTGAAGAGTTTGAGAAGTTTCAAGCTAGGGTTTCTAAGGCTTGACAGTGTAAAATCCCCTAGTTTGACCCCTATCTTCAAGGCAGTTTAGCTCAAGATGTGATTATTATCTCATCTTTCCCCCAACATGAATGTTGTAGAGCTTGATCTTAGCTTTAATTTTAATGCTAAAAGTCCTTGATAGGATTTGTAGAACTCAAGTTATGACTTTGGCAAGTTACAGGTCATCTGAGGTATGTGAACTTGGGGGCTTGAAAGTTACCCAACTCTCATCAAACTTTTGCCCTAGAAGGATGATTCCTATGGATTTTTGGTCAACATGAATGTTGTTCCTTATCCTCTTAGCTTTCTAGAGAGTACTAGAAGTCCTTGATGGGGTTTGTAGAACTCAAGTTATGGCTTTGACAAGTCAATGGCATTTTGGTTATTTGGAGATTACAGGTCATTTCAATCATAAGGCCATAACTCCTATTTCCAAGCTTCAAATGGAAAAATGTTCAACATCAAACGTGTTCAAAATGATGTTTTAAGGCTATTAAAGAGGTCATGAGATGATGGGAATGCTTGTAGCTCAAAGTTGCAAAAATGACCTAAAATAAGGGCATAAGTTAAATAAACCAAAGTTGGAAATTGATATTTTCAATCTACACATCCAAACCATGGCATGTAATATATCATTTTGACTCTAGAAAACATTTTAAGAACATTGGTTTAGCCACATTTTTGAGTTGAGGTCTAATTTGTGGACTTGCTTTGAAAGGTGATTACTTACATCATAAGTAACATGTGCAAAACCTATAATCAAGGCATAACCAAGGTCCTTTGCAAGCTGAACACTTTCAAAATGTCACTAGGGGAGAAATTGGAAGTGAATGAGGTTAGTTTCAAGCTGTTTGCAGAACTATGCATAACATGGCATATGGTTGAAAATCTCATGACATGAGAGATTGAAACTCTCATTAGAAGGATCTAGAGGGTTCTATATCACCCACAGATCATCTATATATTGAGTAGAGGTGATCTAATGCAAGGGTTGGTGATGATTGAAGGAAAGAGCATAGATTGAGATTGAAAGTGCATAGCTTGCAACTGAATTCGGTTTCACCATTTTCTTCACTTTCCATCTATTTTCTTGATTGCAACTTCTTCCATGGATGCTAGGGATTGAATCCAGATCATAATCCAAGAGAATTTGTGGCTGAATCGTGTATGAGCAATTGAATTTTTCCACCTGCAACTCACCATCGGGTTTCAAGATTCAGGAGCTTTCAACCAGTTCTATTGCATACAGAAGCAAGGAAAGGGTCCATTGATCGTGTCTGGAAGGTTGTAGAGCTTGATTTGAAGGATTAATGCATCTGTTCGTCAAGAATTTTCAGGTTAGTAACTTTCTTCCTCCAGCATGAATTAGGTAGAATCAAGATGAATTAGGGTGTTAAATGCATTGTAGAACGGTGTAGGATTGATTTCAGGCCATTAATTTGAGAATTAGTGACCAATCTAGGGTGTTACCATTTTTGGTTGAGATTTGGTTATGGTGAATCTTGAGGTTTCAGAGAGAATTAAAGGCATGAACGAATTCGTGAGGGAATTTGGGACATGTTTCATTAAGGGATCGTGGCCTATAGTGGACTCTAGGTTGAACTAGGGTTGTGGAATGGTGACCGGAGCACCACCGGTGGTGGCCGGAGCTGCGCGCGAAGTTCAGAGGTTCAAAAGGTAGAAGATGACTCTAGAGCCATTGGATGTGGTGAGACCTTTGACTAGAGGAGTGATCCAACGACCACGTTTTAACTTCAAGTTGTGAAGGATCTGAATTAATGAAACGCATCGTTTCACTTAAGTGCTGATGCTGGGCTTAGTGAATTGGCTGATATTCACACCCCCCTGAAGGCCCAATCCATTATTTGAACTGATTCTGGTTACTATCTGCACCGTGCATTTACCTTTTTATTTGGATTTCCTTTTATTTTTCCATTTTTGTTTATGGTTCTTGGAAAAATCATATAAAATTGAAAATTGATCCAATTAATCCCATTCTTTTTGCATTATACTCATGATTGAGTCTAGTATTTTTTAGGAAAAAAATATTTTCATTTCATGCATTTTCTGATTTTATGAGAATTTTATATTTTAATTGATATTAAAATGGTTATGTTTGACACCTAATTTTGTGGAATTTTGTGTGATCATGTGGTGATGATTTTGATCCTAATTTTTTGTGTGTGATTAGGTTAGACATGTATGCTACCATAGCATTTTTCTCACATTTTTGTGATGAAAATAGGTGTGGTTTCTAGATTGAGCTTTAGGTGCTTCCTTTTAGGGTTTAGATTTAGTACCTTGTGGTGTAAAATTTATTTCTAGGTCTTATTTGATGATTTGATCTATGGAATTAATATGGTAGAGTCATGATTGACCTAGGTTCCCATAGTTATTTTTGTAGGATTTTACAATTGGTTTTAGTATTTTAGTTAGGATTAACTTTAGTACTAGGTTTTAGGTGATCCTAACTTACTAACTCAAATAGATTAACTTCTTTAATCCCCTTAGACTAGGGTTTTGCTTTGTTTGCCTTTGGTTGAGATTGAAGACAAGTTGAAGACAAGGTGAGGATGCTTGAAGTTGCTTGAAGTTGCTTGGAGCTAGGAGTTGCTTGTGCCTGAAGGTGTCTGATGAAGATTTAGGAGGTAGGAGCCATAGGGAGAGCCTTATAACTAGAATGATTTCTTTCACAAATATGGAAAGTATCTTGTGCTTCCATTCCTCCCAATGACTAAAAGTCCTTCTAAGATATTCACATCCCTCCTTTGGAGGGATGAGTGGCTTTATCTGGGAAGTAGAACTTTGAGAGAACCAGCCTCTCATAATGATGAACCCTTACAGGCTTCCTTTGGTTGTCAATAAGCTGTTTATCATTTCCACTCATTCTGTTAAATCAATTGTCTTCTGGTTTGAGTATCTTGAAAGATGTTGGAATTGAGTTTAAAGATGAGAACTTCATTGAAGAGTGTGGAAGAGGATGATTCCTTGAGCATTGCCATTGCAGCTGAAGCTTGAAGAGCAAGAAGAACAAGTTGATACTTGAAGATCCAATGGGGATTGAGTTAAGAGCTGAGGCTTGAAAAAGAATTGAAGGATGAAGTTGACACTTACATGTGATTGAAGATTACCCTGAGAAGCTGAAGCTTGGGGGAGAAGAAGACCAAGTTGATACTGGTGAAGCAAAGAGAGCTGAAGCTTGAAGACTAAGTTGATACTTATGAAGAGGATTCAATTGAGATTGAGTGTAGAGCTGAGGCTTGAGGAACAAAGGATAAGTTGACACTTGCATTGATGCTTGGAGAGCCTGAAGGAATCAAGTTGATACTTGTAGAGTGAAGCCTGAAGGTGGAATTGACTGAGGAGCTGAAGCTTGGAGAAGAGAGAATAAGTTGACACTTATGTTTGATGGATTGAAACCCTGGAGAAGCAAGTTGATACTTGTCATGAGAGATAGTAGCCTTGAAGGGTGATTGAAGTCTGAAGACTGGATTGTTGTCAGAAGAGCTGAAGCTTGGAATTGAAAGAGGGATTGATCTGCTTTCTTTTCTTGTCTGTTTCCTTTTCTGTATTGTTGTGCCTTGTTTGACTTGCTTGATGCATTAGAATAAGCTCATATTTAGACTGACTTAAGCTAGGAGCATGATTGCACTAGAGGTTGAGTTGCTCCCTCTGCTTGTATTTTTACTGTATGGCTTTGCTTGCGGGTATTCGGTAGAGCCCAACTCCCTTGCCCATGTGGTTTGTGTTTGCTTGATAGCATGTTATTTCTTCTGTATGATTGCAACTGTTATTCTATTTTGCTTGATAGCATGTTACTCTTTCTGTATGATTACAATTATTCATATCTGGCTTGAGGTTGAGATGAGCTTGTGGAGGCTGCTGCCCCACACACATTTCCTCCCTCACTTGCATTGCATGCATTTTACAGTCGTTTACTGTATATCTGTTTACTGTTTAAGCTGATGCTTTATCTGTTTCTGTTTACCATTGACATGATCCCATAGGAATCCCATTTCCTTTGATAAGGAAGTGATGATAGAACTTTAGGTTGAAACCTATGCATGATAACTTCTAGGAGATCCCTGTTTCAAACCTTAACCATAGGATGAATCCTTGGCATGACAACAGTAGGACTTGATAGTCTCCCTTTAGTTGAGCCTGTTCTCTTCTCATCCCAAAACAGCTTAAGATACAATAATCATGAATGATATCTTTCGTACGTTACGAGCCTTAAGCTATCTGAGAAAGGATTGTTGGAGAGCTTCTTTTCAACAGTCTGGATGTTTAGTATGGTACCCTTTGGGTGACATACGACGCATTCACTCTCAGGTCATAGTCTTTAGTGCGATTGAAATTGCAAACACAATAAAAAACAATTCTTCTGTAAAAGACAGAAAACGAACTTCAAACCTTTTTGCCCCGTGGGCCCATAATTCAAAGGAAGCTTTTCTAAAGAAAAGAGTGTCATTAAACTTCAGTTCTACCGCAAACAGGCTTTGTCCCTAACTGCTGGAAGTGCTGTTTAACCCTACTCGATAAAACAGATGAATCTGAATCCCCGTAATCCGTGTTAGCCGAACTACGTAAGCTCTGATCTCTCATACCTGTAGAGAGTACGTAGGCACAATACTGATGTATTGGCGAGCCACCTTCCCCGTAACCCGTAGTTAGTCGAACTACGTTGACTCTGATTTCTCATTCTCTGATGAGAATACGTAGGCATAAAGCGCGACGCTTTGCCGAGTCATTTTTCTTTTCTTTTTAAGCCAGCCTTGATAGGTAGATAGATAAACCAACTCGTCCAGTAAACACAACAAGCATGGATCCCGTCGAGTACGATGGACGTGAGGGGTGCTAATACCTTCCCCTTGCGTAACCGACTCCCGAACCCAGACAACGGTTGCGACGACCTTGTCTTATACCTTTTCGTCAGGTTTTTCCGATCGTTTCCTTTCCCGTTCCGAGGGATAAATAACGAAAGGTGGCGACTCTTCTGTTTTGCCGGCACCTTATTTTCGCGGAAGCGACAGCTGGCGACTCTGCTGGGGACTTGATAGTTTCCTGGGATCCAACGTCCCGTATGCGAGTCAGTTTGGGGATCCGACGTCCCCTGCGAGAGTCAGTCCTAGCGCTTGTATGATTACTTGTTAGGTGGTGTTTATTTATCGCATTTTTATTTCCCGCATTTTATTTTCAGTATGATATGATTATCTATGCTATTGTGGGAGGGGCATTCTGATGAGTGAGAAGCCATACCCAGGCTTGAGTGAACATATCATTAGTTGTGGAAATTAGTGGGCGCGTGCTTGCTTGATAGGCACTAGTGTCTCATGAAATCCACGCTCAGACGAGGTTCTCCCGGTTGACTTCTTTTTCAACCCTTTGGGTTGAGGGGGTTGTTGGTTTGGAGGATTGTCGACTCTGGGGACCGATCATTTGGGATTCAGCCGAGTGAGGCCGCTTCATGAGCTAGTGATGCCACACCTTCTAGGTATCGTATCACCCCTCTTGAATGTCTTTGACGCTGATGACCGCATAGGATGCCGAACTTGTGTCAGTTTAGGTCCATACCTGTGAGCAGGGTTGGGTTTGTTGCAGGGAACTTTGACCTTCAAACTACCTGGTTTTCCTGATAGTGAATCAGTTTTGGTTGAGACCAGAGGTCCTTATTATCAGATGTTTGTTCTTCACAGAGCAGAGTTTATGGTCCTGTATCAGAGGTCCTTATTATCAGATGTTTGTTCTTGACATAGCAGAGTTTATGGTCCTGTATCAGAGGACCTTATCTGCAGATGTATGTTTGTTCTAGACAGAGCAGAGTTTATGGTCCTGTATCAGAGGTCCTTATCTGCAGATGTATGTTTGTTCTTGACAGAGCAGAGTTTATGGTCCTGTATCAGAAGTCCTTATCATCAGATGTGTGTTCTTGACAGAGCAGAGTTTTGGTCCTGTATCAGATGTTTGTTCTTGACAGAGCAGATTTATGGTCCTATGCGTGTGTGTTCTTGACAGAGTAGATTTGTGGTCCGATACCAGGGTTTTCTCCTTATCAGAGATAGTGGTTGTTCTTGACAAAGAAACATCATGGTTTTGTTGATACAGAATCTTTGCAGCACAGTTGCCTTGATCTCCTGCTGCATGATTGCATTTTACATTGCTTTGCATACTCATTTGCATTTCATTAACGTGTGTCTGTGTTGCAGGTACCGTTTTCCCCGATCCAGGATTTCTTGCCTCCTGTGGTATTATTATGGGTTCTCTGAGGAAGACCGTGGCTTACAAGCTCCCTGCCCCTGATGTGGTTCAGCTGACTGGTTTGATTGCTTTAGCAGATGATTCTGTGAGAGATGAATTCAGAAAGTCTTACGGAAAATTGCCCAGTTTGGTTCGTAAACCCTCTGTGTTTGAGTTGAATGGGTTGCACGCCCTGCTGCAGTTCTACGATCCTTCGTTGAGATGCTTTACTTTCCTGGACTTCGTTCTCGCACCCACGTTAGAGGAGTATGTTGATTTGTTAGGTGTGCCTATCAAGAGTCAGATGCCCTTTGTTCATATGGATGCTGAGCCTAATCTGGCTAGTCTAGCTCCGTCACTTCATCTGGATGCCTCCGAGTTGGTATTGTCTAGTTGGAACAAGGTTCCCGGTTTCTCCTTGCAGTTCTTGGTGGGAAAAGCTCAGCAGTGCGCCAAAGACGGATGTTGGGTCGTGTTCAACGCCATTCTCGCTTTGTGCATATATGGCATCATTCTGTTCCCCAATATGCCCGACTTTGTGGACTTCGACGCCTTCCACATCTTTGCTTCAGGGAATCCAGTCCCTACCTTGATAGGAGATGTCTACCATTCCATCCACTACAAAAACGAGAACAGAAGGGGCAAGAATGTCTCGTGCTGTGTGCCCCTACTCTATAAATGGCTTGATAGTCATCTACCCAAGAGGGGTCCCTTTGTTTCGTTTGCAGCCATAGCTGAGTGGTCCGAGCGTTTGATGAGTCTATCAGCGGAGGATATTGCCTGGTTTGATAGAGATAGGTTGGGTACTAAGATTATCTTCAGCTGCAACGGGTTTCCGAACGTGCCTTTGATGGGCAGGAAGGGCTGTATCAACTATAATCCATCTTTGCTGGTCCGACAGTTTGCTTATGCTTTGAGAGCTCCGCCGAAGGATGAAGAGGTACAGGAATCTCTATACCTCACTGGTCTTCTAGAAGGGGATGCGTTATCTAAGCTTCAGCGCGCTTGGAACGGTATCAGCAAGCGGGGAAAACCATTGCTGGGAAAAAGCAATAGTCAAGCCTACACTCCATATGTGACTTGGATCAGAGCCAGAGCAGATGCTATAGGGATGCCGTTTCCTCCTGCAAAGTCAGAAAGCCCTCCGGTGATCGAAGAGCCTACCACTGTGCCTATTCAGCAGCATAATCAGGTGTTAGCTGAGAGAGATGAGCTGAAGAAGGCAAATGAAGAATTGGAGAAAGAATTGGCTCAGCTCCGAAGTGAGAGAAACGAAGCCGTTCATTCCTCCAAGAGGCAAACGGAGCTGGTGAACCAGTTGGGGACAGATTTGACTAAGCAGATAGCTGAGCGCGAGTGCATGGGTCAAGACTTCAAAGCTGTCAACGATGTGCTGGCCACGAAGAAGCAGCACTTGGATGAAGCGTATCAGAGGATATCCAAGTTTAACCAGCACTGGAAGCCCACCCTAGCCAACAGGAAAGGCGGGAGGATAAGCTGATGCAACAGATCTCCAACCTGAAAGCCCAGGTGAAGGCTAGTGAGAAGAGGTTTGATGAAGAAACCACTCGCAGATATGCCACCGAAGGCCAGCTCAACAGGGCTCTTGCTAACCTGAAGGAGCGCAAACTGATGTTTGAATCCAAGAAACGGAAGCTAGAAGATTGTTTCGGCGAAGGAGCATGGGAAGATTCGGTCGAAGGTCTTCAATACACCATTATGCAGAGGGAGTTACTCGTCGAAGGGTTGCTCACTCGGCCTGATCATCCAGAGACGAAGGGGTTATTAGAAGAGTTTCGCGCTCGTGGCCGTACTTGACTATATTTGTAATCCTTTTGTGTTGATCATTGTTGGATGCTGACCATCACCAGACTTGTTGGTTGAGGTCATGCTATTGATTCATCTTGTATTCACTGACGTGGTGTACCGCCTTGATGGGCTTTCTTTATATATATGAGATGTTATTTCCGCGACTGGACTCAGACTTCTTATTATCAGCACTGGCACTCAGGCACTAGGATCGGGGGAAATCTCCCTAACGCGCAGACACGTTTGCATTTGCATGAAGCATTCGCATGACGAGCACTTTGTCGTTTTTCCTAACCCTTTTGTGTTTTCAGGTTGTTTCAGGTTGTTCCAGGATTGATCAAAGACCAATCCACCGCTATCCGACCAGAGCCAATCAAACCAGAATCATGGAGCAAGTGCAAACTGATGTTCAGGAACTCCGCGAAAGAATGGACCGCTTCATGGAGCTCATGCAAGCGGTCGCCAATGGCCAGGATCAGCTCAGAACCTTGGTTCAGCCTCTGATTTCAAGGGTCGATAGCAATGGCGTACTCCATGGTGGGACCGTGCCTACCCCTCCACCAGTTGAAACTCCTCAGAATGGCGTCCCCGTGACCGGGGGAAGTGGCAGTGCCAACGGCAATGTGATAGCTAACATGGGACTCAATGGGAATAAGACGGGCATCGGTAATGGGAGTCTTGAAGCTAATGTCAATGTTGGGCTGGGCAACATCAATGCGGGTGTTGGAAATCTGTTTGGGCCTCAGCCGTGGTTAGAAGACCGTCAAGATGATGTATTCTCTCAGAGAGGTGCTGAGGGGGAGCTGACTGCTGAAGCACATCTAAGGTTCAAGGCACTCGAGGATAAGATGAGGAATATCGAGAATCAGAACACCCTGGGCGTTGATATGTCCAAGTTGGGACTGATTGCTGATTTCAAGGTGCCTCCCAAGTTCAAGGTACCTGACTTTGAAAAGTACAAGGGCACCACTTGCCCTCGCGTCCACCTGAGATCATATTACAGAAAAATGTCCGCTCATTCTGAGGACGAGAAGTTGCTGATGCACTTCTTTCATGACAGTCTGTCCGGACCCTCCCTCGAATGGTACATGAGTCTGGAACCTACCAGTGTGCGCACGTGGAAAGACCTTGCTGAAGAATTTGTGCACCACTACCAATATAACAGTGACTTGGCTCCGAACCGAGTCCAACTGCAGAATCTGTCGCAAAGGAACAATGAAGGGTTCAAGGAATACGCCCAGCGGTGTCGTGAGTTGGTAGCCAGGGTTCAGCCGCCGATGGTTGAGCGTGAGCTTGTGCAAATATTCGTAGCCACCCTCCCAGGGGTTTATTATGAGAAATTAGTCAGCGGTATGTCCGGAACCTTCTCAGATCTCATTATCACGGGTGAGCACATTGAAAATGGGATCAAACTGGGGAAAATTCAAGGTGATTCATCCTCAGTTGGAGGAGGCGGAAAGAAACCTTATGGTGGCAAAAGACGGGAAGGAGAAACGAGCGCTGTGACCAACGCTCGAAGGAAGGGTAAAGGCCCTCACCAGCAGGTGGCCAGCATAACTATCCCGGCAGTCCCACAGCCACAGCAGCAGCAGCAGCAACAGCAGTAACCGAACCAACAAGGGTACAGAAAGTATCAGAATCGGGCACCTCTGTCGAGCCGTCACCTCGAGACACCGCCCATGTCCTACGCTCAACTATTGCAGACTCTGCTCCAGCTACAGTTGATCCAGAAGAGAACCTTGGCTCCCTTGACAGGGGCACCTCCGCCAGGTTATGACGCGAATGCGACTTGCGAGTTTCACTCAGGGGCACCAGGCCATACGGTAGAGAATTGCAAAGCCTTCAAGCACAAGGTGCAGGACATGGTGGACGCTAAGATCATCAACTTCTCAGATAATGTGCCAAACGTTACGAAGAACCCTATGCCGAATCATAGGGGAGGTGGAGTAAACGCCATTATTGAAGACGAGAGCTTAGATTTGTTGATTGACGTCAGAGATCTGAAGACGCCGCTTAGCTTCGTTAAAGCTAAGCTGATGAAAAAAGGTTTCTTCCCAGGTTGCGGAGAGCTGTGCATGGGCTGTGCGACAAGTCCTGATGGATGTGAATAATTGATAGAAGGGATTCAAAGTCTGATGACTGAAGGGATATTATAGTTTAGCCGAAGGGCCGAAAGCGGATCGGGAGAGGTAATGCTGAAGCAAGATGATGAGGTTTCCACCATCACCATCCCTCGCCAGACGATAACTATTTCTGCACCCAGACTGCCCACAATTACCATCACCAAAGCTGGGCTGATACCGTTCGAAAGCACTAACGCTGTCCCATGGCATTACGGGGCAGAGGTCTACTGCAACGGACAGAGGTTGGAACTAGAACCGTTTGGATCGTCTGTGGAGAACCTAGTGGGCGTTAGTGGAATTACTCGCAGCGGAAGAGTGTTTGCACCACCTGAGGTCGTGGCGGACAAAGCAGACAGAGCTGATGCAACTGATAAAGGGAAAAGTAAAGTCGTTGAAGAGATCCCTTGCGGGGTAGAAAAAGACTTACTTGTTAAAGACGCCAAAGAGTTTATGCGGTTGATTAAAAAGAGTGACTACAAGATCGTGGAAACATTTGATGCGGTTGGGCCGGAAACATTTGATGCGGTCTTTTACATTATGGACATCATGCCTGCCTACAGCTGTCTCTTGGGCCGGCCATGGATCCATTCTGCGGGTGCCGTGACCTCCACGTTGCACCAGAAACTCAAGTATGCTGTCGGAGGTAGCATCATGACTGTATGTGGCGAGGAAGACATAATGGTGAGCCATTTGTCGTCCTTCAAGTATGTTGAGATGGATGGGGAAATCCACGAAACCCTATGCCAAGCGTTCGAAGCTGTTAAGGTCAAGAACGTAGCTCCTGTAATCACCGAGAAACCAGAGATGACTCTCTCATCCTTCAAGGAAGCCCAGGCCGTTGTCCAAGCCGGATCTACCCCAGGCTGGGGGCGAATTTTGGAGATACCTAACAAGCAAGACAAGTTTGGGTTGGGATATTCTCCTGCGGCTGAAGCCTCCTCTTCTAGCAGTGCGTCGTAAGGTAAAGGGCCGATCCAGTTTACTAGTGGCGGGGTGATATTTGAAAGCGTCAACGCGGTGTCTGAAGACAGCAGAGATAGTGACTGTGACTTAGACTCTTGGATCCAGCCAAGCAAGCCAAGCGAGAGCCTTAACAACTGGTCCGTCAAGGATATCATCCAGATGACAAGCGAAGAGTAATGATTTACTTTTTCCAATCATTGTACAACCCTATGTCCTACCCGGGGCATAGCAGTTTTATTGTCAGGGCTTGGCTTGATTATGTACATGCATTTTATCAATAAATCAAAAGACATTTTTCTTCGTATTCAAATATTGTGATCTCTGTTATTCCTATTTTATATTTGTTTTGAAAAACAATAAAATGGCAATGGGGTTTGTGCTAACCTGCATATCCTTGTTTTAAGCTTAACCCTTGTTATTGCAGGATCCACATAACAGATGACATCGACTCTGGACCTTCTACGACTCACTTCGACTTCGATTGCCCGATCTATCAAGCCGAAGAAGAGATTGATGAAGACGAAGACCTTCCTGAAGAGTTGGCCCGCTTGTTGAAACAAGAAGAGAAAGTTATTCTGCCTCATGAAGAGGAGATCGAGATTGTGAATTTGGGTTCTGAAGAACTTGTCAGGAATGTCAGGATAGGGGCTGCATTGCAGAGTGATGTCAAGCAGAGATTGGTTGAGATGCTTAGAGAGTATAGTGACGTTTTGCTTGGTCATACGAAGATATGCCCGGACTTGATACTGACATCGTGGTCCACCACTTGCCGCTGCGAGAAGATTGTCCTCCCGTTAAGCAGAAGCTTAGGAGGACACGACCAGATATGGCCGTTAAGATCAAAGAAGAAGTGCAAAAGCAGCTTGATGCTGGCTTTTTAGCGGTCACTACTTACCCTCCATGGGTCGCCAACATAGTGCCTGTACTGAAGAAGGACGGTAAGGTGAGAATGTGCGTCGATTACCGGGATTTGAATAGGGCGAGCCCTAAAGATGATTTCCCGCTGCCTCATATTGATGTGTTGGTCGACAATACAACTCAATTCTCCGTATTTTCGTTCATGGATGGCTTCTCCGGTGTCGCTACTGCGAAAATCGGCGCCGGCTGAATAGAAGAGTCGCCACCGTGCGTTATTTATCCCACGGGAGGGAAAGGAAACGCTCAGAGTAAACCTCGCACAACATGGGAAAGGTATGGTCGTCGCAACCAAAACCTGGGTTCGGGAGTCGGTTACGCAAGGGGAAGGTATTAGCACCCCTCACGTCCGTCGTACTCGACGGGATCCACGCTTGTTTTCGGGTATGGATTATTATTCTATCTACTCTACAGGTCAAGGGTTAAAAAGAAAATAAAATGAAAATAAAAATGACTCGGCAAAGTATCGCACTTTATGCCTACGTATTCCCGCCTGGAACGAGAAATCAGAGTCAACGTAGTTCGCCTACCTAAGGGAAAGGAGGGGAAGGTTGCTCGCTAGGATATCGCATCCTATGCCTACGTACTTTCACACGGCATGAAAGATCAGAGCAAACGTAGTTCGGGCCGCGCACGACACAAGTTTGTCTTGGTTGATTTTATTCCTTCTGAAAAGGTTTTCTTGATTAACAGTCCCGGCGGACAAAAATGACGCTTTGATGAGTTCACCTTCTTTTACGAAAGAAGTGTCTTTTATTGAGTTTGAAATCTTTATGTGTTTTTCTGTTTGTTTTGAGAGAGAAAGAGACAGAGCTCTAACCTATGGTTGCGGGGGGAATCAAACTAACCTAATGTTATCATGCATGGGTTAAGACCTAGTGTCTATCATGTTCCTCTCTTGCACAGAGAGAAACAGAGATCCTACGGGATAGGCAGAAACAGAAACAATAACAGATATAATAAAGCGATAAAATGCATGGATGCAACAGTACAAGCGAGGCAAGGGAGTCCCACTCAACCTCGAACCTAGAAAACAATAGGCGAAAGTGAACAGGCTTCACTTTCAACCCAACAGGGTAAACAGCAAACAATACAACCCAGAAAACCAATCAATACATCAGAAATGAAATACAGCAATAAAAGAAACAACATCAGCAGCTCTGAATCAACATCTGGCTTCAAGTAATCTCCAATCAGCTACAGGCTTCAACAAGCATCAATCTCCCTCTTCATGACCTTCAGGCAAGGGCTTTGATCATCAGTCTTCTATCTGCAATGGCTTTTCTTCAAGCTCAAACCTCCAGGATGAGGAATCAGTCACAAGAGTGAAGTGAATGAATGTTAGACAGTTAACTACCTACCAAGGGTGGTTCATCAACTGTTAACATTAAACAGAAAGTTTCCTCTCAAAAGTTCTATCTTCCAAATACATTCACTGATCCTTCCAAAGGAAGGAGGTGGATATTTGAAAGAGACTTTAAATCATAGAGAAAGGATGAATGCAGACAAGGCATTCCATGTTTGAGAAACAAGCTTTCTAATCTAGAGCTCTGCCTAGCTCCTAAACCCTAGTCTCCTCAGCAGCTGCTAGCAAGAATCTCCTCTCCAACTCTGGCAGTTGATCTTCAATCTCTGGATCTCCAATGGTCTTCATCTCCTCAAGTCTTCAGCTCTCCCAAGTCCCCAGACAATCCCAATACCCAAGCAAGCAAGCAATAATCCCCAGAGGGCACACCACACCAGACAATCAGATATATACAGAGTATTAATAGCAGTAGGGGAATCCTGACTTTTTCTAAGGGATCTAATAACTACCCATAGCCCCTATAGTCCCATAACTAATCTAGTCAAACCCTAAGTCCTAAGGGAAAGAATCAAACTTCCTAAGTCATCACCTAAAAACCCTAATTTGTTCATGTTGTTCAAGCCTACATTAAGCACCCAAAATTAATTTCTAAAAATGGGAACTAAATTGTTTCTACAAGTTCAATATCTCATCTAAACAACCTAAAAAGAATGAACAAAAAATATGAAAGTATCTAATAGAACAAAAATTAACAAAATCATGCATGAAATGAAACTATTTAAAATGTCATTTATTTGGAAAATATGGGAAAAATATCAAATAAAAATAAAAATGCAATTTTATTTAATGACAATTTTCTACACATTCTAATGAAAATGATGTAAAAAGAATGAATTAAAAATGCTTTTTTATCTATTTATTATGAATTTTTTAAAATGAATGAAAAAAAATGAAAAGGAAATAATAAAAAGAAAGAGAGAAATAGCCAGGGGGTGAGAATAGCAAGCTATTCACGTTCAGATTCGAACTGGGCCCAATACTGGGGGGTGGCAAAAGCAAGGCCCACGCTCCCCCCTTTAATGAAACGCAGCGTTTCAATGGGGGGAGGATTCCCTCTCAAACTCAGAATTAAACGAGAGCCATACGATCTAAGCTCTGAGTCAAAGGTCCAACAAGCAATGGACAGCCAGGATTTCGTCTCCTACCTTGTGTTCATGAAGCTAGGGTTTCAACTTCCATGGAAGCCATGCACGAACCAACTTCCATCAATCTGTTCTCTCTCCACAGTGCACGAAACATCACGATCCAAACATGAAAAATACTCTAAATCTCTCCCTCTATACGTCTATGGTCATAGATTGTTCTGAAATTCAGCAAATCACTCAAACCGATCGAGACAAGTTCTGACTCCATGAAAATACTCTGCAACTCATCCTCAAGATTCTCAACCAAACCTACACTAATCTCTTCTATACTTAATGGTGATCATTCTAAACTAACAAGCTAAGGTTATAATGCACTATGCTATGAATTCTACATCCTAACAGTTCTAACAACCTGCTATGAACTATCACTAAACATCACCAAACTCATCCTAATCGATCTACTAACAACCTAGATCACATCTAAACTAATAAAACCATGCAAATCTATCTATATCAAGCAATGGCAGAGAAATTGAACCTGGTGCAAAAGCTTGTGGATGATGATGAAATTCGTGGATCTGAGAGCCTTGATGCTTCAATCTGGATCTATTCTTGCAGCAAGTGATTCTGTATGCAACACCTTGATGAATTTGGCCTTGGATCTTGAGTTCCAATGGAAATTGTAATTTGTGTGTTCTTGATGAAAGTGCACGAAATTGAGCTCTAACCACCAGGATCTTGATTGAATTCTATGCCATGATGATGATTGAATGTAGGAGGATCAATGTTGATGAGAATTGATGCAGATTTTGGGAAATTTGGAGGGAATTGCAATGAGAAAGAATAGAGAGAATTTGGGAAATTTTGGTGAAAAATGAATCCAACCCTTGCTCAATTCTGATTTCATGAATATATAGGGCTCAATGGAAACTTCTAGATCCATCTTACAACTTCCCTTGCCTTCCAACTTTGATTGATTTTGGTTATGTTTCTTCAAATACAAGTAACCATGAATAACTTTTCTTTTTCCTTCTAAACTCAAAAAAGTGCTTGAACCATTGTCTCTAAAATGTGTTTTGGACCCAAAATCATATATTGGAAGTCCCCATTTGGACTTATAAATCTCTCAAACCATTTTTCACTTTGACTTTATTCAAGTTATAAGCCATTTTAGTTCAAATTTGACCAATCATGCAACTTCATGTTATGAGCTTTTCCAACAATTTGTGACCTTCTTTCTAGACTCAAAATGTCATTTGGAGCAAGTTTGATGTTGTAAGTTTTTCCATTTGAGGCCTCCTTGTATGAGTTTTGGACATAGGTTAAAATGACCTGTAATTCACAAATGACCAAAATACCCTTTGCTTGCCAAGACCATAAGTTGAGTTCCACACATCATATGAAGGCATACCATACCATTCTAGAAAGATAAGACAATGAGGAACAATTCTTATGTTGACCAGAAATTCATTTTAAATCTCCTTGAGGGGTAAAACTAGCTTGGAAGTCAAGTCACTTTCACAGACAAAATTTCAGATACCTCAGATGACCTGTAACTTGCAAGGACCATAACTTGAGTTCTATAAATCTCCTTGATGTCTTCCACCACTCAAATTAAAGGTCTTGAGACCCTCTACAAGTTTCATGTTGGCCAAGAAGCCATTTGAAGCTAGCATTTTGACTTATCTTGCTTGGAAATTTGACCTAAACTAGGGGATTTTACACAGAAACCCTAATTTAGAAGCTCCTCTTCTCCTTGATTTCTCTTGAATTCCTCTTGGCATATCTCCATATCCTTCTTTATATGTCCAATGATGAACCCCACATCTCTCCACTAGACTTGAATGCCCCTTAAATTAGTCAATTAACCTAGGGTTGACCTAGGGTTGACCCAGATGAAACCCTAGTTGACTGCCTTCAGCTATAGCTCTTGTGCTCTCCTCAATGACTTGTCTCCTTCTTTAAATGACTTTCTAAGTCTCTCATAATGTCTAGATACTCTCCATGCCTTCAACTCACAGCTCACAACCCTCTTGTTGACCCTCAGATACCCTCAGCTAGGAGATGGACTCAAGGCTTGATCTGCTGAACTCTTTGCTTTCAAATTCTTTCCTGATGACTTGAATGAGATTGAATTGGGATAATAACCTCTTGATAGGCTTCTAGAGATGAGAATAATTATTGGTCCCCTGTTTTATGACTTGCTATGCTTATGCTATGCAGATGATTAGTCTATGTACATGACTCTATATGCCAATGCTAATGACATTGAAACATGAACCAAGTGAATAAGGTTGGGAAAATTTTAGGGTGCAACAGCTGCCCCTATTCAAGCGGCTTGGACCCGATTGGGTGAAGGGCGAACGGCCTTCAAACATTCGAGGTACGAGACGGTTGAATACTAGGAACCCAGAAATTTGCCAACCGCAGAAATAAACTGCGCCACTGCTTGGGGAACGATATTCATCCACTGAATCTGACTGTTACAGCAACCCACTGATCTCGTGCGACCGTGCTGGGGATTGTTCGTCTGTATTTCCATAAACTGAATCGTCCACGTTAGGAATAAACTCTTTCACGCTAGGAGTAACACCTGTCCACGTCAAGAATCATTTCTTCTGTATCCGTCCACGTCAGGACTAACCCTTTCATCTTTCCACGTCAGGAAGCAATCTTCTTTCCACATAAGGAGAACTATATCAATCTGTCCACGTAAGGACTCCAATACCACTTGACATGTCCGCGTCAGGACTCCAATCTTTCCACGTAAGGAATTCAACTTTGGTTCTGAACCTGTCCACGTCAGGACTCAACTTTCCACGCAAGGAGTACATCATTCTTCCACGTCAGGAATCAACTTTTCTTGAATCTGTCCACGTAAGGACCCCAATTTTTCCACGTAAGGAGTAAATCTTCTTCTTCCACGTTAGGAATATTTCTTTCTTTCCACGTCAGGAATACAAGCCTCTTTCCACGTAAGGAAAGCTATCCGTTTTCCACGCAAGGAAACATAACTTTTCCACATAAGGCAACCAATTCCTCCCGATTTGTCCGCGTCAGGACTACATTTTTCCACGTAAGGAATGCCATCTTAATCTGTCCACGTAAGGACTCCACTCTTTCCACGTCAGGAATGCTGTCATTTCCACGTAAGGAAACTATCTTTTTCCACGTAAGGAATCATCTCTTTCCACGTAAGGAATCCGCTTCTGACATGTCCGCGTATGGACTCAATCTTTTCCGCGTTAGGAATCTCCGTCTCTTTTCCACGTAAGGAATCATTTTCTCTTTCCACGTAAGGAATCTCAATCTTTCCATGTAAGGAACTGAAACTTCTCTTTCTCTTCCACGTAAGGAACACGCTTTCTTTCCACGTTAGGAATACTTCTTCTTCCACTTTAGGAATAACTTCTTTGATCTGTTCGCGTAAGGACACTGATCTCGTCTTGATTTGTCCACGTTAGGACTCAGGCGTCTTCGACCCGCTGAGGAAATAAGACTTGTCCACGTAAGGACTCACACCCTTGTCTGATTTGTCCACGTCAGGGCACCAACACAAAGAGTAATTACTTTTGTCAACGTCATGACCTCCCATTCCACTAATTTCGAGAACCCGAGTCTGCTCACGTTAGGACTAACACACCTCACCAATCCGGGGAAATAAACCTGTCCACGTTAGGACGCCCACTTCTGAAGAAATCCCGTCAATCTAGGAGTAAATTGTCCACGTCAGGACTTAGTTCTCCAATGATCCACACCCACAAACTCCTCAGCACCAACGTGACAGCGACTTTGAGGAGGACTCTACTGAGGATGTCTGGAAACCAAACTATCGGACGCCTGCTCTGATAACCGGCGGTGGCCTCTGAAATTCTGACTCATGGAACCCCTGATGACAAAAGAGAAACTTATCCTGATAACTCTGTGGGGAATACTGTCGAAACTGACATTATCATTGAATATCTCATGCCGAGATCTTGAGTGTTTGGTAGTTCATTTGAGCAAGTGCTTTCCCCACCTGCTGCTAGAGTACAGAAACTGCTTCAGCAAAATAAATGCTGAAGATAATGCCGACTCCGCCGGGGATAGCCAGATGCTACAGAATTATTCCAGCAAAATAAATGCTGGGAGGGTGAAGTCAACCCTGCTGGGAAATTGGGAACTTAAACCGAGCACCTTGTTGAAGTAACATCCTGCTGGGGAATATAACTCTACTGGGGAGTAGCGGATGTGCCTGGTATGATTGAACTTTCTGCTGGAACGTGAACTGATATTACACAGTATCCCTGACAAAATAAATGACAGGAACCACCATCAACTCTTGGGATCGTCTTAATCTTCGAATTCCACTGGAAGGAATGAAAACACTTGCGAAGAGAATTCCGCTGGGGATGGGATTATTTTCTCGGGGAAAACCCACTGACTCCGCTGGGGGAGAGTGCATGACCCTGCGGGGAAAGATGAACCTGTCTGAACACAGCCTTACGATCTTGGAATCGCCAAACTCTATTGAGGACGAATAACTTTTCTAGAGCACGTCCTTTGGATAAGCTACGGCTAGCTGGGGAATTCTATCCTTCTTCAGGAAGAACATGCATGACCTGCATGGGGATCAAGTCTTTCGTTCTCGCGATCTTTTGATTGTCTTTCTCGTATGGTTATGAAACCTGTAACAACACAAACAAGACACGACAAGCCTATGCAATCAAATCAATTCAGGTTAGTGACGTTACACTCAGTTAATTCAAAGCTTTAACAATTGTTGGCAAGGGCCAGTGACGTTATACTCATGCTAGCTTCACTAAACTTAGGCGTTTTATCATGCACAAAACAGTAAAGAACCAGCATCAAGTACTGAATAACATATTTTATTGATCGGGCCCCTGAATGGGCGGAGTTTTGATACATGGGATGTAACTCCTGAAATGAGGAAGCTACGCAAAGCAAATACATAAGTATGCACAAGAAGCATGAATATTTTGACAAATTAAATTTGTACACATGTCGGCAACGGGATGCAGATGAACACCACGAGCTGATCCTCCTATGACTCATCCGACTCTAATGCTTTCCCGGTATCCCCACTTCTGAAGAGATTGTATCCGATAACTGGCTCCTCAAACACATTCTCCCGCATTGATGCTCACTGAATTCGGACCGCGGTCATTTGCTTTTCAAATCCCTAACTTTTGCGTGAACCGCCCTTTACGGGTTTTCAGTTCACCGGGATACCCCTTTTTGCCGAAGCCGCCCAGTGTAGGTTTTCAACTTTGCGGGTGTACATTTTTTCAATTTTATCCCTAACTTTTGCCCGAACCTTTCATTCTGTTTTTGGTTCGCCAGGATGCCCCATTTTTGCCTGGACTCTCTTTTTCTGTCCAGCGGGTCTATTTTAAGCAAAGTATTTTTTAACTGCGTCCGAATTCACAGGCGACTTGAAGTCTTCTCCGTCCATGGTGGACAACAACAACGCTCCTCCTGAGAAGACCTTTCTGACAACGTATGGCCCTTCGTAGTTTGGGGTCCACTTGCCCCTGTGATCTGCTTGCGGCGGGAGAATCCTTTTCAGCACAAGGTCGCCCGTCTGAAAGCTTCGCGGATGTATCTTCTTGTCGTACGCTTTCTTCATTCGGCTCTGGTACAAACGACCGTATGCTAGAGAAGCTAGCCTCTTCTCATCCATCAAGCTCAGTTGGTTCAATCTATTCGTTACCCATTCTGCCTCGTCCAGCTGAACGTCTCGCAATACCCTCAGAGAAGGGATCTCAACTTCCAATGGTAATACCGCTTCCATTCCGTATACCAACGAGAACGGAGTTGCCCCGGTTGATGTGCGTACCGTCGTACGATAACCGTGCAAAGCAAAAGGTAGCATTTCATGCCAGTCCTTATAGGTCACCACCATTTTCTGAACGATTTTCTTGATATTCTTATTGGCCGCCTCAACAGCGCCATTCATCTTGGGTCGGTAAGGAGAGGAGTTGTGATGTTCGATCTTGAAATTCTGACAGAGCTCCTTCATCATTTTGTTGTTCAGATTTGAACCATTATCCGTGATTATCCGCTCGGGAATCCCATATCGGCAAATGATATCTCTCTTGATGAATCTAGCCACCACTTGCTTCGTTACATTCGCGTAAGACGCCGCTTCCACCCACTTGGTGAAATAATCGATTGCTACTAGGATGAACCGATGCCCGTTAGAAGCCGTCGGCTCGATCTTTCCGATCATATCGATTCCCCACATCGAGAATGGCCATGGAGATGACATCACATTTAGAGGACTCGGAGGCACGTGTATCTTGTCAGCATAGATTTGGCACTTGTGGCACTTCCTCGCGAACTTGAAACAATCAGTTTCCATCGTCAGCCAAAAGTAACCTGCCCTCAGCAACTTTCTCGTCATAGCATGCCCACCAGCATGCGTACCAAAGGTACCTTCGTGAATTTCCTCCATGAGAAGCTTTGCCTCTTTCTCGTCTACACAACGCAACAACACCAAATCGTGGTTTCTTCTGTACAAGACGCCATCTGGATTCAAGTAGAAATTACCCGCTAATCTCCTGAGAGTCTTCTGATCTTGACTGGATGCCCCAGCCGGATACTCTTTATTCTTCAGGAAATTAAGGATACCGAAATACCACGGTTTGTCATCAGATGCTTCATCAATAGCAAATACATAAGCTGGCCTGTCCAACCGAGAGATAGTGATTTGGGGAGCTTCGTTCCAGAAGTTGACCTTGTACATGGAAGACAAAGTGGCCAGGGCGTCAGCCATTTGATTCTCTGCCCGCGGTACATGATGCAATTCAACCTTGTCGAAGAAAGGCAACAATCTCCTTGCATAATTCATGTAATGTATCAAATTAGGCTGACGTGTCTCCCATTCCCCTTTTATCTGATTCACTACCAGAGCTGAGTCTCCGTATACGTCTAGATGTTTGATTCGCAAATCAATGGCTTCTTCAAGCCCCATTATACAAGCTTCGTATTCGGCCTCATTGTTGGTAACAGCAAAGGTCAATCGGGCAGTAAACGGGATGTGCGACCCGTGTGGCGTGGTGATGATTGCCCCTATTCCGCTACCGTAAGCGTTCACAGCTCCGTCAAAAATCATCTTCCACTTGGACCCCAACTCTGGTCCCTCGTCTGGCAACGGTTCTTCACAATCCTTCATCTTTAGGTACATGATATCCTCGTCAGGAAAATCAAACCTCATCGATTGGTACTCTTCAATAGGCTGCTCCGCCAGATATTCAGACAACACACTCCCCTTTATAGCCTTTTGCGAGACGTATTGGATATCATATTCAGTCAAGACCATCTGCCAACGGGCAATTCTGCCTGACAACGCCTGCTTTTCGAATACATATTTGATAGGATCCATCTTCGAGATGAGCATGGTTGTATGATTCAGCATGTACTGCCTCAAACGCTTGGCGGCCCAGGCTAGCGCGCAACAAGTTTTCTCCAGCATTGAGTATCGAGATTCACAGTCTGTAAATTTCTTACTCAAGTAATAGATCGCATGCTCTTTTCTCCCCGTCTCGTCGTGTTGACCGAGAACACAACCCATGCTTCCCTCAAGAACCGTCAAATACATGATCAAGGGTCTCCCTGCCACCGGGGGTATCAGAACAGGAGGCTCCTGCAAATACTTCTTTATTTTATCGAACGCCTTTTGACAATTTTCGTTCCACGTTACAGCTTGATCTTTCTTTAACAGCTTGAATAATGGTTCACACGTGGCCGTTAGGTGAGATATGAACCGGGCAATGTAGTTCAATCTCCCTAAAAACCCGCGCACCTCTTTCTCTGTTTTAGGCGTCGGCATTTCTTGAATCGCTTTTATTTTAGCAGGATCGACCTCTATTCCTCTTTCGCTTACGATAAACCCCAGCAGTTTACCCGATCTCACCCCGAAGGTGCATTTATTAGGGTTCAGCCTCAGCCTGAACTTCCTAAGTCTTTTAAGCAACTTCAGCAGATTCACCAGATGCTCTTCCTCCGTCTGGGATTTGGCAATCATATCGTCAACATAAACTTCGATCTCTTTATGCATCATGTCATGGAAAAGAGTCGTCATCGCACGCTGATATGTTGCCCCAGCATTTTTCAAACCAAAGGGCATCACTTTGTAACAAAATGTTCCCCATGGCGTTATGAAAGTAGTCTTCTCCATATCCTCTGGCGCCATTTTAATTTGATTATAGCCTGAAAAGCCATCCATGAAGGAGAATACAGAGTATTGAGCGGTATTATCAACTAACACGTCAATGTGAGGAAGTGGAAAATCGTCTTTTGGGCTTGCTTTATTCAAATCTCTATAATCCACGCACATTCGAACCTTGCCATCTTTCTTTGGCACTGGTACGATGTTGGCAACCCATGAAGGATACTTCGTCACAGCCAGGAAACCAGCGTCCCACTGCTTTTGTACTTCCTCTTTGATCTTCATTGCCATATCTGGTCGTGTTCTGCGAAGCTTTTGTTTGACCGGCGGGCAATCTTCTTTCAGTGGCAGACGATGCACGACCATATCTGTATCGAGCCCCGGCATATCCTCATATGACCAAGCGAATACATCATTATACTCTCGGAGCATTTCAACCAGTCTTCGCTTGATATCACTCTGCAGTGCGGCTCCGATACGAATATTCTTCTCAACCCCTTCCGACCCCAAATTGATAATTTCGATGACCTCGTCGTGAGGCAGAATGGCTCTTTCCTCTTGCTTCACTAACCAAGACAGTTCTTCAGGAACGTCGCTATCTTCGACAACCTCTTCTTCAGCCTGAAACACCGGGTGCTCAAAGTCGGGACGAGTCATAGGTGGTTCAAGGATGTCATCTGAAAATGTTATCCTGCAAAAGGAATGGTTAAGTGCTTCAAAATGCGTATAAAGCGAATAACCACGTTGCCATTTTATTGAAAAATACAAAACAAGAAAGACAGAGATTACGGTATTTGCACATGAAAAAACGCCATTTATTTAATGATTAACACGCAATGTTTATAACAACCCAGCCCTAAGCAAATCCTGATGCCCCATGCAAGACATCAGATTATTCAACAATTAATAAAGCAAAGCATTACTGTTTAAAAGTCACAGGAACAAGCTCCTGAATAGACCAGTTGCACAGTCCTTGTCCTGGCGTGCTTGGCTGAATCCAGGCATCCATATCACAGTCGCTGTCTCCTTCATCAGACTCCGAAGCAGCATTGACAGTTTCATGACATACTCCACTGGCAGAGATGATAATTGGTTTTCTGAAACGGGGGGCCCCCACGGAAGGAGTTGATGACGACGGTTGGTACCCCAGTCCGAACCGGTCCATCTTCACAGGAATGTCCAGCACTTTGCCCCAGCCCTTTGCTTCTCCTGCTTTCACTAGAGCTTGAGCTTCCTTATACGATGAGACAGCTATCTCTGGCACTTTGCTCGGCCCGGGACCTTTGTCCTTGATGCGCAAACCTTCGAATGCCTGGCATGGTGTCTCGTGGATCTCTCCGTCGACTTCCACATATTTAAACGACGATAGATGGCTGACCAGGATGTCCTCTTCCCCGCACACGGTGACTACGCTGTCTCCGACCATATATTTTAACTTCTGATGCAGGGTAGACGTGACTGCCCCTGCTCCATGAATCCAAGGTCTTCCAAGCAAGCAGCTGTACGCAGGCTGTATATCCATGATATAAAACTCAGTTGCAAACACTTCCGGCCCCACCTGCAGAGGCAAGGTAATCGATCCGAAGACTGTTCTCCGCGTGCCGTCAAATGCTCTGACTACCAAATCACTGGGTGTACACAAAATCCCTCGAACATCCAGCTTCATCATCGCCTTCTTGGGCAACACATTCAAAGATGATCCGGTGTCAACCAATACGTGCGACATTACTGATCCTCTACACTCAACAGATACGTGTAATGCCATATTATGATCTCTCCCTTTCGGAGTCAAGTCAAAATCGGTAAAGCCCAAGCTGTGGCCTGCATTTACATGTGCCAGCACTCCTTCCAGCTGATTCACGGAGACGTCTTGAGGTACAAAAGAAGTGTCCAGGACTTTCAGCAAAGCGTTTCTGTGAGCTTCCGAACACAACAGCAATGACAGGATAGATATTTTGGACGGCGTCTGCTGCAGATGCTCCATAATCTTATAATCACTTTTTCGAATCAAGCGCATGAACTCTTCTACATCCTTCGATGCTGCTTCTTTTTCACTTGCTTGTACTGGAACATTTTCAACCACTTTCCCTTTTCCTTTCGCTAGTCTTTCAGCCTCCACTTCAGGAGATATAAAGATCCTGCCACTCCTTGTCATGCCTCCTGAACCAACAACATTATCCACAATCTCCGCTGGCTGCTTGTTAACATCAATCTTTATCCCATCACAATACACCTCTAACCCATATGACCATGGGACTGCTTTCGTGTTCTCGTACGGGATTGGCCCGGCCTTAGTTATGGTGATCGGTGGTCGCTGAGCTGGTGCTGCAATAGTGATCGTCTTCCGAGGAATCGTTACCGTGGCCACATCACTCCGATTACCCACTACTGCCCCTGCGGGCTCATCAGTTGCCGCTCGATCAAACTGCAATATGCCCTCATCAATTAAAGCCTGAATGCCTTTCTTCAAATCCTCACACCCCCCAGCTAGGGCCCAACAGTCTAAGCAATATTCGTTACATCCTGGGTAAACACCTCCTTGCAACAGTCGGCTCTTTATCTCGCTCAGCGGCGTCTTTAAATCTTCAACATTCATAATAAGATTCAGACCTTCCTCAGTCAGAATGGCGTTCGCCCCATGATTAGGCATGGGTTTCTGGACTATATTCGGACCTGCCGTTCCGAAATTGATAGTCTTGTTGTCCAAAAGATCCTGCACAACGTGCTTAAAAGCATGGCAACCTTCTATATCGTGACCCGGGGCCCCAGAATGAAACTCACAGTGCCTGCTTGCATCATAACCAAACGGGGGAGCTCCCGTTATCGGTGCCAGAGTTCTTTTCTCTACCAGATTCAATCCCAACAATGTCTGCAACAAATCGGCATATGTTGAGGGAGGCTTCTCAAACACTCTTCTCGGTTTACTGCCCTGGAATCTTCGTTGAGCCTGCTGTGCCCCCTGCTGAGGCTGCTGCTGCTGTGGCATTGGCTGTTGCTGAACCGGTTGTTGTTGCTGGAGTGGTTGTTGTTGATAGGGAATAGTAACACTCGCCACCTGCTGCGGCTGACGATATTGACCTCGTCCCCTGCCTCGGCCTCGGCCTCGGCCTCCAAATACTGCGCTGGCTTCGCCCTGACGGCGCCCACCATAAGCTTTCCTATTACTGCCAGATGCAGTTGATTCCTCGACTTGGAACTTTCCTTGCTTGATGTTACGTTCAATCTTTTCTCCCATCAGAATTAGGTCTGAAAAACTGGCCAGAGACGTATGAAACAGCATATCATGAAACAGACCGGTGAATGTGCCGACAAACATATCATTCATTTCCTTATCTTCCACCGGAGGACGGACCCTGGCAGCCATATCGCGCCACCTTTGCGCGTACTCTTTAAAGCTCTCCCCCTTCTTCTGCGACAGCCCGGCCAACTGGACCCGATTGGGTGCCAGGTCGCTGTTATACTTGTAGTGAGCTACGAACGCCTCCGCCAATTGCTTCCATGTCTTGATATCAGTTGGCTCCAACCCCATGTACCACTCTAGGGAAGGGCCCGATAGACTATCCTGAAAGAAATGCATTAGCATTCTTTCATCAGTGGAGTATGCAGACATCTTTCTGTAATAAGCTCGTACATGCACTTTCGGACATGTGTCTCCTTTGTACTTGTCGAACGCAGGAGCTTTGAATTTAATTGGCACCCTCAAGCCAGGTACCAGACCCATGGTTGCCATGTCCAATCCCACAGCACTTTGATTTAAGACTCCCTTCATCTGCTCTTCCAGCATTCTAATCTTTTGGGAATCATCCATCGGCCCTTCAAAACCTCCTCCGGAGAAGGCGTCTTCCTGCTGATCTTCTTGCCACATGCCGTTTCCAGCTCCGTACCCATCATATCCGTTATTACGTCCAGCTCTGATCTGATTCATCCCCGGACCTCGGCCTCTGTTGCCGTACCCTTGAACACCTCCAGCAGGACCAAAAGCCATAAATCCAGTACCGTTTCCGTTTCCAAAGCCTCCGTAACCCTGATTGACCATACCATAACCATCTTGCCCAAAGCCTTGAGCATTAAAGCCATACTTCCCAGTGTTATCGAATCCCTGATCGTTGAATCCGAACCCAGTATTGACAAAGCCATTGCCTCCTAGATTATCTCCCAAATTGACATCACCCAGCCCAGCATTATGGACAACAGTTTCATTCCCAACTCCGACGTTACCATTCACAGCAGCGGTAGCGTTGTTGACATTAGCAGCAGGTGTATTGATTACAGGCGGAGCCACTGGCGTGGGAGTACCGTCTCCATGAGCAGTATCAACCCGGACAGACTGATGATCTTCATTACCATGACCAGCGTTTCGGGCCAACAGAGGCTGGACCATGGCCTGCAAATTCTCCTGCCCTTTCGCTATAGCTTCCATGGTCTGCATAAAGAGAGCGAGCTTCTCGCGCACATCTTGCATCTCGTTCTGCATTTGATCCATGATTCTTCGACAGTTGGTGCGGGTAGAATAGCGGTGCGGGTGTTGATCTGCAATCCTGGAAAGTACCTGGTACAGAGCAGGAAATAAGACACCATCCAAAGATTACCTGTAATGCAATATGAATATGAATGCAATGCAATGTGTCTGTGCCTTAGGGAAGTTCATTCCCCCAGTTCTAGTGCGAAGGTGCCGGTGCAGTGACAGCGTTGACAATAGGAATATCGGAGCCGAATCATAGAAAGCCTCATATATTGCAGGGAGAATCAATAAGCCCAGGGTACAATATCACTGAGAGTACAAAGAAGGCATGACCTCAACCAACAATCCTGGTGATGGTCAGCACTATGCAAATAAAGCATACAAGTTACTACATGGAATGATCAAATCCTCCCAAAAGTCTGGTACTCCTCTATCAACTTCTTGGTCTCCGGATGGCTTGGTCGATCAAGCAGCCCTTCGACAAGCTGGTTTCTCCTCTTAAGGACACGGCGTACGTCTTCAGCAGTTTCTTCCCATGTTGCTTCTCCGAAGCAATCTTCTAACTTTCGCTTCTGAGACACTGCTTCATCTCTGGATTTAATTGCCTTGTTCAGTGCATGCTGGACACTATACCGGGTCATCACTTCCTCCTCACACTTCTTGATGCTAGACTTCAACTTCTCTTCGAGGTCGGAAATTTGCTGCTTCAACTTATCTTCCCTCTTCTTATTGTTGGTGAGTGTGGCGTTCCAAGTCTTATTGCAAGAAGATATCTCTCGGTGTGCTGCGTCGAGCGCTTTCTTTTTGGCTTCCAGCATGTCATGGGAGCTTCTGAACTCTTGCCCCAGACGTTCGCGCTTCTTCTTTTCTTCAGTCAACTCAGCCCCTAACCTGTTTAGCAGCTCGATCTGTTGTTGGAAAGCATATACGGCCTTGTTTTTCTCGCTGCATACCTGGGCTAACTCTTGCTCTAACCCTTCATTAATCTTCATCAAGGCTTCTTTTTCCTTCACAACTTGCTCGTAAGCCTCCCTAGAAACAGTAGTCGGCTCTGCTACCGGAACGGGAACAAGAATTGGTGCATCTGGAAACGGCATCCTCAACTGACTAGCCCTCTCCTGAATCCAAACTCCATAAGATGCATAGGCCTGACAGTCATTCTTTCCTAACAACGGCTTCCCTCTGCGGTTAATACGTGTCCAGGCATGTCGCAACTTGGCTAATAACTCCCCTTTCACGTCTCCGGTGAAGTACAGAGATTCCTGTACTTCCTCCTCCTTTGGCGGGTTCTTCAGGGCGTATCCGAACTGACGAATGAATAGAGAAGGGTTGTAATTGATACACCCTTTTCTTCCTATCAGCGGCACATTAGGGTACCCAGAACAACTGAAGATGAGCTCAGATCCCAACAGGTCTCGATCAAACCACACAACGTCTTCGGATGATAGCCTCATCAGGCGTTCTGACCAACTGGCTGAGGTTGCACTGTCTGCAAAGGGTCCCTTCATGGGGAGATGACTTTTGAACCACATATTCAACAGAGGAGCACAGCAGTACACAGCCTTTCCTCTTTGGTTCTCATTCTTATAGTGCAATGAGTGGTAGAAGTCTCCGATCAACGTTGGCACTGGGTTGCCTGCAGCAAACAGATAGAAAGCGTCCAGGTCCACAAAGTTGGGCAAGTTAGGAAACAGCACAATTCCATAGATTCATAAAGCCAAAATAGCATTGAAAACCACCCAACAACCGTTCTTGGCGTACTCTCGAGCTTTGACAACTAAGAAATCAAGAGAGAAACCTGAAACCCCAAGCCAAGAAGTCAATAACAGTTCTGCAGCGTCCATATGTAAGGCTTTGGCTAAGTCCTCCAACTTGGGCTCATCAGCAGAGTGAATAAAGGGAACCTCGTTCTGCACGGGAAGCTCAGTAAACTCCACATACTCCTCAATAGTGGGCCCTAGAATAAAGTCAGCAAACGTAAAACATCTCAATGCGGGATCATAGAACTGCATCAAGGTGTATAGCCCATTCATCTCATCAGCAGTGGGCTTGCAGACTAATCTCAGTAATCTTCCATGACTCATTCTGAAGCTTCTCCTAACCTCTTCATCAGCAAGAGATATCAGACCAAGCAAAGAAGTAATATCAGGTGAAGGCAGCTTATACGCAACTGTTTTCCTCAAACCAGCCATAATCAATACTCAGAAGTCCGGGCACTAGAACTAGGGAAATGCAAATGCACCTGCAGCACAGACACACGTTAGTGAAATGCAAATGGTAATGGATATGCAGGCAATGCAACGCAAGTAACATGCAACAGGGACCAAATGTCGTAGCTGAATAGCCTGAACCCAATCAAGAAAGGTCTCAGATAGACCATCCAGAAGTCCTCAAACCCTGGTCTCAGATAGACCTAAAACAAAGCTCCATTACTGGTCTCTGATGGACCTCAAACCATAACTCCCACTGGTCTCTGGTAGACCTCAAATCACATCTCTAATTGGTCTCTGACAGACCTCAAATCACATCTCTAATTGGTCTCTGACAGACCTCAAATCACATCTCTAATTGGTCTCTGACAGACCTCAGAACACATCTCCAAATGGTCTCTGACAGACCTCATAACTCTCCATAAATAACTAGGATCTCTGATCAAGAAATAACCGGTATCTGAAGGTCTGGTTACCTGCATAACCCCAAATCCCCTCACAGGTGGGTGGCCCTATAACTGGCACAAGGTACGACATCCTATGCGGTCGTCGGCGTCACAGACTTTCAGGGTTGATGATACGATTCCCAGAAGGAGTGGCATCATCAATTCCTGAAGAGGCCTCACTTAGCCAACTTCCAAGTGATCGGTCCCCGGAGTCGACAATTCAGCTGACCAACAACCCCTTCGACCCAAAGGGTAGAAAAAGAAGCCAACCAGAAGAACCTCGTCCGAGTGTAGATTTCATGAGACACTAATGCAAGCAAAGCCGGCACACGCCCACTACTTTCTACGCTAATTCTAGGTGCACTCAAGCCCAGGTCCGGCTTATCTCTCAATATCAGAACACCCGTCACACCCCAAATACAGCAATAATAATCAATATACAAAGCTGAAAATACAAGGTTAGAAATATACAATAACTCCATACAAAATCCTCGACGGGAAAACAAGCGCTAGGATTGACTCTCTCAAAGGGACGTTGGATCCCAAATGCATAAGAACCATCGCAGTTCTTAGCAGCCAGGGGACGTTGGATCCCCAGCAGAGTCGCCAGCTGTCGCTACTGCGAAAATCGGCGCCGGCTGAACAGAAGAGTCGCCACCGTGCGTTATTTATCCCACGGGAGGGAAAGGAAACGCTCAGAGTAAACCTCGCACAACATGGGAAAGGTATGGTCGTCGCAACCAAAACCTGGGTTCGGGAGTCGGTTACGCAAGGGGAAGGTATTAGCACCCCTCACGTCCGTCGTACTCGACGGGATCCACGCTTGTTTTCGGGTATGGATTATTATTCTATCTACTCTACAGGTCAAGGGTTAAAAAGAAAATAAAATGAAAATAAAAATGACTCGGCAAAGTATCGCACTTTATGCCTACGTATTCCCGCCTGGAACGAGAAATCAGAGTCAACGTAGTTCGCCTACCTAAGGGAAAGGAGGGGAAGGTTGCTCGCTAGGATATCGCATCCTATGCCTACGTACTTTCACACGGCATGAAAGATCAGAGCAAACGTAGTTCGGGCCGCGCACGACACAAGTTTGTCTTGGTTGATTTTATTCCTTCTGAAAAGGTTTTCTTGATTAACAGTCCCGGCGGACAAAAATGACGCTTTGATGAGTTCACCTTCTTTTACGAAAGAAGTGTCTTTTATTGAGTTTGAAATCTTTATGTGTTTTTCTGTTTGTTTTGAGAGAGAAAGAGACAGAGCTCTAACCTACGGTTGCGGGGGGAATCAAACTAACCTAATGTTATCATGCATGGGTTAAGACCTAGTGTCTATCATGTTCCTCTCTTGCACAGAGAGAAACAGAGATCCTACGGGATAGGCAGAAACAGAAACAATAACAGATATAATAAAGCGGTAAAATGCATGGATGCAACAGTACAAGCGAGGCAAGGGAGTCCCACTCAACCTCGAACCTAGAAAACAATAGGCGAAAGTGAACAGGCTTCACTTTCAACCCAACAGGGTAAACAGCAAACAATACAACCCAGAAAACCAATCAATACATCAGAAATGAAATACAGCAATAAAAGAAACAGCATCAGCAGCTCTGAATCAACATCTGGCTTCAAGTAATCTCCAATCAGCTACAGGCTTCAACAAGCATCAATCTCCCTCTTCATGACCTTCAGGCAAGGGCTTTGATCATCAGTCTTCTATCTGCAATGGCTTTTCTTCAAGCTCAAACCTCCAGGATGAGGAATCAGTCACAAGAGTGAAGTGAATGAATGTTAGACAGTTAACTACCTACCAAGGGTGGTTCATCAACTGTTAACATTAAACAGAAAGTTTCCTCTCAAAAGTTCTATCTTCCAAATACATTCACTGATCCTTCCAAAGGAAGGAGGTGGATATTTGAAAGAGACTTTGAATCATAGAGAAAGGATGGATGCAGACAAGGCATTCCATGTTTGAGAAACAAGCTTTCTAATCTAGAGCTCTGCCTAGCTCCTAAACCCTAGTCTCCTCAGCAGCTGCTAGCAAGAATCTCCTCTCCAACTCTGGCAGTTGATCTTCAATCTCTGGATCTCCAATGGTCTTCATCTCCTCAAGTCTTCAGCTCTCCCAAGTCCCTAGACAATCCCAATACCCAAGCAAGCAAGCAATAATCCCCAGAGGGCACACCACACCAGACAATCAGATATATACAGAGTATTAATAGCAGTAGGGGAATCCTGACTTTTTCTAAGGGATCTAATAACTACCCATAGCCCCTATAGTCCCATAACTAATCTAGTCAAACCCTAAGTCCTAAGGGAAAGAATCAAACTTCCTAAGTCATCACCTAAAAACCCTAATTTGTTCATGTTGTTCAAGCCTACATTAAGCACCCAAAATTAATTTCTAAAAATGGGAACTAAATTGTTTCTACAAGTTCAATATCTCATCTAAACAACCTAAAAAGAATGAACAAAAAATATGAAAGTATCTAATAGAACAAAAATTAACAAAATCATGCATGAAATGAAACTATTTAAAATGTCATTTATTTGGAAAATATGGGAAAAATATCAAATAAAAATAAAAATGCAATTTTATTTAATGACAATTTTCTACACATTCTAATGAAAATGATGTAAAAAGAATGAATTAAAAATGCTTTTTTATCTATTTATTATGAATTTTTTAAAATGAATGAAAAAAAATGAAAAGGAAATAATAAAAAGAAAGAGAGAAATAGCCAGGGGGTGAGAATAGCAAGCTATTCACGTTCAGATTCGAACTGGGCCCAATACTGGGGGGTGGCAAAAGCAAGGCCCACGCTCCCCCCTTTAATGAAACGCAGCGTTTCAATGGGGGGAGGATTCCCTCTCAAACTCAGAATTAAACGAGAGCCATACGATCTAAGCTCTGAGTCAAAGGTCCAACAAGCAATGGACAGCCAGGATTTCGTCTCCTACCTTGTGTTCATGAAGCTAGGGTTTCAACTTCCATGGAAGCCATGCACGAACCAACTTCCATCAATCTGTTCTCTCTCCACAGTGCATGAAACATCACGATCCAAACATGAAAAATACTCTAAATCTCTCCCTCTATACGTCTATGGTCATAGATTGTTCTGAAATTCAGCAAATCACTCAAACCGATCGAGACAAGTTCTGACTCCATGAAAATACTCTGCAACTCATCCTCAAGATTCTCAACCAAACCTACACTAATCTCTTCTATACTTAATGGTGATCATTCTAAACTAACAAGCTAAGGTTATAATGCACTATGCTATGAATTCTACATCCTAACAGTTCTAACAACCTGCTATGAACTATCACTAAACATCACCAAACTCATCCTAATCGATCTACTAACAACCTAAATCACATCTAAACTAATAAAACCATGCAAATCTATCTATATCAAGCAATGGCAGAGAAATTGAACCTGGTGCAAAAGCTTGTGGATGATGATGAAATTCGTGGATCTGAGAGCCTTGATGCTTCAATCTGGATCTATTCTTGCAGCAAGTGATTCTGTATGCAACACCTTGATGAATTTGGCCTTGGATCTTGAGTTCCAATGGAAATTGTAATTTGTGTGTTCTTGATGAAAGTGCACGAAATTGAGCTCTAACCACCAGGATCTTGATTGAATTCTATGCCATGATGATGATTGAATGTAGGAGGATCAATGTTGATGAGAATTGATGCAGATTTTGGGAAATTTGGAGGGAATTGCAATGAGAAAGAATAGAGAGAATTTGGGAAATTTTGGTGAAAAATGAATCCAACCCTTGCTCAATTCTGATTTCATGAATATATAGGGCTCAATGGAAACTTCTAGATCCATCTTACAACTTCCCTTGCCTTCCAACTTTGATTGATTTTGGTTATGTTTCTTCAAATACAAGTAACCATGAATAACTTTTCTTTTTCCTTCTAAACTCAAAAAAGTGCTTGAACCATTGTCTCTAAAATGTGTTTTGGACCCAAAATCATATATTGGAAGTCCCCATTTGGACTTATAAATCTCTCAAACCATTTTTCACTTTGACTTTATTCAAGTTATAAGCCATTTTAGTTCAAATTTGACCAATCATGCAACTTCATGTTATGAGCTTTTCCAACAATTTGTGACCTTCTTTCTAGACTCAAAATGTCATTTGGAGCAAGTTTGATGTTGTAAGTTTTTCCATTTGAGGCCTCCTTGTATGAGTTTTGGACATAGGTTAAAATGACCTGTAATTCACAAATGACCAAAATACCCTTTGCTTGCCAAGACCATAAGTTGAGTTCCACACATCATATGAAGACATACCATACCATTCTAGAAAGCTAAGACAATGAGGAACAATTCTTATGTTGACCAGAAATTCATTTGAAATCTCCTTGAGGGGTAAAACTAGCTTGGAAGTCAAGTCACTTTCACAGACAAAATTTCAGATACCTCAGATGACCTGTAACTTGCAAGGACCATAACTTGAGTTCTATAAATCTCCTTGATGTCTTCCACCACTCAAATTAAAGGTCTTGAGACCCTCTACAAGTTTCATGTTGGCCAAGAAGCCATTTGAAGCTAGCATTTTGACTTATCTTGCTTGGAAATTTGACCTAAACTAGGGGATTTTACACAGAAACCCTAATTTAGAAGCTCCTCTTCTCCTTGATTTCTCTTGAATTCCTCTTGGCATATCTCCATATCCTTCTTTATATGTCCAATGATGAACCCCACATCTCTCCACTAGACTTGAATGCCCCTTAAATTAGTCAATTGACCTAGGGTTGACCTAGGGTTGACCCAGATGAAACCCTAGTTGACTGCCTTCAGCTATAGCTCTTGTGCTCTCCTCAATGACTTGTCTCCTTCTTTAAATGACTTTCTAAGTCTCTCATAATGTCTAGATACTCTCCATGCCTTCAACTCACAGCTCACAACCCTCTTGTTGACCCTCAGATACCCTCAGCTAGGAGATGGACTCAAGGCTTGATCTGCTGAACTCTTTGCTTTCAAATTCTTTCCTGATGACTTGAATGAGATTGAATTGGGATAATAACCTCTTGATAGGCTTCTAGAGATGAGAATAATGATTGGTCCCCTGTTGTATGACTTGCTATGCTTATGCTATGCAGATGATTAGTCTATGTACATGACTCTATATGCCAATGCTAATGACATTGAAACATGAACCAAGTGAATAAGGTTGGGCAAATTTTAGGGTGCAACATCCGGCTACAATCAGATCAAGATGGCACCGGAGGATATGTAGAAAACTACGTTTATCACGCCTTGGGGAACGTTTTGCTACAAGGTAATGCCTTTCGGTCTGAAGAACGCAGGGGCCACTTACCAACGAGCAATGGTTACTTTGTTTCATGACATGATTCATCATGAGATTGAAGTCTATGTTGATGACATGATTGCGAAGTCCCAAACATAGGAGGGGCATCTGGTCAATTTGCTGAAGCTTTTTGAGAGGCTTAGGAAGTTCAGGTTGAGGCTGAATCCTAACAAGTGTACTTTCGGAGTACGGTCCGGAAAGTTACTGGGGTTTATCGTGAGTGAAAGAGGCATCGAGGTTGATTCTGCGAAAATAAAAGCCATACAAGAAATGCCAGCGCCAAAAACAGAAAAAGAAGTTCGTGGTTTCCTGGGCAGAATAAACTACATTGCAAGGTTTATCTCTTAGCTCACGGCCACGTGTGAACCGATGTTCAAGCTGTTGAAGAAAGATCAGGCGATTATCTGGAACGAGGATTTCCAGAAGGAATTCGATAAGATAAAGCAGTATCTACAGGAACCTCCAATCTTGATACCCCCAGTGGCCGGACGACCCTTAATCATGTACTTGACAGTTCTTGAGAATAGTATGGGGTGTGTTCTCGGTCAGCATGACGAGACGGGCAGAAAGGAGCATGCCATTTACTACTTGAGTAAAAAGTTCACAGACTGTGAATCTCGTTACTCGATGCTGGAGAAGACGTGTTGTGCACTAGCCTGGGCTGCCAAACGTTTACGACAATACATGCTCAACCACACCACCATGCTAATTTCGAAGATGGATCCAATCAAGTACGTCTTCGAGAAGCAAGCGCTTTCGGGCAGGATTGCCAGATGGCAAATGGTGTTGACGGAATATGACATTCAGTACGTTTCCCAGAAGGCCATCAAGGGAAGCGTATTGTCTGAATACCTTGCCGAACAGCCGATCAAGGATTATCAGCCAATGAAATTTGAATTCCCTGATGAGGATATCATGTTTCTCAAAGCGAAAGATTGCGATGAACCGTTGCCCGACGAGGGTCCAGATAGGAAATCCCAGTGGAAATTGATATTCGACGGGGCGGTTAATTCTTATGGAAGTGGCATTGGGGCAATCATCACGACCCCCCACGGATCCCACATCCCGTTCACTGCGAGACTGACGTTTCCGGTCACCAATAACGAAGCGGAGTACGAAGCATGCATCATGGGTCTAGAAGAGGCAATTGATTTGAGAATCAAGAACCTAGACGTATATGGTGACTCGGCGCTTGTGATCAACCAGATTAAAGGGGAGTGGGAGACTCGTCAATCGAATTTGGTGCCGTACATGAACTATGCCAGAAGGCTACTTCCGTTCTTTGATCGAGTGGAACTCCATCATGTGCCCAGGGCCGAGAATCAAATGGCTGATGCCTTAGCCACATTGGCTTCGATGTATAAAGTCAATTTTTGGAATGAAGCTCCAAGAATTGTCCTTTCTCGTCTTGATAGACCGACATTCGTCTTTGCGATCGAGGAAGCCTCCGACAGCAAGCCATGGTTCCATGATATTCAGACCTTCCTTATGACTAAGGAGTATCCTGAGGGAGCGTCAACCCAGGATAAGAAGACTCTGAGGAGGCTGTCTGGAAATTTTTATCTCAATCCTGATGGAGTTTTGTACAAGAGAAACCATGATCTCGTGCTACTCAGATGTGTAGATGAGAGAGAGGCGAGTATGCTCATGGAAGAAGTCCATGAAGGCACATTTGGTACGCACGCTGGCGGGCATGCTATGACGAGAAAGATCCTGAGAGCAGGATACTATTGGCTGACGATGGAGTCTGATTGCTTTAAATTCGCGAAGAGATGTCATAAATGCCAGATTTATGCTGATAAGAGTCATGTGCCGCCGTGCCCGTTAAATGTCATGTCCTCCCCGTGGCCGTTCTCCATGTGGGGCATCGACATGATAGGCAAGATCGAGCCCACTGCGTCTAACGGTCATCGCTTCATTCTAGTAGCTATCGACTACTTCACCAAGTGGGTGGAGGCAGCCTCATATGCTAATGTGACCAAGCAGGTGGTGGCTAAATTTATAAAGAGAGACATCATCTGTCGTTATGGAATTCCCGAGCGGATCATTACTGATAATGGTTCGAATCTGAATAACAAGATGATGAAGGAGCTGTGCCAGAGTTTCAAGATTGAACACCACAACTCATCTCCTTACCGACCGAAGATGAATGACGCCGTTGAAGCGGCCAATAAGAACATCAAGAAGATTGTTTAGAAGATGGTTGTGACCTACAAAGATTGGCACGAGATGTTGCCATTTGCACTACACGGTTATCGTACGACGGTACGTACGTCAGCCGGGGCAACTCCTTTCTCCTTAGTGTACGGTATGGAAGCTGTCCTACCATTAGAAGTGGAGATCCCTTCTTTGCGAGTTTTGGTTGATGTGAAACTCGACGAGGCGGAATGGATTACGAACCGACTGAACTAACTCAGCCTGATGGACGAGAAGAGGTTAGCATCGATTGCGCACGGTCGTCTGTACCAAAGCCGAATGAAGAAAGCTTATGATAAGAAGGTGCGGCCTAGAAGCTTTCAGATGGGTGACCTCGTCCTGAAGAAGATTCTTCCTCCACACTCCGATCACCGGGGCAAGTGGACTCCCAATTACGAAGGTCCGTACGTCGTCAGCAAGGTCTTCTCGGGAGGAGCTTTGTTGTTATCCACGATGGATGGTGAAGATTTTGCATCCCCGGTGAACGCGGACGCGGTTAAAAAATACTTTGCTTGAAAGCGACCCGCTGGACAGTAAAAAGAGAGTCCAGGAAAAAATGGGGCATCCCGGCGAACCATAAAAAAGGAAAAAAGGTTCGGGCAAAAATTAGGGATATAAAAGAAAATAATGTACACCCGCAAAGTCGAAAACCCGGATGGGCGACTTTGGCAAAAAAGGGTATCCCGGTGAATCGAAAACCCGGAAGGGCGATTCAGGCAAAAGTTAGGGATTTGAAAAAGCAAATGACTGCGTTCCGCGTGTGGAATTTCATTGTTTAGTGGTTCGGAAGACCCGAGGGCCGTTTATCTGAATCAATCTCTTCTGAAGCTGAAGCGTCAGAGAAGTATCAAAGTCGAGTGGGTCATAGAGGGATCAACTCATGGTGTTCGTCTACGCCTCATTGCCGACATTTGTATATACTGATGTATATTTGTGTTTTATTTTTGCGCGGCTTCCTCATTCCAGGGGCCTGCATCCGTTGTAAAACATTTTTACCCATTCAGGGGTTCGTTATCAATAAAATGTATACTATTCAGCAATTCTGTTTGTCTGTTTAGCATTTACCTGTTTTGTTTGCAAAAAAAAAACGCCGATGTTTTTGACAAAATGCGCATACATAAACTTACTGGCCAAGGCCACTGATTATTAAAACAATGAATTACTCGAACATTGTCACAAGATGATAACCTTGATAGGTCCCTTCGAGAAGGGTATCTTGTCTGTTTGTTTGTGTTGTTACAGGTACAACATATACCAGACAGTGCGTCGTGCGCACCCCCAAGCAGGATGATTCCTTCTTCTCCAGCAAAGTTCAGCAACCTCTCCCCGCAGAGTCTGAACGTGAGATCGTAAGCATTGATATGTTCTCCCCCAGGCAGAGAAGATTCTCTCCCCAATCAGATGCATCCTGAAGGATCACCATCTCCCTAGCTGAGTCATATACTGAAGTGTGCAGCAATTGATAGTTCCAGACTAAAGTCTTCAGCAGAATTGAAATTCCCGGCAGAGTTGTACTCTCCCCAGATAGCTGGATGATTCCTTCTTCCCCAGCCGAGCCTGCAGTTCCCCAAGAGAGCCGAGTCCTCGGAAGCCGTTGAGGCCATGATTGGTTCTCCCCAGTAGAGTGTTGGATAGCTGATGCTGTATTTCCCCGCCGGAGTCGTTACCTCCAGGAAAGCTCTGGCTGCGAACGCCACGCAGTTTATTTCTGCGATTGACATCGCTTTCCTCAGCAGGTCTGGGTTCTCGTAGAGCTTCGTTCCCCTGCAGCAGTCAACTGAAGTTTGCTTCCCCATGCGGATTCTGATTGAGATTGGCGTGACCTTTTCTCCGTGGCAGGATGATTCCTTCCCCCACCAGAGTGGTTCTTTCTCCTTGACGGGAGGATTCCCCCTTCAACATTTATTTTGCTGACGGGGTCGCAGCATTTTGCATGATTGCATAGCATTTACCAAAAAAACGCGTAGCATTTCCACCGTGTGGAGCATTGCGTCGTTGTCAAAGCATATGCATATGAAACATGAGCTAGGTCGTTACTGTTCTTGTTTTGGAGGTGTTCCTCCGCGGAGCCGCTTGCTCAAGATGATTCTTGGATTCCCCCAGCAGAACGGTTTGATCAAGATGATTCTTGAATTCTCCCCGACAAAGTCGTTTGCTCAAGATGATTCTCGAAATCCCCAGTGGAGTCGCCAGAGTTGGTTGCTCAAGTTGATGCTTAGAGTCCCCGACAAAGTGTTTGCTCAGGATGATTCCTGAAATCTCCTGCAGAGTTATTAGTCCAGGATGATTCTTGAAGTCCCCGACGAAGTTATTTGTTCAAGATGATTCTTGAAGTCCTCAGTAGAGATGACTCACCCAGAATGATTTCTGGACCCCGAAGCAGAGTGACTTGATAGTTCCCCAGAATCCCCAGCGGAGATGTGTCATACCCAGCAGATTTCTAAGCAGCGAAGTTGAAACTTCCCTCGAAGACTTGATGATTGAAGTCCAACCGTATTGACGAAGCAGTTCTCCCGGCTGATACGGAGTGCCTGATGGTAGAAGTTGGATATCCCCAATTGGTTCATGATTGACTGAGAATTCCATCCTCGACTTATTGACGAAGACCGGCTGACGCCCGAAAATTCCCTTGAATGCCCGACGACATGATTAGCTTGATTGTTAAAAGTCCCCAACAACTTGATAAGTCCCGAGGAATTCTGATGCCTGACGACATGATCAACCATGTACCGCTGGTTACCGTGTGACCAATTCCCCAGCTAGTTGCCGTGCAGCTAATATTTCAGTTTTCGAAGATTTGTTCCCATCAGAGTACCGTGTACTTGTGCAGTTGGCAAATTTCCGGGTTTATTGGTATTCAACCGTCTCATACCTTGATTGTTTGAGAGCCGTTCACTTCTCACCCAGTCAGGTCCAAGCCGTTTGAATAGGGGCAGCTGTTGCACCCCAAAATTTGCCCAACTCTTCTTTACCTAGCTTGTGTTTCATTTCATTCACATTAGCATTATCATTTGCATTTCATTGACATGTGTGCAGGAGATCAAGAGGTATGATAACCAATCAAGAGCTACACAAGACCTTGAAGCTAGTTAAGAAGCTTGTTCAAGTGTTCAAGGGTTGATATCCTTGTCAGAGAAGTTAAAAGATCCCCAGAGAGAGTGGTTGAAACCAAGGGTGTGTGCCTCCTAACTTGAGAGTCGTGGGAGCTCCTCAGATGATTATGAAGCCAGGAATGTAGACTTGAAGCCTTGAGAGAGATTATGAGATGTCTTGAAAGCCATCATGAAGCCTAGATAGGTCATTTTGCAAGATTAAGAAGACTCAGCCATGAGTGGTGCAGCTAGGGTTTGACTGGGTCAACCCTAAGTCAACTGAGGATTTGAAAGGGATTGAGACCTAATTAAAGAACCATGTGATCATGGATTGATGAATTGAGATGCCATAAGGATGATTCCAAGGTCAACTCATCATGATTGAAGAGTTTGAGAAGTTTCAAGCTAGGGTTTCTAAGGCTTGACAATGTAAAATCCCCTAGTTTGACCCCTATCTTCAAGGCAGTTTAGCTCAAGATGTGATTGTTATCTAATATTTCCCCCAACATGAATGTTGTAGAGCTTGATCTTAGATTTAATTTGAATGCTAGAAGTCCTTGATAGGATTTGTAGAACTCAAGTTATGACTTTGGCAAGTTACAGGTCATCTGAGGTATGTGAACTTGGGGGCTTGAAAGTTACCTAACTTGCATCAAACTTTTGCCCTAGAAGGATGATTCCTATGGATTTTTGGTCAACATGAATGTTGTTCCTTATCCTCTTAGCTTTCTAGAGAGTACTAGAAGTCCTTGATGGGGTTTGTAGAACTCAAGTTATGGCTTTGACAAGTCAATGGCATTTTGGTCATTTGGAGATTACAGGTCATTTCAATCATAAGGCCATAACTCCTATTTCCAAGCTTCAAATGGAAAAATGTTCAACATCAAACGTGTTCAAAATGATGTTTTAAGGCTAGTAAAGAGGTCATGAGATGATGGGAATGCTTGTAGCTCAAAGTTGCAAAAATGACCTAAAATAAGGGCATAAGTTAAATAAACCAAAGTTGGAAATTGATATTTTCAATCTACACATCCAAACCATGGCATGTAATATATCATTTTGACTCTAGAAAACATTTTAAGAACATTGGTTTAGCCACATTTTTGAGTTGAGGTCTAATTTGTGGACTTGCTTTGAAAGGTGATTACTTACATCATAAGTAACATGTGCAAAACCTAGAATCAAGGCATAACCAAGGCCCTTTGCAAGCTGAACACTTTCAAAATGTCACTAGGGGAGAAATTGGAAGTGAATGAGGTTGGTTTCAAGCTGTTTGCAGAACTATGCATAGCATGGCATATGGTTGAAAATCTCATGACACGAGAGATTGAAACTCTCATTAGAAGGATCTAGAGGGTTCTATATCACCCACAGATCATCTATATATTGAGTAGAGGTGATCCAATGCAAGGGTTGGTGATGATTGAAGGAAAGAGCATAGATTGAGATTGAAAGTGCATAGCTTGCAACTGAATTCGGTTTCACCAATTTCTTCACTTTCCATCCATTTTCTTGATTGCAACTTCTTCCATGGATGCTAGGGATTGAATCCAGATCATAATCCAAGAGAATTTGTGGCTGAATCGTGTATGAACAATTGAATTTTTCCACCTGCAACTCACCATCGGGTTTCAAGATCCAGGAGCTTTCAACCAGTTCTATTGCATACAGAAGCAAGGAAAGGGTCCATTGATCGTGTCTGGAAGGTTGTAGAGCTTGATTTGAAGGTTTAGTGCATCTGTTCGTCAAGAATTTTCAGGTTAGTAACTTTCTTCCTCCAACATGAATTAGGTAGAATCAAGATGAATTAGGGTGTTAAATGCATTGTAGAATGGTATAGGATTGATTTCAGGCCATTAATTTGAGAATTAGTGACCAATCTAGGGTGTTACCATTTTCGGTTGAGATTTGGTTATGGTGAATCTTGAGGTTTCAGAGAGAATTAAAGGCATGAATGAATTCGTGAGGGAATTTGGGACATGTTTCATTAAGGGATCGTGGCCTATAGTGGACTCTAGGTTGAACTAGGGTTGTGGAATGGTGACCGGAGCTGCGCGCAAAGTTCAGAGGTTCAAAAGGTAGAAGATGACTCTAGAGCCATTGGATGTGGTGAGACCTTTGACTAGAGGAGTGATCCAACGACCACGTTTTAACTTCAAGTTGTGAAGGATCTGAATTAATGAAACGCATCGTTTCACTTGAGTGCTGATGCTGGGCTTAGTGAATTGGCTGATATTCACACCCCCCTGAAGGCCCAATCCATTATTTGAACTGATTCTGGTTACTATCTGCACCGTGCATTTACCTTTTTATTTGGATTTCCTTTTATTTTTCCATTTTTGTTTATGGTTCTTGTAAAAATCATATAAAATTGAAAATTGATCCAATTAATCCCATTCTTTTTGAATTATACTCATGATTGAGTCTAGTATTTTTTAGAAAAAAAATATTTTCATTTCATGCATTTTCTGATTTTATGAGAATTTTATATTTTAATTGATATTAAAATGGTTATGTTTGACACCTAATTTTGTGGAATTTTGTGTGATCATGTGGTGATGATTTTGATCCTAATTTTTTGTGTGTGGTTAGGTTAGACATGTATGCTCCCATAGCATTTTTCTCACATTTTTGTGATGAAAATAGGTGTGGTTTCTAGATTGAGCTTTAGGTGCTTCCTTTTAGGGTTTAGATTTAGTACCTTGTGGTGTAGAATTTATTTCTAGGTCTTATTTGATGATTTGATCTATGGAATTAATATGGTAGAGTCATGATTGACCTAGGTTCCCATAGTTATTTTTGTAGGATTTTACAATTGGTTTTAGTATTTTAGTTAGGATTAACTTTAGTACTAGGTTTTAGGTGATCCTAACTTACTAACTCAAATAGATTAACTTCTTTAATCCCCTTAGACTAGGGTTTTGCTTTGTTTGCCTTTGGTTGAGATTGAAGACAAGTTGAAGACAAGGTGAGGATGCTTGAAGTTGCTTGAAGTTGCTTGGAGCTAGGAGTTGCTTGTGCCTGAAGGTGTCTGATGAAGATTTAGGAGGTAGGAGCCATAGGGAGAGCCTTATAACTAGAATGATTTCTTTCACAAATATGGAAAGCATCTTGTGCTTCCATTCCTCCCAATGACTAAAAGTCCTTCTAAGATATTCACATCCCTCCTTTGGAGGGATGAGTGGCTTTATCTGGGAAGTAGAACTTTGAGGGAACCAGTCTCTCATAATGATGAACTCTTACAGGCTTCCTTTGGTTGTCAATAAGCTGTTTATCATTTCCACTCATTCTGTTAAATCAATTGTCTTCTGGTTTGAGTATCTTGAAATATGTTGGACTTGAGTTTGAAGATGAGGACTTCATTGAAGAATGTGGAAGAGGATGATTCCTTGAGCATTGCCATTGCAGCTGAAGCTTGAAGAGCAAGAAGAACAAGTTGATACTTGAAGATCCAATGGGGATTGAGTTAAGAGCTGAGGCTTGAAAAAGAATTGAAGGATGAAGTTGACACTTCCATGTGATTGAAGATTACCCTGAGAAGCTGAAGCTTGGGGGAGAAGAAGACCAAGTTGATACTGGTGAAGCAAAGAGAGCTGAAGCTTGAAGACTAAGTTGATACTTATGAAGAGGATTCAATTGAGATTGAGTGTAGAGCTGAGGCTTGAGGAACAAAGGATAAGTTGACACTTACATTGATGCTTGGAGAGCCTGAAGGAATCAAGTTGATACTTGTAGAGTGAAGCCTGAAGGTGGAATTGACTGAGGAGCTGAAGCTTGGAGAAGAGAGAATAAGTTGACACTTATGTTTGATGGATTGAAACCCTGGAGAAGCAAGTTGATACTTGCCATGAGAGATAGTAGCCTTGAAGGGTGATTGAAGTCTGAAGACTGGATTGCTGTCAGAAGAGCTGAAGCTTGGAATTGAAAGAGGGATTGATCTACTTTCTTTTCTTGTCTGTTTCCTTTTCTGTATTGCTGTGCCTTGTTTGACTTGCTTGATGCATTAGAATAAGCTCATATTTAGACTGACTTAAGCTAGGAGCATGATTGCACTAGAGGTTGAGTTGCTCCCTCTGCTTGTATTTTTACTGTATGGCTTTGCTTGCGGGTATTCGGTAGAGCCCAGCTCCCTTGCCCATGTGGTTTGTGTTTGCTTGATAGCATGTTATTTCTTCTGTATGATTGCAACTGTTATTCTATTTTGCTTGATAGCATGTTACTTTTTCTGTATGATTACAGTTATTCATATCTGGCTTGAGGTTGAGATGAGCTTGTGGAGGCTGCTGCCCCATACACATTTCCTCCCTCACTTGCATTGCATGCATTTTACAGTCATTTACTGTATATCTGTTTACTGTTTAAGCTGATGTTTTATCTGTTTCTGTTTACCATTGACATGATCCCATAGGAATCCCATTTCCTTTGATAAGAAAGTGATGATAGAACTTTAGGTTGAAACCTATGCATGATAACTTCTAGGAGATCCCTGTTTCAAACCTCAACCATAGGATGAATCCTTGACATGACAATAGTAGGACTTGATAGTCTCCCTTTAGTTGAGCCTGTTCTCTTCTCATCCCAAAACAGCTTAAGATACAGTAATCATGAATGATATCTTTCGTACGTTACGAGCCTTAAGCTATCTGAGAAAGGATTGTTGGAGAGCTTCTTTTCAACAGTCTGGATGTTTAGTATGGTACCCTTTGGGTGACATACGATGCATTCACTCTCAGGTCATAGTCTTTAGTGCGATTGAAATTGCAAACACAATACAAAACAGTTCTTCCGTAAAAGGCAGAAAACGAACTTCAAACTTTTTTGCCCCGTGGGCCCATAATTCAAAGGAAGCTTTTCTGAAGAAAAGAGTGTCGTTAAACTTCAGTTCTACCGCAAACAGGCTTTGTCCCTAACTGCTGGAAGTGCTGTTTAACCCTACTCGATAAAACACATGAATCTGAATCCCCGTAATCCGTGTTAGCCCGAACTACGTAAGCTCTGATCTCTCATACCTGTTGAGAGTACGTAGGCACAATACTGATGTATTGGCGAGCCACCTTTCCCGTAACCCGTAGTTAGTCGAACTACGTTGACTCTGATTTCTCATTCTCTGATGAGAATACGTAGGCATAAAGCGCGACGCTTTGCCGAGTCATTTTTCTTTTCTTTTTAAGCCAGCCTTGATAGGTAGATAGATAAACCAACTCGTCCAGTAAACACAACAAGCATGGATCCCGTCGAGTACGACAGACGTGAGGGGTGCTAATACCTTCCCCTTGCGTAACCGACTCCCGAACCCAGACAACGGTTGCGACGACCTTGTCTTATACCTTTTCGTCAGGTTTTTCCGATCGTTTCCTTTCTCGTTCCGAGGGATAAATAACGAAAGATGGCGACTCTTCTGTTTTGCCGACACCTTATTTTCGCGGAAGCGACAGTCATTAATAAACAATTACATATTTTTTAAATTAATTTCAAGGTGATTATTATTTGCTTTGTTAACTAATTTTTTATTTATGGTTAACTCCACTTTCTTATTGATGATGGGCGTGACAAAGAATTCATACTTGCTTTTGCTGCAAAGAAATGGAAGAATGGCCGACATCAATTGTTTCGCCAATTTTGTAGATGGGATCCCACTTTGGAGGAAAATCTTCAAAACTATCCAATATGCAGAGGCATTCTGGAAAATGATTGGGCTATTTTTGTTCAATATAGGCGGAAAGAAAAAACACAGGTAATATTAGTGCTTTTATTTGTTAGATTTATCTGGTTTGTATGTTATCCCTATCTATAACGCATGTTTTTAATTGTTAACTATGTAGAGAATATTAGAAGTAATTCATATTTATTAGTTGTACTATTTTCTTAGCCCCTAAGTTTGTTAGAGGGTATTTTAGTATTTTTATCATATTCTAGTAACCCTAGTTTTAGCTTATAAATAGGGTAACAATCATTGCAATTTAGTAGTGTGTGTGTAGCCGTCATTCTCTTAATAGAATATTTCTCTATTCATAATTTCACTACAAGAAAAAAGGAGATTTACGACACTTGAGTTGCGACAGTTATCACAAAATCGTCCTTATTCCTGTATTGCGACAGTTGTCACGACAGTTAGGGTCAACTGTCATAGATTTTTTGCGACAGTTATCAAAAAACCATCCTTATTCCTGGACTACGACAGTTCTCACGATGTTTTTAGCCAACCGTCGCAAATTTTTTAGGCATGTTGTATAAAATAATGCGACAGTTACCAATGAACCATCCTCTATCCACACCCGCGACAGTTAAGGCGAACTGTCGCAATTACTTTAGCCCATCATAATCACTATTTTTTTTTATTTCTTTAATTTTCCATTTTTTTCTTCATTTTTATTTTCTAACCTTTTCAATTTTATTATTTAATTTAATAAATAATTATTATAATTTTTATAATAATATAGTTTAATATTTTTGTCTAAAATAATAATAAAATATTTTCTATTTTATTATATAAATAGTTAATTTTTATTAAAATTAATTTTGATAATAATAACCGACCTTCACTATAACATTTTTACTCTATAGCAACGCCTAATTTTCAAGAAGTAAAAAAATTATTCTCGTAGAGAGTAATAGGCAACTAATTATATAATTTATTGCGGTAGTTTATATATTTTTTTGTAAATTTTATACAACAGTGCAAAATTGTTTTTATAGAGAACAATGAAAACGGCTCCAATTAACAATGATTAAACCCGTTTTTATATAATTTTTAATTATTTTAATAAAATATTATTTATCACCACCGTATTACCTATCTAATTTTTTTAATAAATTTTTTTAATTGTCCCTCCCAAATGTAAACATAAAATTTTCAATGTTCCCTCAGAAATTGATTTTAACGCACATAGTCCCTCCCAAATTAATTCTAACCACATAGAGAGAAGAAACATTCTTTCCAAATCCGATATCCATTTTGTAACCCTAACATTTTGTTCTTCATCCCATATGTAACCGCGATACGCATCAAATCGGAACCAATCAACACTGCGATCCTCAACTCTTTAACTCCTCAATCTATATCCATGTTCCTCTCGTGCATACTCGACATTCACTCCGAACAGAAAACATCTATCCGTAAACAACGTATCAAACTCATGGGAACAATGGCGGAAGTTTACGTAGCTCTAGTCCTTCCACATCTTTCCAAAATGGTTGCCACAGTTGTTAAATGCTTTAGGGATTCAGATTCTTCGGTCAGAGAAGCCTGTGTTGAAATGGTTGCGGTAGTAGCTTCTAAATTGGGTAATCAAAATAATGAAGATAAGGTGTTTGTGTTATTGGCTAGTCCAATTTTCGAAGCGCTGGTTGGTGAGCAGAATAAGCATGTTCAGTTTGCTTCTGCTTTTTGTCTTGCTACTGTTATTCACAACACGCATAGTCCTCCTATTTCGATTTTGCATTACATGTTGGTTAGGATTCTTAAGTTGCTTAAAAATCCACATTTTATGGCTAAACATGCACTCATTGAGTTGAATAGGAGTATCATTCAGGGTGGGGGAGCTTTTACACAATGTGTTTTGACTACTACTGTTGCTGGTATTAGGGAGGCCTTAAAAGATACTGACTAGAAAACCCGGAAAGAGGCTTCTGTAGCATTGGGACAAATTGCTTTGAGTTATGCGTCTTTCTTGTTGCCTTTAAGTCCTTCTTGTATTCATTCTCTTGACTTCTCAAGGTTTGACAAGGTGATTTCTGACTCAGATTTTGTACTTGTATGTTTCTTAATTTCCATGTTTCTTGTCAACTTATATACTGATAATTGGTTATAGGTTAAACCGGTTAGGGATGCTGTTTTGCAAGCTCTTAATTGGTTATAGGTCAAACCGGTTAAGGATGCTGATTAAAACCGGTTAGGGATGCTGTTTTGCAAGCTCTTAATTGGTTTTGCAAGCTCTTAAGATTATTGAGTTCTTAATGAAGAATGTTCTATATATGAAACTTGATTATTGTTAGTTATTTTTAACCATCAGTTTTTGTTTTTCTTTTGCAGCTAATCAATTATCTTCTAATCTCGGCTCAATATGGTATGTTATTTGTCATTTTTATTTTAGTTTATATGTTCTTGATTCAGAATATATTTTAATGTTGAGTTCTTTGTTGCTTATTAAGGTTATTATTAATGTGGTAGCATTAACTATTTTTTCTTGTAGAATTCGGATAAAATCAGTTGAATGAGGATTTGCAAGAGGTGAATATTGTTTCACCTGAAAACAATTTGTCTGAAGATCAAACAAGTAATCACTCAGATGAATACGATGATGAGTCGGATGACGATTTTTTTGAGGATCTAGATCAGTTTGCTGAGGAAAATTTTGAGTTTCCGAGGAATCTGCACCAGAATGCGAGGAGTCTGCAGTCTAATGATTATTTAGATCGGTTGAATGAGGTTTTTAATGAGCATAGGAGGAATCTGCCGCAGAATGCGACTTTTGAGCATGTTTACAGTTGTTTTTCGGTCTCATCTCTCGATAGGGTATGTCATCAGATGCTTCTCGAGTATAGAATCTAAGTGTACACATGATCTTTCTAAAACATTCAATTGTACTGAATCTTTTTTTTCTGATTTTTTGCAGCCGAATATGGAACACGGTGATAAAAGTAAGTGCGCTAACATCTTACTTGGTTACATTTTAACACCTCACATACCCAGAGAAAATCAAGAAAATCAAGAAAAGGCGAGAAGAAACTCCTTTGTTTACATCTTCAAGATATGTCAGGTAAATTCTAGTTCTAGTTTCTCTACATGAATCAATATTTGATTGTATGAATATTTTGAATTCATGATTTTAACTTTTGAGTATTCTTGATGTGTTTTTTAGCTTATCTTCATGGCAATGGTGACGATGACGCTATTTTTAAGAACTGAGATGCATCGCGAGCCTTTGAATGATGGAGGTGTATTTGCTGGTGCTATATTTTTCGCGGTAGTTATGATTATGTTTAACAGAATGGCTGAACTTTCAATGACCATTGCAAAGCTTCCATGTTTCTACAAGCAAAGAGACCTTCTATTTTATCCTTCATGGGCATATTCTATACCTGCATAGATCCTCAAGATGCCTGTTACATTTTGTGAAGTCGCTGTTTGGGTTTTTCTCACGTATTACGTAATAGGATTCGATCCGAATGTTGGCAGGTAAAGAACCTTCCCCTTATATATCTGCAACATGTTAATACTACTAGTTCTAAATTTTACTTATGGTGCAAGGGTTCGTATTGGTGCATATTATTAAAGCCGTATCTTCTGCTGTTATTGATAAACCAAGTGGCTTCTGGACTATTTCGCGCTATTGCAGCACTCGGTAGAAACATGATTGTCGCCAACACGTACGGGTCCTTTGCACTTCTCACACTTCTTACACTCGGTGGCTTCATTATGTCCAGAAGTGAGTTTAAATAACAAAATTTACAAGCTTCATTTTATCATATAATGGAGCTAGATATTAATGTTTCTTTCGATTTCGTTGGCGATGATATTATGATGCAGAGGATATCAAAAGCTGGTGGATTTGGGGTTACTGGATTTCACCTTTGATGTATGGACAAAATGCTATAATGGTGAATGAATTCCTCGAAGATAGTTGGATAGGGGTTGGCGCATTAATAGGATTTATGTTTCTTTATAACATTATATTCACCGTGGCTCTCACGCATCTCAATCGTGAGTATCTATCTTCATATTCGGTTATTTAAATTTCTTATGTTAGTGAAAATATTTCATTAACAAAGATGAATGAATTTAACAGCATTTGATAAGGCACAAGCAACAATAAATGAAGAATCAGAAGACAGCGCAACGAATGGCACACTCCAAGAAGTTGAATTACCGCGTATAGGTGATCTATCGTTTTTATACCACTCATGAAAATGTGATTCATAATGTCTTTAGAATCTTAACAAACTTGCAATTGTTATGCAGCAAGTTCAGGAGAATCCTCTAGCCGCAGACAGAAACGAGGAATGGTTCTTCCTTTCGAGCCACATTCTATAACCTTCGACGAAGTTTTGTATTCGGTTGATATGCCACATGTAAGAAAATTTCAAAGTTTGTTAAAATTTAGGATTTGGTTTTTCCAAAACTTGACTCCGGAGATTCTATTTGGCAGGAAATGAAGATTCAAGGAGTAATAGAGGATAGGTTGGTGCTTTTGAAGGGTGTTAGTGGTGCATTTAGGCATGGTGTTCTCACAACGTTGATGGGAGTTAGTGGAGCTGGAAAAACTACTTTAATGGATGTTTTGGCGGGAAGGAAAACTGGTTGTCATATCGACGGGAGCATAAAAATGTCTGGCTACCCTAAAAGGCAAGAAATGTTTGCTCGAATCTCTGGTTATTGTGAGCAGAATGACATCCATTCTCCTCATGTTACTATCCATGAGTCATTGATCTACTCGGCATGGCTTCGTTTACCATCAGAAGTTGATTACAATACAAGAAAGGTTCGTATTTAAAGCTCGAGACACTTTTTGGTTTTTTTTACTTGATTCATTAATTGAGATATATGATAAATGGTTATAGATGTTCATTGAGGAAGTAATGGAGCTAGTAGAGCTGAATCCATTAAGAAACTCTTTGGTTGGTTTGCCTGGCGTAAGCGGTCTTTCAACCGAACAACGAAAGAGGCTAACTATAGCAGTTGAGTTAGTTGCCAATCCATCCATAATTTTCATGGATGAGCCTACATCTGGTTTAGATGCTAGAGCTGCTGCAATTGTTATGCGAACTGTTAGAAACACAGTTGACACAGGAAGAACAGTTGTATGCACCATTCATCAACCAAGTATCGACATATTCGAAGCTTTTGATGAGGTAAGAAAGTGTTTTCAGGTTCTTCATCTTCTGGACTTGAAAATTGAAATGACATATCTTATCTTACATATATGATTTCTTTTAGTTATTCCTGATGAAGCGCGGAGGACAAGAAGTATACGTTGGGCCGTTGGGTCGTCATTCGAGTCAATTGATTAAGTATTTTGAGAGTATTGAAGGGGTTAGTAAAATCAAAGATGGCAATAATCCAGCAACATGGATGTTGGAAGTTATGAGTTCGGCGCAAGAACTTACTTTAGGTGTTGATTTTAATGATACATACAAAAACTCTGAGTTGTTTAGGAGAAACAAGCAACTTATAGAAGAACTAGGAAAACCTGCTTATGGTTCAAAGGATCTTCATTTCTCCACCCAATACTCAAAGTCATTTTCGATCCAATGCTTGGCTTGCTTATGGAAACAACATTGGTCGTATTGGTGCAATCCGCCATATACTTCCGTGAGGTTTTTCTTCCCTACTTTCATAGGCTTGATGTTTGGAACAATATTCTGGGATCTTGGCAGGAAATAGTAAGTGAAACTTCATTATTAGCCAGTTTTTCTTTACAAAGGTTTTAAAAAGGCGGTGACCCTCTGATGGCCATCTCTACTGGGGTATCAAAAAGACCACACAAAGGTTTTAAAAAGGAAGGTGCGAGCAATGGCAAAAACAGTGATAGACAAAAACACAAAAAGGCAAAGGCATTTTGATTGATTTTAATTTTTTTTCCTGCAGAGCTTTATAACAGGCTCCACAATTTTGCTGTAATGATATTTCTAATTATTGTACATCAAAATTGTAAAGATTATTTTGAGCATGCTGCGTTTGAAAGCAGAGCTTTATAACAGGCTCCACAATTTTGCTGTTTCGTGGATTAATAATGAGTTTTGCATATATCTTTTTCATCAATATAATACAATATAATATAATATATTATAAAACAATATAATACAATATATAAAAATTAATAATAAACCGTCAAGATATCACATTCACGACAGTTTTAAACCGTCACAATCAACAATGGTAACAAAAATCAAAAGGATATTCACGACAGTATTTAACTGTTGTCATTTCCAATTTATGTTAGTTCCAACCAGTCGTGAAATAGATTTCACGACAGTTTTAAACCGTCACAATCAACAATGAAAATAAAAATCAAAAGGCTAGTAACGACGGTCTTTAACCGTCGCTATCTCCAGTTTAGGTCAGTTCAAGCCCGTCGCGAAATATAACGACGGTTGTGTGTGACGGTTTTTTCAACCGTCGCTAAACAGCCTGGGGACACACGTTTCTGCGACGGTACTACAACTGTCGTAGAATGTAATTGGTGGCGGTTTTAACCGTCGTAACCTGCCAAAATAACCGTTGCAATCCATCATTTTTCTTGTAGTGTTTATTCTACCTTTGCACCAACAATTGGTATCTAGAGCTCCGGTTCAGATTCATTGGGAAACACGGGAAACACGAGTGAACGTGAGGTCTTGTGTGTTTGATTTTTATTCTTAGATTCGTGTTGAATCTTGAACAAAATTTGATTAGAATTTTAATTCTGTGGGTTGGGAAACACTGTGTGAGAAATCTGAGTGTACTGTGCAAGGTAGAAGATGAACGGAAACGGCAACATGAACACCAAACTTCCAGTATTTGATGGCAAAAACTGGAATCGTTGGATGATCCAAATGTGTGTACTGTTTGGTGCTCAAGATGTTCTTGATCTTGTCACTGATGGTTATGTTCCAGTAGCAGCAAATGCAACAGATGAACAGAAAAACACGCAGAAGGAAGTAAGGAAGAAGGATCAGAAAGCATTGTTCTTCATTCATCAATGTGTGGATGTAAATGTGTTTGAGAAGATTGCAGATTCAACAACAGCAAAGACTGCGTGGGACACACTGGTGAGATGTTATGGTGGTGACACATCAGTGAAGAAGGTGAAGCTTCAGTCCTTGAGAAACCAATATGAGAATCTCAACATGAAGAATAATGAGAAAGTCTCTGAATACATATCCAGAATGATTCTGATCACTAATGAGATGAAGGCGTGTGGAGAAACTCTTTCTGAAGAAGCAATCATTGAAAAAGTATTGAGATCCCTTACCCCTCAATTTGATTACATTGTGGTAGCAATAGAACATTCCAAAGATCTGAGCACCATGAGAATTGAAGAGCTGTAGAGCAGTCTAGAAGCGCAAGAGTTGCGTTTGACTGAGAGAACTTCTGAAAAGGAAGTAGAGCAGCAGGCTCTGAAAGCAACTTCTGATAGGAGGTATCAGAAACAGTCAGAAGCCAGGAGAAGATCTGATGGTGGTCAGAAGTCAGAAAGCTCAACCTCTAATAGACAAAAGAATGCTCAGAAGGGAAAAGAGAAGTATGACAAGAAGAAGATCCAATGTTACAGTTGTAAGAAGTTTGGTCACTTTGCTAGAGATTGTTGGTCAAACAAGGAGAGAAAATCAGAAGAAGCAAATATAGCCAGAAGTTCTGATGACGAATCTGTGCTATTGATGGCTTCTGAATCTGATAATATGGATCTGATAGACTGGTGGTATATGGACACTGGCTTTTCAAATCATCTTACTGGAAACAAGAAATGGCTGGTTGACTTTGACTCTGAAAAGAGAACAAAGATCAGATGTGCTGATGACAAATATCTTAATGCAGAAGGTATGGGAAATGTTAGAGTGATTCTGAACAATGGGAAAACAACATTGATTCAGAACGTGTGGTATGTACCTAGCATCAGAAGCAATCTGATGAGTGTGGGACAATTAATTGAGAAAGGTTTTTCAGTTACCATGAAGGACAATCTTCTGAAACTGTATGACTGCAATCAGAAGTTGATTATGAAGGCAGAACAGGGAAGGAACATAACATTCAAGGTGAATGTCAGAATTGCAGACTCAAAATGTCTTAGCGCAACAAGTGCTGAGAAGGAGAGTGAGCTGTGGCACAGAAGATTTGGTCATTTGAATTTCAGAAGCTTAAAACATCTGAATTCAAAGAAGTTGGTACATGGAATTCCTACAATCAAGAAGCCTGAAAAGTCATGCAAAGTTTGCATGTAAGGAAAACAACCACGATTGCCATTTGCGTCAGAAGCTTCTCCAAGAGCAAAACATGCCTTGGGAGTTGTACATTCTGATGTGTGTGGTCCATTTCCAGTAGCATCAATTGGAGGGAATAAATACTTTGTGTCGTTTGTTGATGAATTCACAAGAATGATATGGGTATCCCTTATTAAATTTAAACATGAGGTGTTTGATGAATTCAAGAAGTTCAGAATGAAGGCTGAGAATCAGAGTGGTCAGAAGTTGAAGATTCTTAGAACTGATGGTGGAGGTGAGTACAACTCCAAAGAGTTCCAGAAGTTCTGTGAGGAGAATGGAATTTAGCATGAGGTTACTGCTCCTTATACCCCTCAACACAATGGTCTTGCTGAAAGAAGAAACTGCACTTTGCTTGATATGGTGAGAAGCATGCTGTTGCACCCTAAAATTTGCTCAACCTTATTCACTTGGTTTATGTTTCAATATCATTAGCATTTGCATATAGAGTCATGTACATGGGTTACTCATCTGCATAGCATAAGCATAGCAAGTCATCCAACAGGGGACCAGTCATTATTCTCATCTCTAGAGGCCTATCAAGAGGTTATTATTCAAATTCAATTTCATTCAAGTCATCAGAAAGAATTGGGAAGCCATCAAGTCAGTAGATCAAACATTGAGTATATCTCCTAACTGAGGGAGTCTGAGGATCAACAAAGAAATTGTGAGCTATGGGCTGAGCATGGGGAGTATCTAGATATCATAAAGAGCTTAGAAAGTCATTTGGAGAAGGAGACAAGTCATTGGTGTAGTCACAAGAGTTGTGGAGGAAGACAGTCAACTAGGGTTTCATCTGGGTCAATCCTGGGTCAACCCTAGGTCAAAGGATTGTTGGAGAGGCATTGAGGGCTATTTAGGAGATGTGGGGTTAACCATTTGACATGGAGAATAAGGATATGTTGTTATGCTAAGAAGAAATCAAGAGAAACCAAGGAGAAGAGGAGGTTCTAAATTAGGGTTTCTATGTAAAATCCCCTAGTTTAGGTCAAATTTCCAAGCAAGATAAGTAAAAATTCAAGCTTCAAATGGATCCTTGGACAACATGGAACTTGTAGAGGATCTCAAGACCTTTAATTTTAGTGGCGGAAGACATCAAGGAGATTTATAGAACTCAAGTTATGGTCCTTGCAAGTTACAGGTTATCTGAGGTATCTGAAATTTTGTCTGTGAAAGTGACTTGACTTCCAAGCAATTTTTACCCCTCAAGGAGATTTCAAATGAATTTCTGGTCAACATAAGAATTGTTCCTAGTTGTCTTAGATTTCTAGAATGGTGTAGTATGCCTTCATATGATGTGTGGAACTCTACTTATGGTCTTGGCAAGCAAAGGGTATTTTGGTCATCTGAGAATTACAGGTCATTTCAACCTATGCCCAAAACTCATACAAGGAAGCTTCAAATGGAAAACTTTACAACATCAAACTTGTTCCAAATGACATTTTGAGTCTATAAAAGTGACCATGAGAGATTGGAAAGATTTATAGCACAAGGTTTCAAAATTGTTGGATTTAATGAATAAAAATGGACTTAAAAATGAGATTTTTCATACTTTGGCCAAATGAAGCAAAATTATAGGTCATTTTGAATGGAAAGATCATTTTAAAGACATTGGCTAAAGTAGAATTTTTAGCTTAGTTCATATTTTGATAGTTATTCATGGTTACTTGTAATGGAAGATACATAAACCAAATCCAAGGAAAACCATACAAGGGAAGTTTCTCCAAGCTTCTAGGAGTTTCTAACCTCATGTATATATTGATATGAGATGGTTCATGCCATGGTTGGTGATCTCATTTTCTCAAAATCACAAGTTTCACTCATTTCTCTCATTTTGCAAAAGCTTCTCAAACCCTCTCAAATCTCCACCAATCTTCACCATTCTTGTTTGGTTCTTCATCATCATCATCCAAGGATCAGAAATCACACATTTATTTGGCAAATTGAACAAGGAATCGTGCCATTCACCATCATCATTCAAGGATCACAAATTGTGGAAGTGAGAGATTCAAAGCCTTAGAGTCATACTTGTTGCATACAGAAGCCATCATTGAGTTCTTGGATCATTTTCCATTCATCACAAGCATCAGATTCAGGGATTGTAGCACCTGTTTTCAAGAAATTGCACCAGGTATGTTTTCTTTCGAATTAGCTAGCATAGTGATCATGGCATAGGATTGTTAGTATATTAGAGACCTAGGTGGTTAGGTGATGATTTTCACAGAGTTTGGAGAGGTTTAATGGAGGTTGCTCATAGTGCACCAAATCTGGTTGGATTGATATCTCATGGTTCAGTGCATGAAATTCTTGGTTTATTGGCTTGTGGTAATCATCATAAGTTGTAGATAAGTTTAGGACAAGATTTAGGGAGTTTTGGATGTGTTGATCACAGGTGTTCATGATGGATCATGGCTGTTATACCTATCGAATTGGTTTATGGGGTGAGTTTTAGGGCAAACTTAAAGCATAGTCTTGTAGAGGGGAAGAATTGGAATGATTTTGGTCTTTGGAAGTTTTGTTTTCATGGCTTGTGGAGGGAGAATGATGAGCTCGAACATGGCTGCATGGAGAGTGATTTTCTGAATTCTAGGGTTTAGTTTGGGGACGATGAAGGGGAGCCGTCCGATTGTCCTGGATAATTGACTTTTTATGCTAATCGTGTGGCCATTATTTAAACTGAAAAACGGAGGGAGAGACTTAATGTGAAACGCTGCGTTTCACTAATGGTACCACTTTGGGCCTAGACTCAGAATTCTATCCCCACCCCCAATTGAGAAGCCCAACCATTTACACGTGAATTGCTTACTTCCTGCACCGAGACTTTTTTCTTTTTTCTGGCATTTTCCCATTCGATTTTCTGAACGCGTTGGGCCTAGTGAATTTCATATTCGCACCCCATCTTCTGGCCCACATGGATAAAACAACTAGGCGCCCTTACTTTTCATACCCCCTGCTTTTATTTCATTTTAATTTTCTTTTCATTTTCATGCATTTTATAAAAATCATAATAAATCCTATATTTCATATTTTTTGATGATTCTTTTTGCATAATCTTCTTTAAAGAGTCAAGAAAATTATAAAAAATAAAAATTGCATTTTATTTTTTATTTGATATTTTTCCCATATTTTCCAAATAAATGCCTATTTTAGGGATTTCATTTCATACATGATTTTGATAAATTTTGTTCTAATAGTTGCTTTAATATTTTTGTCCACTCTTTTTAGGTTGATTAATAGACATTGTTAGCTTGTACATGCAATTTAGTTCATATTTTTAGGAATTAATTTTAGATGATTAGTGTAGGTGTGAACAACATGAACAAAATTAGGGTTTTAAATCAACTTAGGTGAAATAGTTTAATTCTTTTAGGATAGTTTAATTTGATTTATGGGGTATGGACTATAGGGGTTATGGGTATAGGATAGATCCCCTTAGAAATCACTAGGATTCCCCTACTGCTATTAGTATTACTGCTATATTTGATTGATTGGTGTGGTGTGCCCTCTGGGGATTATTGATTTGTCTGTGTGGGTATTGGGATTGTCTGGGGATTGGGGAAGCTGAAGACTTGTGATATTGAAGCCATTGAAGATCCAGAGTTTGAAGTCCAACTTCCAGAATTGATGAGGAGATTCCTGCTAGCAGCTGTTGAGGAGATTAGGGTTTAGGAGCTAGGCAGAGCTCTAGATTAGAAAGCTTGATTCTCAAACATGGAAGGTTTTGACTGCCTCCATCCCTCTCTGTGATACAGAGTCTCTCTAAGACATTCACCCCCTTCCTTTGGAAGGCTTGGTGCTGTTGTCTAGGGGATAGAACTCTTGAGAGAAAATATCTTATGTGTCAGTAGCAGTTGGTTTGCCACCCTTGGTAGTCAACTAATTGCTTAACACTCAATTCACTCTTGTGATTGATCCCTCAGCTTGGAGGATAAGACTTGAAGAAAAGCCCTTGTAGACTGAAGATTGATAACCAAAGCCCTTGCTTGAAGACTGTGGAGATGGAGAGTGATGCTTGTTGAAGCTTGTAGCTGACTGGAGAGGACTTGAAGATAGATGTGGTGCAGAACTGCTGTGGCTGTTTATTTTTGCTGTATTTCATTTCTGATGTATTGATTGGTTTTCCTGACTGTATTGTTTGCTGTTTACCCTGTTGGGTTGAAAGTGAAGTCTGTTCACTTTTGCCTATTGTTTTCTAGGTTCGAGGTTGAGTGAGACTCCCTTGCCTCGCTTGTATTGTTGCATCCATGCATTTTACCGCTTCACTGTATATATCTGATATTGTTTCTGTTTCCGCTTATCCCGTAGGATCTCTGTTTCTCTCTGTGCAAGAGAGGAACATGATAGACACTAGGTCTTAACCCATGCATGATAACACTAGGTTAGCTTGATTCCCTTTGCAACCGTAGGTTAGAGTTCTGTCTCTTCTTTCTCAAAACAAACAGAAAAACACAATAAGATTTCAAACACAATAAAAGACACTTCTTCCGTAAAAGAATGTGAACTAATCAAGACGTCATTTTTGTCCGCTGGGACTGTTAATCAGAAAAGCCTTTTTCAGAAGGAATAAAATCAACCAAGACAGACTTGTGTCGTACGTGGCCCGAACTACGCTTGCTCTGATCTTCCATGCTGTGTGGAAGTACGTAGGCATAGGATGCGATATCCTAGCGAGCAACCTTTCCCTCCTTTCCCATAGGTAGGCGAACTACGTTGACTCTGATTTCTCGTTCCAGACGGGAATACGTAGGCATAAAGTGCGATACTTTGCCGAGTCATTTTATTTCATTTTATTTTAACCCTTGACCTTAGTTTAGATAGAATAACAATCCATACCCGAAAACAAGTGTGGATCCCGTCGAGTACGACGGACGTGAGGGGTGCTAATACCTTCCCCTTGCGTAACCGACTCCCGAATCCAGGTTTTGGTTGCGACGACCATACCTTTCCCGTGTTGTGCGAGGTTTACTCTGAGCGTTTCCTTTCCCTCCCGTGGGATAAATAACGCGCGGTGGCGACTCTTCTGTTCAGCCGGCGCCGATTTTCGCAGTAGCGACAGCTGGCGACTCTGCTGGGGAACCAACGTCCCCCGGCTGCTAAGGACTGCGATAGTTCTTATGCATTTGGGATCCAACGTCCCTTAAGAGAGTCAATCCTAACGCTTGTTTTCCCGTCGAGGATTTTGTATGGATTTATATTTCTGACCTTTATTTTCAGCTTTCTATATATGGATTATTATTGCTGTATCTTGGGGTGTGACGGGTGTTCTGATATTGAGTGAGAAGCCGGACCTGGGCTTGAGTGCACCTAGAATTAGAGTAGAGATTAGTTGGCGCCCGCTTGCTTTGCTTGCTTTGGTGTCCCGCGAAATCTACACTCAGACGAGGTTCCTCTGGTTGGCCTCCTGCCCCTTCCTTTGGTTGGCGTGGGTTGCTGGTTAGTTGAATTGTCGACTCTGGGGACCGATCATTTGGAAGTTGGCTAAGTGAGGCCTCTTCAGGATTTGATGATGCCACTCCTTCTGGGAATCGTATCATCAACCCTGAAAGTCTGTGACGCCAACGACCGCATAGGATGTCATACCTTTGTCAGTTACTAGGACATCCACCTGTGAGAGGGTTTGGGGATATGCAGGTAACTAGACCTCCAGATACCGATTATTTCTTGATCAGAGTTCCTGGGTATTTATGGAAAGTTAGGAGGTCTGTCAGAGACCATGTGGAGATGTGTTATAAGGTCTGTCAGAGACCAGTTGGATAGTTCTGAGGTCTGTCAGAGACCAGTTGAATATATGATTTGAGGTCTACCAGAGACCAGTGAGAGTTATGGTTTGAGGTCTGTCAGAGACCATTGTTATATCTTTGTATTAGGTCTATCTGAGACCAGGGTTTGATGACTTCCCGAGAGTCTATCCGAGACTTCTTGATATGGTTCAGGCTATTCAGCTACTGCAGTTGGTCCCCGTTGCATGTTACTTGCATTGCATTTGTTTGCATACTCATCATCATTGCATCCCACTAACGTGTGTCTGTGCTGCAGGTGCATTTGCATTTCCCGAGTTCTAGTGTCCGGATTTCTGAGTGTTTGATCATGGCCAGCTTAAGAAGGACAGTTGCTTACAAATTGCCTACTCCTGATGTTGTTCCCCTGCTTGGGCTGATCTCTCTGGCTGATGAGGATGTTCGTAGGAGCTTCAGAATGAGCTATGGAAGACTATTGAGATTGGTGCGCAAACCCACGGAGATAGAGCTAGATGGGCTGTACGCTTTGATGCAATTCTATGATCCCGCATTGCGATGTTTTACATTTGCTGATTTCATTATGGGGCCTACCATTGAGGAGTATGTGGAGTTTACTGAGTTACCCGTGCAGAACCAGGTTCCATTCATTCATTCTGGCATTAGGCCCAAGCCAGAGGACTTGGCAAGAGCTTTGCACGTGGATGCTTCCGAGATGTTGACTACTGTTTCCCGTGGAGTTCCAGGCTTCTCGCTCCAGTTCTTGATTGGTAAAGCCCAAGAGTACGCTAAGAGCGGGTGTTGGATTGCCTTCAATGCTGTGCTGGCTCTGTGCATTTACGGTATAATATTGTTTCCCAATGTACCGGATTTCGTGGACTTCGATGCCTTCTACTTGTTTGCCGCTGGTAATCCTGTACCGACCTTGCTCGGAGATTTCTACCACTCACTGCATTATAAGAATGAGAAGGGAAGAGGAAAGAATGTTCATTTCTGTGTACCATTGCTGGATATGTGGTTTAAAAGCCACCTTCCCATGAAAGGATCTTTTGTGAAGAGTGCAACCACAGCTAGCTGGTCAGAGCGCTTGATGAGGCTATCTTCCGAAGACGTCGAGTGGTTTGATAGAGACCTGTTGGGAGCTGAGCTTATCTTCAGTTGTTCTGGGTACCCTAATGTTCCGGTGATAGGAAGAAAGGGGTGTATCAATTACAACCCTTCTCTGTTCGTCCGTCAGTTCGGATATGCGCTGAAGAACCCGCCAAAGGAGGAAGAAGTACAGGAATCTCTGTACTTCACCAGAGATTTGAAAGGGGAGTTATTAGCCAAGCTGCAGCATGCCTAGACGCGTATTAACCGAAGAGGGAAGCCGTTGTTAGGAAAGAACGACTGTCAGGCCTATGAACCTTACAGGGTTTGGATCCAGGAGAGAGCCAGTCGGTTGAGGATGCCATTTCCAGATGCACCAGTTCTTGTTTCTATTCCAGTAGCAGAGCCAACTACTGTTTATAGGGAGGCCTACGAGCAAGTTGTGAAAGAAAAAGAAGCCTTGATGAAAATCAACGAAGGGTTAGAGCAGGAGCTTGCCCAGATACGCAGTGAGAAAAACAAGGCCGTGTATGCTTTCCAACAGCAGATTGAGCTAATGAACAGATTAGGGGCTGGGTTGACTGAAGAGAAGAGGAAGCGCGAACGTCTGGGGCAAGAGTTCAGAAGTTCCCATGACATGCTTGAATCCAAGAAGAAAGCACTCGACATCGCTCACCGAGAGATCTCTTCTTGCAATAAGACCTGGAATGCCACGCTCACCAACAATAAGAAGAGGGAGGATAAGTTGAAGCAGAAAATCTCCGACCTCGAAGAGCAGTTGAAGTCCAGCATCAAGAAGTGTGAAGAAGAAGTGATGACTCAGTACAGTCTCCAGAACGCACTGAACAAGGCCATCAAAGGCAGAGATGAAGCTGTGTCTCAGAAGCGTAAGCTGGAGGATCGCTTCGGAGAGGGTGCATGGGAAGAAACTGCTGAAGACGTGCGACGTGTTCTTAAGAAAAGAAACCAACTTGTTGAAGGGCTGCTTGATCGACCAAGTCATCCGGAGACCAATAAATTGCTAGAAGAGTACCAAACTTATGGGAGGATTTGATCATTTCATGTAGTAACTTGTATGCTTTATTTGCATAGTGCTGACCATCACCAGGATTGTTGGTTGAGGTCATGCCTTCTTGTTGTACTCTCAGTGATATTGTATTCCGGGCTTATTGATTTCTCAGCAATATATGAGGCTTTCTGTGATTCAACTCCGATCTTTGTATTGATAGCACTGTCACTGCACCGACACCTTCACACTAGAATCGGGGAATGAATTTCCCTAATGCACAGACACACATTGCATTGCATTCATATTCATATTGCATTACAGGTAATCTTTGGATGGTGTCTTATTTCCTGCTCTGTACCAGGTACTTTCCAGGATTGCAGATCAGCACCCGCACCGCTATTCTACCTGCACCAACTGTCGAAGAATAATGGATCAAATGCAGAACGAGATGCAAGATGTGCGCGAGAAGTTAGCTCTCTTTATGCAGACCATGGAAGCTATTGCAAAAGGTCAGGAGAATTTGCAAGCCATGGTCCAACCTCTGTTGGCCCGAAATGCTGGTCACGGTAATGAGGATCATCAGTCTGTGCGAGTCGACACTGCTCATGGAGATGGCACTCCCACACCAGTGGCTCCGCCTGTAGTCAATATACCTGCTGCTAATGTCAACAACGCTACCGCTGCTGTGAACGGTAACGTCGGAGTTGGGAATGAGACTGCTGTCCATAACGTTGGGCTTGGTGATGTCAACTTGGGTGATAATATGGGAGGCAACGACTTTGGCAATACTGGATTCGGGTTCAACGATCAGGGATTCGATAATGCTGGGAAATACGGTTTCAATGCTCAAGGCTTTGGGCAAGATGGTTATGGTGTGGCCAATCAGGGCTACGGAGGTTTCAGAAATGGAAACGGCGCTGGGTTAATGGCTTTTGGGCCTGCTGGAGGTGTTCAGGGATACGGTAACAGAGGCCGAGGCCCGGTGATGAATCAGTTTAGGGCTGGCCGTAATAATGGATATGATGGGTATGGAGCTGGGAATGGTATGTGGCAAGAAGATCAGCAGGATGACGCTTTCTCCGGCGGAGGCTTCGAAGGGCCGATGGATGACTCCCAGAAGATCAGAATGCTGGAAGAGCAGATGAGGGGGGTCCTGAACCAAAGTGCTGTGGGCTTGGACATGGCAACAATGGGTCTGGTACCTGGCTTGAGGGTGCCAATCAAATTCAAAGCTCCTGCATTTGACAAGTATAAAGGGGACACGTGTCCGAAAGTGCATGTGCGGGCTTATTACAGAAAGATGTCCGCGTACTCAACTGATGAGAGAATGCTAATGCATTTCTTTCAAGATAGTTTGTCAGGCCCTTCCTTAGAATGGTACATGGGGTTGGAGCCAACCAATATCAAGACATGGAAACAATTGGCAGAGGCATTTGTATCTCACTACAAGTATAACAACGACTTGGCACCCAATCGGGTCCAACTGACAGGGCTGTCTCAGAAGAAGGGGGAGAGCTTTAAAGAGTACGCGCAAAGGTGGCGCGATATGGCCGCCAGGGTCCGTCCTCCTTTAGAAGACAAGGAAATGAATGACATGTTCGTCGGCACATTCACAGGCTTGTTTCATGATATGCTGTTTCATACATCCCTGGCCAGTTTTTCAGACTTAATTCTGATGGGAGAAAAGATTGAGCGCAACATTAAACAAGGAAAATTCCAGGCTGAGGAATCAACTGCATCTGGCAGTAATAGGAAGGTTTTTTGGGGGCGCCGTCAGGGCGAGGCAAGCGCAGTATTTGGAGGCCGAGGCCGAGGCCGAGGCCGAGGCAGGGGGCGAAACCAATATCATCAGCCGCAGCAGGTGGCGAGTGTTACCATCCCATATCAGCAACAACCGCTTCAACAACAACAACCGTTTCAGCAACAGCCAATGCAGCAGCAGCAGCAGCAGCCTCAGCAGGGGGCACAACAGGCTCAACGAAGATTCCAGGGTGGTAAACCAAGAAGAGTGTTTGAGAAGCCTCCCTCAACCTATGCAGATTTGTTGCAGACATTGTTGGGTTTGAACCTGGTAGAGAAGAGGACTCTGGCACCGATAACGGGAACTCCCCCGTATGGTTATGATGCAAGCAGGCACTGTGAGTTTCATTCTGGGGCTCCGGGCCACGATATAGAGGGTTGCCATGCTTTTAAGCACGTTGTGCAGGATCTTTTGGACAATAAGACTATCAATTTCGGAACGGCAGGTCCGAATATAGTGCAGAAACCCATGCCTAATCATGGGGCGAACGCCATTCTGACTGAGGAAGGGTTGAATCTGATTATGAACGTCAGCGATCTAAAGACGCCGCTGAGCGAGATAAAAAGCAGACTGTTGCAAGGGGGTGTTTATCCGGGATGTGACGAGTATTGCTTAGAATGCTGGACCCTAGCTGGGGGGTGTGATGATTTGAAGAAAGGCATTCAGGCTTTAATTGATGGAGGCACATTGCAGTTTGACCGAGCAGCAACTGAAGAGCCTGCAGGGGCAGTAGCAGATTATCAGAGTGATGTGGTCACTGTAACGATTCCCCGAAAGACAATCACTATTGCATCACCGGTTCAGCGACCACCGATCACCATAACCAAGGCCGGACCAATCCCGTACGAGAACACGAAAGCAGTCCCATGGTCATATGGGTTGGAGGTGTATTGTGACGGAATAAAGATTGATGTTAACAAGCAGCCAGCTGAGACTGTCGATAACGTTGTTGGTTCAGGAGGTATGACAAGAAGTGGTAGGATCTTCATATAGCCTGAGGTGGAGGCCGAAAGATTAGCGAAGGGAAAAGGGAAGATGGTTGAGAATGTCCCAGTGCAAGCAAGCGAAAAAGAAGCGGCATCGAAAGATGTAGAAGAGTTCATGCGCTTGATTCGAAAAAGTGATTATAAGATTGTGGAGCATCTGCAACAGACGCCGTCCAAGATATCTATCCTGTCGTTGCTCTTATGTTCTGAAGCTCACAGAAATGCTTTGTTGAAAGTCCTGGATACTTCCTTTGTACCCCAAGACGTCTCTGTAAATCAGCTGGAAGGAGTGTTGGCCCATGTGAATGCAGGCCACAGCTTGGGCTTTACCGACTTCGACTTGACCCCTAAAGGGAGGGATCATAATATGGCGCTGCACATATCTGTCGAATGTAGAGGATCAGTAATGTCGCATGTATTGGTCGACACCGGGTCGTCTCTGAATGTGATGCCTAAGAAGGCGATGATGAAGCTGGATGTTAGAGGAATCCTGTGCACGCCCAGTGACTTGGTAGTCAGAGCGTTTGACGGCACGCGAAGAACAGTCTTTGGATCGATAACATTTCCCCTGCAAGTAGGGCCGGAGGTGTTTGCGACTGAATTTTATATCATGGATATACAGCCTGCGTACAGCTGCTTGCTCGGAAGACCCTGGATTCATGGGGCTGGGGCAGTCACGTCTACCCTGCATCAGAAGTTGAAATATATGGTCGGAGACAGCGTAGTCACCGTATGCGGAGAAGAAGACATCCTGGTCAGCCATCTGTCGTCATTTAAATATGTGGAGGTCGACGGAGAGATCCACGAAACACCTTGCCAGGCATTCGAAGGGTTGCGTATCAAGGACAAAGGTCCCGGGCCAAGCAAAGTGTCAGAGATAGCCGTCTCGTCGTATAAAGAAGCTCAAGCTCTAGTGGAGGCAGGAGAAGTGACGGGCTGGGGCAAAGTGCTGGATATCCCTGTAAAGATGGACCGTTTCGGGCTGGGATACCAACCGTCGTCGTCAACACCTGCCGTGGGGCCACCCCGTTTCAGAGGGCCAATAACCATCTCCGCCAGTGGAGTATGTCATGAAACCATCAATGCTGCTTCGGAGTCTGACGAAGGAGACAGTGACTGTGATATGGATGCCTGGATTCAGCCAAGCACGCCAGGACAAGGACTGTGCAACTGGTCCATTCAGGAGCTTGTTCCTGTGACTCTTAAACAGTAATGCTTTGCTTTATTAATTGTTGAATACTCTGATGTCTTGCCCGGGGCATCAGGATTTGCTTAGGGCTATGTTGTTATGAACATTGCGTGTTAATCATTAAATAAATGGCGTTTTTTCATGTGCAAATACTGTAATCTCTGTCTTTCTTGTTTTGTATTTTTCAATAAAATGGCAACGTGGTTATTCGCTTTATACGCATTTTGAAGCACTTAACCATTCCTTTTGCAGGATAACATTTTCAGATGACATCCTTGAACCACCTATGACTCGTCCCGACTTCGAGCACCCGGTATTTCAGGCCGAAGAAGAGGTTGTCGAAGATAGTGACGTTCCTGAAGAACTGTCTTGGTTGGTGAAGCAAGAGGAGAGAGCCATTCTGCCTCACGACGAGGTCATCGAAATTATCAACTTGGGGTCGGAAGGGGTTGAGAAGAATATTCGTATCGGAGCCGCGCTGCAGAGCGATATCAAGCGAAGACTGGTTGAAATGCTCCGAGAGTATAGTGATGTATTCGCTTGGTCGTATGAAGATATGCCAGGGCTCGATACAGATATGGTTGTGCACCGCCTGCCACTGAAAGAAGAATGCTCGCCGGTCAAACAAAAGCTTCGCAGAACTCGACCAGACATGGCAGTGAAGATCAAAGAGGAAGTTCAAAAACAGTGGGATGCTGGTTTCCTGGCTGTGACAAAATATCCCTCATGGGTTGCTAACATCGTACCAGTGCCAAAGAAAGACGACAAGGTTCGAATGTGCGTGGATTATAGAGATTTGAATAAAGCAAGCCCAAAAGACGATTTTCCACTTCCTCATATTGATGTGCTAGTCGATAATACTGCTCAATACTCCGTATTCTCCTTCATGGATGGCTTTTCAGGCTATAATCAGATTAAAATGGCGCCAGAGGATATGGAGAAGACCACTTTCATAACGCCTTGGGGAACATTCTGCTACAAAGTGATGCCCTTTGGTTTGAAAAATGTTGGGGCAACATATCAGCGTGCGATGACGACTCTTTTCCATGATATGATGCATAAAGAGATCGAAGTTTATGTTGACGATATGATTGCCAAATCCCAGACGGAGGAAGGGCATCTGGTGAATCTGTTGAAGTTATTCAAAAGGCTTAGGAAGTTCAGGCTGAGACTGAACCCTAACAAATGCACCTTCGGGGTGAGATCGGGTAAACTGCTGGGGTTTATCGTGAGCGAGAGAGGAATAGAGGTCGATCCTGCTAAAATAAAAGCAATTCAAGAAATGCCGACGCCTAAAACAGAGAAAGAGGTGCGCGGGTTTTTAGGGAGGTTGAACTACATCGCTCGGTTCATATCTCACCTAACAGCCACGTGTGAACCATTGTTCATGTTGTTGAAGAAAGATCAAGCTGTAACATGGAACGAAAATTGTCAAAAGGCGTTCGATAAAATAAAGCAGTATTTGCAGGAGCCTCCTATTTTGATACCCCCAGTGGCAGGTAGGCCCTTGATCATGTATTTGACGGTTCTTGAGGGAAGCATGGGTTGTGTTCTCGGTCAACACGACGAGACAGGAAGAAAAGAGCATGCGATCTACTACTTGAGTAAGAAATTTACAGATTGTGAATCTCGATACTCAATGCTTGAGAAAACTTGTTGCGCGCTAGCCTGGGCCGCCAAGCGTCTGAGGCAATACATGCTGAATCATACAACCATGCTCATCTCGAAGATGGATCCTATCAAATATGTATTCGAAAAGCAGGCGTTGTCAGGGAGAATTGCCCGTTGGCAGATGGTCTTGACTGAATATGACATCCAATACGTCTCGCAAAAGGCTATAAAGGGAGGTGTGCTGTCTGAGTATCTGGCAGAGCAGCCTATTGAAGATTACCAATCGATGAGGTTTGATTTTCCTGACGAGGATATCATGTACCTAAAGATGAAAGATTGTGAAGAGCCGTTACCAGATGAAGGGCCAGAGTTGGGTTCCAAATGGAAGATGATATTTGACGGAGCTGTGAATGCTTACGGTAGCGGAATAGGGGCAATCATCACTACGCCGCACGGGTCGCACATCCCATTTACTGCCCGATTGACCTTTGCCGTTACCAATAATGAAGCCGAATACGAAGCTTGTATAATGGGGCTTGAAGAAGCCATTGATTTGCGAATCAAGAATTTAGACGTATACGGAGACTCAGCTCTGGTGGTGAATCAGATCAAAGGGGAATGGGAGACACGTCAGCCCAACTTGATACATTACATGAACTATGCAAGGAGATTGTTGCCTTTCTTCGACAAGGTTGAGTTGCATCATGTACCGCGGGCAGAGAATCAAATGGCTGACGCTCCCGCCACTTTGTCTTCCATGTACAAAGTCAACTTCTGGAACGAAGCTCCCCGAATAATTATCTCTCGGCTTGACAGACCAGCTTACGTATTTGCTATTGATGAGGCATCCGACGACAAACCGTGGTATTTTGATATCCTTAACTTCCTGAAGAACAAAGAGTATCCGGCTGGGGTATCCAGTCAAGATCAGAAGACTCTCAGGAGATTAGCGGGTAATTTCTATTTGAATCCGGATGGCGTCTTGTACAGAAGAAACCACGACTTGGTGCTGTTGCGTTGTGTAGACGAAAAAGAGGCGAAGCTGCTCATGGAGGAAATACATGAAGGTACCTTTGGTATGCATGCTGGTGGACATGCTATGACGAGAAAGCTGCTACAGGCAGGTTATTTTTGGCTGACTATGGAAACTGACTGTTTCAAGTTTGCAAGGAAGTGCCACAAGTGCCAAATATATGCTGATAAGATCCATGTGCCTCCGAGTCCTCTGAATGTGATGTCATCGCCATGGCCATTCTCGATGTGGGGAATCGATATGATTGGAAAGATCGAGCCGACAGCTTCTAACGGGCATCGGTTCATCCTAGTAGCAATCGATTATTTCACCAAATGGGTGGAAGCGGCGTCATACGCAAATGTAACGAAGCAAGTGGTGGCCAGATTCATCAAGAGAGACATCATTTGCCGATATGGGATCCCCGAGCGGATAATCACGGACAACGGTTCAAACCTGAACAACAAAATGATGAAGGAGCTCTGTCAGAATTTCAAGATCGAACATCACAACTCCTCCCCTTACCGACCCAAGATGAATGGCGCTGTCGAGGCGGCCAATAAGAATATCAAGAAGATCGTTCAGAAAATGGTGGGGACCTATAAGGATTGGCATGAGATGCTACCTTTTGCTTTGCACGGTTATCGTACGACGATACGCACATCAACCGGGGCAACCCCGTTCTCGTTAGTATACGGAATGGAAGCGGTATTACCATTGGAATTTGAGATCCCTTCTCTGAGGGTATTGCGAGACGTTCAGCTAGACGAGGCAGAATGGGTAAAGGACAGGTTGAACCAAATGAGTTTGATGGATGAGAAGAGGCTAGCTTCTCTAGCATACGGTCGTTTGTACCAGAGCCGAATGAAGAAAGCATATGATAAGAAGATACATCCGCGAAGCTTTCAGACGGGTGACCTTGTGCTGAAGAGGATTCTCCCGCCGCAAGCAGATCACAGGGGCAAGTGGACCCCCAACTACGAAGGGCCATACGTTGTCAGGAAAGTCTTTTCAGGGGGGGCGTTATTGTTGTCCACCATGGACGGTGAAGACTTTACATCGCCTGTGAATTCGGACGCAGTTAAAAAATACTTTGCTTAAAATAGACCCGCTGGACAGAAAAAAGAGAGTCTAGGCAAAAATGGGGCATCCTGGCGAACCAAAAATAGAATAAAAGGTTCGGGCAAAAGTTAGGGATAAAATTGAAAAAATGTACACCCGCGAAGTTGAAAACCTACACTGGGCGGCTTCGGCAAAAAAGGGTATCCCGGTGAACTGAAAACCCGTAAAGGGTGGTTCACGCAAAAGTTAGGGATTTGAAAAGCAAATGACTGCGGTCCGAATTTGATACTGCAGTGAGCATCAGTGCGGGAGAATACCTGTGGGGTCGATCATCAGATACAACCGCTTCAGAAGTATGGATACCGGGAAAGCATTAGAGTCGGAGGAGTCATAGGAGGATCAGTTCGTGGTGTTCGTCTGCATCCCGTTGCCGACATGTGTATAAAACTTAAGTTGTCAAAATATTTATGCTTCTTGTGCATACTTTTATATTTGCTTTGCGTAGCTTCCTCTTTTCAGGAGTTACATCCCGTGTACAAAAACTCCGCCCATTCAGGGGCCCAATCAATAAAATATGTTATTCAGTACTTGATGCTGGTTCTTTACTGTTTTGTGCATGATAAAACGCCTAAGCTTATTGAAATTAGCATGTGCATAACATCACTGGCCCTTGCCAACAATTGCTAAAGCTTTGAATTAACTGAAAATAACGTCACTAACCTGGATCGATTTGGTTGCATAGGCTTGTCTTGTCTTGTTTGTGTTGTCGCAGGTTTCATAGCCGTACGAGGAAGACGATCAAAAGACTGCAATAACGAAAGACTGGATCTCCACGCAGGTCATGCATGTTCTTCCTGAAGAAGGATAGAGTGCCCCAACTAGTTGCGGCTTACCCAAAGGACATGCCCCAACAAAGCCATTTATTCTCAGCAGAATTGGCGATTCCAAAATTGTAGGCTGTGTTCAGGCAGTGTGGTGTCCCCCAGAAGGATTCCTTATCTCAATCAGAGGGGTTTAGCCTCAGAAGATTAATATTTCAGAGTTGTGAGCTGTATTCAGACAGTTTACCTTTCCCCGCAGAGTCATTTACTCTCTCCCCCAGTGGAGTCAGTTAATTTTCCCAAGAGAATCATCCCCTCCCCAGCGGAGTTCTCTTTCCAACCAGTGTCTTCATTCCTCCCAGTGGAACTCGAAGATTAAGACTATCCCCGACAGAGTTGGTGGGGCGCATTGGCATTTATTTTGTCAGAATACCATGTGATATCCGTTCACTTTCCAGCAGAAGTCCAATCATACCGAGCGCATCTGCTATTCTCCAGCAGAGGTATATTCCCCAGCAGGGTGTTACTTCAACGAGGTGTTTGGTTTAAGTTCCCAACTTCCCAGCTGAGTCGACTTCATCTTTCCAGCATTTATTTTGCTGGAATAATTCTGTAGCATCTGGCCATCCCCAGCGGAGTTGGCATTATCTTCAGCATTTATTTTGCTGAAGCAGTTTTCGTACCCAGCAGTTCAAATCTGCAATTGCATTGGCATATAGTGTCATACTTGCATCCACCAAATAAAAGCGTAGCATTTCCATGTCGAATGGAGCATTGCATCATTGTGGAACATACACATTTTTGAAACATAAACTAGGTCGGCTAACCGTCTGGTTTCAAGTATTATTTCTCTTGCAGGTAGAGAGAGCCCTCGCTCAGGTGAATCAATAAACATTCGAAGTCTCGGCATGAGACATTCAACGAAGTGTCATCTATGGCACTACTCCCTGCAGAGTCAGCAGGATAAGTTTCTCTTTGCCCCTAAGCAGAGTTACTTATTTCCCCGCCAGGGTTCTTGTTGAAGTTTCTCTAGTCCGATCAGCGGATTGTTTCCTTCAAAGTTGTTGTTACGTCAGCATTAAAAGGTTTCATGAACCAGAATTTCAGAGGCCACCGCCAGTTATCAGAACAGGCATCCAGTGTTTTGGTTTTCAAATATCCCCAGTAGAGTCAGCCTCAAAGTTGCTGTAACGTCAGTGATAAGAAGTTTGCGGACCAATGGAGGGATGAGTCCTAACGTGGACAACTTTATTGACGGGATTTCTTCGTGCTAGAGAAGATTGTTGGAATGTGGAGTCCTGACGTGGACATTTCCTCAAGTTGACGATGCGTGTTAGTCCTAGCGTGGACAGATTCGAGTTCTCAGTATTGATTGAGTGTGGAGTCCTGACGTGGACAAAAGTTGGTTACTCTTCGTGTGGGTGTCCTGACGTGGACCATTTATTTCCAGCAGATAGCTTTATTCGTGGTGACGAAATGTGCGTCCTGACGTGGACAAGTTTGTAGTTCTTTGTGATGACAAGATACGAGAGTCCTGACGTGGACAGATGTATCTTTCTTCGTGTTGGTGGCAAAGTATGTATCCTGACGCGGACAAGCCTTGTTTCCCCAGCAAGTCGAAGACGCGCAAGTCCTGACGTGGACAAGTCTCACTTCCCCAGTGGGTCAAAGGTGCATGGGTCCTAACGTGGACAAGTTTTATTTCCTCAGCAAGTCAATAGATCGGAGTCCTTACGTGGACAAAGCATATCAAGTTATTCCTTACGTGGAAAGATGAGTCCTGACGTGGACAAGGTTATTCCTTACGTGGAAAGAGAAGCTTCGGTTCCTTACGTGGAAAAAGCAAGTTCAGTCCTGACATGGACAGACGCAGGAAAAACGAGTTGGTTTCCTTACGTGGAAAGATTGTGATTCCTTACGTGGAACGAAGATTGGAGTCCTTACGTGGACAGATCGAGCAAAATTGCATTCCTAACGTGGAAAGAGATATTCCTAACGTGGAAAGAAAGCGTGTTCCTTACGTGGAAGAAAAAGAGAAGTTGCTTCCTTACATGGAAAAATTTAGTCCTGACGTGGACAGATCAAGAATTTTATTCCTTACGTGGAAGAAGTTTGGTTTCCTTACGTGGAAAGAAGACGAATTCCTAACGTGGAAAGATGGAGTCCTTACGTGGACAAATCAAGAAGAGAGTTATTCCTAACGGGGAAAGGTGGGTCCTAACATGGACGATGTAGTCCTAACGTGGACAAGTTTGAGTCCTTACGTGGAACGAGGATGCATTCCTTATGTGGAAAGAGGGGAGTCCTTACGTGGACAAATCAAGTTGGTTTCCTTACGTGGAAGAAAATGGGTTTCCTTACGTGGAAAGAGTTGGAGTTTCCTTATGTGGAAAGACGAGTTTATTCCTAACGTGGAAAGACGAGATTCCTAATGTGGAGAAGAAGTGGTTTCCTTACGTGGAAAAGGGATGATTCCTTACGTGGAAAGATTGAGTCCTTACGCGGACATATCAAGATTGATTCTTGACGTGGAAGAAAAAGGTGTTATTCCTAACGTGGAAGAGTTAGTCCTGACGTGGACGATTTATTTCTGACGAGAAGGCAAACGAGCCATCCCCAGCAAAGTTGTTGAAGTTTTTCCGAGTTGACGGCAGATAGAGTCCTGACGTGGACAAGCAAAGGACGAAGTTTCCGATGATTCAATCTTCTTCAGGATAATGAGAAGAATCCCCAGCACGGCCACACGAGATCAGTGGGTCGCCATAACAGTCAGATTCAGTTGATGAATATCGTTCCCCAAGCAGGAGCACAATTTATTTCTGCGGTTGGCAAATTTATGGGTTCTTAGTATTCAACCGTCTCGTACCGCGAATGTCTGAAGGCTCCGGGCTCTTCACCCAATCGGGTCCAAGTCGCTTGAATAGGGGCAGCTGTTGCACCCTAAAATTTGCTCAACCTTATTCACTTGGTTTATGTTTCAATATCATTAGCATTTGCATATAGAGTCATGTACATGGGTTACTCATCTGCATAGCATAAGCATAGCAAGTCATCCAACAGGGGACCAGTCATTATTCTCATCTCTAGAGGCCTATCAAGAGGTTATTATTCAAATTCAATTTCATTCAAGTCATCAGAAAGAATTGGGAAGCCATCAAGTCAGTAGATCAAGCATTGAGTATATCTCCTAACTGAGGGAGTCTGAGGATCAACAAAGAAATTGTGAGCTATGGGCTGAGCATGGGGAGTATCTAGATATCATAAAGAGCTTAGAAAGTCATTTGGAGAAGGAGACAAGTCATTGGTGTAGTCACAAGAGTTGTGGAGGAAGACAGTCAACTAGGGTTTCATCTGGGTCAATCCTGGGTCAACCCTAGGTCAAAGGATTGTTGGAGAGGCATTGAGGGCTATTGAGGAGATGTGGGGTTCACCATTTGACATGGAGAATAAGGATATGTTGTTATGCTAAGAATAAATCAAGAGAAACCAAGGAGAAGAGGAGGTTCTAAATTAGGGTTTCTATGTAAAATCCCCTAGTTTAGGTCAAATTTCCAAGCAAGATAAGTCAAAATGCAAGCTTCAAATGGATCCTTGGCCAACATGGAACTTGTAGAGGATCTCAAGACCTTTAATTTGAGTGGTGGAAGACATCAAGGAGATTTATAGAACTCAAGTTATGGTCCTTGCAAGTTACAGGTTATCTGAGGTATCTGAAATTTTGTCTGTGAAAGTGACTTGACTTCCAAGCAATCTTTACCCCTCAAGGAGATTTCAAATGAATTTCTGGTCAACATAAGAATTGTTCCTCATTGTCTTAGCTTTCTATAATGGTATAGTATGCCTTCATATGATGTGTGTAACTCTACTTATGGTCTTGGCAAGCAAAGGGTATTTTGGTCATCTGAGAATTACAGGTCATTTCAACCTATGCCCAAAACTCATACAAGGAAGCTTCAAATGGAAAACTTTACAACATCAAACTTGTTCCAAATGACATTTTGAGTCTATAAAAGTGACCATGAGAGATTGGAAAGATTTATAGCACAAGGTTCCAAAATTGTTGGATTTAATGAATAAAAATGGACTTAAAAATGAGATTTTTCATACTTTGGCCAAATGAAGCAAAATTATAGGTCATTTTGAATGGAAAGATCATTTTAAAGACATTGGTTAAAGTAGAATTTTTAGCTTAGTTCATATTTTGAGAGTTATTCATGGTTACTTGTAATGGAAGATACATAAACCAAATCCAAGGAAAACCATACAAGAGAAGTTTCTCCAAGCTTCTAGGAGTTTCTAACCTCATGTATATATTGATATGAGATGGTTCATGCCATGGTTGGTGATCTCATTTTCTCAAAATCACAAGTTTCACTCATTTCTCTCATTTTGCAAAAGCTTCTCAAACCCTCTCAAATCTCCACCAATCTTCACCATTCTTGTTTGGTTCTTCATCATCATCATCCAAGGATCAGAAATCACACATTTATTTGGCAAATTGAACAAGGAATCGTGCCATTCACCATCATCATTCAAGGATCACAAATTGTGGAAGTGAGAGATTCAAAGCCTTAGAGTCATACTTGTTGCATACAGAAGCCATCATTGAGTTCTTGGATCATTTTCCATTCATCACAAGCATCAGATTCAGGGATTGTAGCACCTGTTTTCAAGAAATTGCACCAGGTATGTTTTCTTTCGAATTAGCTAGCATAGTGATCATGGCATAGGATTGTTAGTATATTAGAGACCTAGGTGGTTAGGTGATGATTTTCACAGAGTTTGGAGAGGTTTAATGGAGGTTGCTCATAGTGCACCAAATCTGGTTGGATTGATATCTCATGGTTCAGTGCATGAAATTCTTGGTTTATTGGCTTGTGGTAATCAGCATAAGTTGTAGATAAGTTTAGGACAAGATTTAGGGAGTTTTGGATGTGTTGATCACAGGTGTTCATGATGGATCATGGCTGTTATACCTATCGAATTGGTTTATGGGGTGAGTTTTAGGGCAAACTTAAAGCATAGTCTTGTAGAGGGGAAGAATTGGAATGATTTTGGTCTTTGGAAGTTTTGTTTTCATGGCTTGTGGAGGGAGAATGATGAGCTCGAACATGGCTGCATGGAGAGTGATTTTCTGAATTCTAGGGTTTAGTTTGGGGACGATGAAGGGGAGCCGTCCGATTGTCCTGGATAATTGACTTTTTATGCTAATCGTGTGGCCATTATTTAAACTGAAAAACGGAGGGAGAGACTTAATGTGAAACGCTGCGTTTCACTAATGGTACCACTCTGGGCCTGGACTCAGAATTCTATCCCCACCCCCCAATTGAGAAGCCCAACCATTTACACGTGAATTGCTTACTTCCTGCACCAAGACTTTTTTCTTTTTTCTGGCATTTTCCCATTCGATTTTCTGAACGCGTTGGGCCTAGTGAATTTCATATTTGCACCCCATCTTCTGGCCCACATGGATAAAACAACTAGGCGCCCTTACTTTTCATACCCCCCCTGCTTTTATTTCATTTTAATTTTCTTTTCATTTTCATGCATTTTATAAAAATCATAATAAATCCTATATTTCATATTTTTTGATGATTCTTTTTGCATAATCTTCTTTAAAGAGTCAAGAAAATTATAAAAAAATAAAAATTGCATTTTATTTTTTATTTGATATTTTCCCCATATTTTCCAAATAAATGCCTATTTTAGGGATTTCATTTCATACATGATTTTGATAAATTTTGTTCTAATAGTTGCTTTAATATTTTTGTCCACTCTTTTTAGGTTGATTAATAGACATTGTTAGCTTGTACATGCAATTTAGTTCATATTTTTAGGAATTAATTTTAGATGATTAGTGTAGGTGTGAACAACATGAACAAAATTAGGGTTTTAAATCAACTTAGGTGAAATAGTTTAATTCTTTTAGGATAGTTTAATTTGATTTCTGGGGTATGGACTATAGGGGTTATGGGTATAGGATAGATCCCCTTAGAAATCACTAGGATTCCCCTACTGCTATTAGTATTACTGCTATATTTGATTGATTGGTGTGGTGTGCCCTCTGGGGATTATTGATTTGTCTGTGTGGGTATTGGGATTGTCTGGGGATTGGGGAAGCTGAAGACTTGTGATATTGAAGCCATTGAAGATCCAGAGTTTGAAGTCCAAATTCCAGAATTGATGAGGAGATTCCTGCTAGCAGCTGTTGAGGAGATTAGGGTTTAGGAGCTAGGCAGAGCTCTAGATTAGAAAGCTTGATTATCAAACATGGAAGGTTTTGACTGCCTCCATCCCTCTCTGTGATACAGAGTCTCTCTAAGACATTCACCCCCTTCCTTTGGAAGGCTTGGTGCTGTTGTCTAGGGGATAGAACTCTTGAGAGAAAATATCTTATGTGTCAGTAGCAGTTGGTTTGCCACCCTTGGTAGTCAACTAATTGCTTAACACTCAATTCACTCTTGTGATTGATCCCTCAGCTTGGAGGATAAGACTTGAAGAAAAGCCCTTGTAGACTGAAGATTGATAACCAAAGCCCTTGCTTGAAGACTGTGGAGATGGAGAGTGATGCTTGTTGAAGCTTGTAGCTGACTGGAGAGGACTTGAAGATAGATGTGGTGCAGAACTGCTGTGGCTGTTTATTTTTGCTGTATTTCATTTCTGATGTATTGATTGGTTTTCCTGACTGTATTGTTTGCTGTTTACCCTGTTGGGTTGAAAGTGAAGTCTGTTCACTTTTGCCTATTGTTTTCTAGGTTCGAGGTTGAGTGGGACTCCCTTGCCTCGCTTGTATTGTTGCATCCATGCATTTTACCGCTTCACTGTATATATCTGATATTGTTTCTGTTTCCGCTTATCCCGTAGGATCTCTGTTTCTCTCTGTGCAAGAGAGGAACATGATAGACACTAGGTCTTAACCCATGCATGATAACACTAGGTTAGCTTGATTCCCTTTGCAACCGTAGGTTAGAGTTCTGTCTCTTCTTTCTCAAAACAAACAGAAAAACACAATAAGATTTCAAACACAATAAAAGACACTTCTTCCGTAAAAGAATGTGAACTCATCAAGACGTCATTTTTGTCCGCTGGGACTGTTAATCAGAAAAGCCTTTTTCAGAAGGAATAAAATCAACCAAGACAGACTTGTGTCGTACGTGGCCCGAACTACGCTTGCTATGATCTTCCATGCTGTGTGGAAGTACGTAGGCATAGGATGCGATATCCTAGCGAGCAACCTTTCCCTCCTTTCCCGTAGGTAGGCGGACTACGTTGACTCTGATTTCTCGTTCCAGACGGGAATACGTAGGCATAAAGTGCGATACTTTGCCGAGTCATTTTATTTCATTTTATTTTAACCCTTGACCTTAGTTTAGATAGAATAACAATCCATACCCGAAAACAAGCGTGGATCCCGTCGAGTACGACGGACGTGAGGGGTGCTAATACCTTTGCGTAACCGACTCCCGAATCCAGGTTTTGGTTGCGACGACCATACCTTTCCCGTGTTGTGCGAGGTTTACTCTGAGCGTTTCCTTTCCCTCCCGTGGGATAAATAACGCGCGGTGGCGACTCTTCTGTTCAGCCGGCGCCGATTTTCGCAGTAGCGACACATGCTAAAGGAGAATAAGCTTCCTCAGAAGCTCTAGGGAGAAGCTGTTGCCACTGCAACGTATGTACTCAACAGATGTCATACGAAGAAGTTGAAGGAAATAGTTCTAATATAGAAGTGGACTGGAGATAAGCAAAGTGTTAGTCATCTGAAGGTGTTTGGTTCTGTTTGTTATAAACATGTTCCAGAAGCCAGAAGACAGAAGCTGGATGATAGAAGCAAAGTGATGATTCTGATAGGGTACCACAGTACAGGTGCATACAAGCTCTATTGTCCAGAAACCAATAAAATTGAATTCAGCAGAGATGTGATTGTGAAGGAATTAGAAGTTTGGAATTGGGATAAGTCTCAATCTGATTCTGATGTTAGAACTTCTGAAGAAAGGTCAGAGTTATGAATTTCTGAAGTTGGAGTAAATTCTGACGTTGACTCTGATAGTGATTCAGACTCTGGAGAAGACTCAGAAGATGAAGGTGACTCTGATGACCCAGACTCTGATGGTAATCCAGATTCTGGTGGCAATTCAGACTCTGAAGATGGCCAAGGCTCTGGAGGAAGTCAAGCCTCTGAAGCTAGAAATTCTGAAGTTCAAGACTCTGGAAATATGCCAGACCCTGAAGATGGTCAAAGCTCTGGAGGAAGTCAATCATCTGAAGCTCAAGACTCTGAACAAGTTCAGAGACCACAAAGAATCAGAAACGTCCCCAGAAGATATGCAGAATTTGACATGCTGCAAGACACTGAAGTAGACTCTGAAGGAGAAGTTATTCAGTGTGCCATGATAGTAGACTCTGAACCCATAAGTACAGAAGAGGCTCTTAAGTAGAAGCTCTGGCTGAAGGCCATGAAAGAAGAACTTGATGCTATAGAGAGAAACAAGACTTGGAAGCTGACAGAACTTCCAAAAGACAAGAAAGCCATCAACGTCAGATGGGTTTTCAAGCAGAAGTTAAAGCCAGATGGTTCAATTGGCAAACATAAAGCATGGTTGGTAGACAGAGGATTTCTACAGAAACCTGGGCTGGATTATTCTGAAGTGTTTGCACCTGTAGCAAGACATGAAACAATCAGAATGGTGATTGCAATAGCTGCTAATAGGAATTGGCCTCTGATGTATTTAGATGTAAAATCTGCATTTCTGAACGATCCATTAGAAGAAGAAGTTTATGTGTCACAACCTCCTGGATTTGTGAAAAAGAATCAGGAAGGGATGGTGTACAGATTATACAAAGCTCTATATGGACTGAAACAAGCACCCAGAGCTTGGAATCAGAAGATTGATTCATTTTTCAAGAAGCAAGGCTTTCAGAAATGTGAGATGGAGTACGGTGTCTATGTTCAGCATACTTCTGAAGGCAATATGACTCCGGTATGTTTATATGTTGATGATATACTATTGACTGGAAGTTCTGAACAGGAGATAGCCAAGTTCAAGAAAGTTCTGATGAATGAATTTGAAATGACTGATCTAGGAAAAATGACATACTTTCTAGGGATGGAGTTCAGATATTCTGAGAAAGGTATCATTTTGCATCAGCTCAAGTATGAATTAGAACTTCTGAAGAGATTTGAACTGAAGAATTGTAAGATTGTTGTCACACCTTCTAATATAAATCAGAAACTGGATTCTGACTCTGATGGAAAGGATGTGGACGCTACAACCTTCAAACAGTTGGTTGGTTCTCTGAGGTATCTGTGCAATACCAGACCTGATATTTGCTATTCTGTTAGAATGGTTAGTAGGTTCATGAGTAAACCTAAGTGGTCCCATTACCAAGCTGCCGTCAGGATTCTGAGGTATATCAAGGGAACTCTGAAGTATGGAGTGTTGTTTCCTTCTGGAAGAAAGGATGAGTCAGAACTTCTGAGTTGTTCAGATTCTGATTGGTGTGGAGACATAGTTGATAGAAGAAGTACCTCTGGGTACTTGTTCAAATTTCTGGGAGGTCCCATTTCTTGGTGTTCCAAGAAGCAACCTGTTGTGGCGTTATAAACTTGTGAAGTTGAATACATTGCAGGCGCTGTTACTGCATGCCAAGCTGTGTGGATTCTGAATCTGTTGCAGGATCTGAAGATTAAAATAAACAAATCTATGAAGTTGATGATTGACAACAAGTCTGAAATCAATCTTTCTAGAAACCCAGTGTTGCATGGGAGAAGCAAGCATATTGAGACCAAGTATCACTTTCTGAGACATCAAGTTCAGAGTGGAGTGTTAGAAGTTGTACACTGCAGCACTCAGAAACAGTTGGCAGATGTTCTGACGAAAGCTATCAAGACTGATGAATTTCTCAGACTAAGGGATGGAATTGGTGTTACAAGTTTTGATGGAATATGAATTAAGGGATGGTATTAGAAGTAATTCATATTTATTAGTTGTACTATTTTCTTAGCCCCTAAGTTTGTTAGAGGGTATTTTAGTATTTTTATCATATTCTAGTAACCCTAGTTTTAGCTTATAAATAGGGTAACAATCATTGCAATTTAGTAGTGTGTGTAGCCTTCATTCTCTTAATAGAATATTTCTCTATTCATCATTTATTCTACCTTTGCACCAACAGAGAATAGCTCAAAAAAATACCCAAAATAGAGCAAAATTGAAGACTCCACATACACTCGGATCTAAGTCGCTTGCAAGGAAGAAACATGAGTTGGTATGTCTAAATTTATATAGAGTTGAATGTATTACTGATGGTAAAAATAATTAATATATTTTCTTATTTGTAGGAATCGAGAGATGGACGAACATACAATAGAGGAGAAATGTATGCAGTTTCTCATAAAAAGTCTGACGGGTCTTTTTTCAGTGAAGATGCATACAATAATAATGTAAGTACAAGTTAATTCTTTTTAAATATTTGTTAGTCTCCTTAAGGTATGAGAAAAAATCAAACCTTTTGGCATCTCTTAAAGGTGGGGAGAACGTGTCTGAAAACTGATTAAATTAGATTGAGAATTGTGATTATTTGAGTTAATTAATTAGTCTTGTAACAATATATTGTGCTCTTTATAAAGTCAACTAATTATTCATACAAATAGATTTAAAATATAAAATTAAGACAAGATTACATTTTATATATGATGTGAAAACATATAATTCTACTAGTTACATACTTGTGTGCCTTAGATGAGAATAGTTGGTAACATATATTTTCACTAAAGCATAACTTTTACAAACACTGGAATTCAAAATTTAAATAAATACAAGTAGTAAGATGAAAGTTTAACATGTATACAAATTTTACATAATCAAATATGTTATTGGAATTGAAATTTACCATCACAAATGCATACTATAATATAAATTTTAAATAATTCGAGCAGCCAATAAAACTTGTTGGAATTGAAATTTACCATCACGAATAGATTAACTAGCTAAACCAAGTTTTAAATTACTAAACATGTTTTTCATCAATACAAATTTATCAGTTTTTGCTTATAATCATTGTTTGTTTCCCCTTAAGACGTAGAAATTTTTTATTAGATAGATTAAAAAGTTAAGTTAAGTTTGCTTGCTCAATTTACTCTTTTTCATGTGCAGGAAAAGTTACAAGCTGCAATTAAGGATTCTGTGTCTGAAAATGAGGCATTTCAGAAAGTATTTGGAAAAGAACAACATGGATATGTTGGTAGTATAGGACTTGGAGTTACGCCATCTCATATTAATAGATCTACAAGATCGACATCTTCTTCTGCAGAAAATGAAAAAATAAAGGAAATGCAGCAAGAAATTATTGCACTTAAAGAAAGAAATTCAAAAATTGATGAATTGATGGATGCAATCACATTCTTAAAGCAAAGAGACAATGCTATGAAAGAAGAAATTGAAGTCTTAATGCAAATGTAAAATTCTAGTGAAAGACAGGTATATTATTTTGATGAATTTAAAGTTAAAGCTTTGGAGTATTATTTTGAAGAATATTATTTTAATGCAATTTTTTTCCAGGGATTGGAATCACCTACTGATGGTAGATTATGATTTGATATGTTTTCGGATTTTTGTATTACATGACATGATTATGGAACTTTCATTTTACATGATTATGAAACTCACGTTTTTTCGATATTATAATGTTTATTTGATATTAAGTTTTGGAATTAATTTTACTATGCTAAAAAGCGATAGAAAAAATTAAAAAAAAAAAACTATAAATAAAAATATTATTGTATAAATAATTTAACGAAAAAATAACATAACTATTTTAGTAGATAATAATTTAAATAAAAGAATATATTATAAAACAATATAATATAATATATAAAAATTAATAATGAACCGTCAAGATATCACATTCACGACAGTTTTAAACTGTCACAATCAACAATGGTAACAAAAATCAAAAGGATATTCACGATAGTATTTAACTATTGTCATTTCCAATTTATGTCAGTTCCAACCAGTCGTGAAATAGAGTTCACGATAGTTTTAAACCGTCACAATCAACAATGAAAATAAAAATCAAAAGGCTAGTAACGACGGTCTTTAACCGTCGCTATCTCCAGTTTAGGTCAGTTCAAGCCCGTCGTGAAATATAACGACGGTTGTATGTGACAGTTTTTTCAACCGTCGCTAAACAGCCCGGGGACACACGTTTCTGCGACGGTACTACAACCGTCGTAGAATGTAATTGGTGGTGGTTTTAACCGTCGTAACCTGCCTAAATAACCGTCGCAATCCATCATTTTTCTTGTAGTGCATGTATGTGTACACTATCGATGCATTGTTTCTTCTAATGTTTATTTGATGGTGTGCATAATGGCTGGAAGAAATGATTGTGCAATTGCTAATGCTTTGGAGTCAGTGGAGGCACTAGACGAACAACAAAATCAAGAAGGTGATGAGTTCTGGGGTTTGGGTAACTGTAAGGGTAATGACTCAGGTTTAGGCATGAGTTAGGCTTGATCCCTCAACAAACATTGGCGCTATATAGGCTGTCCAAAAGCAGAGCTACCAAAGATATGTCTTAATTGTATGACATCAACATATCCGAGCATGTCTCTTAAATGCAATAATGATCGAATAATGAGTCATTATGACTCTTCAGGAGGATTAATCACATTTATGTCTCTTATCTCATATCAAGTAAATTAAATTAATATAAATAGAAACATACTACACACCAAAAGGGCATACTCAATTGATTCGAAGAAGAAATCTAATATGCTTCTTTCTGACTTAAATTAAAAGAGTTGTTTTTTTCTTACAACAAATGACTTTTATATTTATAATTGATGTGGAAATATTTATCCAAAAAATCAATTGTGAGTACATATCAAATCCTTCACATTTTTTTACAACAAGTGGCTTTTATATTTTGTAACTGATGTGGAAATATTTAATAGGGGTTTGAGGGAACATGAGGTTGAGTATCAAAAATTGATTTGATGATAACTTGACTAGAGAGGTGAATAATGAGGATAACTAGCATTTATTGTTTGATTTGTGGTTGGAGGGTGGTTCTTTATGTAATATATTTTGCAGATATTTTTGAGTAATTGAGAATTGTTATGTGATAGTTGAAAAGATGCATAAATTAAGTTGAGGTGTTGATTGAGAGTGAATGAGAAAAGCATAAAAAATAATGAGCTTGAATTTTTTGTATTAAAAAACTTTTCCTTTTTTTGAACTTAGGTTAAAATAAAGTAGTACTAATTAAATGTTGAATGTAAAAAAAATAAAGAAAACAAGAGATGCAAGAACTTATAATGGTCCACCATCACATCTATTGTTCAAAGATTAATTTGAAGAATAATGATCTTTAATTTCGTATTGATGATTAGGGGTGGACATCCAGAGACCACCCGAACAAACCCGACCGAACCGAAGCTTGTTTTAGTCTACAGATCGGTTAACTTCGGGCTACGGATATCCATGGGCCAGTTAATTGGATATTAATGGATTTAAATGGTCGGGTTCGGTGGTAAATGTTGGACCCGTCGGAATCCGAATCCGACCGAATATATAATAATGATAATAATAATTATTTAGTAATCTAAGTTCAGAATTAGATTAGGGTTAGGTTACCACCATCGATCAAAAACACATTCAGGGACTACTGCTCTATAAGCTACCACCATCATCGTCATCGCTCTACCTCCAAGCTACCACCATCATCATCTTCGTCATCTCTCTCTCTCTCTCTCTCTCTCTCTCTCTCTCTCTCTCTCTCTCTCTCTCTCTCTCTCTCTCTCTCTCTCAGTAAGTATCTTGCCCTCTCTCCCACTCACTTCTTTATCTCTTCTTCTCTTCTCTTTATGATTAGTTTACCCTTTTAACAAAATTCTTATCATAACAATAGCTTCAACTTGGTACTTTCTAGTTTTAGGTTTGCATATAAAAGGTGTGTTGCAACCTAGCTTAGGAGTTATGATTGACTGAGATTAAATTTAAAGTTTAAAAGGTACTTTCTCTTCTATTTTGATTTTACTTAGTTCTGATTTTGATGGTTCTGCTTTGCTTAGTTCTAATTTTGGTAGTTCTCTGTTTTGGTCAGTGGATATTTATTTTAGACCCATATTAGATTATATCTCTTTTACTTTTTTTCGACAAGTTTCTCGAGTTATGCAAGAAGTTGGAGATATGCAAAGACTTAGAGATATGCAAGGACTTGGTGAGTGAATAATAAAAATGTATTTTGTTATATATTCTTGTATAAAGTATAACATGTATTCTTTCAAGATTAGATGTATAAGTGACATAACAAATAAAAATGTTGTTTTGGAGAGGTTAAGAAGGATGGTTTGTTTGCATGTGAAGGGGGAATAGTTTGTTGTGTTGATTGGTGGATAGATAGAGAGAGGCATTTGACCGTGATTGTTGCAATGGTAAACACAAACAGAGGACAAAACTTGGTCTTATAGAAATGAGGTTATAATACTTCCCTCCATAAACCTAACCACTGCCTCTATCATTGTGCCTCATTCATTATAGTCTTATGGCATGCTTTGTACGGTACATAGTAGTATTTGTATGTTAGTCACATAATATTGACTTTGGTTACTTAAAGAATTATGTTATATAAAGCATAATGTTCGCTTTTGTTTTCTATACATGATGCTTTACATTACATACTGTCAATGTAGTAATTTTTAATAATTTAAGTTCTTTGTTTCAGCAAGTGGACACCACACTCCAATTGTTTCAGCAAGTGGACAACAAACAACAAGTGGGCAAAAAACTACAGCAACAACCGATCTTCCACCAACTGGCCTAAAGAAAAGAATACATAATGCCAATGGTAATAGAAAAAGATATGAGGTATGGGATCACTTTAACCTTATTCCTAATAGTGACCCACCAACCGCTGCGTGTAAGTATTGCCATCAAATGTACATGTGTGACTCTAAGAAACATGGAACTTCAAACTTAAAGATTCGCATGAAAACATGTCCAAAGTATCCATTAAATGTGTCTACTGACCCTATGTTGCACCCCAAAATTTGACCAACATTTCTTTACCTAGCTTGTGTTTCATTTCATTCACATTAGCATTATCATTTGCATTTCATTGACATGTGTGCAGGAGATCAAGAGGTATGACTACCAATCAAGGGCTACACAAGACTATGGAGCTAGCCAGGAAGGTTATTCAGGTGTCCAAGGGTAGATATCCTTGCCAGAGAAGAGAAAAGATCCTCAGAGAGAATGGTTGAAACCAAGGTTGTGTGCCTCCTAACTTGAGAGTTGTGGGGAGCTCCTTAGATGATTCTGAAGCTATGAAGAAAGACTTGAAGCCTTGATAGAGCTTATGAGATGTCTTGAAAGCCATCATGAAGCCTAGATAGGTCATGGTGCAAGTTTAAGAAGACTCAGCCATGAGTGGTGTAATTAGGGTTTGACTGGGTCAACCCTAGGTCAACTGATGATTTGGAGAGGGTTGAGACCTAATTCAAGGGCCATGTGATCATGGATTGATGCATTGAGATGATATAAGGATGATTCCAAGGTCAACTCATCATGATTGAAGAGTTTGAGAAGTTTCAAGCTAGGGTTTCTAAGGCTTGACAGTGTAAAATCCCCTAGTTTGACCCCTATCTTCAAGGCAGTTTAACTCATGATGTGATTGTCATCCCATATTACCCCCAACATTAATGTTGTAGAGCTTGCTCTTAGCTTTAATTTGAGTACTATAAGTCCTTGATAGGATTTGTAGAGCTCAAGTTATGACTTTGACAAGTTACAGGTCATCTGAGGTATGTGAATATGGGGCCTTGAAAGTTACCCCACCTGCATCAATATTTTTCTCAAGAAGGATGATTCCTATGAACTTTTGGTCAACATGAATGTTGTTCCTTATCTTCTTAGCTTTCTATAGAGTACTAGAAGTCCTTGATAGGATTTGTAGAACTCAAGTTATGGCTTTGACAAGTCAAGGGCATTTTGGTTATTTGGAGATTACAGGTCATTTCAACCATAAGGCAATAACTCCTATTTTCAAGCTTCAAATGGAAAAATATTAAACATAAAACTTGTTCAAAATGATGTTTTAAGGCTAGTAAGGAGGTCATGAGATGTTGGAAATTCTTGTATCTCATACTTGTCAAAATGGTCAAAATAAAGGAGGATTTAATGTATTAAAGTGACCTATTTTTGGGAATTTTCAATACATGACCAAAACAATGCAAGTGACCTACCAAATTGAATGGAAAAATCATTTCAGAAACAATGGCATTTTTACAATTTTGATTTGAGGTCAAATTGAGGGATTTATCATAAGTTACTTGTAATCTAAGTTACACTTGCAAAACATAAGAGAGATCAATGTACATGCTATCCAAGCATTCTAACATCTCATACATCTCATCTAAGGAGATTTTCAAGTCAGAACCAAGTGCTACAACAAGGGAAACATGGACTGGTGTGAGAATGGCTTGAAATGAGAAACCATGACATGAGATTTTCAAAATCTCCTTGGATGGTTCCAGAAGATGCTAGAGGGTTCTGAATCATTCTATATATGATTTAGAAGAGGTCCATGGAAGAGGTTGGTGAGAGTTGAGGGAGGAGAGAGAGTTGGGATTCTAAATTTGTTCATTGCAAATTGAAATCCATTCTTCATTTCTGCACCATTTCAATCGATTCTTTCTATTGCAATCTCTTCCTTATGAGTTACTGAGTGATTCCATAGCAAATTGAGAGCAAGAACATGGCTGAATCGTGCATGAGCTTTTGAGTTCCATCTGCTGCAAGTCACTATCGGGTTTGGAGTTGCAAGCATCTTCCATCAATTCTTTTGCAAACAGAAGCCATATCTTGATACAAGGAACGATTTTAGAAGGATTGAAGTGTTGAAGTGAAGATTTGGTGCATCTGTTATTCAAGAAATCCCAGGTTTGTAACTTTCACCATACACCTTAATTTAAGCATTGTTAAGTTAGATTGTTAGGTTAGAATGGTTAGAAATAGGTAGGAGATGGATTCTGGAGAATTTGAGAGCATTTGGTTATGTTCAAGATGATGACACCATTTCAGTTTGGATCAAGAACTTGGTGTGTAGTGAGCAATAATATGAGTTCTATAGTGGAAACTGATCAGTGCAATGTGATGAACGTTTTAGACCAAACAATTTCAAGATTAGAGACAATTGATTCTTGGCCAGAATTTTGATCCACGATCGTGTTTAGGGTTAGAGGATATTTCAATTGTTTCTAAGACCATGGTGGTGTTCAGTGTGGAATTTAGAGTATATTAGTGCTTTAAATCATGTGTTTCGGTGGAGATATGGTGGATTTCGAATTGAGAAGGATCCATGTTTGAACTCTGTGTAACTATGGTGCTTCCCTCCCTTTCCATGGCCAGAGGTAGGAGACGATGTCCTAGCCCTCAGATTCACATATGACCCGTTGACTAGAGCCACATCCAACGACCACGTTTTAAAATTGAGTTGTGAAGGGTTTCTGATGATGAAACACACCGTTTCATTTATTCAGGCGTTTTGGGCTTAGTGAGCTAAGTGTTATCCACACCCCCCAGCAAGCCCAACCCATAGTTTGAACTGAAAATGATTACTATCCACACCGTGCGCTTCATTTTTTTCATTTTGTTTATGGTTCTTGCAAAAATCATAATTAATTGAAAATTAATCCAATTAAACCCATTCTTTTTGCATTTTACTCATGGTTGAGTATATTATTTTTTAGAGAAAAATATTTTCATTTCATGCAATTTCTGATTTAATGGGAATTTTATATTTTAATTGATATTAAAATGATTATGTTTGATACCCAATTTTGTGGAATTTTGTGTGATCACTTGGTGATGTTTTTGAGCCTAATTTTTTGTGTATGATTAGGTTAGACATGTATTCTCCCATATAATGTTTCTCACATTTTTGTGATGAAAATAGGTGTGCTTTCTAGATTGATATTTAGATGCTTCCTTTTAGGGTTTTAGGTTTGATACCTTGTAATGTAGAATTTAGTTCTAGGTCCAATTTGATGGTTTGATCTTTGAAATTAATGTGGTAGAGTCATGATTGACCTAGGTTCCCATAGTAATTTTTGTAGGATTTTACAATTGATTTTAGTATTTTTAGTTAAGACTAACCTTAGTACTAGGTTTTAGGTGATCCTAATTCACTAATTCAACTAGTTTAACTTCTCTAGTTCCCTTAGATTAGGGTTTGTGCTTGGTTTGACTTTGGTTGAGATTGAAGACAAGTTGAAGACAAGGGGAGGATGCTTGAAGTTGCTTGGAGCTTTGGATTTGTTGGTGCCTGAAGGTGTCTGATGAAGATTAGGAGATAGGACATATGGAGAGCCTTGTAGTTAGAATGATTTCTTTCACAAACATGGAAAGCATCTTGTGCTTCCATTCCTCCCAATGACTAAAAGTCCTTCTCAGATATTCACATCCCTCCTTTGGAAGGATGAGTGGCTTTATCTGGGAAGTAGAACTTTGAGGGAACCAGTCTCTCATAATGATGAACCCTTACAGGCTTCCTTTGGTTGTCAGTAAGCTGTTTATCATTTCCTCTCACTTTGTTAAATCAATTGTCTTCTGGTTTGAGTATCTTGAGAGATGTTGGACTTGAGTTTGAAGATGAGAACTTCATTGAAGAGTGTGGAAGAGGATGATTCCTTGAGCATTGCCATTACAGCTGAAGCTTGAAGAGCAAAAAGAACAAGTTGATACTTGAAGATCTAATGGAGATTGAATGAAGAGTGAGGAGTTCCTTGCTTGAAGAAGATTGAAGGATGAGGTTGACACTTCCAGATGATTGAAGACTACCTTGAGAAGCTGAAGCCTGTAGATGAAGGGGAAAGCTAGTTGAGATTGGTGAAGCACAAAGAGTTGAGGCTTGAAGACTAAGTTGATACTTATGAAAAGGATTCAATTGAGATTGAGTGTAGAGCTGAGGCTTGAGGAATAAAAGATAAGTTGATACTTACATTGATGCTTGGAGAGCCTGAAGGAATCAAGTTGATACTTGTAATTAAGAGTGAAGCCTGAAGGTGGAATTGACTGAAGAGCTGAAGCTTGGAGAAGCGAGAATGAGTTGATACTTATGGGTTGGAAACTTGGAGAAACAAGTTGATACTTGTCATGAAAGATGATAGCCTTGAAGGGTGGTCGAAGTCTGAAGACTAGGTTGCTGTCAAAAGAGCTGAAGCTTGGAGTAGCAACAGAGGGGTTGATCTGCTTTCTTTCTTGTCTGTTTTCTTTTCTGTGCTGATGTGCCTTGTTTGACTTGCTTGATGCATTAGAATAAGTCCATGATTAGACTGACTTCAATCTAGGAGCATGATTGCACTAGAGGTTGGGTTGCTCCCTCTGCTTGTATTGTTACTGTATGGCTTTGCTTGCGGGTATTCGGTAGAACCCTGCTCCCTTACCCATGTGGTTTATTTTGCTTGATAGCATGTTATGTCTTCTGTATGATTACAGTCTCTTATATTTTGCTTGATAGCATGTTGTTATTTCCTCTGTATGATTGCAGTTATTCATATCTGGCTTGAGGTTGAGATGAGCTTGTGGAGGCTGACACCCCACACACATTTCCTCCCTCACTTGCATTGCATGCATTTTTCAGTCATTTACTGTTTAAGCTGATGCCTTATCTGTTTCTGTACCTCATTGACATGATCCCTTAGGACTCTCATTTCCTTTGATAAGGAAGTGATGATAGAACTTTAGGTTGAAACCTATGCATGATAACTTCTAGGAGTTCCCTGTTTCAAACTTCAACCATAGGATGAATCCTTGGCATGACAACAGTAGGACTTGATAGTCTCCCTTTAGTTGAGCCTGTTCTCTTCTCATCTCAAAACAAATTAAGATACAGTAATCATGAATGATTTCTTTCGTACGTTACGAGCCTTAAGCTATCTGAGAAAGGATTGTGGGAGAGTTTCTTTTCCACAGTCTGGATGTTTAGTATGGCACCCTTTGGGTGACATGCGACGCATTCACTCTCAGGTCATAGTCTTTAGTGCGATTGAAATTGCAAACACAATAAAAAACACTTCTTCCGTAAAAGACAGAAAACACATTTCAAACCTTTTTGCCCCGTGGGCCTGTAATTCAAAGGAAGCTTTTCTGAAGAAAAGAGTGTCGTTAAACTTCAGTGCCAACGCAAACAGGCTTTGTCCCTAACTGCTGGAACTGCTGTTTAACCCTACTCAATAAAACAGATGAATCTGAACTCCCGTAATCCGTATTATCCCGAACTACGTAAGCTCTGATCTCTCATATCTGTTGAGAGTACGTAGGCACAATACTGACGTATTGGCGAGCCACCTTCCCCCATAACCCGTAGTAGGTCGAACTACGTTGACTCTGATTTCTCATTCTCTGATGAGAATACGTAGGCATAAAGTGCGACGCTTTGCCGAGTCATTTTCTTTTCGTTTTAAGCCAGCCTTGATAGGTAGATAGATAAGCCAACTCGTCCAGTAAACACAACAAGCATGGATCCCGTCGAGTACGACGGACGTGAGGGGTGCTAATACCTTCCCCTTGCGTAACCGACTCCCGAACCCAGACAACGGTTGCGATGACCTTGTCTTATTCCTTTTCGTCAGGTTTTTCCGATCGTTTCCTTTCCCGTTCCGAGGGATAAATAACGAAAGGTGGCGACTCTTCTGTTTTTCCGGCACCTTATTTTTGCGGAAGCGACACCCTACCCAAAAAATCTTATCATATTCAACAACCGAGGGAAGTGGGTCGCTTTCATTAAGTTCCAGGTTTAATCCTGTTGCTTGTAGAAACGAATTGGCTTATTTTATCATTTTAGATGAGAAACCATTCAAAACAGTTGAAGGGGAGGGGTTTAAGCACTTTTGTAGGCAAATGCAACCCCAATTTTGTATACCGTAAAGGAGAACCATAACTAGGGACTGCTATCAGTTATATCTTGATGAGAAAGTGAGGTTGAAAGCGTTCTTTAAGTCTGATTGTAGTAGAGTTGCAATTACAATAGATTGTTGGACTTCTGTCCAAAACCTAAATTACTTGACCTTCACTGCCCATTTTATCGATAGAGATTGGAATTACCAAAAAAGAATAATAAGCTTTACGGTTATTCCAAATCACCGGGGTAAAACTGTTGGTAAGAAGGTTGAGGATGTGTTGAAGGAGTGGGGGCTGAGAAATGTGTCTACCATCACGGTGGATAATGCATCATCAAATGATGTTGCTGTTAAATATTTGGAACAAAAAGTAAGAAACATGAATGGACTTTTGATGGATGGGTTTGGGTTTCACATGAGGTGTTGTGCCCATGTATTGAATCTAGTTGTGAGAGATGGATTACAAGTAGCTAACACCTTAATTTCAAGTGTTAGAAATGCAATTAGGTTTGTTAGATTTTCACCCCATAGGGATTTAAAGTTTAAGGAATGTGTGGAATATGCTGGGATCTTATGCAAGAAGTCAGTATGACTTGATGTTTTAACTCGATGGAACTCGACATATTTGATGTTAGATGCAGCTGAAAAGTTTCAAACAGCTTTTGATAAGTTAGAAGATGAGGATGAAGCGTATAGGGATTTCTTTGAGGTTGATTCCCCCTAGTAGTCAATATTGGGTTAATGTTAGGGTGTTTATAAAGTTTTTGAAGAATTATTATGAAGCGACAAAGGTATTTTCTATTTCAACAAAAGCAAGCTGGCATACTGCTTTTCTGTACTTGGCTGCTATTTACATTGAGCTTAAGAAATTAAACATGGACCTTAATGGATTGTTTTCTGAGGTGGCTAGGGATATGTTGGAAAAGTATAGTAAATATTGGGTTGATATCACTAAGATGAACCAACTCCTTTATTTTGGTGTTATCTTTGATCCCCGGTATAAGTTAAGATATGTAGAGTGGTGCTTTAATGATATGTATGGAAAAGAATCTGACAATACAAAATCCCTATTAAAAGACATCAATGACAATCTTTCAAATATGTTCAATCTTTACAAACAAGAATATGACACTGCTGAAGGCTCAATTCCACCTGTTGCAGCGGTTGTTTCTCATGGTGAAACAGCCGCCAACGATGAAGTAATCACATCTATAGCTAGGGAAAATGCATTTCAAGAACATTTGATGTATATGGATTCAATGAAAGAAGAAATAGATCTTCAAAACTATATAAAAGGAAAATGTTTAACTTTTAATGATAGGGATGATAAAAAGTTTGACATTCTTTGTTGGTGGAAACATAATGCCGGTCAATACCCAATTCTGTCCCAAATAGTTAGAGATATCATGCCTACGCCAGTTTCAACCGTGGCTTCTGAGAGTGCTTTTAGCACGGGTGGGAGAGTTTTAGAGGTATATAGAAGCTCTCTCAAACCAGAAATGGAAGAGGCTCTAATTTGTGCTCAGAATTGGTTGAGGCCTTTTTTTTACGAATTCAAAGACTTGGAATTCACCGAGGAGTATGAGATTTCTGAAGATGTTTTACAAGGTATTGTTTAAATATTTCTTAAGTGTTATTATTAAATTGTTTTGTAATATTTTAATATTTTTTTTATAATGTATTATAGGATTTACTGAAACTTCAGCCGGAAGTGGAGTTCTGTCATCCTCTCCGACTCAGTTACAGCCTTCTGGCTGTGTCTAAAACAAATCAAGGTTGAAATCACTTGTATTTTATTAATCCGTGTTTGTTGAGTATATTATGTATTCTAATGTTTTATGCGATTTTTTCAGCCATTTTTTGAATGTTTTGGAGTCATGAAAGACTCATTTTTTTGAAGCCATGAACAACACAGCCCAACACTTTTTGAAAGACTAGCAAAACAGTCATGCACATCAAATTTTGGTAAGAATATAAAAATATACGCTTGCTTTTGTTCAATTTTCCTGTTTATGAGTTGAATTCGTGCTTTTGATTACATTCTGGTTTGTTCTGCAGGTATCCATCATTATGTGTTTTTTCCTTTATCTTGTTTTATCAGGTTCAGGGGATGCAACTTTGAGAAAAGCAAGACTCTACTGATGCGTATTTTTCTGCAGTTAATATCAATGAAGAAGATGATGATGTTGTACAGGTGTCCATCATTATGTTTTACTATGTACATTGTTTTTTAGTCTTCACAATAGCGGTCGTCCCACTATCCGCTATGTCACTATATCATTTTATTGGTTTGGCGTTTTGCGCTGCTATTCAAGATTAACAACCTAACACTAACTCTCTTATTGAGTGAAATCAATGTAGGTCCCATACTTTAGAAATGGGTTTTAGTATGTTCATGTTTATACCTTTGAAGGGCTTTCACTGGACTCTTTGCAGAGGGCTTGTACCTTTGAGGCTGAACTTGCTGTACTCTTAAGAATTAGTCACAAATATGGGAAACGTGGAGTACATGTGCTATTTACCATGGGTATATTAGAGCATCTTTCATCAGGCAGGTCAACGAATTCATAGGTGACTGATTATTTCCTTGAAACTGTCACGTTTAATTTTCATATCACCTAATCTTTACTGAAGCTTAAGAATTACAGGGAAGATTAAGGTGGGTTGATACACGACTTATGGAGGTTGGCTTGTGCTCCGTTTTCAATTATAGTATCTTCTATGGAGGTTGGTACATCAGATTTAACCTTCCTTGATTGATACATCGGATTTTATGGAGGTTGGCTTGTGCTCCATTTTCAATTATAGTATCCTCTATTAAATTTTCTTCCTCTTCTGATAGAACTTTATTGGTTTATGATTATTTAAACTGTGATGTAATCTACTGTGGATTAGTATTTAGAGTAGACACCTTATTGGTTTTCTGGTGATTTCAACTCTGATGTGATTCTATTATATGACACATGTTTTAGTATGATAGTAAACTCTTTTGAGGTTGCTAATCTGGCTATACTGCATTCACAGGTCCCCTAGCCTTTAAAGTTAGAAGTAAAAGACCATATTTCCAAATAGAATTACTTCTAGCTGATAATTACATGTTTCTTGGGTTGTAGTCTACTTTGTTTGGGTTGTTTTTGTTCCAACAACTTGTTTCAATATTTAATTGACCTCATGCTACTGTGTGAATGTTGTTTAATTGATGAATGTTATGGACATGTTTCTGTTTTCTTTTCTAAACTACAGATGAAAAATAAAATTGTTCGTGAAGTGATTGACTTTATCAAAGGGCATCAATCACTCTTCAATAAAATGGAGTGATGCAGGCAATGGAGCACAAGGTTTCAGTGTACATGTCATTGTTATTACTGCTGGTGAGGTATGCATTTTTCACTGTCCTTGAATATTGCTTCTTGATTTTGGATTTCTATGGTAAGTATAGTCACTTGGGTTCACATCTAGGCTCAGTTAGAGTCTGAAATGGCCGAGTTATGTATTTCTGGGTATATCTACTAAACTCATTATCAACCTATCTCACGAGTAGATACCAACTAGGTCGTGCATACAACTTACAAATACCTACTGTCCTGTAACTATAATTTTTGTGCCCCGTGCCTTTATTAGAGTTAGAAAACAAAACCAGTTATTGGCTCTTATTTTATACTGCTAGTATGTCCTTGGCCACCTTGTTTGTATGGCACTTGTTAGTCCTATGTGAGGTATCAGGTTTGTATGTCACTTGTTAGTTCCATGACATATTTTCTTCCTATTCCAATTAATTTAAAAACCCAATCACGGTTCAGATTGCATGAAGTGTAAATCGTTGCTTGAACCGCAAATCATAACAAATATAAGATTTAGAGACACAATGCAACATAACATACCTTGAAATCTAATGTATTGATCAGTGCATTTTAAGACACCTTCCTCTATGTTTAGACTTAAGCATTTCTACAGTTTAGTTTGTTTAATTTCCTATTTTATAATGTTTTTACAATTTATTTTATTTTAAGCTTTATTTAATTTTCGTTTGTTATTTTTCAGCATTAGCAGCTTTTAGTAAAAAAATCCATAACTGGAGCTATAAGAATCGGATCGAGGCGTTCTACCTGTCGTTGGAAAGCTAAGAAAAAGATCTACAACTTTCATGTTGCACAAAGGAGCTGATTCGGATTGCTTGAGTCTCGAATAATTCGTTGAAGTTTCTAACTTGTGATAATGTAGTTTTCCTTGCGGGCCTAGTTTAGGTTTCTGGCCCAGTTATTTTTGTATTTAAGGTTGCTGCTGTGATGCAAAACATTCACCCAGTTTATTTTCCGAATTTCCTTTTGTTTTATTGTTTTCATGGCGAACTAATCCTAAGGGAAAATCCGTCGGTTTCGAACCCGTAATTCTTTGAGGTTTATTCAATTTAAACTGTGCATTATTTCTTTTAATCTCGTTCCAAATTATCTTATAATTTCGTTTGCTTAATTCGTTATTATAAGATAAATTGGATTTAACTTGGTCGATCAATATTCCTTAACTCAATCGCGGATTAACTTAGCTTTTTCATTAAGTTGCGCAATCTTTAACCGTCTGCTTAATTTGGTAATTAGGAATAGAAGTCGTGCGGTATTGTTGACGCTTGTTCGTCAATATTGCAATCGAATAGGGATTGAACCCTTTTGAAAATATTAAATTGTAATAACTGATGATAAGTTGGGAGTCAAACCGGTGGATTTACCTGTTTTTAATCACTTATTTCAAAACCAATTATTTCTACTTTTTTCTTTATTAATCGAATTTCTAATCAAACAACCCCCCAATTCGTCTCAATTGGCTACTTTAAATAAGAATCCTTGTGAATCGACATCTGAGTTACCTTCGCTTTACTACGTTTTTCAAACCGCTCGGTTTTGATCCGCGCGCGACCGCCCATCAAATTGGCGCCGTTGCCGGGGATCCTTATCGATTTAGCCAATAGTCTAGTTTTAGGTTTTGTTTGTTTTAATTTTCTGCTTTTTTGAGTTTTTTCTTGCATTTTCGCGTTCGGCCGCCCGTTTCTCGTCCGACCGAGCCAAAAATCCCGGTTTTGGGCAAATCGCCTCCTTTTCAAGATCTGTTTCGTGCACTTGAAGCAGAAAAATCGCCAAAAAATCCTTTTTACTATTTTTAATTAATTTTTTTTACTGTTTTCACATTCTCAAAAAAATCCAAAAAAATTTCCAAAATTCTCATTTGACCTAATTAGATTAAATTTTGTGTTTTCAAATTTTTCGATCTATTTAAACCCTCTTCTTTCTTTGATTTTGATTCTGACCTACAGGGACATTGTGGGAATTATTGGAATTGTTGCTGCATTGACAATCCTAGCCACGAGAGCTTCCTGTCCCGACCTAGCTGATTGCGATCCTGAGATTGAGAGAACCTTACACGCACGCCTTCGAGATAATCAGGCCGGCCCTAGTTCATCATCTCTTGTCGTTCTTGATTCTGATCCTTTGTCCACCATGGCTGAACAACGGACACTAAGGGAGCTTGTTGCCCCCGATATTAACTATAATGGATTCTGTATTGAATATGCTAACCTTACTGCTCCCTTTGAGCTAAAATCTGGACTAATACATTTGTTGCCTAGATTTAACGATCTTGCAGGTGAGGATCCACACAAGCATCTCAAGGAATTCCAGATTGTTTGTTCCGCCCCACTCAGGCCTGAAGGAATTACGGAAGACCACATCAAGCTGAGAGCCTTCCCCTTTTCTCTACAAGGTGCAGCCAAGGATTGGTTATATTATCTCGAGCCGAATTTTGTTGCTACTTGGAATGATCTGAAGAAGGTATTCCTAGAAAGGTATTTCCCTGCATCCCGAGCAACCTCGATACGAAAATACATCTGTGGTATTAAACAACGAGATAATGAATCGTTGGTTGAATATTGGGGAAGATTCAAACGATTGGTTGCGAGCTGCCCACAACACCAGATCACCGAGCAATTATTGATTCAGTATTTCTATGAAGGCTTAAAACCAATGGATAGAAATATGCTAGATGCTGCTAGTGGTGGTGCACTTGTCGATAAAACTCCAGCCGCTGCCAAAGCTCTGATCGAGAACATGTCGCTTAACTCCCAACAGTTCATAACGAGAGAAAATTCTGTTCCGATGAAGGGTGTGAACAAGATTTATGTATCTTATCATGTTGCCCATTCTAACAAAGCCTTCGAACATAAGATGAGCAAGCTGAAGGAGTTAGTGCAACAGTTGATAGTGGTAGGTAAAGCCCAAGCAGCCCATCAAGCACAAACAGTGACAGCAAGATTGTGTGGTATTTGTACTTTTCCTGATCATCCTACAGACACATGTCCCATTCTTAAAGATGAAATTCCTACTGAAGTACCTCAAGCATATGCAGCAGCCCTATACCATCAAGGTAACAACCAGAACCGGTACAATATTCCTGATTTGTCCACTAATAAATACCATCCAAGCTGGAGAAACCATCCAAACCTCTAATATGGAAACCAACCCTCCAACCAAAAACATTACCCCAGCCAACAACAATTGGCGCTACCCTTGCCATCACCACAGAACCCTCCACAAGCTGCAACCACTGCTGCCCCAGCTTCTGGTCCTTCATTAGATGACATTTTTAAGCAATTGGCCACCAATACCCTCCAATTCCAACAACGGACATAATCCATCCAACAACGGACATAATCCATCCAACAACGGACATAATCCTCCATCCAAGCCTTGCAAACACAAATAGGACAACTTGCTACCTCGATTAATGGCATCCAACAAGCACTAGGATCCAACCAACTACCCTCTCAAACCATGGCGAATCCTAATGCTAATGTGAGTGCAATAAGCTTGTGATCTGGTAAAGTTACAGATTCTGCCCCGAAAAAAATTGATGATGATTCTGATTCTGGCCCGAAATTTATTGAGGAAATTGCTGAGCCTTCTGTTACTATTGCGGCTGAACCTTCTACTATTGCGGAAAAATAGTATGTACCTTGCATACCGTACCCTCCCCGAGTGCAGAAAAATAAGAACGTCCTTGAAGAAGACAAAGAGAGAGATATTTTGGACGTGTTTAAAAAAGTGGCGGTGAACATCCCGCTTCTTGATGTGATCCCAAAATATGTGAAGTTTCTTAAGGATTTATGTACTCACAAAAGGAGATTGAAAGGGAATAAGAGGGTGAATATGGGAAGGAATATTTCTTCCTTTATCCAATCAAATGATGCCGCTGAAAAAAATGTTTCCGCCCTTTTCCAGCATCCCATGCCACAAAAATGCAAGATCCAGGAACTTTTGCTATCCCTTGTACCATTGGGAACAATAAATTCGAAAATTGCATGCTTGACTTAGGAGTTGGTATTAATTTTATGCCTACTTCTGTTTATAATAATCTTGATCTTGGTCCATTGCAGCATACAGGTTTAATCATTCAACTGGCAAATAGAAGCAATACCCACCCCGCCGGAGTTGTGGAAGATGTCCTCGTGCAAGTAAATGACTTGATTTTCCCTGCTGATTTTTATATTCTTGACATGGAGGGAGAAACAAAGTCAAACAAGGCACCCATCGTTCTCGACAGACTGTAACACCCCAAATTTAATCGAAATATTTTAATTAATTTATTTAATTGAAAATATTTGTATTTTGGTGTTTTCGGTGGTTTTGGGAATTACTGGGAAAATGTGCATGTTGGACTATTTATTTAATTAATAGTATACTATATGAGAATACTAGTATTATTATTGATTAAAATGAATATAAGAGAAATAAGGGTAAATTGGGCAGTATGAAGAGTTAGTAAGGGTGTTATGGGAAAAGCCCAATTTGTGAGGCCCAAGACTAAGTTAGTCAAAATTGAGTTCTGAAAGGAAATCAGATTTCATTTTTTGTTTAACGTGAAAGTTCGTGGCCAAAGCTCTGAAGAAAGGCTGGAAGCAGAAGATCCAAAAGATTAATCGTGAAAGTTGCGAATCGACTAAGGTATGGGGAGTATCGCATTTCATGATTTTCCATGTATGCCTTTCGGTGTGTTTATGGTTGATTTAAGATTTAAGGTATTTTGGGTTGGTTGTGGGAAAATAGGGAAATTGGTGATAAAACTTTGAGGTTATGGTTAATGGTATGTAACACTGAATATTGATATGAGAAAGGAAACCTTAGGCCTTTGTGGCCAAAACCTTAGATAGTTATATGTCTGCCTATATGGGATAGAATATTTGATATTTGAAATTACGATGCCTTCGGAGCAATTGTAAGGAAATTGACGGTAGACCTTGGAGGTTAGTGGTTAGTATTCTTGAACCTTTGAGTGTAGAGATGAGAAATAATGATTTTTGCCTTCGTAGCCAAAACCTTGGATTGTGATATGTTTGACTCTGTAGGAATATGAATGTTCATATGTGAGTAACTATGATGCACTCAGAGCAATTGCAGAAAAATAGTGATTTAAGCAGTGCAAATGTTGCCGGATTGGCCTAATAAACCGTAGGTTTTGTGCCTTTATCGCCGTAGGACCTTAGGGATGATTTAGGGGCATTAAGGAAGTGAATCGTGTGGACTTTTGGGTTGATTTAGGTTCCGGAGCGTAACAACGTTTTGCTGTTCGTCACGACTGTTCATGTTTTTGGTCGAAATTGTTTTGGACGTAACTTTTGATCTGTAAGTCCGTTTTGACCCCCGTTTGAAGCATTGGAAAGCTAATAAACAGGGCTATAACATAGTATAGATTAGGGAATTATTTTCCCAATATTTTTATATCTAATTATGTTTGAGAAGTCAATTGTGTATATGTTCTATTAATGAATCATGTTCTGGTTCAAGGATGTCTTGATGTTTTGATACTGCGATTTTCCTGATGAATTACCATGAGGGTAACTGTGATAATATGATGAATTAACATAATTAGAACTGTGAAGTTTATGTGATTGATAGGCGATAGTGTGAGGATTACCACGAGTGTAATTTGATGAATTAATATGAGGTAATATGGGATAATATTAGGAATTAATATGAGATAATATGAGATAATATTATGAATTAATAGGAGATAATATGGGGGAGTATTATGAATTAATATGTGATAATATGATGGACTAATATGAGGATGACTATGAGCTAACATGTGATTTGTACGTGATTATATGACGATTTCCATGATGTATGATGATGATGATTTATGTGATGATGATTATTATTATGATGAATTATGTGATAACATGAGATATTATGATTTATGTGATGGTGATGATGATTATTATGATGAATTATGTGATAACATGAGATATGATGATTTATGTGATGACGATGATTGTTGTGATGAGTTATGTGAAATATGACGATTTATGTGATGATGATGACTATGTGGATGAGTTATGACGTTTGATGAATATGATGAATATGACGAATATGATGAATGATGATGCACCTATGATGTTATTATGAGGATTATTGTGAAGTGTGCATCATGCATTCATGTACATCCGGACTTCGGTTCAGGACCTCGATTAATTTGACTTCAATCCCACTGTGTGGATGTGAAGTATTTTGATGTGCTCCGATCCTATTGATGGGGATCTATGGATGGTTGATGGCCCAGTGTCCATCGCGTTGTGATGATTGGTACCGCATGCATTGAGTCTATGTTGCATTTGCATTTATGAGCCTTTGTGTATAATTATTGAAGATGAGAAAATTACTTAGAGGGGGGGGGGGGTGTTGAATAAGTATGACAAATAATCAAAGATTCAAACACAATTATTTTTATCCTGGTTCGTTGAACTCAACTACTCCAGTCCACCCTCTCAAGAGTGATTTGCCTTTCTCAGTCAAGGACTTAATCCACTATTTAATCAAATAGATTACAATAGTAACACCTAAGAACAACTGTTCTTAGTCTTCTTAAGAGCTACTGATCCCAACTGGATCCTCTTAAGGAAACCTTTTACAATCAATGTAAAACTAATACAAGAGTAAGAATGCTTCTAAAAAGCTATTATCACAACTGTGATATTTCTCTTAAGTTAAGAACAGAGTTACAACAAATAAACAATAAGAGCTTTTAAGAGATTTGCTTTTAGTAATTTTTGCAAGTGGTTCGTTATTGAAGAAGATGGAGTGGACTTCTTTATATAGGCACATAGATCCATGAAGTCTTCTCAACGTTGGAGGCTGTGCTAAAAAATCCTGGAGCCTTTTGTCTTTTACTTTGCAGAAACTTTCCTTAGAATGGAATGCACAGATAAAATCTTTTTGTCTGTGTTCTTGTGTCTAACATAAAAGAGGAAAGAGCTGTTGAGATATGCCAACGTACATATTCAAATCTTCTTCACTAAGTAAGTTCAGCTATCAACATCAGAGTCTGGATCTTCTGAATCTCCAGAGTAGAGATCTTCTGGATCTGCAGAGTCTTGGGATGTTCTTCAGATTATGCTGAATCAGAGTATGTGCAGCTTGTGTGCTTGAGCGTGTAGTTCTGTCAGAGCAGAGTCTTCTATATCAGATTCTCAATACTTATGCAGCACAGTATCTTCAGAGTCTTCTGATGACTAAGCTTCTGAACTCTCAGAGTCTTTTATTCTTTGAAGGCTTCTGCTTCAGAATCTTCAGCAGATAGCACTCAGATTCTTCTGAAGGCAGCGTTCAGATCTTCATCTAAGATGCTCTTGAACCTTTGAAGCCTTTCATAATATCATTGTTCAGATCCAAAATTTGCTCTTTTAAGAATATTTTCTTTAGTACCTGTAGCAAACAGTCTAGAACAAATTTAGAGTATATAATTCTTGAATACAAAATTCATAAGTGTTATCATCAAAACATAGAGATATTACTGAGAAACAATCTGTGTTCTTACAATCTCCCCCTTTTTGATGATGACAAAACATGAGAAATTTTGTTCAATTAAAAATTATGAATTATGACTCCCCCTGAGATTAGCAATCTCCCCCTGAAATAAATACTCTAATAAAAGAAAACACTTCCCTTTTTGATTAAGTATATTTCAGATTCAGAGCCTGATGCAAGAGGTTTGACTTTCAGAATCAAATCTTGATGCCAGATAATTATGACTTCCTTTAGTCAGAGCGCCTGGTTATCATCTTGTTTGAATTATCGTCCAGAGTAAAGGCATCAGAGTAAGCTATCAGAGTTGATTGAATACTCAGATTTGCTTTGAAGATCAGGTTCTGGTTGGAAAAGTCTCAGGGTAACTTCAATGAATTATGTCAAATATTTCAATGTAATCTGAAAGACTTAAATTCAAAGTAAGTTAATAAAATGTATGAATTTCAGTTTTTTTTTAGTAATTGCTTATAGTTTGAACAATCAGATTCTCTTTTTCTCTCCCCCTTTTTGTCATAATCAAAAAGATTTTTAAAGACATAAAGATACAGAAGAAAAGAAGCATATAGAAGCAAAAACATCAACATTCAATTAAACATATCAAGGTTCACAGTCAAACAGATAGATGCCAAAAAGCATAACACAACAATAAGAAAACAACAGAAGCAATAACATGTGCAAATCATCAAATAAAACTAAGTCTGGCGTGAGGCAATAAGGGTCAGAAGCTCTGTCATTTTGGCAGTTGACTCTTCTTGCTTAGACATCCAGGTCTTAATCTCATCAGTTGTCTTCTCTTGCTTGACCATCCAATCTTTTATTTCCTTGACATCATTCACAAGCTCTGTGACCACAGATGAAGAAGGAGCAGATGCAGTAGCAGCAGGGTTCTCTTCAGACTGGTTCTCTTCAGAAGCTTGTTCAATCATTTCAGATTCAGGAGCCTCTGGAGGAGCAGCTTCCAGAAGCAACACAGGAGGAGGAGGAGGCATGTTCATCAGAGTTATCTTGATTAATTCTGCAAACTGAACCTTAGCAAGCTTAGAGCATTTAGCTCTAACTTTTAAGGCAGCCTTGTTGAACATCCAGATGAAACGCTTCCAAGCAGCATTTGAAACAATTGGATCCAAACTTAACATGCACACATCCTTAACACGAGCATATTCAGAATCTATCTCCTTCTTGAATATTTCAAACATAGCATTAACACATGATCCTAGATCTGACTGTTCAGACTGTTCAGAGGGTTTAGGATTAGGAGTGTTAACAGGAGTAGGCTCAGATGGTGTAGGTTCAGATGGTTGTGGTTGAGGTGATGTGGGTTGAGATGTTTGGATGTCAGATTGAGGGAGTTCAGATGGTTTAGGAATGGTGTGTGTTTCAGATAGATTGGTTTCAGATGGTTGAGAGATAGTTTGTGTTTCATATGTTTGAGTTTCAGATGGTTGAATTTCAGATGGTTGAGATGAGGTTTTCTGAGGTGGGGTGTTGGGTGGAGTATGAAACATAGAAATGGGAACATGTTCCTTCAAAACACTGTCAGAACGTGCTTGTTTGAGAGACTCTGGTTCAAGATTAGGTGAATCAGATGATTCACAATCAGAAGATTCTTCTGAGTGAACAGATGTTAAGGAAATGATAATGGATTGATTGAGGGGTTCTATATCCAGAATATTGTCAGAAAGATTTGGATCTTCTGATGGAACTGGTTGTTCAGAGTGTTCAGTTTGAACAGTCTCTGGTTGGTTTGGTTCTGGAGTGATTAGTTCTGGTTGGAGAATCTCTAATTGGGGATTTTCAGGTTGTGAAATTTCTGGTTGTGGAATTTCTGTTTGTGGAAAATCTGGTTGAATTGATTGAGTTTGTGGAATTTCTGATTGAATTGTTTGATGGGGTTCAGATGTAATATGAGGTTGGGGTTCGGAGGGAATTGGTACAGAAAATGGTTGTGAATGTACTGGCTTAGATAAAGGTGGTTCAGATGAAAGATTTGCAGATTGTTTGGGTTTAGAAGTTCTATGTCTAAGGTTTGGAGAGAGTTCAGGTGATGAAAGGGGTGAATGAACAGCAGGTGTAGGATCAGATGTTAATACCTGATGAATAGTGTCTCTAATTTCTTCCAGAGTTGCCTCTCTTTCAGAATTGATTCTGGCTTTCTTTGCTCCTTTCTTCTTCTTCCTTGGAACTTCAGATACTTTCCTTTTCTTCTGAACTGATCCTTCTTCAGCTTTTCTCTTACTACGCCTTTCCTTCATCAGATTGGGCATTTCTTCTCCTTGTTTCTGAACAAGGTTAGCAGGTAGAGGAATTCCTTCCTTCAGACACTCTGCAATGTAAGTCCAGACAATACTTTTTGGTTCATCTGCACTGAACATTGGAAAGTCTTCTAAGGGTATCCTTCTGCCAATGACCTCCTTAGAGTTTATCTTCCTTAGTTTACCATTCAGCTCTGAAATGATTTTCATCCTTTTCAGAGTGAGTCCATTTATCTCAAATCCAATGATGTATGGCAGATCCTCTGTTATCTTTGCATCTGTCAGATGCTTCACCAACTTGTTTTCTACAAGGATGTCAGAAATTAGTCTTCCCAGAGGTATCCAAGTTCTAACTTTCCCAGCTTTAGCTCTGACCTCTTCTCTAGTCTCTTTGACATGAGTCAGAAGATGACTGAAAATTAGATAGGGCAGATCAACCTTAATATTCTGGCTGATGCAGTACATGAAGTACAGATGTTCTGAACTCACATAGTCTGGTGAGTTGGTTGACTTTCTGTGAAAGATTGTACTCATAAATATCTTTGCCCAGATCTTATAGATAGGTTTCAGATCTTTAACCTTGCTTGTTGGTATTCCAGCTATAGTGATTTCTTCATATACCTTAGCCATATCAATACGTGAAGAGGCTAGGTTTGTAACACCATCAGATTCTGTATAACTGAGCAGTTGCCTGATTAGTTTTTCAGTAATCACTATCTCCTTCCCAAGGATAGATGAGTGAATAAACTTAGGACCAGTACTAGCGTGAATCCAGAATTCCTTTACCAGAGTTGGGTACACAAGACCCATCAATCTCTCAAAGTACTTCTCCCAGCCTTGAGCTTTAATGGAAGTTGTTAGGTCAAACCCATTTTCTTCTATAGATTCAAGATGAACGAAGCTCTCACACAGAACCTCAAGATCTACTACTGGAGTAAATAGAGTGCATTATGGTTTCTTGTACATTATATTTTTGTTGGAGATTTCAGCAGCATTTGATGTAGAAGCCATTGATGAGGATGAAGCTTTTGATTTAGGTTTAGGATTTTGGTAGAGTTTGAAGAGTAAGCATAAACGCATGAGTGTAGTGAGTGTGAAAAGTGTGAAAATAGTGTGATAGGTGGTATTTATAGAGAACCAAAAATCAAGCATTGGGCACATCAAAAGACACATACGCACGTTTGTATAGCATTTAATGAAAGTAATCATTTCAAATTAAAATTATGACAATAGGGGGGAAATCCAAGAAAGATGAGATTTTCAAAGCAATACCTCAAACGTCAATTCAGTAGAGCACTCCATCTTTTCAGATACTGAGTGACACGTGTTTTCTTTGTATGTGCATCTGATATCTCTCAAGAAATGAAACGTTTCCAACGTTCAGATCTTCTGGGTTTGTTAGTTCAGAGTTTCACACAAATAAATTAATTAAAGATAAATGAACAAATAATCAGATGAAATACTTCAGATCTTTAAACATTTTGCATCTGAGAAGTTGCCTCTGATAAATATTACTCTGGACAAAAATCCATACAAATATTTTTCAGAATGAACTTAAACCTATCTTCAGCAAGGGGTTTTGTGAAAATATCAGCCCATTGATGATCTGTATCAACAAAGGCTAGATTTATTACACCCTTCTGAACATAGTCTCTGATGAAGTGATGTTTAATTTCTATATGTTTAGCCTTAGAATGTAAGATTGGATTTTTTGACAAACATATAGCAGAAGTATTATCACAGAAGATAGAAAGATTACTCTTATAGATCTGATAATCTTCTAACTGACTCTTCATCCAGAGCATCTGCGTACAACATCCAGCAGCAACAATGTATTCTGCCTCTGTAGTTGATAGTGCAATAGTGGGTTGCTTCTTGCTGTACCATGAGATCAGATGACTTCCAAGAAACTGACAGCTTCCAGAAGTGCTTTTACGTTCAACTCTGTCTCCAGCATAATCAGCATCACAGAATCCAACAAATGAAAATTCATCAGATCTTCTGTAACACAGACCCATGTTAGTAGTACCTTTCAGATACCTTAGAATCCTCTTAACAGTTGTTAAGTGTGATTCTCTAGGATCTGATTGGAATCTTGCACATAAGCAGACACTAAACAGAATATCAGGTCTAGAAGCAGTCAAGTATAGAAGAGATCCTATCATACCTCTGTAGAGTTTCTGATCTACCTTTTTACTTACCTCTTCCTTACCTAAAGTGCTTGTAGGGTGCATTGAAGTCTTTGCCATCTTACTATCAACCATGTTGAACTTCTTCAGAAGCTCTTTAACATATTTGGTCTGATGTATGTAGGTGCACTCTGGAGTCTGGTTGACTTGGATTCCCAAAAAGAATCTCAATTCTCCCATCATGCTCATTTCAAACTCTGCCTGCATACATTTAGCAAACTCCTTTCCAAGCATAATATTTGTTGATCCAAAAATAATATCATCTACATAAATTTGACAAATCAACAAATCTTTCTTAAGAGTTTTACAGAATAAAGTTGTATCCACTTTTCCTCTGATAAAATTTTTCTTTAGAAGGAAATTGCTCAACCTTTCATACCAAGCTCTGGGAGCTTGTTTTAAGCCATAAAGAGATTTCTTTAATTTGAAAACATGATTTGGAAAGTTTTCACTTTCAAAACCAGGAGGTTGGTGGACATATACTTCCTCTTCTATAATACCATTAAGAAAGGCACTTTTAACATCCATCTGATATAGAGTGATGTTATTCTGTGCAGCAAATGAAATAAGAAGGCGTATAGATTCTAACCTTGCCACTGGAGCATAAGTTTCAGTGTAATCAATACCTTCTTGTTGACTGTAACCTTGAGCAACTAGCCTTGCCTTATTCCTTTCAACTTCTCCTTTTTCATTCAACTTATTCCTGAAGACCCATTTTGTTCCAATAACGTTGAATCCTTTAGGTCTAGGAACCAGATCCCAAACTTCATTTCTGGTGAATTGATTTAGCTCTTCTTGCATGGCAATAATCCATTCATTATCTTTCAGAGCCTCATCCACAGATGTTGGTTCAATTATTGACACTAAGCCAAACAATGAAGATTCAGATGTTCTGAGATAGGATCTTGTCCTGATTGGATCATTTTTCTTTCCAATAATCACATCTTCTGGGTGAGATGCCTTGATTCTGGAGGAAGATCCTCTGACATTTGTTCTTTCAGAAATGTGTAAGTTGTCCAATTGAGAAGATAGGGGAATAGCATCTGGAGTTGCTTCAGATTCCTTTTCTTTAGCCTTTTCTGCCTCTGATCCTTCAGAGTCTGTGAGAATCACTTCTCTATCTGCAGAATTCTCAAACTGCTTTGGCTTTTCAGAGCCAAGCTTATCATCAAATCTTACATGAATAGATTCTTCCACAATCTGCGTTTCAGTATTGAATACTCTGTAGCCTTTAGAGCATTCAGAATAACCAAGCATGAAACACTACTATGCTTTGGAATCAAACTTGTTAAGATTTTCTTTAGTGTTAAGTATATAACAAGTACATCCAAAAGGATGAAAATATGAAATGTTAGGCTTTCTGTTCTTCCACAGTTCATATGGAGTCTTTTTCAGAAGAGGTCTTACAGACACTCTGTTCTGAATGTAACAGGCTGTGTTGATTGCTTCTGCCCAAAAGTGTTTTGCCAGATTTGTCTCATTGATCATGGTTCTGGCCATTTCTTGCAGAGTCCTGTTTTACCTCTCTACAACCCCATTTTGCTGTGGAGTTCTAGGACAGGAAAAATCATGAGCAATGCCATTTTCAGAAAAATATTTTTCAAAATATTTATTTTCAAATTCACCACCATGATCACTTCTGACTTTTATGATTTTGAAATCCTTTTCATTCTGGACTTGCTTGCAGAAGTCAAAGAACACAGAATGTGACTCATCCTTGTGTTTTAAGAACTTTACCCATGTCCATCTACTATAGTCATCAACAATGACTAATCCATACTTCTTGCCTCTGATGGATGCAGTTTTCACTGGTCCAAACAGATCAATATGAAGTAATTCTAGTGGTTTGGAAGTAGAAACAACATTTTTTGATTTAAAAGATGTTTTTGAAAACTTCCCCTTTTGGCATGCTTCACAAAGAGCATCTGAGGTGAACTTCAGATTAGGAAGTCCTCTGACAAGATTAAGTTTATTAATCTGAGATATACGTCTCATATTAATATGGCCCAATCTTCTGTGCCAGACCCATTGCTCTTCATTAACAGACAAGAGGCATTTAACATTCTGAACTTTAAGTTCTGAAAGATTTATTTTATAAATGTTGTTTTTCCTCTTACCACTAAATAGGATAGAGCCATCCTTTTGACTAATAGCTTTACAACATTTTTTATTAAAGGTAATATCATAACCATTGTCACTTAATTGACTTATGGACAATAAGTTATGTTTCAAGCCTTCAACAAGTAAAACATTAGTTATAGAGGGAAGTTTACCATTTCCAAAAGTGCCAGATCCAATGATCTTGCCTTTCTGGTTCCCTCCAAACTTCACGTCACCTCCAGATCTAAGTTCCAGGCTTTGGAACATAGACCTTTCTCCTGTCATGTGTCGTGAGCATCCAGAATCCAGGTACCATGACTGGCGTCCTGATCTTGCTGCTAAGAACATCTGCAACAGGGATAATTTTGTTCTTAGGTACCCAGATCTTCTTGGGTCCTTTAGAGTTAGTTGGTTTGTAGGTTTGTCTAAACTTCTGTTTTTCAATATAATGTTTATTCTGACTTGCCTTGGGTTTAAACACATAAGTATTTTTCTCAGAGCTTGTGTGTTTAATGTCATTTAAGTGACCAAACTTAAATTGAGAGTAAAGAGGTGTCTTCCTGATGAAAAGTTTGTCAACAGATTTTGGATTACTTCCAGATGAAGATTCATATCCAATACCTCTTCTGTTGTTCCCACTAACACCATAGATCATAGAAGCCATCTTGCTTCTGTCTATGCTCTTAGTAAGGAATCTCTGAAAGCTAGAGTCATATTTTTCTAAAATGTTTTCACATGACTTAGTCTCAGATTCATATTCTTGTTGAGTTGTTTCAAATTCATTTTTGATTTTCAGATTAATTTCTTTTTGCTCAACAAGTTTTGTCTTCAGAAGATCAATCTCAAATTCAAGACTGCTTTTCAGCTTCTTGTATTTGAGTTTGATATTGTTATAACTTTTCAGAACTTCTGATAAAACTTTTATCAGTTCTTCTTTAGTAAGTTTAGCCATTACCTCTTCAGCATCATCGTCAGATTCAGAATCTGATTCATATCCCGAGGTTCCTTCCTCCTAATCTTCTGTGCTGGCCATCAGTGCAACATTGGCACATTCTTCTTCTGATTCAGAAGATGATTCAGATTCATCTGACTCATCCCATGTTGCCATCAGAACCTTCTTCTTTTTGTCAACCTTCTTCTTGGGTTTTTCTCTTTGAAGTTTGGGGCAATCATTCTTGTAATGCCCAGGTTCTTTGCACTCATAGCATACAACTTCTTTCTTGCCAGATCTTCTGTGTCCAGAAGATTCCTTTCTCTGATCAGATTTTCTGAAGTTGTTGAACTTCTTTCCCTTGTGCTTCCAGAGTCTGTTGATCCTTCTGGACAACATGGATAATTCATCTTCTTCTTCAGAAGATGATCCTTCAGAGCTTTCTTCAATAACCTGCAAAGCTTTAGCAGATTTATTAGATTTTAAAGCAATAGATTTACCTTTCTCTTTCTTCTGAGGCTCATCTTCCTCAAGCTCAATTTCATGTCTCCTCAGTGAGCTGATGAGTTCTTCTAAGGATATTTTGTTCAGATCTTTAGCCATCTTCAAGGCAGTCACCATTGGTCTCCATCTGGTAGGTAGACTTCTGATGATTTTCTTTACATGATCTGATGTGGAGTATCCCTTGTCCAGAACTTTTAGACCAGCTGTAAGGATCTGAAATCTAGAAAACATAGTTTCTATATTTTCAGATTCTTCCATTTTGAACGCCTCATACTTCTGTATAAGCGCCAGAGCCTTGGTCTCCTTCACTTGAGAATTTCCTTCATGAGTCATTTTAAGTGACTCAAATATTCCATGAGCTGTTTCTCTGTTGGTAATCTTTTCATACTCAGTATGAGAGATTGCATTAAGCAATATTGTCCTAGCCTTATGGTGATTTTTGAAATCCTTCTTCTGGGCTTCTATCATTGATTTTCTATTAATTTTCTTGCCATCCTCATTTGTAGAATGTTCATAACCATCAATGACCAAGTCCCACAAATCAGCATCATACCCAAGGAAGAAACTTTCTATCATGTCCTTCCAGTAATCAAATTTCTCTCCATCAAACATGGGAGGCTTTGTGCTGATTCTATCCCCTTCATATATGTTACAACTGGCTGTATTGGATGTAGAAACATCACCCATAATGACAAACAAATATATAACAAAATAACTTTTTCTCACTGGATCTTTACTGACACGGTTAAGTGATAGCACACGCAGAACCGGAGCTCTGATGCCAACTGAAGGTGAGAAAATTACTTAGAAGGGGGGGGGGGGGGTTGAATAAGTATGACAAATAATCAAAGATTCAAACACAGTTATTTTTATCCTGGTTCGTTGAACTCAACTACTCCAGTCCACCCTCTCAAGAGTGATTTTCCTTTCTCAGTCAAGGACTTAATCCACTATTTAATCAAACAGATTACAATAGTAACACCTAAGAACAACTGTTCTTAGTCTTCTCAAGAGCTACTGATCCCAACTGGATCCTCTTAAGGAAAGCTTTTACAATCAATGTAAAACTAATACAAGAGTAAGAATGCTTCTAAAAAGCTATTATCACAACTGTGATATTTCTTTTAAGTTTAAGAACAAAGTTACAACAAATAAACAATAAGAGCTTTTAAGAGATTTGCTTTTAGTAATTTTTGCAAGTGGTTCGTTATTTAAGAAGATGGAGTGGACTTCCTTATATAGGCACATAGATCCATGAAGTCTTCTCAACATTGGAGGCTGTGCTAAAATAGCCTGGAGCCTTTTGTCTTTTACTTTGCAGAAACTTTCCTTAGAATGGAATGCACAGATAAAACCATTTTGTCTGTGTTCTTGTGTCTAGCATAAAAGAGGAAAGAGCTGTTGAGATATGCCAACGTACATATTCAAATCTTCTTCACTAAGTAAGTTCAGCTATCAACATCAGAGTCTGGATCTTCTGAATCTCTAGAGTAGAGATCTTCTGGATCTGCAGAGTCTTGGGATGTTCTTCAGATTATGCTGAATCAGAGTATGTGCAGCTTGTGTGCTTGAGCGTGTAGTTCTGTCAGAGCAGAGTCTTCTATATCAGATTCTCAATACTTATGCAGCGCAGTATCTTCAGAGTCTTTTGATGACTAAGCTTCTGAACTCTCAGAGTCTTTTATTCTTTGAAGGCTTCTGCTTCAGAATCTTCAGCAGATAGCACTCAGATTCTTCTGAAGGCAGCGATCAGATCTTCATCTAAGATGCTCTTGAACCTTTGAAGCCTTTCATAATATCATTGTTCAGATCCAACATTTTCTCTTTTAAGTATATTTTCTTTAGTACCTGTAGCAAACAGTCTAGAACAAATTTAGAGTATATAATTCTTGAATACAAAATTCATAAGTGTTATCATCAAAACATAGAGATATTACTGAGAAACAATCTGTGTTCTTACAATTATGACATTGTAGCCTTTGAGGCATAATTGAAGAATATCAATGTGTTGAATATAACTATGAGTAATATGCCGTTTATGCATTAATTGTTATACATTGATTATTATGAATTGTCTTACTCACCCTACCTGTTTGAATGTTACCTCTACGTGGGTAACGTGCAGATGAGCAAGTTTAGCCGTGGACGCCGTCGAGGAGTATTGTGACGTTTTATAGTCGTTAGCCTTTATGGTTAATTTAGAGGGTCTTGCTCTGATATGTAACATCGGGTTGGGTTCTTTGAGTTGATTGTATATCATTGGGTTATTTTACTGGTGTTCCCTTATGAGGAAAACATTGAGTTATGTTTTGAGTTCTGCTGTATATGATGTTTTGATGTATTTTGAGAAAACCCGTGTGTTACGGAGTATTGACCTATTTTGTTGACTTTGAGAAATGTACGCCCTTTGTGGCTTTTTAATGAAAGTTAATATTTTACTCTGAAATCCGTGTTATTTTGCCGTAATATCTGTGGGGTAGAATAAGGGTGTTACATTAGTGGTATCAGAGCAGGTCGGTCCATCCGGCCAAGTTGTCTTATGTTGTTGTTCCCTGGTATGCGACATGTGTGTGAAAACACTGTCGGTACATGTTTGTTGCCTAACCTTTGTCTGCAGAAGTGGGAATGAAACAAGTGGAGGAGAAGTTGTGCTTCTCCAGGATGCTGCAAGTGTAGAGTTGTAGCTCAGTGTATGGTTGAACGCTCTTATAGTTTGGTAAAGATGGTTTATACCCCATCATGATTTTCGGCTGTCTATTGACAAATTGAGGAACTGATCAGCCTTAATCTGTTGTTGATAGTAGACGGGGTCATGTTGGATGGGATAGGCGTGTCTTGCAAGCTTAGATGGCGTGAGCAGTGAATTGTTTTGAGTTAAGCTTAATGCTTAGAATTGTTTTGGTGATTTGGTGTAGGATGATGTCGAGATGCTTATTTTGATGGGAATTTTGAGTGTTACTGAAAGTGGGGAAGTTGGCGATTTGCCGATTAATTGTGGTTGTCTGGAAGTTATCCTGACAAGATTGTGATATACAGCTAGGATGTGAAGTGGAGTTGTGATCGACTTAGTTACGGGAACTAGTCCGATATTGAGAGCTCCATATTATATGTCCGTTTGGATGGTCGAAGAACTAAATGGATTGAGTAGTTTTGAGGCTTGTGTCTGGTGTGTGTGCTAAAGCAACAAATTGTGAGGTCGGTATATTAAAGGTGGACGATGACTTCTGATGATTAATAAATAAGGTCAGATGTGGAATGCAATATTGGTATAACTGAGTTTTAAAATATTTCAAAAATTGGAAATGTGTTGAATGGTCTTCTAAGTGTGAAATTGTTGTTGTACGTTAAATTCCGAGATCGCAGCTTTTTACGGAATCGAAATCGGACACCCAGAAGTCAAGTAACGGTCGAAAATAGAATTTCGGACTGTCAGGTTTGCTAGGACCTTCGCTTAGCGAACAACCGCTCACTGCTGTGTTCTCCTAGCGAGCATGTCCTGGGCAGAAGGATGTTATTTTGGTATTTTTGTCATAACGGGAGAACTGTAACTCGGAATGACGCACAGTTCGAAGCGTTGGAAAGCTAGTACAATGCTCTATGTGATGGTGAAGTAGTGGCATGGAATTAAGTTATTTATTGATGGAATATGTTTGGATTTTGTGGTAAGTGCAGAAGGTGCAGTTCATGTTTCCGCCATAACTCGCAAATTGAGTGTCCGTTGGCATGGGATTTTCCATACTTAATTGAGCGAGTCAGTGGTTGTGTTAACCGATGTTATTTTGATATATTCGAAGAGTATAGATGATCATGTTGAGCATCGGGAACTTGAGTTATCAGTGTTGGGGAAGAAGCAAGGATATGCCACTGTGAAGAAAGCTCAGAGAGTTTTTGGGAGAGCTGTCAACAGCTCGTGTGTTGATTTTTGCCGAATCCGACAGAACTATTCGTTGTGTTTTGTGATGCTTTGTCGATGTGATTGGGAGATATGTTAAGTGTAACATCAACAAGTTTTAGTTATGCTTTATGGCAATTTAAATTACATAAGAGGGATTATCTGACAAGTGATTTAGAGTTGGTTGTTGTTGTGTTTGTGCCAGAGTTGGAGGCTTCAATTGGTTAGTTTGAGATTTGAAATGTTTGGTGATCTCAAGAGCTTGGGGTATTTGCTTGAGTTGGAAGAGTTGAATATGAGGCAGAGAAAATGATTGAGACTCCTGAAGGATTATGGTTTTGGATTGAATTACCATTCGGGTGAAGCAAACGTGGTAGCTTATGCATTGATTTGGAAATCTTTGCATATACCGGTGATAATGGTGAAAAGAGTTAGAACTGATTGAGCAATTTGGTGATATGAGTTTGGGTTGTGAAGAGACTTCTTATGGAGTTAAGCTTAGCATGTTGGAGCTTACTAGTGGTGTTCTTAATGAGATTCAAGAAGGTCAGAAATCTGAATTGAGTTGGCAGATTGGTTGAATTTGATTAATTAAAGTCGAAGAGTTGATTTTCAGATTAATGGAAATGGCATCATGAGATGTCGTGATAGAGTTTGTGTTCTAGATATTATTGAGTGGAACAAGAGTATTGAGGTAGATGGAGTATCCATCCCGGTGCTATGAAGATGTAACCGGATTTGAGGAAATTATTTTGATGGCCATAGATGAAGAGAGAAGTGGTTGAGTTTGTATATGCTGGTTAGACTTGTCGGAAGTCGAAGAATAAACGTCAGAGACCGTTGGGTCTGATGCAACCGTTGAATATTCCAGGGTGGAAATCGGGTAGTATTTCCATGGATTTGGTGTTGGGTTTTCCAAAGAATTGGAGGGATATGATTTTAATTGGGTGATTTTGGATAGATTGATTAGATTGACTCTTTTCTTACCAATGAGGATTAATCATTCTATGTTGAAGCTAACTCAGATGTATATCGATGAAGTTGTGAAGTTGTATGAGACATCGTCGAATATGGTGTCAGATGGGAAATTGAGTTTTCATCGAGATTTTGGGAGAGTTTGCAGACGCTTTGAGTACCATGTTAAAGTTGAACTCTGCCTATCATCCGTGGACGGACGGACAGACAGAGAGAACTATCCAGTCTTTAGAGGATTTGTGGAGAGCTTGTGTGTTGGATCAAGGTGGATCGTGGGATAGTTCATTATCATTGATTGAGTTACCTACAATAACAGTTAGCGTTCTAGTATCGGAATGACATCGTATGAGGATTTGTATGGTAGAAGGCGTATGACTCATTTGTGTTGATATGATTCAGGCGAGAGTGTCGTGCTCGGACCTGAGAATTATGTAAGGGACGACTGAAAAGATCAAGAAGATCCAAGAAAAGACGTGTTTTGAGAGTTACGATGGTGACTGGTGTTGGTCGAGCTTTGAAGTCTCTGAAGCACACACTGTGTTTTGTTGATTTGTATCGGAAGTGACACAGCGGAAGCATGGGAGAGGTAGCATGTTAGACTGTTTTACCGCTGTCGCTTGTGAATTTACATGATGTCGCATGTGCCTAAGTTGAAGAAGTACATTGATTCGGATGGATGGTGTACAAGTGAGAGGTAATTTAACTATCGAGGCGTTGCTAGTTCAGGTGGATGAACAAGAAGCAACTTCGAGGTAAGGAGATTCCTTTGGTGGAGGTAGTTTGGGAGGACCAGCTGAAGAAAGTTGGAATTGGGAACTTGGAGATCAGTTGAGGGAGTCGTATCCGACTCTGTTCCTTTAGGCAATTTTCGAGGGCGAAAATTCTTTTAAGTGGGGGAGAGTTGTAACACCCCAAATTTAATCGAAATATTTTAATATATTTATTTAAATGAGAATATTTGTATTTTGGTATTTTCGGTGGTTTTGGGAATTACTGAGAAAATGTGCATGTTGGACTATTTATTTAATTAATAGTATACTATATGAGAATACTAGTATTATTATTGATTAAAATGAATATAAGAGAAATAAGGGTAAATTGGGAAGTATGTAGAGTTAGTAAGGGTGTTATGGGAAAAGCCCAATTTGTGAGGCCCAAGACTAAGTTAGACAAAATTGAGTTCTGAAAAGAAATCAGATTTCATTTTGTGTTTAACGTGAAAGTTCGTGGCCAGAGCTCTGAAGAAAGGCTGGAAGCAGAAGATCCCAAAGATTAATCGTGAAAGTTGCAAATCGACTAAGGTATGGGGAGTATCGCATTTCATGATTTTCCATGTATGCCTTTCAGTGTGTTTATGGTTGATTTAAGATTTAAGGTATTTTGGGTTGGTTGTGGGAAAATAGGGAAATTGGTGATAAGGCTTTGAGGTTATGGTTAATGGTATGTAACACTGAATATTGATATGAGAAAGGAAACCTTAGGCCTTTGTGGCCAAAACCTTAGATAGTTATATGTCTGCCCATATGGGATAGAATATTTGATATTTGAAATTACGATGCCTTCGGAGCAATTGTAAGGAAATTGACGGTAGACCCTGGAGGTTAGTGGTTAGTATTCTTGACCCTTTGAGTGTAGAGATGAGAAATAATGATTTTTGCCTTCGTGGCTAAAACCTTGGATTGTGATATGTTTGACCCTGTAGGAATAGGAATGTTCATATGTGAGTAACTATGATGCACTCAGAGCAATTGCAGGAAAATAGTGATTTAGGCAGTGCAAATGTTGTCGGATTGGCCTAATAAACCGTATGTTTTGTGCCTTTATCGCCGTAGGACCTTAGGGATGATTTAGGGGCATTAAGGAAGTGAATCGTGTGGACTTTTGGGTTGATTTAGGTTCCGGAGCGTAACAGCGTTTTGCTGTTCGTCACGACTGTTCATGTTTTTGGTCGAAATTGTTTTGGACGTAACGTTTGATCCGTAAGTCCGTTTTGACCCCCGTTCGAAGCGTTGAAAAGCTAATAAACAGGGTTATAACATAGTATAGATAAGGGAATTGTTTTCCCAATATTTTTATATCTAATTATGTTTGAGAAGTCAATTGTGTATATGTTCTATTAATGAATTATGTTTTGGTTCAAGGATGTCTTGATGTTTTGATGCTGCGGTTTTCCTGATGAATTACCATGAGGGTAACTGTGATAATATGATGAATTAACATGATTAGGACTGTGAAGTTTATGTGATTGAAAGGCGATAGTGTAAGGATTACCGCGAGTGTAATTTGATTAATTAATATGAGGTAATATGGGATAATATTAGGAATTAATATGAGATAATATGGGATAATATTATGAATTAATAGGAGATAATATCGAGGAGTATTATGAATTAACATGTGATAATATGTGATAATATGATGGGCTAATATGAGGATGACTATGAGCTAACATGTGATTTGTACGTGATTATATGATGATTTCTATGATGTGTGATGATGATGATTTATGTGATGATGATTATTATTATGAAGAATTATGTGATAACATGAGATATTATGATTTATGTGATGGTGATGATGATTATTATGATGAATTATGTGATAACATGAGATATGATGATTTATGTGATGACGATGATTGTTGTGATGAGTTATGTGAAATATGACGATTTATGTGATGATGATGACTATGTGGATGAGTTATGACGTTTGATGAATATGATGAATATGACGAATATGATGAATGATGATGCACCTATGATGTTATTATGAGGATTATTGTGAAGTGTGCATCATGCATTCATGTGCATCCGGACTTCGGTTCAGGACCTCGATTAATTTGACTTCAATCCCACTGTGTGGATGTGAAGTATTTTGACGTGCTCCGATCCTATTGATGGGGATCTATGGAGGGTTGATGGCCCAGTGTCCATCACGTTGTGATGATTGGTACCGCATGCATTGAGTCTATGTTGCATTTGCATTTATGAGCCTTTGTGTATAATTATGACATTGTAGCCTTTGAGGCATAATTGAAGAATATCAATGTGTTGAATATAACTATGAGTAATATGCCGTTTATGCATTAATTGTTATACATTGATTATTATGAATTGTCTTACTCACCCTGCCTGTTTGAATGTTACCTCCACTTGGGTAACGTGCAGATGAGCAAGTTTAGCCGTGGACGCCGTCGAGGAGTATTGTGACGTTTTAGAGTCGTTAGCCTTTATGGTTAATTTAGAGGGTCTTGCTCTGATATGTAACATCGGGTTGGGTTCTTTGAGTTGATTGTATATCATTGGGTTATTTTACTGGTGTTCCCTTATGAGGAAAACATTGAGTTATGTTTTGAGTTCCGTTGTATTTGATGTTTTGATGTATTTTGAGAAAACCCGTGTGTTATGGAGTATTGACCAATTTTGTTGACTTTGAGAAATGTACGCCCTTTGTGGCTTTTTAATGAAAGTTAATATTTTACTCTGAAATCCGTGTTATTTTGCCGTAATATCTGTGGGGTAGAATAAGGGTGTTACACAGACCGTTTATGAAAACGGCAAAGACGAAAATCGATGTTGATGATGGCACCATATCCATGGAGTTTGGTAATATTGTCGCAAAATTTAACATCTTTGATGCAATGAGACATCCCGTGGAAGAGCATTCAATATTTCAAATTGAGTTACTATCTGACTTAATAGACGATACATTCCCCGAGTTTTTATCTGATTTTCCGTCTTTATTGGACTATGATGATACTTTCTCCTGTGATGTATGCACTGACACTAATGTTTTCTCTACTTGTGCCGAGATAAATGTTGCATTGCAGGCTGATACTTTGCAGGTGGATACAGTTCCCGACGAAGTAATTTGTGTGATTGAAGCTCTGGACGCCCCTGCTGCCCCGACCATCCCATCCATTGAGCAACCCCCTTCTTTAGAACTCAAACTTCTCCCAGAAAGTCTCAAATATGCCTACTTAGACATAAATGAGAAGCTCCTTGTTGTTATCTCAGCTAACCTTGATTTCGATCAAGAAAGTAGGCTTTTGCAGGTTTTAAAGAGGCACAAAAAGGCAATAGGGTGGACCTTGGCGGACATTCCAGGTATTAACCCTGCTAGGTGCATGCATCAGATTCTACTTGAAGAAGGAGCTAAGGTAGTAAGGAATCCCCAAAGGAGGCTTAATCCTTTAATTCTTGATGTGGTGAAGAAAGAGGTAACCAAGCTATTACAAGCAGGTATCATATACCCTATCTCTGACAGTAACTGGGTGAGCCCAGTGCAGGTTGTACCAAAGAAATCTGGACTTACTGTGATAAAAAATGAGAAGAATGAACTTGTTCCCACTAGAGTTCAGAATAGCTGGAGAGTTTTTATTGACTATAGGAGATTGAACCAGGCGACTAGAAAGGATCACTTTCCTTTGCCATTCATTGATCAGATGCTCGAACGACTCGCAGGTAAATCACATTACTGTTTTCTTGATGGTTTTTCAGGTTACTTTCAAATTCATATTGCACCTGAAGACTAAGAAAAGACTACTTTCACATGCCCTTTTGGTACATTTTCCTACAGGAGGATGCCTTTCGGCCTTTGCAATGCTCCTGGCACTTTCCAGCGGTGCATGATTAGCATTTTCTCTGATTTTATCGAAAATTGCATGGAAGTATTTATGGATGATTTCACTGTTTATGGCTCTTCTTTTGATGCATGTTTGAACAGTTTGAATATGGTTTTAGAGAGATGCATCGAAACCGACCTTGTTCTAAATTATGAAAAATTCCACTTTATGGTGGAGCAGGGGATTGTTTTAGGACACATAATTTCTGAAAAAGGAATTTCAGTTGACCCTGCCAAGATTGATGTGATTTCTACATTACCTTACCCATCTTACATTCGCGAGATTTGTTCTTTTCTTGGTCATGCAGGTTTCTACAGGCGCTTCATAAAGGACTTCAGCAAGATAGCTCTTCCCCTTTCAAACTTGTTGAAGAACGACGTGACCTTCACTTTTGATGAGAAATGCAAGCAGGCGTTTGATTTCTTGAAGAAAGCATTAACCTCCGCCCCCATCATACAACCTTCTAATTGGAATCTCCCTTTTGAGATTATGTGTGACGCATCTAACTATGCAGTTGGAGTGATCCTTGCACAAAGAGTGGACAAGGCTGCCCATGTTATTTACTATGCTTCTAGGACGTTGGATCCTGCACAAGCTAATTACACCACCACCGAAAAGTAACTTTTAGCGATTGTTTTTGCTCTTGACAAATTTAGACAATACTTGCTAGGTTCCAAGATTGTTGTTTTTACTGACCATGCAGTTTTGAAGTATCTCTTGAAGAAACCCGAAGCAAAACCAAGATTAATTCGGTGGATGCTGTTGCTCCAAGAGTTTAATGTGGAGATTAAGGACAAGAGTGGCACCGAGAACCTAGTAGCTGACCACTTGAGCAAAATAGAGCAAGACGCAGATCCTTCTCCCATTCAGGATGACTTTCCTGAGGAGCAGTTGCTACTCTTACAAGGAGTTACTCCTTGGTTTGCTGATATTGTTAATTATCTTGTTGCTAGTGTTTTTCCTGCAGGTGCATCTAAGGCACAATGTCACAAACTCAAGAGTGATGCCAAATATTATGTGTGGGATGATCCTTATCTTTGGAAATTTTGTAGTGATCAGGTTATTAGGAGGTGTGTCCCCAACTATGAGATTGACTCAATTTTGAATTTTTCTCATGCCACTCAAGTAGGAGGACACTTTGGCCCGCAATGTACTGCAAGAAAAGTCCTCGACTTAGGTTTCTATTGGCCAACCATTTTTAAGGATGCTTATGAGACTTACCGCACTTGTAAAGAGTGCCAGATAGCAGGTACGACCATCACTCGTAAGAATGAAATGCCTCAACAATCTATGCTTTTTTGTGAGGTGTTTGATGTATGAGGAATTGACTTCATGGGTCCCTTCCCGATATCATTTGGTTTTTTCTATATTTTACTTGTTGTCGATTATGTTTCAAAGTGGGTAGAAGCTATCCCCACTAGGACTAACGATTCTAAAGTTGTTGCAGATTTTGTCAAGTCTAATATCTTTTGCAGGTTCGGAATTCCACGAGCTATCATAAGTGACCAAGGCACACATTTCTGTAACCGCACCATGGAAGCTTTGCTTCGGAAGTATGGAGTTGCACATAAAGTCTCTACTGCATATCACCCACAAACCAATGGGCAAGCTGAGGTCTCTAACAGGGAAATCAAACAGATTCTAGACAAGATGGTGCAACCGAACATGAAGGATTGGAGTCATCGTCTAGAAGACGCACTATAGGCTCAAAGAACAGCTTTCAAGACACCAATAGGGATGTCTCCCTATCGACTTGTTTTTGCTAAGGCATGTCATCCTCCTGTTGAGATAGAACACCGTGCTTATTGGGAGGTAAAAAGTTATAATATGGAGATGCAACAAGCAGGTAGTGAAAGGAAACTCCAATTACAACAGCTTGAAGAGCTTAGGCTAGAAGCTTATGAAAGCTCTAGAATCTATAAAGAGAAAACCAAACACTTGCACGATAAAATGATTTTTAGGAAGGAATTCTCTGTGGGCCAATAAGTTTTACTGTTTAACTCCCGCCTTAAGCTTATGGCTGGGAAACTTCGATCCAAATGGATTGGCCCTTTATTGTTACTAATGTCTTTCCCCATGGTGTAGTAGAAATTAAAAGTGCAGGTACTGACAAAGTTTTTAAGGTCAATGGACAGCGGCTGAAGCTATTCCATGAGAGTTCAATACCCGAAGGTGTTACCATAGAAGAGTGTTCTTTGGAAACACCCAACTACACTGCAACATAATCAGGGAGCACCCTTTCCTTTCTCTCACTTTTGCTCTTTAATTGAGTCCCTTTCATTGAGGGCAATGTCTGTTTTAAGTGTGGGGGAGGGAACCTTTTTTTTTGTTTATTTTATTTTTCTTAGTTCTTTTATTTCTGTTACTTTCCTTTTAAAAAAAGTCATTTACTTAGAAAAACACAATGCATTTTTTTTTGAAATTTTTGGGCTGTAGATCAATTGGAGGTCAGATTGTAGAGACTTGGGAAAAATTCATAAGATCGGTATTGTTTTAACACCTTGAGTCTCCCAAATATGGAAATCGATTTAGATACTTGTTATGGCTTAGTATTGAGTTCTCGTCCTTTAATAGCTCTTAAGTAGTTTATCTAGCAGTCAGCACCATCTAGAAATCATGCTAAGTAATTGAGCTGATGCAAATAAGTGAATGATCCCGTGCTTAATAAGAAGAAAAAAAAGAAGAAGAAAAAAGAGAAAAAGAAAAAGACAAAAAGTGAAAAAAAAAGAAGAAAAAAAAAAGACAAAGAAAAATGTCTAATTATGAATTGTTGAGAAAAAATATGGATCATAGTCACTAACAAGCTTAGTTACCATGTGTTTGAATAGATAAAGGGCTTAATGTGATTGCACTAGAATGAAAGAGAGCAAAAAGGAGGATGAGTAAGTTAGACTTAGGCATAACGACATGATTTGGATTGGTTTGTATAGGAGGGAGTCTTATGACCGCAACATTGCAGATTTGTGTTCTTACGATATCCTTAGTATGCAAAAGTAGTACCTCTCAATGCAATCTTGACCAAAGAGGAGTTCACAACCTAGATTGAGTATCTGAATGTTTTTGTGTTTCATGAGTTTTGACAATACTTTGCTCGGAGTGCAAAGGTTCAAGTGTGGGGGAATTTGATCAGTGCATTTTAATGCACCTTCCTCTATGTTTAGACTCATGCATTTCTACAGTTTAGTTTGTTTAATTTCCTATTTTATAATGTTTTTACAATTTATTTTATTTTAAGCTTTATTTAATTTTCGTTTGTTATTTTTCAGCATTATCAACTTTTAGTAAAAAAAATTCATAATTAGAGCTACAAGAATCGGATCGAGGCGTTCTACCAGTCGTTGGAAAGCTAAGAAAAAGATCTACAACTTTCATGTTGTACAAAGGAGCTGATTCGGATTGCTTGAGTCTCGAATAATTCGTTGAAGTTTCTGACTTGTGATAATGTAATTTTCTTTGCGGGCCTAGTTTAGGTTTTTGGCCTAGTTATTTTCTATTTAAGGTTGCTACTGTGATGCAAAACATTCACCCAGTTTATTTTCCGAATTTCCTTTTGTTTTATTGTTTTCATGGCGAACTAATCCTAAGGGAAAATCCGCCGGTTTCGAACCCGTAATTCTTTGAGGTTTATTCAATTTAAACTGTGCATTATTTCTTTTAAACTCGTTCCAAATTATCTTATAATTTCGTTTGCTTAATTCGTTATTATAAGATAAATTGGATTTAATTTGGTCGATCAATATTCCTTAACTCAATCGTGGATTAACTTAGCTTTTTCGTTAATTTGCGCAATCTTTAACCGTCTGCTTAATTCGATAATTAGGAATAGAAGTCGTGCGGTATTGTTGACACTTGTTCGTCAATATTGTAATCGAATAGGGATTGAACCCTTTTGAAAATATTAAGTTGTAATAACCGATGATAACTTGGGAGTCGAACCGGTGGATTTACCTGTTTTTAATCACTTATTTCAAAACCAATTATTTCTGTCGTTTTCTTTATTAATCAAATTTTTAATCAAACAACCCCCCCAATTCGTCTCAATTGGCTACTTTAAATAAGAATCCTTGTGAATCGACATCCGAGTTACCGTCGCTTTACTACGTTTTTCAAACCGCTCAGTTTTGATCCGCACGCGACCGCGAATCATGTATAAATGATGTATAATGCTTAAGTTAATAGCTTCATAGTAGTAGTTAACAAAAAATTAACCATTACGCTCAAAATGAAACTGTAAGATTTTTGTTTTATCACATAAGTCACGCAGATAGAGCACTGCATAGCCAAATAACGTGTATATAGAATAAGCAAGTGACTGTATGCAGTCTCTATATGGAATCCAAGGAGAATGAAAAAAATGCAATAGAATAATTAAAAAGGAGCATTCTAAAACACTAAAAAGACTAGTTGTTAATAAACACTAAATAGTCTAAAACAGAATGTCAGTTAGAAGAGTACCTAGTTGTTAATAAAAAGTCTAAAACAAAATGTCAGTTAGAAGAGTACCTGAATTCTGTTTGTGATGTCTAACTCAAGTTAAAAGAGTACCTGAATTCTTTTGTTCTTTGTTGTTTTTATATTGATTGGTGTTTTATATGTGCAGTTGCTGAGAACGGTTCTGCAACTGCAAAGTAATAAGGATAATGTCAGTGCAGACCTTTGCATACATTTTGTTGGTGGTGGGCTTACAGGCATAATTGTTGCTACATCTACATCTACTTATCCCTTGTTGGTGGTGGTGGTGCAGACTTTTATATGTATTTCAAACATGCCAAAATACATATAAAATTGAAGGTTTTTCAAGTCCTAGTTTCACAATGGTGCTTCGGCTGTGTTGGTTTATGTTATTAGATTTATTTGGCTTTGTTTATGTTACTACATGTATTAAATTATGCTGGAAGGATTAATTTAAACTTAGATTTTATATGGTCTTTGGAAGGATTAATTTTAATTTTAGTTAAACAATTTGATTTTATATTGAATTTGTTATATTTATTTTATTAGGCCCAAATCCGTCAAATCCGGAGAAAACCGAACTGAAGGCCCGAACTCGAATAAAACCGAATCCGAAAAACCCAAAATCCAATCCGGTTAAAATTGGATTAAAATTACTCACCCGATGGATTGGTCGGATTAAGATTTTGGGCCCGAACCCGAACCGATCCGACCCGCTGCCCAACCCTACTGATGATAACACAATATAAAAGAAAACTTTTATTATTTAATGTTTTTTATATGTGTAGATTGCTTCTTAATGAGATTATTCGTAATCTATTCGTAATCTATTGTAAGACTCTCTACAAAGTTTCCATTCTTCTCTCTCTAAAATCCCTAAAATGGCCACCACCCCATTCCTTTGTTCGACCACCACAACCTCTAACGATTAATCAAACCTCACTTTTGTGTTCCTTGATGACTGGCCCCTCACTTGAATCGATTAGGTTTTCTTTTGAGCACCATCACCGTCGAACTTCCTTCTCTCTAACTTTGGTTGCCACGACCTTGAACGGAATAAAGGAGAACGATTATGATCCCATTTTCATGCTAGCTCTTTGAGGGATCGAACGTGAATTTGAGTACTACTCCGTCGTTTTCGTTCTCCTTAGTCACCAACCACCGCATTGTATTCTTCTTAGGGAGTCGCAAGTTCACCTTTTCTCATAGCGAGTATCCACATTCTTAAACTTCAGGACTTGTGCAGTTGTGTTGAAGACACAATTTTCTTAAAGACCCTAACTCCTCTTTCCTCAAAATATGAATTTGTGGCGTATTTTGAGGAAACTTGTTTCAACTATTTGTAGGTTATACTTCATTTTTTATGGAGTAAGAAAAATTCCGATTGTAAAATTGTGTTTCTAAAAATATTAAAAACTGAATTTGTTCTAATATCTCCCCCTATTTCTTTGTAATGGTTAGAGTACTTAATGTTTATGTTATTTCATGCAACCTTCTGATTGAAATTCTTGAAAATATTTAAGTAAGATTAGCCTTTAAGAAAAATCCTTTGAAAATGAGAAGAAAGTATGAGTTTTCTTTTATTGGGATTCCACAAGATGAATGTTTGAACTTTTGAAACAATTTTGTGATTGGAATCTTCAAAAACATCTAACAAGAAAGTACTATATGTTATCTGTTGGGATGCATGTTCATTTTGGTGAAATTTAAATTTATTATTTTAATTGAATGTATTAATGTATAAGAAAAATCTATTTATCAAATAATGATTATATTTGTTTTGAAAATAACTTGAGTTTGAATATTTTAATTTAAAGTTCAAACTTCTGTCATTTTCAATAAAATTGGAAACCTTTTAATCTTTGAAGTTAATTTACATGGTTCTTACTGTGTTTCTATTTCTTTTTCTCGGTGTAAAATGGTGGGGTTGCTTGTACTTTCATCCTTGATGGTCGTGGAACACCTAGTGTGAAAATAGTGTTCGTTTGTACAATTGCGAGATCTTAGAGTGTGGGGAGTTGTTGCAATGTTTTGTTCAACATTGGTAGCATGAGTCACATAAGCTACGACTGAGAGGAAACGTAAACAGGATGATCATGTAATCTTTATGGATATTTAGAGTAAAGACCACTGCATAAGAGTCTACTCGTGACAGTAAATGCATTTCCCTATACTTATTATAACGAGACTAATAATTAGGTATTATAGAATAAAAAATATAACACATAATTGTTCTAAAGATGAAAGAGAATTGAAATATAGTTTTATTCAATAAATTTTAATCCTTGTTAAAAATATAAATACTAGTTTTATATATTATATTTTTTGGTATGACGATGTGATGTGGATAGAACTTTGTTTTATTGTGAGTTCTTATTATCATGTTGTCGTACCTCAATTTTGTCTTACCTGTATAGTATTACCCTCGTTTGTGTTTCTGTTTACTTTTATGTTATTTATGTTTACTAACCTTTATTCAAAATCCAAAAATATGTGTTTGTTGTTTCATTTTTCTTGTTGTCAAAGCTCAGGTGTTGTAAGGTCGAATCAAGGTTGAGTCAAGGCTATCAGGGCAAGTGTGTGTGCAATGATGATTAAGATTCAGTTGAGTTTGATATAATCTTGGTCAAATAAGAAGGGTACTTCATTCTCAAGTTACCAAGGCTATGTCAAATTCATGTTGCTTCATGGTTGATGATCATCAAAATTCAGTTCATTTGCTCAGTTAGAGTTTTGTGCAGTATATTACAGTCCATATCACAATTCACAATCCTTTGATTTTAAGGCACTTTCTTGCTCATTTCGTTCTTAATGAAAGATTTGGTTTATCAGTATTCAAGTGGTCAGGTTCAGATAGATTCACTGATTCAAAGTCCTAGTTTTTCCAAGATCATGATGAATTCAAGATCCATTTGTGATTTAAAGTTTTAACCCATTTAAGTCCAAGAGTGACGTATAGTGGATTTTATTTTCAAGGATCGATTCAAGTGGAAATCCAAAAAGGGGGAAATTTAGTTGCATGGTTCAAGAATAATATGGAAGTGCAAATTCAAATTTTAAGTTTACAATCCAAAAGACCATTTGTAATCCAAGAAATTCTATAAAAAAATAAAATAAAAAGGCTCATACTTATGACAAAAAAAAGGTCCAAAGTTCGGTTCTATTTTTACAAAAAGCCCATCCAACTAAAGCCTTACTCAAATTACAACAAAATAAAAAGAAAAAGGATATAGGCTTCTTCATGAGCACCACGACCCACCTACATTCAGATGATAAGCCAAGCTACCAAAACCATCTTCACTCCAAGCTTCCCTCACATATTACAAGCCTCACGAATAAGCTATATATTAGGAAGATCCTAAAGTCCCACATTGGTTGGAGATAGAGCATTGAAATAGTTTATATAGAGTGACACCCCTCACCTTACCAACCAGTTTTGTAAGATAGTGTTAGGCCAAACTCTAATATGGTATCAGAGCCTATCGATCGAACCTTGGGCAACCCATCGTTTAAATCCATGCACCAAGCCCAAAAAGAGTGTTGGGTGTGAGGGGGTGTATTAGGAAGATCCTAAAGTCCCACATTGGTTGGAGATAGAGCATTGAAATAGTTTATATAGAGTGAAACCCCTTACCTTACCAACTAATTTTGTAAGGTAGTGTTAGGACAAACTCGAATACTATACTCCAAGTAATCCATGAAGCCACTACATACAAACTTCACACAACAAGCACGACTTCAGCTACACAAGAGCCTTCTTCACAAGATACCCCACATGAGTAAAAAACAAAAGCTTCACTAAGCTGCTGCAAACAAGCCATAAGTACACCACCCAAGCCAATAATACGTTGCAAACAAGCTCATGAAAGTCACGGATGCTACATGACAAACACAAGCCAAAATATCAGCTAATCATAGTTGCAAGGCAAGTTGTGGTATGAGCAAAACGACAAAGCATACAAAATACGAGCCAAGAGTAAGACGTCACTAACAAATATAAACGGCAACGTAAAATTCTTACAAAATTGAACTTGCAATCACCTCATTTCTCCTATAAATAAGGAGAAATCTTCACTCATTCCACAAGCTTTTATAGCCAAACTTACCCTACTACATTCACCTTCAAATCTTCCAAATTCCAAACTTGCAAATAAACCATTTCCACACGCACAAACTCTTGCAGACACAAACCTTAATATTACAAAACAAACCTTCAAAAGTTCAACACATAAATTGACCTCCTTTGATCATTATAACCCCTCATCATCTTCTCTACATAATCGCAAAACAAACAACAATCCTCACTCACCAAAAATGATTCACTACAAAACCACCCCAACTCAGTTTAGGCAAAAGAAAATGAAAACAAGGAAGAGTGAATAGTGAAATCAGAATCGAGATTAAGAGAGAGAGAGAGAGAGAGAGAGAGAGAGAGAGAGAGAGAGAGAGAGAGAGAGAGAGAGAGAGAGAGAGAGAGAGAGAGAGAGAGAGAGCACACGAGCAATAGAAGAGAGCGGTTGAGAGTGAAATCGAGATTGAGATGCGAGACTGAGAGAGTATACTAACTTGTTTTTCTTGTTCATTTAAAAAACCTTTTTCTAAAAAAATAATGGGCTTGAGCCCATATGGATTAATTCCTCTCTCACACTCCATAATCACATACGCACCCTCCTCTCATATTCTTTTTTTAATTATTTTATTATTGTTTTTTTCTTCCTTTGGTTTTAGTTGTTTTCCTATTTTTCTAGATTTTCTTTTCATGATTAAGTTTCTCTTTTTCATTTTTGATCTTGATTCCTTTTATCCATTTATATTTTGTTACTTTTGGATTATTATTTTCTTTTCAATTTTATAATTCTCTTTTTATTATTATTTTGTTTCTTTTGGATTTTATTTTGATTTTTGGTTGATGATATCTTAATAATTATGGAGGGATGATTGCAAGGTTGATTGAACTTTCAATGCTTTAAACTTGTTGATAAATGATCATTGGATCATTCTTGACACTTTGAGGCATTGATAGATTGCCCTTGGTTGATCATTTGAGACTCTTGATTAAAGATGGAATTGTTTCTTCTTTTCTTTTTGTATTGCATGGTTTTAGGAGAATGATTTACATATCATTTCTCTAGCATATTTTAACACAAATATTGTTATTGACCGGTATCCGATAGTATGATCTCTACATAGATTGTGCTATGATTACTTAACATAATGCTAAATTGGTTTCAATTCGAGAAAGCGATCATTCGATCAATAACCATTAACAACTGACTTCTAATATCTAACTTACTTTCCGCCCTTTATTTTCTCGCTATTTACTTTCCGTCATTTACTTTTTGCTTCTTTATACTTCATTACTCATTTATTATTCATGTCTTTATCAATATGTCATCTTTTTCTTCTTTGATTCTTCATCTGATGAAAACATAAAAACATGATAAAAATGATCAAACCCTAAAAGACATTAACTCAGGACTATGGTTAGTGTTAGAGAACACCATTCAAGGTCAAAATCTTCAGCAATTTGAACTTTAATTTGTTTCAGAGATTGCTCATGTATGTTATGCTACTTTACTTTTTTCAATTTTCTCATTCATCATGGACATTGCTCAATCGTGCTATGAATGTATGAATTTAAGATAAATTTAGGGTAACAATATTACTCTATAGATAGATAGTATGAAATAGTAGAATTGGTGTACTTGAAAAATTGAATTGGAATTTAAATGAATAAAAAGAGGAAATCTTTGCATGACAGAGACAAATAGGTATACTACAAACTTTGATGAATATGAAATTATTCATTACTTGAGTAATGTATTTGTATTCCTAACTTGTTTGTCTGATACAACATATTCATGGAATAACATGTTTTTTAGCTAATACAATTTTTTTGTCATATTAGGCTAACTATTTCAAAATTTAATATATGTTGTTATGTGTTTCATATGGCTTCAAGAAGATCACACACTGGTCGAAAGAGACAATGTTCTAACATTGATTCATATGTATTACCGTATAATGAACATAAATTGTGAAGTTTTAGGCATGAATGTTTCTATACTGAGATGGAAACTAGGACATAATTCAAGAAAATATAGTCAAGTTAGAATATCCAGGTGAATATTCAAATGTGGTACAAGAGATTAACGCACGAGGTTTGGGTATTTTGGAAAATCAACCAAATAATACCAACTATATTAAATCAGCTTCCAAACAGAAAATAGATTCCAAAAAATTAAAGAGAATAAAATTTCGTACAATTTGAAAAAAAAGAAAATCAAGAAAAGCTTTTAGAATGAAAATTTTATAATTAAATGAAAAATGAGGTGAAAAGAGTGAAATGAGAGTGCATAAAGTGCAAGAAAAGCCCAACAGAGCTTCATAAAAAAGCCAAATAAGCTTGGTTAGCAAATAAAAAATTAAGCAGTCAACCAAAAATAAGCATAGTCAACGAGGGAATTAATCAAGGTCGTCTGATCAAACTGGCTGCAGATCTGACGGTCTATAAAACGCACGCGCGATGGACATGCTTACACGTGATCATTTGCTATTTTGTCTCTTGCTTATTATGTCTTATCATACCATGTTGGATCAACCAGACTGCGCCATATGGGGTAGAGATAAAAGGAGAAAAAGATAAATTTTGCTATGGGCATGTGTCGTAATATTGTACAGTCTGAACTTTATCAATAAATTATTCATTAATTAATGCACACATTCATGAATTTTGATCTATTAAAAATTAATAAATCAAAAATTAAATATGCAAATTATATATCACCGACTCGATTTTTCGAGAGGAATCCAAATTTGCTTTCGCTTTTAGCAAATGAGCTAGGAATTTTGAAGAATCGGGCGAAAACGTGAAAAACAAAGTACGTGAAGAATCGATCAATACACATTTGTTACAATGTTTCATAAAAAGGCAATCACATATTTAGAATCGTGACGAAAACCAATTATATTGATATATCCACATGCAATTAACAGTCAAGAATTGAAAAATCACCATTTTCGAGATTATGTGTTTCATGCCAAAATAAGTGATACAACCATCATTGGCATCAAGCATCCGACCAATGCCGCCAGACTAATATTCAATATGTATTTATGATAAAATTAAAGCATACACTAACCAGAGACATCTTTGAGGGTGACTACCCCATATGACCTAAAACTTGACACAGTTTGCTAGATTCAGTCTGTCACGTTTAAATTTGGGTAAAATATGGTGTTTATTTATCTTGTGACAATTAAACATCTACACAAGCTAACCTGCTCATAGTCTCTGAAAACTTACGACAACTCTGACACCAATAATTATATTATAGATTAGTTTGATTGTATATTGGTTAGTTTAGGATGAGTATATAAAATATGCACAAATTGATTGATCAATTTTGAAAATCACTCTCATTAAAGAATAAAGAAGAAAGATGTAACTACCTGACAGTGAGGGCAACTGAAGGGATTAGCAGTGTCTCTATAAATGGTCTGCTGCATGGGAATTCCTTTGGGATCTCAGATCAACGCATTAGGTAGGATGCCATTTCTTTCATACATTGGTACTCCAACCGCCATTTCTTCTTCTTTTCTTCCCATATTTTCTTTTTACAGTTTGTAATTCAAAGTACAAACCCTAATACATATTCTAACTGCAAACACATTTCTTTTTCCTTGGGCTTTTCAGATTGACCTAATCACCGCCTATATGAAAAGTTCTACGATATTTTCAGTCACACTGATTTGTCATAAATATTGTCATCAAATCATACAATTTTTATTCAATTTGTCATAAATATTATCTTAAACTATCTTGCCTCAACTTATCAGAATGCTACTTAAAACCAAGCAACAAACACATCAAAACTACAAGAGAGAGCACCAATTGTGTTATAAACTGAATACTACAAAAACATATATAATGCATTAAAACACAAATAAAATTATAAATCTACTAGCTTAAAACAAGAGATAAGATTGTATAATAACTCACAAAGTGTGGGTTATCACACCCCCAAACTTGAACCATTACCTGTCCTCAAGTGATATGACAAATAACGACACAGAGACTACACCAACCAACAACCACCCTTACTATCAATCTTAATTCATATTTAACTTAAATTTCAACTTAGAGGACTAGTTACAAAATTTGGCACAACTTGGCTATGCTGCCAATCTAAAATGTGTGTGTGTGTGTGTGTTGTGTTGCACAGACGTGACCAGTCACACCAATACTCTTCAGTTAAGATAGCTAGCGTAAATTCAACTTTGGTTGCCTCATCCTATGATCCATGAGTTTATCTTTCAGTTTTAGAAGGGGGGGGGGGGGGGGTTTACTGCTCTATTATAAACTTTTTGCTCACTAAATACTTAGGATTACACATGCATTTATTATTATTCCCAATTTTTTTAGATGCTCCATCTTTTCACCTGTCAGAATCTCACTTGTAATGAGTCTAACATGTTACTAATGGTAAGTATTTTTTACTAGGTGAAAAATATTTTAGCATAATTTACTTCAATTTTATTTAAAAGATATTTAAATAATATAATATTAGATAAATAAATGAACTTTTATTTTTCACTTGTCGACTAGTAAAAAAATATTTTGTTCTATTTATACTTTATACAAATGTATTATAATTTATATCTTTGTTCTAGATGACATGAACATGAAACACGCTCTTAATCAATACCATTGTTATTTATTTTTACGCTTAATGCCCTTATTAGTCCCTTAACTGTTATTTTGAACAATGTTTAATAAAGTGGAGTTTTATCATTCAACATTCAATTATAATTCTATTTTACAAAATAATGCCAAAATTAATTAATTGGTGCAACTAAATAATGTAACTAAATAATGCCAAAATATTCATATAACATTCATAAAACATTCAAGATTCAACATTGCAAGTTTGAATTGATATGATCAACTTTTACATAACACAATAATGAACACAACATAGAACATAACATTGAAAACAATAAACTTCCAACTTTTACAACAACATGAATACTAAAACCAAGAACACAACATAGAACAAAAATTGAAAAAATGTTATTGAAAAAATGTACATGAATTAGGTTTTAATTTGGGGATTTTGTGGAACTATTCGCGTTAGGTTTCAATTTGGGGGTAAACTAAATGTGTGTTGTGTGTTTCAGCGTCAACGAAGAAGAAAGTGTTGAATATACATTCCACCTCAACTGACACGTCATGGGAACTAACACCGTTTAGATAAATTTGACAAAAATTACTAATTTGAATCTATTTGACAACGTAAGGGACCAACTTGGGCGTTTTAAAAGAAAGAGGACCAAAATGGACCCATAGGTATAGGTAAGGGACTAAAAAGGATATTAAGCCTTATTTTTAATTAATTGATCAATGATTTTTTTATTCGTTCTCCCTAAAAAAATAGGGTTTCATTTTCCTTATATCCTAACTTCTACTTCAAAGTTATGGCAAAGAAAATATTGCGATCAAATCTTTTGGATTCCTAATTTCTATGATCCTGCCTCAAGATTAATATCAAGAAAGAATAAAAAATATAACTTTCTTGCTTCAAAAATTAAGTTTGAATTTCAACTTCACTTCTTCCTCTGTTCTATTCTTTTCTAAGTGGCTTCAACCAATGGTTCCCCTCTACAAGTATGACATATTGTTGTAGAAGAGATGAACTAGACAAGTTTAGCACTTCAACTCTCAAGTAAGTATGTGAGAGATAAGGTGAATCAAAAATTGAATTTGAAATTGTGTACATGAGTTCTTCGTGCATATTATTTATATAGTGATTCGGTTATAAAAACCTGCTATTTTCTAAGCATGTGACGCAGAGAGCCGTTGGATGCATTTGGGACTTAGATAACATGTATTCTTCCGTAGGGTAGTTCTTGTGTGTTGTAAATTCTCTAGAATATTTAAAACTCCTTATAAGTGGTCGATCAATGACCATTATGGTCGGTGCAAACTATTGCGCTCTAAACTCTTATTTTTTTTATGGTAGTGAAAGGGTTTGTTTTATCTTCTTCATTTGCCGGTCATTCTTTTTAACTACTTTGGAAAGTCAAGAGGAAGTGTTACAGTTTCTTAGGAATTCACGCCTTTAACACCCCATGCTTCAAATCTTTTTTTGGAAGTATAATAATAACTACTCTTGAGAGCTAAAGCACTTGAGTGTTGTGTGTAAGTGACTTGAAGCGGTGATATGGACTGTTATATCGTCACATGATTTTTGAAGAGTCAGTTTCTCATTATTTTTTGGGTGTCTTTCCTGTTTTATTGTCATTTCCTTCCATATGATATTTCCCTCATAGCATTTGGAAAACTCATATTCGTCATGAGTCTGAAGTCAAAAGACGACGTTTATGCATGTTGGGTAAATCTTGTCTAGTATTCAACTGTTTCTACTTTTACTTGCAAGGGTATTCTTGATAGAGCCTTTCTGGAGGTTGGTCAATCTTTAGATTGGGGTGTCTTGACCCATGATGAAAATGAAATAATCTACAACAATTATGGTGATTGTGTCTTCCTTTTCTATGAGTGTGTTTTCTTAATCCTAAATCTTACATTTCCCTTTAATGGCTTCAAAATGGAAGTACTTAAACATATGACGATTTCCAGTCGCTCGAAGGCTCATGAAATAGTATACACGGTTGAAGATTGAGTGGGAGGGGGGGGGGTAAATGCATCGAATTATTCCCCCAAGTACTTGAATGAATGCCATTTCCTTATGGGAAATAGGTTGTGTATCTATAAAGGGGACGACCTTTTAGATAAAGAGTTGTATCTGAATAAATGACTGGTGAGTTTCGTCAAGGATCTGGGTTATCCCGGGGGCATTATTCCCTAGGATGAAAATTCTAGAAATGCTTGAAACGCTTCATTGACACCCGCCTAGGGATGGATGCTCGTACCAAGGAAGAAAAGAAGATTATTTTTGGTATGTTCTAGATGCCCTTGACTTTTTGTTACCAGGTCATTTGCTTACAGTGTGCAAACTTTGTTAATGATTGTTTGCAAATTTGATGAAGTATGAGAAGGCACTCTGCCTTTTAAAGCAGAGAATCTGGTCAGTGCAAACAGCAGTGGGGCCTTCAGCTACTTCAAGGAGGTTCAATGTTTCTCCACCCCTAGAATCCTCTAGGAATGTTTTTGTTTCAAATGCTTCCCGATAACCATTATGCATTTAGCTTCATTTGGATTCTGCATAATTGATTGGGTCAGGTCTCCATCCTTTCTAAAGAAAACTTGGCCTCTCCATTAAAGGAATTTTTCTCCTACTTGTCTAACCTAGTCATTCATGCTCTTAAGCAAGAACTGGCAACTTTGGTATGTTATACTCGTCATGCATCTACTGATCTGACCGTTGGCACTATTCCTAATTTGCACTTTTTTTTAGGTCATGGGTGCATAATATTCTCACTCTTAGGTTATGGATGCTATTAGCATAAACATGTCTTTATAAAATGATCAAGTTTTATATATTTTTTCTCGTACACATAAAAAAGTTATACTTTTTAACTTTCATAAATTATTCTACAAGTAATTTTAGTTTTCTAATTAAAAGATATTTAACTATGAAAAAATGTTTTAATTAATGTAGAAAATATAATTTATATTGATAAAAGAGGCTCTTCAATTTAAGATAAGTATAGATTGTTGTAAAATAAATTTATAGTAATTAAAAAGTGAGTATATTATAATTTTGTTGCATATGAATAAAAAAGTTTTAATTGATAAAGAAAATATAATTTATATTGATAAAAGAGACTCATCAATTTAAGTATAGATTTTTGTAGAATAAATTTATAATGATTAAAAAGTGAGTATATTATTATAACTTTGTTGCATATGAATAAAAAAAATTAAAAAGTTTGAATTGATAAAGAAAATATAATTTATATTAATAAAAAGATGAGTTTAGAGATTTATTTAGGTAATTGAAGAGGATAGTTATATAAATGTGTGAATAAGAAGCTCTTCAATTTAAGATAAGTATAGGTTGTTGTAAAATAAATTTTATAGTAATTAAAAAGTGAGTATATTATAATTTTGTTGCATATGAATAAAAAAGTTTTAATTGATAAAGAAAATATAATTTATATTGATAAAAGAGACTCATCAATTTAAGTATAGATTTTTGTAGAATAAATTTATAATGATTAAAAAGTGAGTATGTTATAACTTTGTTGCATATCAATAAAAAAAATAAAAAAGTTTGAATTGATAAAGAAAATATAATTTATATTAATAAAAAGATGAGTTTAGATATTTATTTAGGTAATTGAAGAGGATAATTATATAAATGTGTGAATAAGAAATAATTGTTTAGAGATTTATTAAGCTAATTGAAGAGGATAGTTATATAAATGTGTATTAGGCTAGGCTAATTGAAGAGAAATGGCAGAAAATAAAAAGTTCCATTGCCGGGAATCGAACCCGGGTCTCCTGGGTGAAAGCCAGATATCCTAACCGCTGGACGACAATGGAATTGTTGATATGTGTTTTAATTAGCAGAAATAGAAAGGAAAACTATATCGTTTGATGGCAGAAAAAAACTCAGAAAAGAAGATGATAAAATGCGATGAGCGTGGATCGAACACGCGACCTTCAGATCTTCAGTCTGACGCTCTCCCAACTGAGCTATCCCCGCTGATAAATGTTTATTTCCTTGCAGTTTAGTACTTTCTTTATTTGCACCACTACTCATGCCTTTCCATCAAATATTCCAGAACTCCAATGTTTTTCTTTCTTCCTTGTAATAACAATAAAGCCTATTTATTTTACTTCAATTCTAAACACTACTTTTTTTTTAGACTAGACAACTTGCTGGTTATTTGAGTCTAGACAAGACAACTTGCTGGTTATTTGAGTCTATTACAAGTATACTTGAAATTCTTATTTGTTGTTTATTTCTTATTTAATTGTCATGAATAAACTTTATTAATTATTATTTGTTATGTTTGTGTTCTGATATCAGTGTTGGATATACGCGCATTTCCCACCATCTAAGATAGGATGGTGCAGCATTCCCTTGTGGGTCCCCACAGGCGAGGAGATGGTGGGCCAGATAGGCAAATCCTGGTGGCATTGCAGAGTATAAGATGAGGCTTTATATGTTGATTGTAGATGATGTTATCTAGATACCATACACTGATCACATTGTCCACTGCGAGTTTGATAACTCTTCTTTATATTCATGTTACATGTGGCGGGTGACCTTGGTCGCTAGACGCTTGCCTGAGAGGTGTCTCGAACAACATGGTTATGTTTAGAGTATCACACGACCAATTCTGAATATTCCATCTGCAATTATTGATAGGTGGTTTCAGAGTAGCATCATCAGCTCTGGTCGTGCCATTAGAGGTCGAGTAGTTAGGGTTCAACACGCCTCGCAGTGTGGGGATGGTTACTTGAAGTGGTACCTCACTATATCACACCCTCGCATCATCCCACATGTTGAGCATACAGATGATGTTAGGCCTTCTGATGTTGGGTGCCTGTCGATGACGTGTCGACTCTGCCGCCACCTCTAGCTGATGTCAATGACTAGCAGCGCCTCTAGATGATTGCAATTATTATGGATAACCTCATGGGATTGGTAAACCCTGATGGAAATATTTTTGCTATATTATCTCGAGTTGCACACATAGCTCGTGTAGAACCTATTTAGACATTATTGTTATCTTTATATATTATTTGAATACTACATGTAACATTACTCAGACATCTACATATAACTTTTTATTAGATAATGTTTTGGATTTTCCATTTATGCAAGATGAACATAATTTAACATTTGATAAAGGATTACATAACTTAAACATAAATTGAGAAAAAGATAATAAATAAGAAAACATAAATACTGCCATATGATTTTGGATGTTTCATCATCTTAGTTATGTTGTCGATAGATCTTGAAATTTTCGCATCTAACTCGATCGGTCCCTTTGTTAACCTATATCAAAATTATCTCCACATATCATTCACATCTTCATTGGCCTTCATTTTAATAAGGTTGTATTTCACCCTTCCATTAGTATCAATCTAATCTTCACGAAACTCATCTTTTTCACCTTTCTATTATCGGTGTCAGACAACAATTCATTCAACTTGGATGTCAAGACGGTGAGAGATGTGGTGTCATCCGGAAGCCAGAACTCTACGGGAGGTAAAGCTCCGTTGAAGTACACTTTTATCTTAATAAAAAGTTGAAAGAGACATTTTGAGATTCTTTTATCAAACAACAGGTGACCCTTATTTATACAACTTTGATTTTTTTGGACCATGCAAAATTGTCAGTGCAATCACAGTCGTCCAAAACTATCGGCAAAATCCTGACCGTTTAAAGTTTTAAACAAATTAAACTACCAGAAATTTTACTTTTGTTGAAATTTTTGATATAACATGGTACTTTTAACATTTCTAGTAATATTGTAAATTCACATAAATTTCATAAATTATAAATACACTACCAGAATTTTAGTTTGTACCAGAAATTTTGATTTGTTTGCCAAAAATTTTATACAGAAATGTATTTCAAATTTTTGTCAGTGAGAGTTGTGGAATTATGAAATTATGGGGGGTGTCAGGTACAAGTGTGGAGGTGGCAAGGTAAAACTTCGCCAACAAGCTCAAAAGAAGTTGGCTTGTCTTACACTTGATACTCACTCGATAATTATATCTGGCACTCCTACGCAATTTTAAAATGCCAATAATGACCTTTCAAAATTCATATTTCTAAATTTTTACAGCTTTTGTTTTATAAAAAGATTACTAAAAAAAAATCAAGTAAAAACAAAAAATTCAATAGTTATAAATAAATATTCAATAGAAACACCGAACACATAATATTCAAAAGAAAAAAGTTTTGTTTTGTATTGAATTTTTGTTATAATATATAAATTTAGCATGCATTATACCAAGGAGATATATAAATTCGATGCAAATTGACACCGCCGGATTGTTGTAAAAATTTGGTGTATCGAATTTTTTGTCTTTCTCCATAAAGGTGACTCTCTTTCTTTTGTTAAAGTGTATTAAATGAATAAATTTAAGATGGATGAAGTTCTAGAAGATTTTACACAATTCTTTGTCATTAATTTTGTATGTTTTCGTTACATGTTTTATATGAACTTTTAGGATTTATAGTCGAATTATGAAAGTCCATGAGTAATTTCTTTTATATCATAATTTATAGATATTTCCCTCTCATACATAAGTATTATAAAGAACACAATATATTGGAAGACAACACTATATTATTGTAGTTATCATTTATTATGTTACATGGGGACCTACATGGGTTCTATTAGCTAGCTTTCATTAAAATAGGCTTTGAAAGCTTTAAACTTTGCATGCTTAGCCTGCTCTTAATAAAGCTTCTTGAGGTGTTCGGTCATATTGAATGCTTCCATATTCTCATGATGTTTTTGAAATTTAGAGTTCATGGTAGCCAACTTGAGGTAGAAAACTTCTAAGACATAATCAACATGCTTCTTTTAAGCACTTTTTTAAATCTTGGGAGAAGAACTGGGAGGATTTACTTCAGGAATACGTGTCTCTAAGACATATAACATTTTCTCATGTCTGAGGACGATCCTCAAGTTTCGGTGCCAATCTAGAAAATTTTTACTTGTCAAAGATTGATCACAAAATGTTTTTGAAGTGTTTATTGACATGGTATTATACATTTCAAAATCAATAAGATACAAGTATCATTAAAAACATATTCAATTAGGTTTTTTAACTAAATACACTCTCACTATTTTACTAAAATCAAATAATCATCAATATTTGATTCAAAAAATTCCGTTGGAAGATTTTCTAGTGGATCGAGATCCATATTTCACTTTATTTTAAGTTTGTGGTAGGCTGGTTACACAAAAACTCAATTATTTAGGTAGTAACGTATTCCAAATATATCTAATACAACTCTCAATTTTTATGAGTTGGGTTAATACCTTCTTATTCTAATCCATTATATCGATTATTCCCAACTCTTGCTTTTAAACATATATAATATTATTATTATTAGTTTGGTTAAGGTAAACTCAATGTTTAGCAATTTGATATTATGTTTATCTAACCACACCTTACTAATATATAGCATGCACCTCACAATGGATAAAACCTATGTAACACCCCAAATTCGATTAAATTATTTAATTGAATTACTTAGATTTATTTTATTTGATTATTGGATGTTGGTGTGATTTAAAATAAATTATTTAAATATGTGTTGTTGGGGTGTGGTAGAAATAGTAGGGTGTGGTGAGAAGGTAGAGTAAATTAGAAAATAATTATAATAATTGTAATTTATTTATTATTATTATTATTATTATTATTATTATTATTATTATTATTATTATTATTGATAAAATAAGAAAAATTTGAGAAAATATGAGTTTGGACCAATTGTGGAATTTGATGAGAGTTTGGGGTGGAGGAGAAAAACTAGAGTTAATTTGGGGGAAAATAATAATTAAGTAAAAGCGAGGAGGTTACGATATATTTTAAAAGTTAGGAGAGAAGCTAGGGTTTTAGGGAGAATTTGTCAGTACGTGAAATTTTGGGAAAAGAGGCAAAATGAGAAAAAGCTTTTAGAAGGGAGAAGAGTAAAATCTATGGTTTTGAAGAGAGAAGACATGTAAGTTACTTAATTCATAATCAATTGCTGGAAATCCAAGGTAAGGGGGGAGAAAGGGAAATCAATTAGGTGTATTGCACGATGGGGTAGAGATGAGGAGTCCTTAACCTCATTAGGGTTCTTAGGGTTTTATTCTTGTTAATTGTTCATGACGAATTTATGAAAATTCGTTGTTGATCTTGAACTTATATGTGATGTTATGATTGAAGAGATGTTTGAATGATCATAATCATGTATCTATAATTTCATGCCATGGATGAATGCTTGAATGTTGAGTTTTATTCATGAATTGATGAAAATCGATGTTAAATGTGATTATGGAATTGCTATGATGATGGAATAAGTGTTGTAATATGTTAATGATTATGATGATATGAATCATTGTTAAATTCTGGAAATAAGTTGTTTAGATGTTAGGGTGTGTTTGGGTGAGGATTGGAAGGAAGAGAAACTGCTTTACGTGAGGAAAAAAATAGATTTTTAGGATAAAACAACTTAGACTAGTTGATTGGGCTCCATAGGACAATTGATTAGTTCACTCAGAATTTTGGAAAATTTATGGGCAATGAGCTGAGACAATCGATTGTTCCCCCTAGAGCAATCGATTGGCTCTCTGTTTTGGAAAGTTGACCCCCTTTGTCTATTTTGGTCATAACTTTTGTTTCGTATGTCCAAATGAGACGTCGTTCAAAGGTTACAAAGCTAACACACTGAACTACCTCATGGTGGTGCTTGTGAGTTATTTGAGTTATAATATTGTGCCTATTATAACAATGTTCATGATGACTTGTATGATCGGTTAGTGAATCGTTGTGTTTATCCAATGATGTATTATTGTTCTTGTGAATTAACATGAATGAATGCCTATGAATTTGCATTTTTTGAGCTGCTACTATTTTGCGATTGTTGTATTTATTAATGTCTTAACATGGATTAATTGTTGCATGTGATGAATGATGTGATGCATAAATGTTGAGATATGTATATGGATCCTTTTGGTGAACCTTTTAGTGAAAATACATGTTGTTGAGAGTCACGCATCATTGTGATGGACATCAATCTAGTTTTGGTGTGTTTTTTCCTATGGTGGGGATCAGGAGTGAGTAGTCGGTTCCAGGTGGGAATCAGTGAAGCGTTACATATGGTGATGGTAACAATGTGGTGTGCTCTGGTCCTATGGTGAGGATCCAGAGCGAGATGAACCTTAGTGTTCATGAATGGTACCACATGCATAATGAGTTGGTTGTGAAGTATATTTGGATACACGATTGTGTATGTAGTTGATTGTTCCTGTTATTGTTAATTATATGTGAATGTGTACATGTGGTTGTGAAGTATGTGAGACTATGTCGTTGATTTGTGTAACCGAATGTGTGTTTTATGATGTTATCTCTATCTTAGAATTCTTTACACTATTTATATTGGCTTGTTGTTTCTCACCCATTTTGCTTTCATGTTGTCCATCATGGACACCTTGGAGATACTCAAGAGTAGTGTTTGCTTCTGTAAGTGGAAGTTAGCTCCTGGAGTTACTTCGTTTAGTTTTCGTTTTTAGAAGTCTTGCTCTGATTCTGTAACATCGGGTTTGGAAACATTTGTTTGCTTATTAAGTTATGTTGGAGCTTAATTTGTTTTATTTGGTTAATGTTGAAAATATTAAAATGCAGATTATGATAACTCTTTATTTTTGAAAACCATTTATCGTGATTTAAATATTGAGACTAAAAGTATAAGTTGCAAAGTTTTTATTATTTGAAATCAGATCGTTACCGCCATGATGATACCCTAAGTGAATGTGAGCGTGTCATGACAGGTGTTGTATGACGTTGATATTCCGCTGCGTATTTGTTAAATGTTTGTTTTGTTAAAGGTTTTATCATTGGTGACACATTATATTGTCGTGTAAAGATTAATATATAAGTATCGGGGTTTAGGGTGTTACATAATGGTATCAGAGCAGGTCGGTCGGTCCGACCAGGTTTTGTAATGTTTTCGAGTCCCTAGTATGCGACATGTATGTGTACACTGTCGATGCATTGTTTCTTCTAATGTTTATTTGATGGTGTGCAGAATGACTGGAAGAAATGATCGTGCAATTGCTGATGCTTTGGAGTCAGTGGAGGCACTAGACGAACAACAAAATCAGGAAGGTGATGAGTTTCGTGGTTTGGATAACTGTAAGGGTAATGACTCAGGTTTAGGCATGAGTTAGGCTTGATCCCTCAACAAACATTTGCGCTATATAGGTTGTCCAAAAGTGGAGCTACCAAAGATATGCATTAATTGTATGACATCAACATATCCGAGCATGTCTCTTAAATGCAATAATGATCGAGCATGTCTCTTAAATGCAATAATGATCGAGCATGTCTCTTAAATGCAATAATGATCGAATAATGAGTCATTGTGAATCTTCATGAGGATTAATCACATTTATGTCTCTTATCTCATATCAACAAATTAAATTAATATAAATAGAAACATACTACACACCAAAAGGGCATACTCAATTGATTCGAAGAAGTAATCTAATATGCTTCTTGATGTGGAAATATTCATCCAAAAAATCAATTGCGAGTACAGATCAAATCCTTCACATTTTTTAGATTTTTTTTTACAATAACCAAGTATTGTATATTATTTACCATATTAATGAAAGTTTCAAATGATTTTCCAAAATGGCCAACTTTCAACAGACTGTCGCCGGATGAAATGGCGACAGAGTTGTAAGCGTTTTTTGGATTTGCATGCATTCGCCAGACACATTGGCGACAAAGTTGCATTTGCCATGGACTCGCCATAATGGTTGGCGACTCAGTTCTAGAAACTAGGTTTTCGTTTTTTTTCTTTTTTAAGTTAATGTTTTAATGTATATTATTATCACATGATTATTCTTATCATTTAAAATAAAGTTTTTATATAATGTTAAAATTTAGTTTTTAATTAATAAACCTAAAATAATTAAGTTTAAATAAAAATAATCTTAAATTAGTTTAATAAATTTAGGTTTAATTAAAAATAAACTTAAATTGATTTTATAAATTTAGGTTTAATAAATATTATTTTTATACATTTAGGTATAAATTGATTTAAATTATAAATTTTAAAACATAAAAATTGATTAACCATTAAATTATAAAGTGTATAAATTTTGTAAGGGTATTTAAGACATATCATATGGGGCACGTACTATTTTATTTTTCTATAAATACGACTGTAAACACATATATGTTTTCACAATATTGTATACCAAAAGACTGAAGCGTTCGTGCATTTTGAGTGGAGCGGAGTCTAGAATGTCTGCATCTCTAAATCAACAGTCTTCGTCGTCATCATCAGCATCGGAGGAACCCTTTCCAACATTCGATCTAATGAAAAGAAATGCCCTAGTTGTGTTTTCAGCAACAAAGCCTCCGATGAAGGTGCTCCTGTGGAATACGCAGACGTTGGAGCACTTGCATAGGGAACTGAACCGCTGGCTAGAAGGAGATATTGCTTCAGGAGAAAAGATTAGGAAAATTGAGAGGTTGGTCGAGGAGACCGGGAGAAACGAAGTTACTCATGAATGGAGAAAAGTGGAAAATGATGTCGGTGTCCTTGTGATGATGTTGACACCAAAAAGATAAAGTTGATGGTCGTGATATCGTAGACGCCTTGGTGCAGTGTTCTGTTTTATGTGTTTACGTTGTTGTTATGTTTGTTTAATTTATGTTGTCTTGGTGCAGTGTTATGTCTTTATGTTGTTGTTATGTCAGTTAAGTATGCTTTGAATCGAATGAAATTTGGTATTAATCGAATGAAATTTGCTATTAATTTAAAGGGACAAGATTACATATGAAACTATGATCTGCTGATTGATCCTACATTAGGACATTTTGTATGATTGTGTCCTGGTTGTCGACACGAACTATACAATCTTACCAGCTTGTCTGTGGTATCCATCTCCGTTCGAATGCGCGTGTTGTTGTTGTACCCCAAAATTTGCCTAACCTTTTTCTTACTTGGTTTATGTTTCATTGCATTAGCATATCATTGTTCTAGCATTCACACTGCATAGTCATGTTGCATTCTACAGGGGATCAGGAAAGGTTTTCTTAGCCAATTGAGGTTATCAAGGGTTCAAGGCCTAATCAAGGGATTATATTCAAGTCATCAAGTGGTTATCATCATCAGAAGCAAGTCAAAGTCCTTGAAGAAAGGCAAACAAGTGAATGTGGTTCATCTCATGTCTAGGAGCCTATCTGAGGATCATCTAGGGATCATAAGCCCATGGTTATGGATGGAGATTGTCATTGAAGCTCATTGGAGGCCTTGAGGGTCATGGTGGAGTTCAATCAAGTGTTCATGGCAAGTGTGGAAAGTCACAGTTGAAGGTGTTGCAATTAGGGTTTTCATCTGGTCAACCCTAAGTCAACTGTACAATTGGAGGAGATTAAGACTCAATTATAAGTCTTTGTGATCATGGAAGGTTGTGTTTAGATACATGAGGTGTTATTCCAAGATCAATTCAAGAAGAATCTAGAGTGTGAGGAGTTGCTAAGTCAGGGTTCTCAGTGTAAAATCCCCTGTTTAGTGCCTAACTTCAAGACTACATAGCTCAAGATATGATCTTCATCTCATCTTGGCATCCACATGAAGCTTGTAGAGAATGTTCTTAGCTTTCATTGGATTTATGGAACTCTAGTTATGAAGCTGACAAGTTACAGGTCATCAGATGAATGTGAAATTTGTCTGCAAAAGTCAACCAACTAACAGGACATTTTTGAGCTAGAAGGATGTTTCTCCTCAACTTTTGTCCGACATGAAAGTTGTAGGTCTTGGTCTTATCTTTCCAAAATGTACTAGAAGTCTTTCATCTGATTTGTAGAACTCAAGTTATGAGGTTTACAAGTTAGGGGTATTTTGGGAAAGTGAGATTACAGGACATTTTGGATTATGGGTCATTTCACTATCTTGTGAACCTCAAATGAAGTTTTGTCCAACATGAAACTTGCTCAAAATGGGATTTTAAGTTCAACCAGGTATCAAGGAGGATTTAATTTGGCTTAGAACAAGAGTTGATTGAAAGAAATTTGACAAAAGGGATTATTAAAGGCATTAAAAGGAGAAAATTCAAAATAATTCACAAGTGGTTCAAAAAATTACAAATTGGTACATATTTTGATTGCAAATGGCATTTTAAAGACAATGGAATTGGTAGAATTTTAATTTGAGGCTTGCTTCATGGACTTTCATTTGCTTTCTTCATCATGAAGCAACACATCAAAGATCAACCATTGATCAAGATTAAGGGTACAATCTGATCCATTCACCTTCACCAAGTCATAAGCAATTTATTTGAAGCATTTTGAAGCTAGTAATACACAGAATTCGTGGCTGCCATGTTCACATTTTGAAGAAAAAATTGAATTTTGGATTACTCAAATTGGGCTTCAAATGGGCCTAATAATCATTCAAACAGATCATATATAAACTCAAGGTCCATTTCAGATCATTTTTGGTTAGCATTTGGAGAGAAAAACAGTTGGTGGTAGTTGAGTTCTTGAAGCTTCCAAGTGAAATTCGTTTTTTGAGTTTGAGGCCATTTCAAGAGGATTCAAGCATCAATAGAGTTAAAGGATTGTTCATTGAAGAAATCTGCACCTTTTGGAGGAAGAATTTACATTCAAGAACACTCCTTTCGAAGCTTCCGATAAGGTTCTTGATTCTCAAAATTCCTCTTAATTTATGCGCATATTAGATGAATTTGGCATGTGGTTAGGATGTAGATATAGTATAGATGATTTTAGGATTAGTTTGGTTAAGTTTGGTGAGGTTTGATAAATGGAGCTCCAACTTTGTTGATTTGGTATGGCTTGTTCTTGCACTTTTTTTGCCTCAATCTTGCTTGCTCCATAACCACCATAACATAAGGATTATTATAGAATTAATTTGGAGAAGTTTTGATGAACTTTTATTTTGGTGCACATACCTTGTTGTTCGCTTTTCTCTCTAAAGGTGCAAGATAAATGGAAACTAAGGATAGATATGAGATCCTTGCGACGAGGAGATGAATTTTGGTCTAAGAAACGTAGAAAACGATGCAAAAATGTGGACTGTGTATGGTTGGGGAGGAGCCGCGCGGCCGGAGCATGTGAAGAAGAAGGCTGGAGCACTTCTGGCGCCGGCGGGACGGTTTGGTGGAGAAGACGGGTTCGCGACTGTCCGATCGAGCTACTTAATCCGTTTACGGCCACGATTATAACATTTCCATGGACTCCATTTGACTACACATACCATATTACTACCATTTCATTAATGTGTTGGCATTCCCTCCTCCCTTGGATAGCTTGACTAGTACTCTCATCCTGTGGCTGTGGATTTTTTTGGCCTTTATTAATTTCTTTAATTCATTTCATTTTTCTTTTAATTGCTTCATTCATTTTAATGCATTAAAAATAGCAAAATTGCCTGGAAAATTATGAAAAAATTCATGAAGCATCCTTGCATTATTTCTGAACTTTGTGTGGAATTGGATTTTATTTTTGTTCAGTTTTCAATTTAATTTCCTCTTTCTCTTTTTATTAGATCATTTAATTGTAGAAATTGCCTAGTCTTCTTGCTGATTTTTGTGCTAGTTTTTGGTATAGAATTAAGACTTGATATTTTGCTGGCTGGTATTAGACATTTTGATATAGTTGCAGGAATTTTATTCTAATTTTTAGATAACTCTAAGATTAGTTTTGAACTAGGTTTTTAGAGTCTTCCCCACTTGAACCTTCATTTGACATCTTTTAGGTTAGCCTTTAGAAAGTGACCTTAAACTTTGAATTAGGCTCTGACATTTTTACCATAGGTTCTCAATACCTTTAGGACATCTCAGAAATATTTATAGATTTTTAGGAGTTGATTTACTATTTTAGTTAGATTTTACATCTAGGCTGTTTGTAGGATGCCTCTAGCATAATACCTCCCATAGTTGAACTTCAAAAGTGACCTTTAGTTCATGATAAGTTTCCAAATATTTTTTTATGGTTTATTAGACATGTTGATGCTTCTATAGACTTAATCTTAAGGTTTAATTTGGTGCATTAGTTCCCTTTAGAGAGTTGCTTTTAGAGCTTGTAGAATTAGGGTTTTTAGAGCCTTTAGGAGTTTCCTCCTTTTTCAAAATTATGGTTTGCTTTGGTTTGCATTCCATTTACTATCCAATGATGCAAGGTTCCTTTGTGGGAGCCTAGTCCCTCCTTTGGAAGGACTAAAGGCCTACCACAAAAGGGAAAACCTTTGAGGATACCAATCTTAGGTGAGTGGTTGAGTGCCATGATGGATTCCCTTGGTTTCCATCATGCTTCCCCTCATCATGCAATAATCTTTGTGTTGATTATCATCTCTTGATGGAGCAAGTTGAAGCTTGAAGATGAAGTCCTTATTCCCTTCTCTCTTGATGGATAGCTTGGACAGCCAACTGGATTACTAGAAGACAGACTGTCAGACTGCTGGAGTGCTGTTGTGCTGCTCTGTTGTGTTTGCTGTTTGACTATTTTTGTGTGACTGTTTGTTTGGTGTGTTGCATTAGAATAGGATTTTATGTAGTTGGTTCTAGGCCTAAGTGCATTGAAAGGTTGAGCTGAGCTCCCTTTGCTTGTCTGCATTAGAGGTTGAGTCTGTATCCCTCTGCTTGTCTGTTACTGTTTGGCTTTGCTTGTTGGCTGAAGGTTGAGTTTGTCTCCCTTGCCTGTGTTTTGTGTTGCTTTTGCTTGTTTGCTCTAGAAGTTGAGTTTGTCTCCTTCTGCTTGTATTGCTGCATTGCATGCATTTTACTTACCGTTTTGTTCTTTCAAATTATTTCTTTTGCTGTTGCTTTCCTTTGCCATGTTCCCTTAGGATTTCCATTCCTTCTTGTTCAAGTTGGAATGTGACAGAACTTTAGGTTCTAACCATGCATGATAACATTAGTTAGCTCCCCCCTAACCTCAATCATAGGATCAACTTTGCATGACAACTTTAGGAGTGGATTAGTTTCACTTTAGTGCGTCTTTTCTCTCCTCATCTTCAAACAAATCAAAATACAGTAATAAAGGTTAATTGATATCGTACGCTACGAGCCTTAAGTTACTTAGGAAATGGTTATTGGAGGGTTTCCTTCTAATAATCAGGACGTTTAGTATGGTACCCTTTGGGTGACATGTGACGCATTCACTCCTAGGTCATAGTCTCTAGTGCGATATTAGTTGCAAACATCCATAAAAAACACTTCTTCCGTAAAAGACAGAAAACAAAGATCAAACCTTCTTTTTGTCCCTTGGGACCTTTAATCCTTGGAAATAATTTTCATAAGGAGAGTTTTGTTAACTCTCGGTTCTACCGCAAACGGTAAACGCCTAAATCTCCAAAGGTCGAGCTGCATACACCAACTGCTAGAACCGTTTGTTAACCCTACTCAGGCAAAACATTTTGAACCAACATGTGGTCTTGTTATTCCGAACTACGTTTGCTCTGATATTTCATGCCGTGTGAAAGTACGTAGGCACGAGATGCGATATCTCGGCGAGCAACCTTCCCCCCTTTCACCCGTAGTTAGCCGAACTACGTTGACTCTGATTTCTCGTTCCAGACGGGAATACGTAGGCATAGAACTGTTGTGTTCTGCCGAGTCATTTTTCTTTTCTTTTTGAGCCAACCTTGATGGGTAGATAGATAAACCAACCCGTCAGATAAACACAACAAGCGTGGATCCCGTTGAGTACAACGGACATGACGGGTGCTAATACCTTCCCCTTGCGTAACTGACTCTCGAACCTAGGACTTGGTTGCGATGACCTCGTCTTTTCCCTCTTTCGTTAGGTTTTCTCTGGGCGTTTCCTTTCCCTCTTTTGGGATAAATAACACACGGTGGCGACTCTTCTATCATTGCCGGCCTCGTTTTTCGCAGTAGCGACAGCTGGCGACTCTGCTGGGGAACATAGCTGCTGGGGACTTTTCCCATCCCCTATGCTAGGACCATTTCCCATCCCCTATGCGAGTCAATCCTAGCGCTTGCGTGTTTATCTGTTGGGTTTGCATTTATTTATCGCATTTTATTTTCAGTATGATATCATTATTGTGCTGTTGTGGGAGGGAGGCTCTGATGAGTGATAAGCCAGACCCAGGCTTGAGTGTATACCTAGCATTAGTTGTGGAAAGTAGTGGGCGCGTGCATACTTTTCATGTACTAGTGTCTCACAAAATCCACGCTCAGATGATATTCTCCCGTTGACTTCTTTTCCGGACCTTTGGGCTTGAGGGGTTGTTGGTTTGGAGAGTTGTCGGCTCTAGGGACCGATCATTTGTGACTCAGCTAAGTGAGGCCTCTTCAGGGAGCGATGATGCCAAACCAAAAATGGTGAACGTATCATCATTTCGTGAAAGTCTGTGACGCTGGGAAACGCATAGGATGCCATACCTTGTCAGTGGATAGGATTCATACCTGTGAGCGGGGTCGGGTTATTGCAGGAAACCTTAACCTTCAGACAACCTAGTTTTCTTGACAGTGAATCAGTATTGTTGGTATCAGAGGGTTCTTATCATCAGAGATGTGTTTGTGCTTGACAGGGCATAATTATGGTCCTCATCAGGGTTTTATTGTCAGGGCAGTGCCGTGATTATGTTGAACAGAGCCTTGGTCTCCTCGACAGTTTGATCTCCTGGTGCATGATTGCATCTTGCATTTTTTCATTTTCATTTGCACACCCATGTGCATGTCTTTAACGTGTGTCTGTGTTGCAGGTGCATATACTATCCCCCAGTTCCAGTAATCTTGCCCTCTGTTTTGTTAGCATGGGATCATTGAAAAAGAATGTGGCTTACAAGCTCTCTACCCCAGATGTTACTCTGCTGCTTCGTTTGACTGCCTTGGCAGATGATACAGTGAAAGGGGAATTCAAGAAATCTTATGGGAAGTTGCTTAGTCTGGTTCGTAAACCTTCAGTCTATGAGTTGAACGGGTTGTATGCATTGCTACAGTTCTATGACCCTCCGTTGAGGTGCTTCACTTTTCCAGACTTCATTCTTGCACCTACCTTAGAGGAGTATGCTGAGTTGTTGGGTGTACCTGTTAAGAATCAGATGTCGTTTGTTCACATGGATGCTAAGCCTAATCTGGCTAACCTAGCTGTTGCTCTTCACCTGGATGCCTCAGAGCTGCTTCTGGCCAGTTGGAATAGGGTTCCTGGATTTTCTCTACAGTTTCTGGTTGGGAAAGCCCAACAGTGCGCTAAAGACGGTTGTTGGATCGTATTCAACGCTATTCTCGCCCTCTGCATCTATGGCATCATCTTGTTTCCTAACATGCCATACTTTATAGATTTGGACGCCTTCCATATCTTCGCATCGGGAAATCCAGTTCCCACCTTGATTGGTGATGTATATCATTCTGTCCATTACAAGAATGAAAACAGAAGGGGTAAAAATGTGTCGTGTTGTGCACCCTTACTCTACAAATGGTTTGATAGCCACATGCCCAAGAAGGGTCTCTTTGTTTCCTCTGCAGCCACAACTGAGTGGTTTGAACACTTGATGGGTTTATCAGCAGAGAGCATCGTTTGGTTTGATCGGGATATGCTGGGTACTGAAGTCATCTACAGCTGCGGTGGTTTTCCTAATGTGTCCTTGATCGAAAGAAAAGGATGTATTAACTACAATCCCTCATTACTTGTCAGACAGTTTGCGTACGCCTTGAGAGGTCCGCCAAAAGACGAAGAGGTGCAGGAATCTTTGTACCTCACAGGGCTGTTAGAGGGGGATATGTTAGCCAATCTCAAGCATGCTTGGAATGACATCAGAAGACGAGGGAAAGCACTGTTAGGTAAAAGCAATAACCAAGCTTATGCTCCTTATGTGACTTAGATTCAAAGTAGGGCAGAAACAGTAGGGATGCCTTTTCCACCTGCTAAGCAAGAGCGCCCTCCAGTGGTTGAAGAACCTACTACGATGTCTATTCAGAAATACAATCAGGTATTAGGTGAGAAGGAAGAGTTGAAGAAGGCCAATGAGGAGTTGGAAAAAGAAATGGTACAACTTAGAAGCGAGAAGAGCGAAGCTGTCTATTCCTTCAAAAAACAGACCGAGCTGGTGAACCGACTAGGCACAGACTTGACCAAACAGAGGACTGAGCGTGAACATTTAGGTTTGGATTTCAAGGCTGTCAATGATGTGCTTGCCACCAAAAAGCAAGACCTGGACAATGCTTACTTGAGAATCTCCAAGTTCAACCAGCATTGGAATGCCACTATATCTAACAACAAAGAGCAGGATGACAAGCTGAAGCAATAGATCTCCAAGTTGAAGGCTCAGTTGAAGGCCAACGAGAAGAAGTTTGATGATGAAACTGCTCGTAGGTACGCTACTGAAGACATGTAGAACAAGGCTATTGCGAACCTGAAGGAACGCAAGCAGATTTTTGAGTCTAAGAACCGAAGGTTAGAAGACTATTTTGGAAAATGAGCGTGGGAAGACTCCGTTGAAGGTCTCCAGTACACCGTTATGTAGAGGGAGTTACTTGTCGAAGGGTTACTCACTCAGCCTGATCATCCCAAAACGAAGGAGTTGCTAGAAGAGTTTCACGCCCGTTGCCGCACTTGACTACTTTGTAATCCTTTGTATTTTCTAATCATTGTTGTATGCTAACCATCACCAGACTTGTTGGTCGAGGTCGTGTTGTTGATTCTCCATGTATTTAGTGACATTGTACGTTGCCTTGTTGGGCTTTTTATATATATATGAGACGTTATCTCCATAACTGGATCCAGATTTCTTAATATCAGCACTGGCACTAGAATTGGGGGAGAAATCTCCCTAAGGCACAGACACACGTTTGCATTTTGCATGAATCATTTGCATAACAGGTACCTCAAGCTGTTTTGCTAACCCTCTGTTGGTACAGGTTGTTTCAGGATTGCCGATCAGCGAATTCATCGTTACTCTACAAGAAGTAATTGCAAGAAAGTTATGGATCAAATGCAAGCTGAGATGCAGGAGATGCGCGACAGGATGGCGCAATTCATGCAAGTATGGAAACTGTGGCCAAGGGCCAAGAGCAGCTTCAGACTCTGGTGCAGCCTCTAATTGCACGGGTTGATGGTAATGGTGTGCTACATGGTGGGGTTGCTACTGATCCTCCTCTTGGCGAGACTCCTCGAGCGGGTTATGATGTACTGGTGGTCATTCTCAATGCTAAGAACGGCAATGGAGTTGGAAATGGGAATATAGCTGGTAATGGTAACAGACAGGTGGAAACCAACGGAAATGTTGGAGCTGGAAATGCTCGTTTTGGTATTGGTGCTGGAAACACTGGTGTAGGTATTGGTGGTGCAAATATAGGCTATGGCAATGCGGGCTTTGGCAATGCATGTTTTGGCAACGCAAGCAACAATGATTTTGGGATGGGTGCCTACAACGCTGGTTTTGGGTCGGGTGTTGCTAATCAGGGCTTTGGTAATGTGGGTTATGGTCCCAGGTTTAATCAGAACAGCTTTGGTCCTAATTCCGCTTACACTGGGTATGATAATGTGGATCCTTATTGGGGCAAGGATCGTCAAGAGGATGCTTTCTCTATGTCGGGCATGGGTCTCGAGATGCCCACAGAAAATGACCGAAGGTTCAAGCTATTGAAGGAACAAGTGAGAGGTCTTGCCAATCAGAATTCCATGGGGTTAGACATGGCTAATATGGGGTTGGTTCCTGGCTTGAGGGTTCCGCTCAAGTTCAAAGCGCCTACTTTTGACAAGTATAAAGGGGATACCTACCAAAGAGTTCATTTACGGTCTTATTATCGGAGAATGTCTGCTTATTCGAGTGATGAAAAGATGCTGATGCATTTTTTCCAAGATAGCTTGTTTGGACCGTCACTTGAATGGTATATGGGGTTAGAGCCCACGCAGATCGGTAGCTGGAAAGAGTTGGCGGAAGCCTTCGTAAAGCATTATCAGTATAACAGTGACCTTGCTCCTAACAGGGTCCAACTTCAGAATCTTTCTCAAAGGAACGACGAGAGTTTTAAAGAGTACACCCAAAGGTGGCGTGAGCTTGCAGCGAAGGTGCAACCACCCATGGTAGAGCATGAGTTGATGTATCTTTTTGTAGGCACTTTCTATGGTATGTATTATGACAAGCTTCTCGGTTGTATGATGGGTAGTTTTTCTGATATGATACTCCTGGGAGAGCGTATAGAGAACGGCATCAAGATTGGAAAGATTTAAGCAGGAGAATCAGCCTCAGATGAAGGAGGGAAAAAGGTATTTGGAAATAAAAAGCAGGGAGACACTAATTCGGTATATAGTGCTCGGAGAAAAGATAGAAGTCAGAATTATTGCAGGCAGCAGATTGCCTGTGTGACAATTCCCGTGCCTCAACAACAACAACAACAGTCGCAGCAGCAACAGAGACAACAGAATTCTGCTCCACAAAGGTTCCAAGGTCGGGATAGGGTCGTGAAAAGAGTATTCGATGTGCCTCCAGTGCCGTATGCTCAGCTATTTCAAACTTTATTACAATTGGAGCTTGTTGAGAAGAGAACGTTAGCTCCGTCTAAAGGCACGCCTCCTTTTGGTTATGATGCCAATGCACATTGTGAATTCCACTCCGGGGCACCCGGTCACAGCATAGAGAATTGTCATGCATTCAAGCACAAAGTGCAGGACCTGATAGATAGTACGACTATAAACTTTGATCATGGTGCACCCAATATCGAGAAAAATCCAACGCCGCCTCACGGATCTGCAAAGGTGGGTGCTATCTTGGAAGATATCAGTCTGAATTTGATCATGAATGTAGATGAACTGAAGACGCCTCTGGGATGTGTGAAGAGCAGGTTGCTAAAAGGGGGAGTTTTCCCTGGTTGTGATGCGGATTGTGTTGATTGTTTAGCCCGGCCTGAGGGTTGTGATAGTTTAAGAAGAGGTATTCAAGGTCTAATTAATGAAGGAACGTTGCAATTCGACCGTACTGCTAAAGAGAAGCCCGTTGAGGCAATAGCTGAAAAGCAGGGCGAAGTTGCAATGGTTTCGGTCCCGTTTAAGATTGTTACGATATCGGCGCCTCCCAAGCGGCCGACCATCACCATAACCAAAGCTGGACCCATTCCATACGAAAGCACTAAAGCCATTCCTTGGAACTATGGGGCGGAGGATTACCGCAATGGAGAAAAGGTTAACCTGGAAAGCCCGCCGGTAAGGTCCGTTGATAATCTTGTGGGAGCGGGGGGCATAACCCGCAGCAGTAGAATTTTTGCGACACCCGATTTAGAGGCTGAGAGAATCGCCAAAGGGAATGGTAAAGTCAATGAAGGAGGATTTTCTCAAGAGAAGGAAAAAGAGGCTTTGACTAAAGATGTGGAAGAATTTTATGAGACTGACCAGGAAGAGTGATTATAAAATTGTTGATCATCTGCAGCAGACGCCTTCCAAAATCTCGATTTTGTCATTGTTGCTTTGTTTCGAAGCTCATCGGAACGCTTTGCTGAAAGTTCTTGACACTGCTTATGTACCCCAGGAGATATCCGTCAATTAGCTCGAAGGAGTGATTGTGCACGTGAACGCGGGGCATGGCCTTGGATTTACAGATTTTGATTTAACGCCCAGGGGTCGCAACCACAACGATGCGTTGCATATCTCAGTCGAGTGTCGGGGCACTGTTATGTCTCATGTCCTCGTTGACATTGGCTCATCCTTGAATGTTTTACCCAAGAAGGCACTTTTGAAGCTGGATACCCGAGGTATAATATGCACGCCAAGTGATTTGGTGGTGAGAGCTTTTGACAGGACTAGAAGGTCCGTGTTTGAGGAATTGACTTTACCAATCCAGGTTGGTCCAGAGGTGTTTAATGTTGTGTTTTACATCATGGATATTCAGCCAACTTATAGCTGTTTGCTTGGACGACCTTGGATTCACTCTGCAGGGGATGTAGCGTCTACGTTGCACCAAAAGCTCAAGTATATGGTCGGTGGTAGCATTGTCACCGTGTGTGGGGAAGAAGATATCATGGTAAGTCACCTGTCGTCATTCAAATATGTCAAAGTGGATGGTGAGATCCATGAGACATTGTGCCAAGCTTTTGAAGGGGTGCAGATCAAAGACAAGTCTTCTGTCATAAGCGAAGGGCCAGTAATGGCTATGTCTTCGTACAGAGAAGCCCAAGCGGTAGTTCAGGTCGGGGAAACTAAAGGTTGGGGTCAAGTTCTGGAGATTCCTGTTAAGCAGGACAAGTTTGGCTTGGGATATCGCCCGTCGTCGTCATCTTCATCATAGAGCGCGCCACGGTTCAAGGGGCCGATTGTGTTTACTCCAGGAGGAGTTAATTTTGAAAGAATTAATGTTGTGTCTAATAGTGAAGATGGAGATAGCGACTGTGACATAGATTCATGGATCAAGCCCAGCGTGCCAGGACAAAGCCTATGCAACTGGTCTATTCAGGACTTTATTTAAGTGACGATAGAACAGTAATGCTTTGTTTTTTTTTATTATTGTACAATCCTATGTCCTACCCGGGGCATAGTGATTTTATTTCAGGGCCTACTTGTTTATGTTTGTGCTTTGCTTTAATCATCAAATAAAGGCGTTTTTCTCATGCAAATTTTGTGATCCTTGTTTTTCTATTTTTATTTTTAGCAATAAAATGGCAACGTGGTTGTGTGCTTTGTTTGCATATAATTTGAAGCATTTAACCATTTCCCTTGCAGGATCCACATTTTAGATGACACCGATCAAGAACTCCCTATGACTCGCTTCGACTTTGAGCATCCGATATTTCAAGTCGAGGAAGAGATTGTTGAGGACGACGACTTACCAGAAGAGCTGACTCGACTTTTAAGACAAGAGGAGAAAATCATTCTGCCTCATCAGGAGGAAATTGAGGTCATTAACTTGGATTCCGAAGAAGTTGTCAGGAATGTCCGGATAGGAGCTACGTTGCAAAGCGATATCAAGCAAAGACTGATCGAGATGCTTCGAGAGTATAGTGACATATTTGCTTGGTCTTATGAAGATATGTCTGGGTTAGACACTGATATTGTGGTCCACCGCTTGCCATTGCATGAAGAATGTCCGCCGGTCAAGCAAAAGCTCAGGAGAACGAGGCCAGATATGGCTGTAAAGATTAAAGAGGAAGTACAAAAACAGTGGGACGCTGGTTTTCTAGCTGTTACAACTTACCCTCATTGGGTCGCCAATATAGTATCTGTACCGAAAAAAGATGGTAAGGTACGGATGTGTGTCGACTATCGGGATTTGAACAAGGCGAGCCCTAAGGATGACTTCCTGCTTCCTCATATTAACGTATTGGTTGATAATACTGCACAGTATTCCATGTTTTCCTTCACGGACGGCTTTTCCGAATATAATCAGATTAAGATGGCGCCAGAGGATACGGAGAAAACAACGTTTATCACACTGTGGGGGACTTTCTATTATAAGGTAATGCCTTTTGGGTTGAAAACGCAGGGGCAACCTATCAGGGGCAATAGTCACTTTGTTTCATGATATGATTCATCATGAGATTGAAGTATATGTTGATGACATGATAGCAAAGTCGCAAACGGAGGAGGAACATCTGGTAAACCTTTTGAAGTTGTTTGAGAGGTTAAGGAAATTCAAACTGAGGTTGAATCCGAACAAGTGCACTTTTGGTGTACGGTCAGGAAAGTTGCTGGGGTTCATTGTCAGTGAAAAAGGAATCGAGGTCGATCCTGCAAAAATAAAAGCAATTCAAGAAATGCCAGCGCCAAAAACAGAGAAAGATATTCATGGTTCCTTGGGTAGATTGAACTACATTGCTAGGTTCATATCTAATCTCACAGCCACGTGTGAACCAATGCTTAAATTGTTGAAAAAAGATCAGGCAATTGTCTAGGATGAAAATTGTCAAAAGGCGTTTGAGAAAATAAAGGAATACTTGCAGGAACCTCCGATATTGATACCCCCAGTAGCCGGAAGGCCATTAATTATGTACTTGACGGTTCTTGAGAACATCATGGGTTGTGTTCTCGGTCAACATGACGAGACTGGACGAAAAGAGCATGCGATCTATTATTTGAGTAAAAAGTTTACAGATTGTGAGTCCTGTTACTCAATGCTCGAAAAGACGTGTTGTGCACTTGCTTGGGCTGCCAAACGTTTGAGACAATACATGCTAAATCATACAACCATGCTGATTTCGAAGATGGATCCGATCAAATATGTCTTCGAAAAGCAGGCGCCTTCAGGAAGGATTGCCCGATGGAAGATGGTACTGACAGAGTACGACATTCAGTATGTTTCGCAAAAGGCTATCAAAGGTAGCGTTCTGTCAGAGTACCTTGCCGAGCAACCAATCGATGATTACTAGCCAATGAAGTTTGATTTACCTGACGAGGATATTATGTACCTAAAGATGAAAGACTGCGAGGAGCCGTTGCATGATGAAGGTCCTGAGCGGAGTTCCCAATGGCAATTAATATTTGGCGGTGCTGTTAATTCATACGGAAGTGGAATTGGGGCAATCATTACTACTCCCCATGGGTCTCACATCCCGTTCACTGCCATATTGACATTTCCAGTTACCAACAATGAGGCTGAATATGAAGCGTGTATCATGGGTCTCGAGGAGGCTATTGATTTGAGAATTAAAAATCTTGATGTGTATGGAGACTCCGTGCTAGTCGTGAACCAGATCAAGGGGGAATGGGAGACTCGTCAGCCTAATCTGATACCTTACATGAATTATGCAAGGAGGTTGTTTCCTTTCTTTGACAAGGTAGAATTTCACCATGTGCCGCGGGCAGAAAATTAGATGGCAGACGCTCTTGCTACGTTGGCTTCGATGTACAAAGTTAACTTTTGGAATGAAGCTCCCAGAATAGTTATCTCTCGCCTTGATAGGCCCGCTTTCATATTCGCCATTGAGGAAGCTTCCGATGGCAAGCCGTGGTATTTTGATATCCAGAATTTCCTAAAGAACTAAGAGTATCCGACTGGAGCATCCAGCCGCGATAAGAAGACTCTTAGGAGATTGGCTGGCAACTTCTACTTGAATCCAGATGGTGTTTAGTACAGGAGAAACCACGATTTGGTGCTATTGCGATGTGTGGATGAGAAAGAAGCTAATCTGCTTATGGAAGAGGTCTACGAAGGTACTTTCGGCACGCATGTCGGCGGACATGCTATGTCTCAAAAGTTATTACGAGCAGGGTATTATTGGCTGACGATGGAAACAGATTGTTTCAAGTTTGTGAAGAAATGCCATAAATGCCAGATTTATACAGACAAGATTCATGTGCCGCCAAGCCCTTTGAATGTTATGGCGTCCCTGTGGCCTTTCTCCATGTGGGGCATTGATATGATTGGCAAGATTGAGCCCACTGCATCTAACGGACACTGGTTCATCTTGGTAGCTATCGATTACTTCACCAAATGGGTCGAAGCAGCGTCATACGCTAATGTTACCAAACAAGTAGTAGCCCGGTTTATCAAAAAGGACATCATCTGCAGATACAGAATTCCCGAAAGAATCATTACTGACAATGGTTCGAACTTGAATAATAAGATGATGAAGGAATTGTGCCAGAATTTCAAGATTGAGCATCATAACTCATCTCCCTATCGGCCCAAAATGAATGGCGCTGTCGAAGCGGCCAATAAGAACATCAAGAAGATAGTTCAGAAGATGGTTGTAACATACAAAGATTGGCACGAGATGTTGCCCTTCGCTTTACACGGTTATCGTATGACGGTACGCACATCAACCGAGGCAACTCCTTTCTCACTAGTGTATGGTATGAAAGATGTCTTACCATTGGAGGTTGAGATTCCTTCTTTGAGGGTTTTGCTCGATGTCAAACTCGATGAGGCAGAGTGGATAAAGAATAGACTGAATCAGCTCAGTTTGATGGATGAGAAGAGACTTGTATCTATCGTATATGGCCGGTTATATCAAAGCCAGATGAAGAAAGCTTTTGACAAGAAGGTGCGCCCTCGAAGCTTTCAGACGGGCGGTCTTGTGCTGAAGAAGATTCTCCCACCACAATTAGATCACAGGGGAAAATGGACTCCCAAATATGAAGGTCCATACGTCGTTCGAAAGGTCTTCTCCGGAGGAGCCTTATTGTTATCCACCATGGATGGCGAGGATTTTACATCCCCTGTGAACTCGGACGCAGTTAAAAAATACTTTGCTTAAAGAGACCCGCTGGACAGAAAAAAGAAAGTCCAGGCAAAAATGGGGCATCCCGGCGAACCAAGAAAAAAAAAGAGAAAAAGGTTCGGGAAAAAATTAGGGATAAAAATTGAAAAGATGTACACCCGCGAAGTCGAAAATCTGAAAAGGCGACTTTGGCAAAAAAGGGTATCCCGGTGAATTGAAAACCCGAAAGGGCGATTCAAGCAAAAGTTATGGAGTGAAAAAGCAAATGACTGTGATCTGAGTTTGATATTACATCGCCCAGTGGTTTGGGAGTACCTGAGGGTCGATCATCCAAGTCAATCTCTTCCGAAGACGGAGCATCGAGAAAGCGTCGGAGTCAGGCGAGTCATAGGAGGATCAACTCATGGTGTTTATCTGTACCACGTTGCCGACATGTATACAAATTTCTTTGTACTTATGTACATATCTGTATTTGTTTTTGTGTAACTTCCTCTTTTCAGGAGTTGCGTCCACTGTAAAAAAACTTTGCCTATTTACAGGCCGTTATCAATAAACACATACTATTCAGTACTTGATGGTTGTCTCTTGTTTTAACTTTTATTGTTTTGTTTGTGAAAAACGCCGATGTTTTGATAAACTTGCACGTGCATAAACTTACAGGCCTCAACCAATAATTGTTAAAACTTTGAATTAACTGAACAATTGTCACGAATATTGACCAAGATAGTTCCTTTTGTATAGAATGTCTTATTTTTGTTCATAATTTGCAGGGTCGTTACCTTTGAAGAAAGCAGCCAAGGGATCATGTTTCCCCAGCCGGAGTCCCTTAACGTAGGAGCGGGTTCTATGTGAAACTTATTCCTCCCCAACAGATGGAGTTTGCATTTTATCCCCGGAAGAGTTAGATGCAGGATAGTAAGCAGTCAGGCAGGTATGTGCATTCCCAGCAGTTGGTCATGTGCACATTTAATCCCCAGTGAAGTCCTCGCAGAGTACAACCAGGTTGTCGGTGGTTTGAAAGGATCATCCTCGCGTAGGATTGTTTTTCTGTTCTCCAGCAGATTGTCTTTCCTCCAGTAGGTTGATCATCCTCAGCAGGGTTCGTAACTCCGGTTATGTTAGGCTATTCCACAACAGGATTGTTTCTTCCCCCAACAGAAGTTTGGTTTCGTTCCTTCAGCATTTATTTTGCGGGAACGCCTCTTTGCATTTGCGTCGTGCATAGCATCTACCCAAACGCGTAGCATTTCCATTCCGTGGGGAGAATTACGCCATTTTTCAAACATATGCATTCTGAAACATAAGCCAGGTTGGTTACCTCTTTGTTTTCAGGTGTTTTTCCCTGCAGGTGATTGGAAGTCTTGTTCAGGATGATTTTCGGATATTCAAATTCTTGGCATGATATATGTGATGATAACGTTCGTCCTATCATGTGTCCCTCATCAGAGTTGCTTGATTAAGTTTCTCTTCTTCCCCAGCGGAGTTTTCCCTCAGATTGCTGTTACGTCAGCATTAAAAGATTTCATGGATTAGACCTTTGAAGTTGTTACCTGTTGTCGTTTTAAATTGGTGTCTGGCAGTCGACGTCAGAACTTCCCCGCAGAGTTGCTTGTTCAAGTCTTCGGATGCCCGGTCCGCGCTTTTATTTAGTGCGTTGCTCGTTTCTTCGGAAATGGAAGGTCAATATCAGTATATTGGTGGTCTGCGCTTTTATTTAGTGTGTTGCTCATTTCTTCGAAAATGGAAGATCAAGGATAGTACATTGATGATGCGCTTTACGTAGTGCTTTGCTCGTTACTTCGGAAATGGAAGATCAAGGATAGTACATTGATGATGCGCTTTACGTAGTGTTTTTCTCGTTTCTTTGGAAATGGAAGGTCAATGATATTATATTGACAGTCCGCGCTTTTATTTAGTGCGTTGCTCGTTTCTTCGGAAATGGAAGATCAAGGATAGTACATTGATGATGCGCTTTACGTAGTGCTTTGCTCGTTTCTTCGGAAATGGAAGATCAAGGATATTACATTGATGACGCGCTTTACATAGTGCTTTGCTCGTTTCTTCGAAAATGGAAGGTCAATGATATTATATCGATGGTCCGCGCTTTTATTTAGTGTATTGCTCGTTTCTTCGGAAATGGAAGATCAAGGATAGTACATTGATGACGCGCTTTACGTAGTGCTTGCTCGTTTCTTCGGAAATGGAAGGTCAAGGATAATATTTTGATATGGTCCTATGGCTCGGTGCCCGCTTATTGTAGCGTATATTTGAAGATTGATTGCTGCTGATCTAGTGTGTGGATTCAATGCCTGTGGTGTCACACAGGTGGTTGATGTTGAAATCAGGTGTTCTGTATCAGACGATTGATCAGTTTGTTGCCGTGCCAACCAGATTCAATTTTCTGGATATTTTTCCCCTAAGCAATCGTTGCAGTTTATTTCTTTTGGTTAGCAAATTTCGGGGTTCTTTGGTATTCAACTGTCTTTTACCTTGATTGTCTGAAAGTCGTTCACTTTTCATCCAGTCAGGTCTAAGTCGCTTGAATAGGGGCAGCTGTTGTACCCCAAAATTTGCCTAACCTTTTTCTTACTTGGTTTATGTTTCATTGCATTAGCATATCATTGTTCTAGCATTCACACTGCATAGTCATGTTGCATTCTACAGGGGATCAGGAAAGGTTTGCTTAGTCAATTGAGGTTATCAAGGGTTCAAGGCCTAATCAAGGGATTATATTCAAGTCATCAAGTGGTTATCATCATCAAAAGCAAGTCAAAGTCCTTGAAGAAAGGCAAACAAGTGAATATGGTTCATCTCTTGTCTAGGAGCCTATCTGAGGATCATTTGGGGATCATAAGCCCATGGTTATGTATGGAGAATGTCATTGAAGCTCATTGGAGGCCTTGAGGGTCATGGTGGATTTCAGTCAAGTGTTCATGGCAAGTGTGGAAAGTCATAGTTGAAGGTGTTGCAATTAGGGTTTTCATCTGGTCAACCCTAAGTCAACTGTACAATTGGAGGAGATTAAGACTCAATTCTAAGTCTTTGTGATCATGGAAGTGTTGCGGTGAGAATCGTGATACCAAGCTATTGATTAACTTGAATCTTAATTCTTAAATTCACAACCGGACTTTAATTTATCCAAAGGAAATGTCTAAAGAAAGAAAAACCCTTTTGCACGATGTAACAACAACGCTAAGAGATTCGGGGATCGGGGGTTGGTTATGCATAGGGTAGGTATTTCACATTCTAAACATTTGTAGCACTCTACAGGAACCTTTTGTTTGTTTGCATGCTAAGATTGCTAAATATTTGCTATGGATTGGGATTGGGTAAAAGGTGTAGGTTAAGACCTAAAGATAGTTTCTAGGTTTGCTCACAAAGACATCGCGTCCTCTTCCTACGTATCCTAACTAGGATAGAATTAGAGCAATCATAGTTCACCTCACTAGGGATGAAGAACACTTGATCATGATCAAGGTTCAAGGGGGAACAAACATTTCCATGCTTGTGTAGAGTTTATCCAAACTCTCTAGATCTATGTTGAACTCTCAAGAAAGGGGAGTAAGTAATCATATCCATGATTCTTACATAGAGTTAACCAAACACTATCCTAAAGTTCTACGTTGTGAGACCAATTGGTTCTATCCATACCAAAAGGTGAGAGAAAGGGGGAAGGTTGCTCGTCAAGATATCGCATCTTGTGCCTACGTATTCTCATTGTCCAATGAGAAATCAGAACGGTCGTAGTTCGGGCACGAACTACAGAATAAGGATCTATTGGTTCTTTCCAGACCAAAAGAGGGGAAGGTTCTATCCAGACCTATGAGTTTAAATCCTATTGGTTCTATCCAGACCAAAAAAGGGGGGGAGGGTTCTATCCAGACCTATGAGTTAAAATCCTAATGGTTCTATCCAGACCAAAAGGGGGAGAAGGTTCTATCCAGACCTATGAGTTTATATCCTAATGGTTCTATCCAGACCAAAAGAGGGAGAAGATTCTATCCAGACCTATGAGTATATATCCTATTGGTTCTATCCAGACCAAAAGGGAGAGAAGGTTCTATCCAGACCTATAAGGTTATGAGCTATCTATGACCCAAGGGTCAATAGAGAGGCTTTTCCTTTGGAAGGAGAGAGAGGAGGCAATCTTGGATGAGAACTAAAGAGTTCCATCACTTGGGGAAAAGATAATTAACAAAGCAATAAACAATCACACATGATGAATATAAGAGGCATGGTTACAACCAAGCAAGCATGCATATCACAATAAGAAAGGATTAGAATCAAGATAAATGGTTACAACCAAGGATCATATATCTTAACAAAGATGAAGGCAACAACTCAAGGGATACATATTAACAGATATGGAAACAACAATCATGCAAATAAGTCACAACTTAAGATGATCATATTATAAGTTCAAATGTAATAACATTTAGGCATTGATGACAATCAAGTATGTAAAGTATGTAAGACATGTCACAACAACTTAAGTTCAAAATTTTAGGAAGAAAACAACAAATTTATGGTAACCACCAATGAGAAACAAAGCCTTAACATGTTAACAAACACATAGGAATCAATCATCAATAAAACCTCACAAGATAAATTAAGCATGGTATGAAAGAAATTCATCAAGACGCAAGGTAACGACCTTAAAAACGAACCAACTTCCAAGTAGGCAAAAGGCATTGTGAATAAAAGCAATTTGAAATTTTCTTTCATTAAATGAAACTAGACATTAATATGAACATTTTGCAAAAAGAATGGATTGAAAATAATGAGGCATGCAAAAGTTATGAATCATTGAATTTTGGTAAAGAAAAAAATAATAAAGCAAGTAATAAAAAGAAATGGTCATGGAAGGGGGTTGAACCCATGCCCTTTTGTTCACAAACCCAGAATTAACCACTTGGTCACTATGCGCGCGTTGGTCAAGGAAAGGAAAGGATGGAAAAAATAATAAATCATAACAAGAGAAATAAAATACCAAAAATTTTGTTCCACTCAGGGATCGAACACATGACACAAGGGACAAGAGGTACTAAGGGCGCATGTGACAACCACTGGGGTGGCAATACATCTGTCTATTAAGCCACCCCTACAAGTATACATACCAAGGCAAGCAGAATGGCGGGGCAAAATCAAAACAAGAACATGAAAAATACCAAATACGATTTCATCACAACTTTGTCAAATCTTAACCAATTTTAGCAAAATAAAAGTCTAAATCACCTGAAATTTCATGAGGATTGTGATGGTGCAATTGGTTTTTCAAAATAATGTGCACATAGAAAAATTCGAAGACAAATGCATAATGAAGTTTAAAAGTGCATTTTGAGTTCAAGTGGTCAAAACGTATGAACTTAAGATCCAACCAAAGTCAGCACAAGCTTGAAATATAATACTCATGGATAAAACTCAAAAGATAATCTCAGATTCTCACTAAATCCAAAGATGACCATCAAGTTGCAATTTTGATGAAATTGGTTTAAGGTGGACTTGGCATCTAAACAATGTTAAAACAAATGATTTAATGACAATGCAATGTTTAATAACCCCTACTACAACAGACTGAGAACTCAACACATAAGGTTGAGCCTGATGGCATCAGAGGTTATCAAGCCTTGAAAAGAAACTGGCAGGAACACAAGCATCAAAACAGCATTACCAATGGTCTTGACAGCAACAGAATCTAGACCTTTCATGCCAACAGTTCTTTTTTAAATCAAAATGGTAGTTCATGACATGACAATGTTAAAAAAAAACAAGGTTCAAACAATGGCTCAACAACACAAACTGACATCCCAATGATACAACACAATGAGACATCCACATCTTAAACATGAGTTGACAGGTTTATCACCACTTCTAACAGCAGCTCTCCCTCCCTCACACCTGAGCATTCTAGCAGAGATTCTACTTAAACCTAAACTGCCTAAAACAACAACAGGATAACTGCTGGTTAAACAGTACCATGATCTCAACACTTAGTCACACTAAAACTTCAATTAACATCCTTAAACCCTTAAGACCACCAACCTGGCTACAACTTTTCCACAGGTGGACACCAGCAGCAAAAACCAACTAAAAAGAGACTGTCCTCAACCCCTAAATGGCAGCTACACACCAAAATGTAACAAACCAAACTTGCCAACTGGACTAAGGCTACACCAACCAACAGCTGATCTTGACAGGATCTTGACACAAATGTGGATCCTCTTGTAGACCTCCTCGAGTAAGCTTAAAAGCAAAGAAACCCAGAGATCCTCTATTGGCACCAGCTTTGAAGCTTTCTTCCTCTTGAAGCAATAGGTAACTTTTAGGACAGTTTGAGTAAACCAACTCCCAGCTGGTTTTTGAGCTTTTGGACAGTTGAAACAAGATAGATATGAGATGCTGGGGGTGTTGAAGTGGTAGGAAAGGGCTTAAGTAGTGATTTGGCTCTCAAGATGCATAAAAGTCAAAATATGGAGGTATGAAGGTTGAATTTTAGATTGATGAGTTTTTTTGATGAAAGTAATGATGGAAACAGTTTTAAATGGCCATTTTAAGGGTGTGTATGTGGTCTTTGAAGTGTTTTGGTGTTTGAAACAAGAAATGGCATGAAAAGTGGAAAATGGTGATTTTGGTGATTTTCTTCACTTACAAGTAAAGAAGGAAGGAAATGAGAGAGCTATGAGTTTCTATGTATTCTTGATAGCTCTGGTGTGGTTAACAACATAGAGAAAGGCCTCTATTTATAGGGAGAGTGAGGGTGAGGGCAACCTTGGTTTTTCCACTTTTGGAGGGAGATTTTGAAGGAAATCTTGCCAAAATCATGTGGCAGATTTTCTCATCAGCTCTTGAGCAAATTTTTGGGAAAAATATCAAGTGAGATGGGAGGGATGAAGTGACTTAAGTGAAGCTATGAGAGTAGGGGACTGCAGCTGCACAACTCATCCAAAAAGTTTCTCTTTCTTCCTCCTTTAAATGATTATTATATTAGCCACTTGCTTCAAGTTGCAAAGCCCATCAATCCTTCTTTTCTTATGGTTTTTCCTTCATCTAAGCTTCACGTTATCAGAATAACATGATCCAATGGCTGAGGGTGGCCCAAGTTGTTGAAATTTGAATTTTGGAAAGAGTTGAAGTGGTGACTTCAAGTGTGGCAGCCTCAACTTCCATGATCCATAACTCTCAGTTCACAAATGCTATTGTGGAGTTCTACCAAATTTTAGAAAGCCCTCATGTAGCTCTACAACTTTCTTGTTTCTGAAATTTTCAAATTCCCACTAAAACTAGGTCAAAAGACCTCTCAAAGTTGCTGAAAAACATACCTAAAAGGCCAAATAACTTAGAATTTTTCCAAGTTATTTCCCTTCTTGAAATGAATTTGGTCATAACTCCAAATCTATGCATTTTCTGATCATGGACCACTTTGGGACTTTTGTAGGACTTGTCAAGATCTTTCCAATGAGCTTTGAACCAACTCAGTTGGATGTGTGGTTGAGGAGTTATGGTCTTGCCCCTTTCAAAACCCTAATTCCCGACTTTTGCAATTACTCCTCAACCCTTGATCCAATGGTCATGAAATTTTATGGGCAGGTGTAATGTGACATAAGGAACATTTTTTATTCACATCTTGAAGTAAAATTCCTTATGAGTGAAGAGTTGACTTTTCGGTCAACCGTACGATCAATCGGTGACTACCGAGCCAACTGTTCATGTTCCGGGTCTTCCAAGACTTTGAAACTTCTTGAGTGGACTTCACTAATCCATATGAACCTTGTGGACCAAGATTGCATCATTAGAACACCTTTTAAATTAAAAGTCAAACTACAGTTGACTTTTCCTGATCGAAAACCCTAATGTGGGATCCTGAATTGCATTGTTCTCAATTCCTGGGTGACAACCTCAAATTGGATTCATAATTGATCCAATGGAATACATTTGATGATGTTTATAGTTAAATCAATCCAAAACATTGATTGATCAAACCACCGAAGCCTCGATTTTTGACGGTACGGAACCCTGATTCATTTGCATCTTGACAAAGATAAGCTTGAAATGGGTTAAGGTTAGTTAATCAAATGAATATGATCCTAAAATGATGATGAGGATCTAAGGGGTCAAAATTTAGGGTGCAATAGATGCTCCTATTTAAATATCTTCACTAGATGGCAATGAGAGATGACAATCCTCATTGAATCGTAGTGAAAGGTATTTAAATATAGCAAACCAGAAATTTTGTCCCTTAGATCCGATGGTATGCAAAAGGACCAATACTGAAATGCAATGAGTTCTAAATGGTGTTTTATGATGCTTGAATGCAAGACTGATGCAGACACACGAGCAAATATAGTAGAACGGCAATACGACGAGTAACCACTCACGAGGGACTCCACACACTAGGGAAAGATCCAAGGCAAATTAAGCAAGATAATTCAAACATGACTAAAGATGCTGTTCAAGGGAATCTTTCACGTCGGGGACACAAATTCCACCAGGGAGGACGCATCTTCACTGGGGAAAAGGAGATACACCACTGGGGAAGAAGGCAATTCTTCATTGGGGATACGAAAGAAAAGAAGCGCAAACCTCACTAGGGAAGAAATCCATTGGGGAAAACTTCGCTGGGGAACAAATCCACTGGGGAAGCAAATCTTCACCGGGGAAAAGACGGAACGGAGACACGAACCTCACTGGGGATAACCAGATGAGAAATTTCCTATAACGAAGAGTTCAAATGGGATCTTCAGGAAAAGGCTAGAAACAAGACTAGACGCGTCGGGGAAGCTAGTATCCACTAGTTCTCCAAGACTCGACTAGGGAAAGCAAAAGCTTCAATGGGGATACCGGTGACGACCAGAACAACAAACAGCTTCAAGTGGTGTTTAGTTTTCACTAGACTTACTGGGGATGATGGTGACGACCAAACCAAAGTTCCAATTACAATTGGGAATTCCAAACAATATTGATAAAACACAGGACTTCGGCTGGGGGAAAATTAGTAATGACCGACTCACGGTACTGATGACCATTAGTTTTCAAGCAATGCCAGTAACCACTGGATATTAATTACCGTATTTTTCAAAGAGTTTGGTGACGATCCGGTGTGCAAACAGGAAGCATAAATATATCCCTCAATACTTTAGGAACAAAAACTAATACCCTCAATACATTAGGATCAGAAGAAACTCAACCCTCAACATGTTAGGATTGTACCCAAGCTCTCAAAACATTAGAAACGGGAGCTGAACATCCTCAAAACATTAGGATAAAGAAGAGACACAACCCTTAACACATTGGGATTGGACGAAGACCCTCAAAACCTTAGGATCAAAAACTAATACCCTCAAAACCTTAGGATATAGTACACAAATGCAGACATTCTAGTCTCTAGAATTTTTGAACTTGGGACTCAAAGTATACATCTCTAAAGGTACACAACCTGTGCTCGGGATGGCAAAACACATTTATCTCCAAAGGTACACAACCTGTGCTCGGGATAGAAACAAACATCTTCCAAAGGTACAAAACCTGTGCTTGGAATCAAACAATACATCTTCCAAAGGTACGAAACCTGAGATTGGGATGGCAACAAACATCTATCTCCAAAGGTACACAACCTGTGCTCGGGATAGAAACAAACATCTTCCAAAGGTACAAAACCTGTGCTTGGAATCAAACAATACATCTTCCAAAGGTACGAAACCTGAGCTTGGGATGGCAACAAACATCTATCTCCAAAGGTACACAACCTGTGCTTGGAATAGAAACAAACTTCTTCCAAAGGTACGAAACATGTGCTTGGAATCAAACAATACATCTTCCAAAGGTACGAAACCTGAGCTTGGGATGGCAACAAACATCTATATCCAAAGGTACACAACCTGTGCTTGGAATAGAAACAAACTTCTTCCAAAGGTACGAAACATGTGCTTGGAATCAAACAATACATCTCCAAAGGTACGAAACCTGAGCTTGGAATGAAAACAAACATCTTCCAAAGGTACAAAACCTGTGCTTGGAATCAAACAATACATCTTCCAAAGGTACGAAACCTGAGCTTGGAATCAAACAATACATCTCCAAAGGTACGAAACCTGAGCTTGGAATGGCAACAAACATCTTCCAAAGGTACAAAACTTGTGCTTGGAATCAAACAATACATCTCCAAAGGTACGAAACCTGAGCTTGGGATGGCAACAAACATCTTCCAAAGGTACAAAACCTGTGCTTGGAATCAAACAATACATCTTCCAAAGGTACGAAACCTGAGCTTGGAATCAAACAACACATCTCCAAAGGTACGAAACCTGAGCTTGGGATGGCAACAAACATCTTCCAAAGGTACAAAACCTGTGCTTGGAATCAAACAATACATCTCCAAAGGTACGAAACCTGAGCTTGGGATGGCAACAAATATCTTTCAAAGGTACAAAACCTGTGCTTGGAATCAAGCAATACATCTCCAAAGGTACGAAACCTGAGCTTGGGATGGCAACAAACATCTTCCAAAGGTACAAAACCTATACTTGGAATCAAACGATACATCTCCAAAGGTATGAAACCTGAGCTTGGGATGGCAACAAACATCTTCCAAAGGTACAAAACCTGTGCTTGGAATCAAACAATACATCTCCAAAGGTGCGAAACCTGAGCTTGGGATGGCAACAAACATCTTCCAACGGCACAAAACCTGTGCTTGGAATCAAACAATACATCTCCAAAGGTACGAAACCTGAGCTTGGGATGGTAACAAACATCTTCCAAAGGTACAAAACCTGTGCTTGGAATCAAACATTACATCTCCAAAGGTACGAAACCTGAGCTTGGGATGGCAACAAACATCTCCCAAAGGTACAAAACCTGTGCTTGGAATCAAACAATACATCTCCAAAGGTACGAAACCTGTGCTTGGAGTGGAAACCATCGTGACTTAGTTTGGAATGATACACAACCAAATTGTCAATATCTGTCGTCCCTAGATTTTTATAGTTCCAGTTACCAACAGGCCTTACTTGAAACATGATTGGTCACCGCCAAATTACTTATATCAGTATCCACTGGATTTCTAAACAATGCTGGTTACAATCGAGCGTCGACGTCCTTAAGATAAACTTCTCAAATGAGACTGCCATTTATTTGGAGACGAATAAGCTGCTCTACAGAGACCGCCATTCATTTATTGAAGACGAATAAGCTTCTCTACAGAGACTGCCACTTATCGTTGAGATGATAAGCTTCTCGCCAGAGATTGCCACTTATTTGTTGAAGACGATTAAAGTTCTCCGAAGAGACTGCCATTTATCGTTGAGATGATAAGCTTCTCGCCAGAGATTTCCACTTATTTGTTGAAGACGATTAAACTTCTCTGAAGAGACTGCCATTTATCGTTGAGATGATAAGCTTCTCGCCAGAGATTGCCACTTATTTGTTGAAGACGATTAAACTTCTCCGAAGAGACTGCCATTTATCGTTGAGATGATAAGCTTCTCGCCAGAGATTGCCACTTATTGATAAGCTTCTCTACAGAGATTGCCACTTATCTGTATTGCAATGTAAAATGTTCTTCTTGATAGACGGTGCAAAATAAATGCACGTCCAGGTAGGTTCGGCAACCGACAGGGACCAAAGTTCAATCTAGAATATAGCTAGAAAGAAACTGTCAAACAAGACTCCAACCATTGAGAAATGAACTCGAATGGTGACTTACCTTATCCAATCATGGAAAAATATAACTGAAGCAACCATCATCCACGAGGATTAAACTCTGTGGGGAATTCATAAAGGATGGACATTTTATGCTTAAGGGATGACAACTCTATTAGAGAGAGACAACACACCCAATCACTGAGGAGGGAACCAAAGTGAAACAGGAACAGGTAACAACCGGAGATAGCAAAAATGCATGGATGTTATGCATATGCTTTATGCAATGCTTATGTTTATGCTGAGAAAACAGACAAAACAAAACTGGAGATGAAATAAACATCTCGACACGGAGACCCAACCAACTTCACCAAGATTGGACATCAAAGGGATGATCATGAAGAACAACAAATCCACTTCAAGGTTACCACCTTCTTTGGGAGAGAGTAATCCACTTAGGATATAACATCATGACTTCACTTGGATTGTTGTCATGAGTTTGAATTCTTTGCTGACGGAAAATCACATCGAGAGATTCCCAGATCAACTGAAGTAACAACTTAACTGGAGAGCTGACAAAGGGTATCATGAGACCAAAATCTTTCTGCCCCATTGATAGTATGACAATCCTCTTCAGTGAGCAACGGCTCTTGCGACAAATAGTCTTTAAACTTTTCTGCCCCAGATTACATGGTCTGTGGGAAGAAACCATCAAGAGAACTAGCATAAAGATGCTTCAATGTCTTCAAACTCTTATAGAGAGAGATTTACAAATATCGACGTGATTGCCCCAGTTTAACGATATTTGTACAACAAAGTCTTCAAACTGTGAAAGTAACGAATGGGGAACAAACTTGCCCCTGCTAGTTGGTAACTGCAAAAGCTTTGCCCCAGACTAAACTTTCCATTGAGAGCTTCATCTGATCTTGATCTGGTCGGCTCTGATTAGCTGAACGTTATGACAAATGATTAACAAATCCTTCAAATTGGTTGCCCCAAGCTGAGCTTCCTTTATCAAGTCAAATTCCCTAGCTGACAGCGTTTGTTGGGGTTCCTTTGACATTGGATCATCTTGCACGCAATATTGTTCATTAAAAATTTGCAATTTTCAATGTAAAATTCATGCAATCTTTTGAAAACATTTTGATGAAACACACACGGCGGAGTGATCAAGTGATCAAAGTGAAAGTGATCCAATCATTTTTACAAATGATGGATAAAGTGATGAACACATACAAACAAAGATCATTAGGAGTCAGTTTATCCCACCTTGCTGTAATATGCTTTCAAAACAACCTTACCTCAATTAGGTCTTTTAAGGGTTGTAACGTGGCTTGATCCATGGTTCATGAAACAAAGGATAAAGGCTCAAAGTTATTTGTCCCACCCACTCTCCATGATGAACTCCAATCCTACGCTCAGTTAACTCAAACTATACATTTAGGTTCTTACAGACTTAAGAATTGAACTGATGATAGCTGGTGATGATTCACAAATCTAGGGTAGTCACAACTCCCTTACAGTTTTTGATAGCTTTTTGCTATTTGAGGATTTTTTAAGAGTGATAACTCTTACAACATTCCCCTCTTTTGTTATCCCTAACTTTTGTCTGAACTGTTTTGTTCGAATATACAGTCAACGGGATGCCCCATTTTTGCCTAAGTCTCCTTCATAGGTTTTGACTTAGCGGGCTTTTTTTCTTTTTTCACTTCCCCCCCCCCTTTTTTTGAGAAAGGAGGTGACTACCTAGTTTAATGGATACGGTGAACCATCATCGTCTTTTATGCTGAAAAGCATCTTCGACACTTTCTTGTTGTGTACGAAGGAAAACCTGAGTGCACCACCTTTATATGAAAAGTGTCTTGTATGCACATATCTTCAAGTTAACCGAGAACTACCCACCCCAGGTTTGAGATTTAAGGTTTTGTTTTTGTAAAGAAAGAAAAACTCCTACTTCTAGGCTCGAAGGGGTTAACGAGAGATTATCTTCCTTATTTCTCCAGTGTTTAGGGATTGAAAAAATGCCTTACATCATCGGCTAAGTTAAATTGAAAGCATATCAACAGCAATTATGGATATAGTTTTCATCATCCTCCCTAATCTTTGCTTTAAACAACAGTTTAGTAACAAAAGAAATTTTTGCATTTTTCGTTATCTCATAACAATGAAAGGAAAAAAGAAAGAATGGAACAAATAGACTTAATCAAAAGATGCACAAACATTTCATTAATCTTGCCAATTCAAAATGAACAACAGCTTACAAGCAATTCAAATGCAAAGAAAACACAACAAAATGTTGAAACAGTCTACAGCTGCCAGTCTTAGGGAATTAAAATTGACAAAAAAAATTTCAAATTTCAGGCCCATGTAGGGAAACACCTCCAACCACCACTTGCTCGTTGTGATATAGAATTATGAGGGGTCTCACGGGTCCTTTGCCTTTGGATTTAAGAATCGCGACACTGTTATTTGATTTATCCTCATGAGGTTTCAGCAACTCTTGCAGTCTTAGTTTAAAATCTTCACACTCTTCAACTAGGCGCCCTGTTGTCCCAGTATGGTATCCGCATTCTACTTCTGGGTAGTCTTCTTGGAAGATCAAGTGTTTGTCAATGATCAGTTCTTGTACAAGATGACCTAATGCTATACATGCATCTAAGTTGTGTCCTTCAGCTCCTTTGTGAAATTCACAGTTCAGGTTCGCATTATGCCATGGTCCTGGCACGGGATTGGATAATCGTGGAGTCACTAGTGACTTCTAAATCAGTAGCGGGTAAAGTTTGCTTAACGGTACTGGAGTTGGTCTACCGCAAGTCTTACTTTTCCTGACATGATTTTTCTTGTTCAATCTCCGGCCTTGAGAACCTTGAGGAGGAACAAACACCGACTGGTGAGAGACTTCAGTTGAACGCCCTAGTGCCCCAGTATGATAGTCCCATTTAGCATTGGTACCACAGTTCAGAGGGTAAGGAGGAATTACTGGTTTCAGCTCCTTTGGTATTATCAATTCGCCTTGGGTCAAGTTTGGCAATATCTGATTGTGTGACATTGGAAACAGACTTTCTGGTTTCCTTGGTTTTCGTTGGGCGTGCTGACATGATTGACGGTTATCTGGTGGTTGATACCAAGAATATCCTTGAGTTGGAGGAATCATCGGAGATAATGCATCTCTAGTTTCTCTGGACGTCACATGGTCAAGGTGACCTTCCTTTTTCATCATGTTCTGCAATGTCTCTAGAACCCAATTCATCTAACATTTGAGAATTTTGATGTCCTCTTTCAGCATTTCCTGAGTTTTCAAAAGTCCCTCCATTGTTGCCATCTGTATCGGATATGTGCTAGGTATCCCTTCTCTATCTCTCTGATATCAACGGAACACAGGATGAACCAAAAGACCAACGCAACGAAGTATGATATGCAAAATGCTGATGCAAGTGCAAAAAAATGCAACTAGTTTTATAAAACTCAGAAGATTGATTAGGTCAAACCCTCGTTTCATTAGGAAAAGTTACAACTTTTAAAAATACCAGAAAACGACTGAGCTTTACAAAACCAGTTGCGACATGATATGTTTATGGTGATATGGTGGGATAATGCACACATAATACAAAGGCAAGTATTCACAAATACAATGCATATGCACACACAAAGACCTCCTAGGCTTATGATCAAAACATGGAGTCAAAGGTCTACCATCCCCAAGAGGTGTGTATTATGGGTTAATTTGTACCTGCCGAACGAGTTCTAACAGAGTTCCAAGAGTCAACAACCCATCTTTTGGATATTATCAATTTCCCAAATCACTCGGTAATTAATAATATTCTCAAGAGAGTCTCGTCCAAGTGTAGTATCGCGTATCAACTACTTCGGGATTACTCCCTCATAGTCATCGCACTACGTCCTAATAAGGCCAAAGTGGGGTAAAGAGGTAATCTAAAGGTCCATAGTGTCAAGGGCTCCTTTGTTGAGGGTAACAATGTTTTCACGAATACTCGGTCAACATCACTAACTCTCAAAAAGGGCCTCCACTGAGCGGTGGTTTTCTCAAGTTAGCTTGGTCGAGAATCAACTCCCTATAAGCCTTCTTGAATATACCACCATCCTATTATAAGTGCACTTAAGTACGGGTATAGTATTGTCTCACCACTCAAAGTTCCCAATATCCAACACATAAGCATATATACTGACAAATATACATGTTAAGCAAATATTCACAAATATAGCATGTACTCAAACAAAATAGGCTAAACCCTCAAGTTAATCCTCCCCAGTGAAGTCGCCATTTTTGTTGCGGTGAGAATCGTGATACCAAGCTATTGATTAACTTGAACCTTAATTCTTAAATTCACAACCGGACTTTAACTTATCCAAAGGAAAGGTTTAAAGAAAGAAAAACCCTTTTGCGCGATGTAACAACAACGCTAAGAGATTCAGGGATCGGGGGTTGGTTATGCATAGGGTAGGTATTTCACATCCTAAACATCTGTAGTACTCTATAGGAACCTTTTGTTTGTTTGCATGCTAAGATTGCTAAATATTTGCTACGGATTGGGATTGGGCAAAAGGTGTAGGTTAAGACCTAAAGATAGTTTCTAGGTTTGCTCGCAAAGACATCGCGTCCTCTGCCTACGTATCCTAACTAGGATAGAATTAGAGCAATCATAGTTCACCTCACTAGGGATGAAGAACACTTGATCATGATCAAGGTTCAAGGGGGGACAAACATTTCCATGCTTGTGTAGAGTTTATCCAAACTCTCTAGATCTATGTTGAACTCTCAAGAAAGGGGAGTAAGTAATCATATCCATGATTCTTACATAGAGTTAACCAAACTCTATCCTAAATTTCTAGATATGAGACCAATTGGTTCTATCTAGACCAAAAGGTGGGAGAAAGGGTGAAGGTTGCTCGTCAAGATATCGCATCTTGTGCCTACGTATTCTCATTGTCCAATGAGAAATCAGAGTGGTCGTAGTTCGGGCATGAACTACAGAATAAGGATCTATTGGTTCTTTCCAGACCAAAAGAGGGAAAGGTTCTATCCAGACCTATGAGTTTAAATCCTATTGGTTCTATCCAGACCAAAAAAGGGGGGAAAGGTTCTATCCAGACCTATGAGTTAAAATCCTAATGGTTCTATCCAGACCAAAAGGGGGAGAAGGTTCTATCCAGACCTATGAGTTTATATCCTAATGGTTCTATCCAGACCTATGAGTTTATATCCTAATGGTTCTATCCAGACCAAAAGGGGGAGAAGATTCTATCCAGACCTATGAGTATATATCCTATTGGTTCTATCCAGACCAAAAGGGAGAGAAGGTTCTACCCAGACCTATAAGGTTATGAGCTATCTATGACCCAAGGGTCAATAGAGAGGCTTTTCCTTTGGAAGGAGAGAGAGGAGGCAATCTTGGATGAGAACTAAAGAGTTCCATCACTTGGGGAAAAGATAATTAACAAAGCAATAAACAATCACACAAGATGAATATAAGAGGCATGGTTACAACCAAGCAAGCATGCATATCACAATAAGAAAGGATTAGAATCAAGATAAATGGTTACAACCAAGGATCATATATCTTAACAAAGATGAAGGCAACAACTCAAGGGATACATATTAACAGATATGGAAACAACAATCATGCAAATAAGTCACAACTTAAGATGATCATATTATAAGTTCAAATGTAATAACATTTAGGCATTGATGACAATCAAGTATGTAAAGTATGTAAGACATGTCACAACAGCTTAAGTTCAAAATTTTAGGAAGAAAACAACAAATTTATGGTAACCACCAATGAGAAATAAAGCCTTAACATGTTAACAAACACATAGGAATCAATCATCAATAAAACCTCACAAGATAAATTAAGCATGGTATGAAAGAAATTCATCAAGACGCAAGGTAACGACCTTAAAAACGAACCAACTTCCAAGTAGGAAAAAGGCATTGTGAATAAAAGTAATTTGAAATTTTCTTTCATTAAATGAAACTAGACATTAATATGAACATTTTGCAAAAAGAATGGATTGAAAATAATGAGGCATGCAAAAGTTATGAATCATTGAATTTTGGTAAAGAAAAAAATAATAAAGCAAGTAATAAAAAGAAATGGTCATGGGAGGGGGTTGAACCCATGCCCTTTTGTTCACAAACCCAGAATTAACCACTTGGTCACTATGCGCGCGTTCGTCAAGGAAAGGAAAGGATGGAAAAAATAATAAATCATAACAAGAGAAATAAAATACCAAAATTTTTGTTCCACTCAGGGATCGAACACAGGACACAAGAGACAAGAGGTACTAAGGGCGCATGTGATAACCACTGGGGTGGCAATACATCCGTGTATTAAGCCACCCCTACAAGTATACATACCAAGGCAAGCAGAATGGCTGGGCAAAATCAAAACAAGAACATGAAAAATGCCAAATACGATTTCATCACAACTTTGTCAAATCTTAACCAATTTTAGCAAAATAAAAGTCTAAATCACCTGAAATTTCATGAGGATTGTGATGGTGCAATTGGTTTTTCAAAATAATGTGCACATAGAAAAATTCGAAGACGAATGCATAATGAAGTTTAAAAATGCATTTTGAGTTCAAGTGGTCAAAACACATGAACTTAAGATCCAACCAAAGTCTGCACAAGCTTGAAATATAATACTCATGGATCAAACTCAAAAGATAATCTCAGCTTCTCACTAAATCCAAAGATGACCATCAAGTTGCAATTTTGATGAAATTGGTTTATGGTGGACTTGGCATCTAAACAATGTTAAAACAAATGATTTAATGACAATGCAATGTTTAATAACCTCTACTACAACAGACTGAGAACTCAACACATAAGGATGAGCCTGATGGCACCAGAGGTTATCAAGCCTTGATAAGAAACTGGCAGGAACACAGGCATCAAAACAACATTACCAATGGTCTTGACAGCAACAGAATCTAGGCCTTTCATGCCAACAATTCTTTTTTAAAGCAAAATGGTAGTTCATGACATGACAATGTTAAAAAAAACAAGGTTCAAACAATGGATCAACAACACAAACTGACATCCCAATGATACAACACAATGAGACATCCACATCTTAAACATGAGTTGACAGGTTTATCACCACTTCTAACAGCAGCTCTCCCTCCCTCACACCTGAGCATTCTAGTAGAGATTCTACTTAAACCTAAACTGCCTAAAACAACAACAGGCCAACTGCTGGTTAAACAATACCATGAGCTCAACACTTAGTCACACTAAAACATCAATTAACATCCTTAAACCCTTAAGACCACCAACCTGGCTACAACCTTTCCACAGGTGGACACCAGCAGCAAAAACTAACTAAAAAGAGACTGTTCTCAACCCTTAAATGGAAGCTACACACCAAAATGTAACAAACCAAACTTTCCAACTAGACTAAGGCTACACCAACCAACAGCTGATCTTGACAGGCTCTTGACATAAATGTGGATCCTCTTGTAGACCTCCTTGAGCAAGCTTAAAAGCAAAGAAACCCAGAGATCCTCTATTGGCACCAGTTTTGAAGCTTTCTTCCTCTTGAAGCAATAGGTAACTTTCCGGACAGTTTGAGTAAACCAACTCCCAGCTGGTTTTTGAGCTTTTGGACAGTTGAAGCAAGATAGATATGAGATGCTGGGGGTGTTGAAGTGGTAGGAAAGGGCTTAAGTAGTGATTTGGCTCTCAAGATGCATAAAAGTCAAAATATGGAGGTATGAAGGTTGACTTTTAGATTGATGAGTTTTTTTGATGAAAGTAATGATGGAAACAGTTTCAAATGGCCATTTTAAGGGTGTGTATGTGGTCTTTGAAGTGTTTTGGTGTTTGGAACAAGAAATGGCATGAAAAGTGGAAAATGGTGATTTTGGTGATTTTCTTCACTTACAAGTAAAGAAGGAAGGAAATGAGAGAGCTATGAGTTTCTATGTATTCTTGATAGCTCTGGTGTGTTTAACAACATAGAGAAAGGCCTCTATTTATAGGGAGAGTGAGGGTGAGGGCAACCTTGGTTTTTCCACTTTTGGAGGGAGATTTTGAAGGAAATCTTGCCAAAATCATGTGGCAGATTTTCTCATCAGCTTTTGAGCAAATTTCTAGGAAAAATATCAAGTGAGATGGGAGGGATGAAGTGACTGAAGTGAAGCTATGAGAGTAGGGGACTGCAGCTGCACAACTCATACAAAAAGTTTCTCTTTCTTCCTCCTTTAAATGATTATTATATTAGCCACTTGTTTCAAGTTGCAAAGCCCATCAATCCTTCTTTTCTTCTGGTTTTTCCTTCATCTAAGTTTCACATTATTAAAATAATATGATCCAATGGCTGAGGGTGGCCCAAGTTGTTGAAATTTGAATTTTGGAAAGAGTTGAAGTGGTGACTTCAAGTGTGGCAGCCTCAACTTCCATGATCCATAACTCTCAGATAACAAATGCTATTGTGGAGTTCTACCACATTTTAGAAATCCCTCATGTAGTTCTACAACTTTCTTGTTTCTGAAATTTTCAAATTCCCACTGAAACTAGGTCAAAAGACCTCTCAAAGTTGCTGAAAAACATACCTAAAAGGCCAAATAACTTAGAATTTTTCCAAGTTATTTCCCTTCTTGAAATGAATTTGGTCATAACTCCAAATCTATGCATTTTCTGATCATGGACCACTTTGGGACTTTTGTAGGACTTGTCAAGATCTTTCCAATGAGCTTTGAACCAACTCAGTTGGATGTGTGGTTGAGGAGTTATGGTCTTGCCCCTTTCAAAACCCTAATTCCCGACTTTTGCAATTACTCCTCAACCCTTGATCCAATGGTCATGAAATTTTATGGGCAGGTGTAATATGACATAAGGAACATTTTTTATTCACATCTTGAAGTAAAATTCCTTATGAGTGAGGAGTTGACTTTTCAGTCAACCGTACGATCAATCGGTGACTACCAAGCCGACTGTTCATGTTCCAGGTCTTCCAAGACTTTGAAACTTCTTGAGTGGACTTCACTAAGCCATATGAACCTTGTGGACCAAGATTTCATCATTAGAACACCTTTTAAATCAAAAGTCAAACTACAGTTGACTTTTCCTAATTGAAAACCCTAATCGGGGATCCTGAAATGTGTTGTTCTCAATTCTTGGGTGACTACCTCAAATTGGATTCATACTTGATCCAATGGAATACATTTAATGATGTTTATAGTTAAATTAATCCAAAATATTGATTGATCAAACCATCGAAGCCTCGATTTTTGACGGTACGGAACCCTGATTCATCTGCATCTTGACAAAGATAAGCTTGAAATGGGTTAAGGTTAGTTAATCAAATGAATATGATCCTAAAATGATGATGAGGACCTAAGGGGTCAAAATTTGGGGTGCAACAGGAAGGTTGTGTTGAGATACATGAGGTGTTATTCCAAGATCAATTTAAGAATCCAGAGTGTGAGGAGTTGCTAAGTCAGGGTTCTTAGTGTAAAATCCCTTGTTTAGTGCCTAAATTCAAGACCACATAGCTCAAGATGTGATCTTCATCTCATCTTGGCATCCACATGAAGCTTGTAGAGCATGTTCTTAGATTTCTTTTGAGTACTAGAAGTCCTCCATTGGATTTATGGAACTCTAGTTATGAAGCTGACAAGTTACAGGTCATCAGATGAATGTGAAATTTGTCTGCAAAAGTCAACCAACTTCCAGGACACTTTTAAGCTAGAAGGATGTTTCTCCTCAACTTTTGGCCAACATGAAATTTGTAGGTCTTGGTCTTAGATTTCCAAAATGTACTAGAAGTATTTCATCTTATTTGTAGAACTCAAGTTATGAGGTTTACAAGTTAGGGGTATTTTGGGAAAGTGAGATTACAGGCCATTTTGGATTATGGGTCATTTCACTATCTTGTGAACCTCAAATGAAGTTTTGTCCAACATGAAACTTGCTCAAAATGGGATTTTAAGTTCAACTAGGTATCAAGGAGGCTTTGATTTGGCTTAGAACAAGAGTTGATTGAAAGAAATTTGACAAAAGGGATTATTAAAGGCATTAAAAGGAGAAAATTCAAAATAATTCACAACTGGTTCAAAAAATTACAAATTGGTACATATTTTGGTTGAAAATGGCATTTTGAAGACAATGGCATTGGTAGAATTTTAATTTGAGGCTTGCTTCATGGACTTTCATTTGCTTTCTTCATCATGAAGCAACACATCAAAGATCAACCATTGATCAAGATTAAGGGTGCAATCTGATCCATTCACCTTCACCAAGTCATAAGCAATGTATTTGAAGCATTTTGAAGCTAGTAATACACAGAATTCGTGGCTGCCATGTTCACATTTTGAAGGAAAAATTGAATTTTGGATTACTCAAATTGGGCTTCCAATGGGCCTGATAATCATTCAAACAGATCATATATAAACTCAAGGTCCATTACAGATCATTTTTGGTTAGCATTTGGAGAGAAAAACAGTTGGTGGTAGTTGAGTTCTTGAAGCTTCCAAGTGAAATTCTTTTTTTGAGTTTGAGGCCATTTCAAGAGGATTCAAGCATCAATAGAGTTAAAGGATTGTTCATTGAAGAAATCTGCATCTTTTGGAGGAAGAATTCACATTCAAGAACACTCCATTCGAAGCTTCCGATAAGGTTCTTGATTCGCAAAATTCCTCTTAATTTATGCGCATATTAGATGAATTTGGCATGTGGTTAGGATGTAGATATAGTATCGATGATTTTAGGATTAGTTTGGTTAAGTTTGGTGAGGTTTGATAAATGGAGCTCCAACTTTGTTGATTTGGTATGGCTTGTTCTTGCACTTTTTTGCCTCAATCTTGCTTGCTCCATAACCACCATAATGTAAGGATGATTCTAGAATTAGTTTGGAGAAGTTTTGGTGAACTTTTATTTTGGTGCACATACCTTGTTGTTCGCTTTTCTCTCTAATGGTGCAAGATAAATGGAAACTAAAGATAGATATGAGATCCTTGCGACGAGGAGATGAATTTTGGTCTAAGAAACGTAGAAAACGATGCAAAAACGCGGACTGTGTGTGGTTGGGGAGGAGCCGCACGGCCGAAGCACTTCTGGCGCCGGCGGGACGGTTTGGTGGAGAAGACGGGTTCGCGACCGTCCGATCGGGCTACTTAATCCGTTTACGGCCACGATTATAACATTTCCATGGACTCCATTTGAATACACATACCATATTACTACCATTTCATTAATGTGTTGGCATTCCCTCCTCCCTTGGATAGCTTGACTAATACTCTCATCCTGTGGCTGTGGATTTTTCTGGCCTTTATTAATTTCTTTAATTCATTTCATTTTTCTTTTAATTGCTTCATTCATTTTAATGCATTAAAAATAGCAAAATTTCCTGGAAAATTATGAAAAAATTCGTGAAGTATCCTTGCATTATTTCTGAATTTTGTGTGGAATTGGATTTTATTTTTGTTCAGTTTTCAATTTAATTTCCTCTTTCTCTTTTTATTAGATCATTTAATTGTAGAAATTGCCTAGTCTTCTTGCTGATTTTTTTGCTAGTTTTTGGTATAGAATTAAGACTTGATCTTTTGCTGGCTGGTAGTAGACACTTTGATATAGTTGCAGGAATTTTATTCTAATTTTTAGATAACTATAAGATTAGTTTTGAACTAGGTTTTTAGAGGCTTCCCCACTTGAACCTTCATTTGACATCTCTTAGGTTAGCCTTTAGAAATTGACCTTAAACTTTGAATTAGGCTCTGATATTTTTACCATAAGTTCTTAATACCTTTAGGACATCTCAGAAAGTTTTATAGATTTTTAGGAGTTGATTTACTGTTTTAGTTAGATTTTACATCTAGGCTGTTTGTAGGATGCCTCTAGCATAGTACCTCCCATAGTTGAACTTCAAAAGTGACCTTTAGTTCATGATAAATTTCCAAATCTTTTTTTATGGTTTAGTAGACATGTTTATGCTTCTTTAGACTTAATATTAAGGTTTAATTTGGTGCATTAGTTTCCTTTAGAGAGTTGCTTTTAAAGCTTGTAGAATTAGGGTTTTTAGAGCCTTTAGGAGTTTCCTCCTTTTTCAAAATTATGGTTTGCTTTGGTTTGCATTCCATTTCCTATCCAATGATGCAAGGTTCCTTTGTGGGAGCCTAGTCCCTCCTTTGGAAGGACTAAAGGCTTACCACAAAAGGTAAAACCTTTGAGGATACCAATCTTAGGTGAGTGGTTGAGTGCCATGATGGATACCCTTGGTTTCCATCATGATTCCCCTCATAATGCAATAATACTTGTGTTGATTCTCATCTCTTGATGGAGCAAGTTGAAGCTTGAAGATGAAGTCCTTATTCCCTTCTCTCTTGATGGATAGCTTGGACATCAAACTGGATTACTAGAAGACAGACTGTCAGACTGCTGGAGTGTTGTTGTGTTGCTCTGTTGTGTTTGTTGTTTGACTGTTTTTGTGTGACTATTTTTTTGGTGTGTTACATTAGAATATGCTTTCATGTAGTTGGTTCTAGGCCTAAGTGCGTTGAAATATTGAGTTGAGCTCCCTTTGCTTGTCTGCATTAGAGGTTGAGTCCGTATCCCTCTGCTTGTCTGTTACTGTTTGGCTTTGCTTGTTGGCTGAAGGTTGAGTTTGTCTCCCTTGCCTGTGTTTTGTGTTTCTTTTGCTTGTTTGCTATAGAAGTTGATTTTGTCTCCTTCTGCTTGTATTTCTGCATTGCATGCATTTTACTTACCGTTTTGTTCTTTCAGATTATTTCTTTTGCTGTTGCTTTCCTTTGCCATGTTCCCTTAGGATTTCCATTCCTTCTTGTTCAAGTTGGAATATGACAAAAATTTAGGTTCTAACCATGCATGATAACATTATTTAGTTCCCTCCTAACCTCAATCATAAGATCAACTTTGCATGACAACTTTAGGAGTGGATTAGTTCCCCTTTAGTGCGTCCTTTCTCTCCTCATCTTCAAACAAATCAAAATACAGTAATAAAGGTTAATTGATATCGTACGCTACGAGCCTTAAGTTACTTAGGAAATGGTTATTGGAGGGTTTCCTTCTAATAATCAGGACGTTTAGTATGGTACCCTTTGGGTGACATGTGACGCATTCACTCCTAGGTCATAGTCTCTAGTGCGATATTAGTTGCAAACATCCATAAAAAACACTTCTTCCATAAAAGACAGAAAACAAAGATCAAACCTTCTTTTTGTCCCTTGGGACCTTTAATCCTTGGAAATCATTTTCATAAGGAGAGTTTTGCTAACTCTCGGTTCTACCGCAAATGGTAAACGCCTAAGTCTCCAAAGGTCGAGCTGCATACACCAACTGCTAGAACCGTTTGTTAACCCTACTCAGGCAAAAAATTTTGAACCAACCTGTGGACTTGTTAGCCCAAACTACGTTTGCTCTGATCTTTCATGCCGTGTGAAAGTACGTAGGCACGAGATGCGATATCTCGGCGAGCAACCTTCCCCTCTTTCACCCGTAGTTAGCCGAACTACGTTGACTCTGATTTCTCGTTCCAGACGGGAATACGTAGGCATAGAACTGATGTGTTCTGCCGAGTCATTTTTCTTTTCTTTTTGAGCCAGCCTTGATGGGTAGATAGATAAACCAACCCGTTAGATAAACACAACAAGCGTGGATCTCGTTGAGTACAATGGACGTGAGGGGTGCTAATACCTTCCCCTTGCATAACCGACTCCCGAACCTAGGACTTGGTTGTGTAACACCCTTCTAACCCCACATAAAAATACATAATTAATCAGAGTAAATTAACATGCTTTCACAAAAGGGCGTCACACAATTTTACAAATCTCAACATTCACCTGTCATACTCATGTAATATTGAAATAAATAGTCATGCTATTAAATTTTCATCTTGCATGTAGTAGCGGATTCAATTTATTTACATAAATCCCTTCACAGAATATTCATGTTCATCACATAATTCATCAACACTTAGGCACAGAGGCCATCATCACATATTTCAAATACACTTAAAACACAACTTAGAATACACAATATATCTCTAAGGCATAAACCCCGTGATCCCAGTGTTACATAACTAGAGCATGACCTGACCCAACATAATTAAATACTAAACAGCTGCACCAACAGTGAACTTGTAACTACTAACAGTACTATACCAAGATACCTACACGATGTCAGATAGGACATCATTCCAGCAGAAGGGTGAGAAATATTATCATAATAATCAATGCATACAATTATATATATATATATATATATATATATATATATATATATATATATATATATATATATATATATATATATATATATATATATATATATATATATATATATATATATATATATATATATATATATATATATATATATATATATATATATATATATATATATATATATATATACACACACACACAATTATAGAATACATATAACCCACATTTTCTCACCACAATTCATTTGCATTATCAGATGCATCGCAACGTGCATATAAACAAACATAGACATTCATCAAGCATTTTCATCATGCATACATCCATAAATCTCAACATCCCACATAAACATACACATGTTGTGTTTTATCCACCAATTCACTATTACATATTAACATTCTCAATTACACAAGTAATGCCATACGCATATTCCATAATTCTCACCATACTCCATCATAACTCATCATATACTTTACAAAGCATACTTATATAAACAAATATGGACAATCATCAAGGATATTCATCATGCACATATCCATAGTCCTCATCAATCCACATAACATACACATAAGCATTTTTGCATACAACAATCGTATATTCACACTCTCAAATCAACAAGTCATGCACACACGCATGCTTCATACAACAATCACAAATATGCCATGAGACTCAATGCAACTCATGCCATGTGGTACCAACACTTGTTATCATTTTTCGGTTTTTACATTTAAACCGAGTCCACCCTTCTAGACCGATAACAACAAAGCCCGTCCCCTAGGCTTCAAACCCACCCTTCTAGGTTTGGGACAAGCCACTAGTCTCCACGAAACTAGCAAACATTGCCTCTTGACTAAATGATGCATATGCAATCAACCAACAAAATGCACTTAAGACCGTTCCCGCATCTTAATCCCATGCATTTCAAATAATTCATCCCTTCAAGAATTACAACATGATTGCACACACAACATATTCATAACAATTCAAGGCATTCACAATCAATACCATCATCACATTCATCAAAACAATGCACACATATCCAAGATATGTTCCCATGCATTTCTCACAATTATTAAACAATGCACACATATCCACGATATGTTCCCATGTATTTCTCACAATTATTAAACAATGCACACATATCCACGATATGTTCCCATGCATTCTTCACATTTAATCACATACACACAATATGCATTTATAACATCTATCAAGCAATGCACACATATTCACAATATGTTCTCATGCATTCTCAAGTAATTCATCATACAAGAATTACATCATGCTTACACGCATAACACATTTACCACTCAATGCACATATATTCACAATATATTCTCATGCATTGTTCACTTATAATCGCATCCAATCAATATACATTCACAATATCGTGCCAAACAACGACGAATTCATCACAATAATCATGAATTTTAAACATGTTAAAATAATGCATACAAATATTTGTCAAAAGAATGCAATTCATATTTGATCCTATCATCTAGGATTCACGCCCAAAGGCTCCCACAGTACAACACAATAGTACACGAGCTATTCATATCACATAGGGTTTACATAATTGAACCAAGCAATTAATTATTGGATGGATAAAACAGAAAAGAAATAATGTTGTCCTGCTCGCCACCCTTCGCCTGGCGAAGCCATTGGCGAATGCTCGCTAGGACCCTCGCCTGGCGAACTCGCCAGCGAACAAAAGTCAGTAGCTACTGACTTGATTTGCTACCCTTCGCTGATGTACTCGCCTGGCGAACCTTCGCCACTCACCTTCTCCTGGCGAACTTGCCAGCGAAGACCACTAGGAGTTTTCTTGAATTATTCGCCAGTTATTTGCTGGGCTTCGCCCGGCGAAGCTTCGCCTTCACTCGCCTGGCGAGAGCCAGCGAACCTGCGATATCAGAATCCTCATTCTGTCCCAAAACTTCTACCTTCCAAAAATCGACCGATTCTCACCAAACCAGTTCCAGTAATCTTAACCCCACATCACCCGACTATTCTACGACATTATTTTCAGTTTCTAACCGATTAAACTACGATTCTACCGATTAAATCCATTTTGCCCTAACTTGAAAAATGGTGGCAATTCACAAGAAAACAAACCCACACATACATAATCATACACATGGATTAAATAACAATGTTTCTCACCCTTACCTTGGTTTAATTGAAGCTTGAAGCGGATCCTTGAGCTTTCCAAGCTTTTCCCTCTTCTCTTCTCTTTTCTCCTCTTTCTTTCTTTCTCTTCTCTTTCTCTTTCTTTCCCTTATGTTTTCTTTTCCATCTATTTTCCTTTATATACTTTCTATTTTATTTTCTTTCCATTATATTTCTCATAATATCTACCAAATCCTTTCTCACAAAATATCTCATCTTGACATTAATTAGAAAATATCTGGTAAATCCACATTATTCTACCAAATATAATAAATCAGTTAAATCCATTAACTCATATAATTTAAATAAATCCAATGATTCCTTTAAATCAAATAAACCACTTAAACCAATTAATTAGTACCAATAATTAATTACTGAAAATTGGGTTGTTACAACCCTCCCCCACTTTAGGAATTTTCGTCCTCGAAAATGTTACCTGATTCAAATAACTCTGGATACGATCCTCGTATCCCAATCCCCCAAATCTAACTCTCTCTCGTACTACCTCCATCAAAGGAATCCTTTTACCTCGAAGTTACCTCTCGTTCATCAACCTGAACTAGAAATGCCTCAGAAATCAAATCGTCTCTCTCTTGCACACCATCCATCTGAATCAATGTACCTCCTTAGCTTAGACAGATGAACATATCATGTAATCTCCACAAGTGACAGAGGTAAAACAATCAATCATGATATTTTCCCCATACTTCCGCTGCGCCACTCTGATACAGATCCACAAAACACAGGATATACTTCCGAGACCCTAAGCTCGACCAACACCAGTTACTATCGTAACTCTCAAAACATGTCCTTTCTTGGATCCTTTTGATCTTTTCAGTCGTCTCTTGCACAATATTCGGCCTGAGTACCACACTCTCGTTGGACACACGTCTATCCAAAGGAGTCCTACACCTCTTACCAAATAAAGTCTCATACGATGCTATTCCGATACTAGAATAATAGCAGTTATTATAGGTAAACTCAATCAATGACAATTAACCATCTCCTGATCCATCTTGATCCAACACATAAACTCTCAACAAATTATCTACATATTGGATAGTCCTCTTTGTCTACCCATCCGTCCACGGATGCTAGACAGAGATTATCTTCAATATGTCGCTCAAAGCGTCTACAACTCTCTCAAAATCCCAATGAAAATCTCTGAGTCCCATCTGACACAACATTCGACGGCACTTCGCACAACTTCGCCACTTCGTCGATACACATCTCATCTAGCTTCAACATAGAATGATTAATCCTCATTGGTAAGAAATAATTTAATCTTGTCAATCTATCCATAACCACTCAAATTGAATCATACCCCTTCAAATTCTTCGGAAAACCCGACACAAAATCCATGGAAATACTATTCCATCCCACTTAGGAATATTCAACAGTTGCCTCCGACCCAACGGTCTCTGACGTTTATTCTCCGACACTCTAATAAGTATAATCCAGCATATACAAACTCAATCACTTCTCTCTTCATCTGTGGTCATTAAAATAATTCCTCAAATTCGGTCACACCTTCCCAGTACCTGCATGGATACTCCATCTATCTCAATGTCCTTCTTCCAGTGTACTCTCATCCAACTCACACTATTCAGAACACATACTCCATCCCGACATCTCATGATACCATTTCCATAAATCCGAAAATCACCTCCTCGACTTTTATCCCTTAAATTCAATCAATCTATTAACTCGAATTAGAATTCCGACCTCCTCGAATCTCATTGAGAATACCAATAGTCAGTCTCATCATATAAAGCTCAACTCCATGAGGAGTATCTTCACAGACCACACTCATATTCCGAATTTACTCAATCAGTCCTAACTTCATTACCATCACCATCGGTACATACAGAGATTTCCAATGCAATAACTCAGTTACCACTTGGTCTCACTCGAATGGTAACTCAACCAAAACCATACTCTTTCAGAAGTCCCAATTATTTCCTCTACATCATATTCAACTTCTCAAATTAAACAAATACCTTAAGATCTTAAGATCATTAACCATCTCAAATCTCAACTAAACAATTGAGGCTTCCAAACTCCGGTACAAACACACAACAACAACCAACTCTAAATCACTTGTCTGATAATTCCCTTATGTACTTTAAGTTGCTTCAAAGCATAGCCAAAAATCATTGATGTTGCACTTAAAATATCTCCTAGTCGTATTAATAAAGCATTACAACACAACGAATAGTTCCGTCGGATTCGGCAAAACCAACACACGAGCTATTGACAACTTTCTAAAAACTCTCTGAACTTCTTCACAGTGGCATATCACTACTTCTTCTCCAATACTGATAACTCTAATTCTAGATGTGCAACATGATCCTCTATACTCTTCGACGCATCCAAACACCATCAATTACACAACCATTACTCACTCAATTAAGTATGGAGAACCCCATGTCAAACGGACACTCAGTTGTGAACTTATGGCGAAACATGAACCGCACTTACCACAACATCCAAACATATTTCATCAATAAATACTTAATTCCATGCCACTACTTCACCATCACACAGGGCACTGTAATAGATTCCAACGCTTCTAATTTTGCGTTATTCCGAGTTACGGTTCTCCCGTTGCAGTGACAATACGAAAACAATGTTTCCACTCTTAGAAGGTCATTTGTCACATCTCCAACTCTTTAAATGTTTGAAGGTCTAATTATACCAACCTTGTATTCCACATCTAATTTCCTTTAGTAATCACCAGAAGTCACTATCCACCCTTAACATACTCGACCTCACAATCTGTTGCCGTAGCACATACCAGACGCAAGTCTCAAACCACTCAATCAATTTAATTCTTTGACTGTCCAAACAGACATAATTACCGCCAACCTCCTACTTTCATTAGCACTCCAAATTCCCGTCAAAATTAACCACCTCATCACTGTCATGCGCCGACTCATCAAAACAATTGTTAAGCACTTGGCTTAACTCCAAACAATTCTCAGCTCACGCCATCTAAGCTTGCAAGACACGTCCATCCCATCAAACACAATCCCAACTACTATCAACAAGAGATTAAGGGTGATCAGTTACTCAATTTGTCAATAGACAGCCAAAATCATAATGGGGCATAGACCATCTTCACCAAACTATAGTAGCGTCTAACTACACACTGAGCTACAACTCCACACTTGCAGCATTCTGAGGAATCACAAGCTTCTCCCCCACTTTGATCATTCCCACTTCTGCAGACAAAGGTTAAACAACAAACATGTATCGACAGTGTTTTCACACACCTGTCGCATAAAAGGGAACAAATAACATTAGACAACATGGTCGGACGGACCGACCTGCTCTGATACCACTAATGTAACACCCTTCTAACCCCACATAAAAATACATAATTAATCAGAGTTAATTAACATGCTTTCACAAAAGGGCGTCACACAATTTTACAAATCTCAACATTCACCTGTCATACTCATGTAATATTGAAATAAATAGTCATGCTATTAAATTTTCATCTTGCATGTAGCAGCGGATTCAATTTATTTACATAAATCCCTTCACAGAATATTCATGTTCATCACATAAATCATCAACACTTAGGCACAGAGGCCATTATCACATATTTCAAATACACTTAAAACACAACTTAGAATACACAATATATCTCTAAGGCATAAACCCCGTGATCCCAGTGTTACATAACCAGAGCATGACCTGACCCAACATAATTAAATACTAAACAGCTGCACCAACAGTGAACTTGCAACTACTAGCAGTACTACACCAAGATACCTGCACGATGTCAGATAGGACATCATTCCAGTAGAAGGGTGAGAAATATTATCATAATAATCAATGCATACAATTATATATATACACAATTATAGAATACATATAACCCGCATTTTCTCACCACAATTCATTTCCATTATCAGATGCATCGCAACGTGCATATAAACAAACATAGACATTCATCAAGCATTTTCATCATGCATACATCCATAAATCTCAACATCCCACATAAACATACACATGTTATGTTTTATCCATCAATTCACTATTACATATTCACATTCTCAATTACACAAGTAATGCCATACGCATATTCCACAATTCTCACCATACTCCATCATAACTCATCATATACTTTACAAAGCATACTTATATAAACAAATATGGACAATCATCAAGGATATTCATCATGCACATATCCATAGTCCTCATCAATCCACATAACATACACATAAGCATTTTTGCATACAACAATCGTATATTCACACTCTCAAATCAACAAGTCATGCATACACGCATGCTTTATACAACAATCACAAATATGCCATGAGACTCAATGCAACTCATGCCATGTGGTACCAACACTTGTTATCATTTTTCAGTTTTTACATTTAAATCGGGTCCACCCTTCTAGACCGATAACAACAAAGCCCGTCCCCTAGGCTTCAAACCCACCCTTCTAGGTTTGGGACAAGCCACTAGTCTCCACGAAACTAGCAAACATTGCCTCTTGACTAAATGATGCATATGCAATCAACCAACAAAATGCACTTAAGACTGTTCCCGCATCTTAATCCCATGCATTTCAAATAATTCATCCCTTCAAGAATTACAACATGATTGCACACACAACATATTCATAACAATTCAAGGCATTCACATTCAATACCATCATCACATTCATCAAAATAATGCACACATATCCAAGATATGTTCCCGTGCATTTCTCACAATTATTAAACAATGCACACATATCCACGATATGTTCCCATGCATTTCTCACAATTATAAAACAATGCACACATATCCACGATATGTTCCCATGCATTCTTCACATTTAATCACATACACAATATGCATTTATAACATCTATCAAGCAATGCACACATATTCACAATATGTTCTCATGCATTCTCAAATAATTCATCATACAAGAATTACATCATGCTTACACGCATAACACATTTACCACTCAATGCACATATATTCACAATATATTCTCATGCATTGTTCACATATAATCACATCCAATCAATATACATTCATAATATCGTGCCAAACGACGACGAATTCATCACAATAATCATGCATTTTAAACATGTTAAAATAATGCATACAAATATTTGTTAAAAGAATGCAATTCATATTTGATCCTATCATCTAGGATTCACGCCCAAAGGCTACCCACAGTACAACACAGTAGTACACGCGCTATTCATATCACATAGGGTTAACATAATTGAACCAAGCAATTAATCATTGGATGGATAAAACAGAAAAGAAACAATGTTGTCTTGCTCGCCACCCTTCGCCCGGCGAAGCCATTGGCGAATGCTCGCTGGGACCTTCGCCTGGCGAACTCGCCAGCGAACAAAAATCAGTAGCTACTGACTTGATTCGCTACCCTTTGCTGATGTACTCGCCTGGCGAACCTTCGCCACTCACCTTCGCCTGGCGAACTTGCCAGCGAAGACCACTGGGAGTTTACTTGAATTATTCGCCAGCTATTCGCTGGGCTTCGCCCGGCGAAGCTTCACCTTCACTCGCCTGGCGAGAGCCACCGAACCTGCGATCATGGTTGTCAAACTCGCGGGTTGACTCGTAAACTCGTACGAGTTTACGACTCTAGGAAACATAAACGAGTAGACTCATGCATATAATCTTTTTTTGATAGACTCGAGTAAACTCGGGTAGACTCGCACAAACTCGTTTAGAATCGCGAGTCTATAACTAGTTTACGAGTCAATAAGTTTTTTTTTTGAATTTTTTTTAAAAACAAAAAAGTCCTAAATTACCCAAAAGATTTTATTTTATTTAAAAAACATCCTTATTTTTTTTCTTGTACGATAACTAGAAAGTCTCCCTCTTAGTCTCTTGTTTCAACAAAGCTTCTTCCTCCCTTCATCAACAACGTGAGTTTATTTTGTCTCTTGCTTTGTTCGTGTTCATGGACGTAAGTTAATCCTTTATTTTGTAAGTATTTTCTTATATGATTCAATTTGATGCTTCTCATGTATGATATCTTGTGTAAAAGCGATGTACCATTGTCTAATCAGGTCTAATGATCCCAATGCACATGTATCAATTTGCATGTGACAAAATAGTTTACAAAGTTTATGATTTATGGCAGAAAATAGTTTAGGAAGAATATGTTATCTACTGAAGAGTGAGATTTCTATGGAGATATGACTCTAGAATTAAGGATGTTTATAATTTGTGTTCTAAGCTTAACTTATAGCTCTTCTAGTTGCAAACATAATTGGAATTCATTTGAAATGAAAATGAATTATTATTTGTTTGTTTATAGACTTGATTTTAATATTTTTAGAAACATTGAGCTGAATTATTATTTACTTTTTAGGTTCATAAAAAGAGAAGAAATAAGTTTCATCAAAAAGAGGTGAATAATTTGGTTTATGTCCTGTAGAATTTAAAGTTGAAAAATAAAAATAAAAATAAAATCAAATAGTAGTGTTATTTCATTTGTGTCATATATGAGGCATTTATAAGGTTAAGAATACAGGAGTGTGTCATATATGTGTAAATTATAGGTTTTTGAATATCATTTTTAATTTTCCATAGACTCGTACGAGTTTACGAGTCGAGTTTGTGATTCAAGTCTATAAACCCTAAACGAGTCTGAGTAGACTCGCGAGTTTGACAACCTTGCCTGCGATATCAGAACGCTCATTCTGTCCCAAAACTTCTACCTTCCAAAAATCGACCGATTCTCACCAAACCAGTTCCAGTAATCTTAACCCCACATCACCCGACTATTCTACGACATTATTTTCAGTTTCTAACCGATTAAACTACGATTCTACCGATTAAATCCATTTTGCCCTAACTTAAAAAATGGTGTCAATTCACAACAAAACAAACCCACACATACATAATCATACACATGGATTAAATAACAATGTTTCTCACCCTTACCTCGGTTTAATCGAAGCTTGAAGTCGATCCTTGAGCTTTCCAAGCTTTTCCCTCTTCTCTTCTCTTTTCTCCTCTTTCTTTCTTTCTCTTCTCTTTCTCTTTCTTTCCCTTATGTTTTCTTTTCCATCTATTTTCCTTTATATACTTTCTATTTGATTTTCTTTCCATTATATTTCTCATAATATCTACCAAATCCTTTCTCACAAAATATCTCATCTTGACATTAATTAGAAAATATCTGGTAAATCCACATTATTCTACCAAATATAATAAATCAGTTAAATCCATTAACTCATATAATTTAAATAAACCCAATGATTCCTTTAAATCAAATAAACCACTTAAACCAATTAATTAGTACCAATAATTAATTACTAAAAATTGGGCTGTTACAGGTTGCGATGACCTCGTCTTTTCCCTCTTTCGTTAGGTTTTCTCTGGGCGTTTCCTTTCCCTCTTTTTTGGATAAATAACGCACGGTGGCGACTCTTCTGTCATTGCCAGCCTCGTTTTTCGCAGTAGCGACAACTGTTAGGCCGACCCTTTTTCTTTCTGCGCATTAAGTCATTATGCCAAACAATTTCGCCTTCGTATTGAGGCCAATAGTCCTCCTTTGCCACCACCTGAAAGCTACATGTGTAGACATTGCATAGACTTATCACTTGGTGAACTGCAGAAATAAGGTTGGTTGGGTCCTGGCGCGCCTTCGAACATGCTGCTATAACATGAGAGTAAGGCATACGGAATGCTTGAAACTTTCCATAATCACACCAGCTCTTATCCAATTCAACACGGTAACATCCCCTAGGCCTTCCTTCGTTATAATCAATAGACTCGACAACACTGAACCAACCAGCTGTACGGTCAAAGATTGTGACCACGTGTGTGTTGGCTTTGGCAGCTTCCTCTTTCATGAATTTCATTGAAGTATTACTGTACAACTGAACCGATTGTAATATTGAACCCCACTTCATACGTCTGCTATCAAAGAGTGATCCTAGCCTAAAATAGGTTACCTTTACCAAGGCAGTTATTGGGAGGTTTTGGATTCCCTTGAAAACATGACGAGGTTAGTTGTCATGTGGCCCCATCGCACCCCATTGTCGTATTCCCGTGTCCATTTCTCCCTATCAATGTTATCAATCCATCTTAATGCATCCGCGTTTGTTAGTTTGATCTCGTCACGGTAGTATTTGAATGTGGGTTCAGTTAGTGCATATCCTGCGTTCACAACCTTCTTTCGTAGCGTCTTGTCTTTAATTTCCCGCATGAAATTTTGGGCAATATGCCTTATGCAATAGACGTGGGTCGAGGGAGGATCCTGCCAACCGTTATCAAGGTTGTTGTATGCACTCTCGATTGATGGGTGTCGATCAGAGATCAAACATAAGTTAGGTTGGGGAGACACGTAAGAGCGGAGATTTTTTAAGAAAAAACTCCAACCCCCAACAGTCTCCCCTTCTACTATAGCGAAGGCTATTGGAAATATGTTGTTGTTCCCGTCCTGTGCCACAGCCATGAGAAGTGTGCCCTTATATTTTCCGTATAACCATGTTCCGTCAATTTGAATTATAGGTTTACAATATGCAAACCCTTTGATGCATGGTTCAAACGCCCAAAAGAGTCTGTGAAAAATTCCATTTCCACCAACGCAAGTCCCGTTTAGTGTACATGCAAGCATTGTCTCCAATATCACAACAGTTCCTAGAGAGTAGTGTTTAAGAGCCACCAGGAATTTTGGAAGTTCCTTGTACGACTCCTCCTAATTCCCAAACACCCTTTCAACCGCTTTAGTCCTGACAATCCAGGCTTTTCGGTATGAAGGAGTGTAATTGTACCTCTGAACCATATATGAAATTATGGTACTCACTTTCAAAGACGGGTTGTCGCTAACGACTGACAGAATCTCATCGCAAATCAATCGAGAGCTGTGTTTGCGATGGTCTTGAATCCGATTTGAGATTATACAACTGTGGGATAGACCCATTGACCATATCTTCTAGGAATCGCTTCTCTTCCTGAAAGACGCTGTTAATCGGAACGGGCACTCCTCGTTACAACAATAGATCGTATACCGCGTCGGATTTGTCCGATCGACTCTATAATCGACTGACAACTCCATGTGAAACTGTTTGATTGCCCGAACACAATCTTCTTTGGTACGAAACTCGTCACCCTCTTTTAGTTGCCCTTCTGTTGTGTAGTTGGGGTTGTAGAAAACATCCGTCGAGGGTTCATCGTCACCTAAGTTGAGAGTTGTCATGTGTTGAGGTGGGCAATAAACATTGTCGGGTGGAACCCCATCCTCCTGGTTGTTCACCATCTTGTCAATAGTGACTTCAACTGCTTCTTCTTTGTCAACGACATTGACTTCAACGTGCTCCTCGTCAAAATCGCAAAAAACTTGAGAAGAATCAAGTTGCTGAGACAGTTGTTGTTGTTGTTGTAACGTAACATATAATAAGATATATGAGAAACCAGAATACTCGTGACTGCGGAACATGTTACGCACATCTTCATCGTCTCGCACCTTTAACGGGAAAAATTTGCATTCAACATGGCCTACAAAAAACACTGGGTTTTTGTATATTATTTTCCCAACCGGACCACATTGCAGTTTTGTTTTCTATTCTTGACTTTAGGTGTAAAAAATTGGACCTTCTGTCAATTAAAAATCTTGTAACATCAGTGTTTCTAAAATTGTAACCCGATATTTCACATTCGAAAACTTCCGTTAAGATGTGCGGAAATCATATATTGTGGTGTTTGATACATGGCAAAAATTGTGTTTGGAAAGACTGTATTTGAGTGTTTGAGAGTTTGACAGTTATAGAGTTTAAAGAGTTTGAGTGTTTGAGTATTTGAGTGTTTGAGTTTAAAGAGTTTAAAGACTTTATTAAATAGTTGGAGTGTTTGAGAGTTTGATTGTTTCAGTGCTTGAGTGTTTGGAAATCTGTCTCGTGAATTGATTCCCTGCATGCAGCATGCTTTATAAGACAGGACAGGGCAAGACTCTGCGTTTCACATGTGACCCTGCATGCAGCATGCTTGATAAGACAGGACGGGGTAAGACTCTGCGTTTCACATGTCACCCTGCATGCCTAAAATTACCTTGCAGGCCTACGAGATTCTTACCCTGCATGCAACATGCTTGACAAGACAGGACAATGCAAGAATCTGCGTTTCACATGTGACCCTGCATAATTAAGACTCTAATAGTATAAATATATTTAATAATTAAATCTATTTAACAATTTTTAGAGGTGGCATAAATATTCTTCCAAAATTACATGTATTTGGATACGTATTTCATTAAACAAACCCACAACCTAAAAAAGCAATGCCTTAATATGAAATCAATGACATGCAACATGCTTGATAAGACAGGACAGGGCAAGATTCTGTGTTTCACATGTGACCCTGCATGCCTAAAATTACCATGCAGACCTACGAGATTCTTACCCTGCATGCAGCATGCTTGACAAGACAGGACAATGCAAGAATTTGCGTTTCAACACACATGCATCAGGACACTTGTCACCCATGCGTTTACAACACACATGCATCAGGACACTTGTCACCCATGCGTTTACAACACACATGCATCAGGACACTTGCCCACATGCGTTTACAACACACATGCATCAGGACACTTGCCCACATGCATTTACAACACATGTGCATCAGGACACTTGCCCACATGCATTTACAACACGCATTCATTCGTGGAATATAAATAGAGGTTCTCTACCCAGCAAAATATGCTCACACTTAAACTTTCAAACTCTCAAACCCTCAAACTCTTTAACTCTGAAACTCCCAAATTCTCAAACTCTAAGGCTCTCAACATCTCTACATCTCAACATCTCAAACCACAATGTCTTTACTCACAATAGGCAACTCTCACAGAGGCACGATTGAAAACATTGTCGAGTTTGTAAGTTTTTAGTTCTTATCTATGTTTACGATCTTGTCTAACAAAACGTTAATTATTTTAGTTCTTGTCTAACGAAACATTAATTATTTTGCAGTATGCATCAAGGTTTCGATGTCGTGTGCATGATTACATACCACAGAACCCCCTCATAGCAAGGTACTTTAATGGTTGTGGGTTTGGTGATTTGATCAAAATCAAATCATACTCTCTTGATATGAAGTTTATTCTAGCGTTGTTAGAATGCTTGAGACCGGAGACACATACATTTCACTTACCTTTTGGTGAGTGTATTGTGACTCTCCAAGACGTATACATGTTGCTCGGCCTAAACATCGATGGTAAGGCCGTCAACGGCAAAGTTGGTGTCCCTGACCGACTTTGCGAAGATTTATTGGGCGCCCCTCTTTGTGTGGATGCAACTCAGGCGGAAAGCGAGGGCCGCCCGAGGGATCAGAGAATAAATCTAAAATACCTCAGAGAACAATACAACAGTATTGTCTTAACTGATGATAGCACCGAATATGACAAAATAGTCAAAACACGGTGCTATATTATGATTTTGTTCGGTCACTTTTTATTTCCAGAGGGAACTAGAAATAGTGTAAATATTATGTATTTACTATTATTACAAAATATAAACAAAGTGTGTGAATATAGTTGGGGATCAGCTGTCTCGCCCATCTGTATAGCGCACTTTGCAAAAATTCCAAAAAAAAATTCATGTACTTTTTATGGTTGTGCCTATCTCCTACAAGCGTGGGGTTGGTCTAGGATGTCAACGCTTGCTCCAATAAACCGAAATCCTTTTACATTCTCGTACGCCAACAAGTAAGTTTCTTTTCAAGATTATTTAGCAACCAAATTTTCTTTGTAAGTTAATAATTTGTTCCTTATTGTTTTAGATGCTAACTTATATGTGTTTCTTTTTTTTAGGTGGTCTGTTCCAGGGATGAATTATCAGAGATATCCGAGGCACTCTATAATTCAATACCGCAACCTCATCGACCACCTTAGGCCAGATGATGTAAGTTATTTACCTTTAATTTGTCTAACTTATATGAATAAACTTGTCTATCTCTGTCTGACTAAATGTATCCACCTTTATTATAGTTTGTCTGGATGACGTACGATGGTCTCGACCACCACTCCGACCCCAATGGTGTTGCTGTGTGGACATCAAGAGCACCCATAATTAGGTTCACTACCGTGGAGATGCACCAAAGTGATCGGGTGAAGCTACAATTTGGGATGCATCAGGATATTCCAGATGCTCCGGTAGAGTTGGGGCAGTGGCATCAAAAGCGGGTGGACTCACAGTGAAGTGTCATTCATTGGAAGGAGTTTGTGAAGGAGTTGTGTAAACACTGGAAGAGAAGAAGGCAGCACGTCTTGACCGACCATATTGTGCATGGGGCTAGGCCAAGTCTTCAATATATGACTTGGTTTAGGTCTGTCACGACGCCTCAGCCATTTCTGTCCCAGCCAACCTATTTGGTTGACCCAAGGCAGCGCGCTTCTTCTTCAAACACACAACAATAGTCCAGTGCCCAAAATCAGCCTTACCATAACTCATACATGCCACCAAATGCCCCCATCAACAACAACATCCTTACCATGACCCGTACATGCCATCCATCCAGTCCCAGCCTCAACCACCATATCATTATAGCCCTGATACGTCTTTTGAGCCTACCCCCTCCAACTATAGCCCAGACAACTCATTTGACCCTACCCCCTCCAACTATCCACTATTTGACTACCACACCCCACAACAACCAACACACCATTTCCAATCCAATTTGATGTACGAACTCGGACAACCATATCGTCCATACTCCATCCAACCTCCCCGACAATCCTACGAAAACATGGGCATTGGGCTAAACTACGGAAGCGCCGTTGATAGTGGACCTCCCGGCTATTAGGGTCAAATGCTGCAAAATCTATCTGATACGTCGAGGCCGTCCCAACAAAACCTCCTCCACAAATCAACACACAACAACCAGACACACCACAACAACCTCGTCGTAGACCTCGTCGCAACGCGCATCTCCCGCAGTCTGGCACCAGTGGTCGCTTGGATAAAGTCAGCCATTAGTTGTTTTTTTTAGTTGTAATTGTCATTATATTGTAAATTTATATATTTTAATATTTTTTACATGTCTATATTATTTTAAGGTTATTTAAATTTCAATTCATTATGAAAAACAAACAACATAATTTAATGACAAATATTTATTAATAGGTAATTAAAATATTTATTAAAATATTTATAAGTTTAATAACAAACTTAATGTTATTACCATTTAAATATGTATTTAGATATTTGATTTCAATTATATTGTTATTCTTAAATAATTTATTAAAATATTTACATAAATTAAAACAATGATTAAAAACATATTTAATATTTTTTTTTATAGAAAATATTAATAAAAAAATCATTAATATTAGAAATTAAAAGAACAGAAAATGCAAACCCTAATATGGCAACTGTGCCGCTAATCAAAATGGCGACTTCCTTTTCAAAATGCCTGTGTCGCCAATCAACATGGGGATTTGCTTTAGAATGGCCTCTGTCGCCATTTCATGTGACGACAGAAGATTAATTTCATAGCCAGTTTAGAAAATATTTTGAATACTTTATTTTTATGGTAAATAAAATAAATAAAATATAATAGTTCGTTATTATAAAAAAAATTCCATTTTTTACAACAAGTGGCTTTTATATTTTGTAACTGATGTGGAAATATTTAATAGGGGTTTGAGGGGAGGGGACATGAGGTTGAGTATCAAAAATTGATTTGACGATAACTTGACGAGAGAGGTGAATAATGAGGATAAATGCAAGCATTTATTGTTTGACTTATGGTTGGAGGGTGGTTCTTTATGTAATATATTTTGTAGATATTTTTGAGTTATTTGAGAATTGTTATGTGATAGTTGAAAAGATGCATAAATTAAGTTGAGGTGTTGATTGAGAGTGAATGAGAAAAGCACAAAAAATAATGAGCTTGAATTGTTTATATTAAAAAACTTTTCCTTTTTTTGAACTTAGGTTAAAATAAAGTAGTACTAATTAAATGTTAAATGTAAAAAAAAATAAAGAAAACAAGAGATGCAAGGAACTTATAATGGTCCACCGTCACATCTATTGTTCAAAGATTAATTTGAAGAATAATGATCTTTAATTTTGTATTGATGATAACACAATATAAAAGAAAACTTTTATTATCTAATGTTTTTTTATATGTGTAGATTGCTTCTTAATGAGATTATTCGTAATCTATTCGTAATTTATTATAAGACTCTCTACAAAGTTTCCATTCTTCTCTCTCTAAAAACCCTAAAATGGCCGCCACCCCACTCCTTTGTTCGACCACCTCTAACAGTGAATCAAACCTCACTTTTGTGTTCCTTGATGCCTGGCCCCTCACTTGAATCAATTAGATTTTCTTTCGAGCACCATCACCGTCGAACCTCCTTCTCTCTAACTTTGGCTGCCACGACCTTGAACGGAATAAAGGAGAACGATTATGATCCCATTTTCATGCTAGCTCTTTGAGGGATCTAACATGAATTTGAGTACTACTTCGCCGTTTTGGTTCTCCTTAGTCACCAACCACTGCATTGTATTCTTCTTAGGGAGTCACAGGTTCACCTTTTCTCATAGCGAGTATCCATATTCTTAAACTTCTGGATTTGTGCAGTTGTGTTGAAGACAAGATTTTCTTAAAGACCCTAACTCCTCTTTCCTCAAAATATGAATTTGTGGCGTATTTTGAGGAAACTTGTTTCAATTATTTGTAGGTTATACTTCATCTTTTATGGAGTAAGAAAAATTCCGATTATAAAATTGTGTTTCTGAAAATATTAAAAACTGAATTTGTTCTAATATTTCCCCCTATTTCTTTGTAATGGTTAGAGTACTTATTGTTTATGTTATTTCTTGCAACCTTCTGATTGAAATTCTTGAAAATGTTTAAGTAAGATTAACCTCTAAGAAAAACCTTTGAAAATGAGAAGAAAGTATGAGTTTTCTTTTATTGGGATTCCACGAGATGAATGTTTTAACTTTTGAAACAATTTTGTGATTGGAATCTTCAAAAACATCTAACAAGAAAGTACTATATGTTATCTGTTGTTGGGATGCATTTTCATTTTGGTGAAATTTAAATTTAATATTTTAATTGAATGTATTAATGTATAAGAAAAATCTATTTATCAAATAATGGTTATATTTGTTTTGAAAATAACTTGAGTTTGAATATTTTAATTTAAAGTTCAAAATTCTTTCGTTTCCAATAATTGGAAATCTTTGAAGTCAATTTACATGGTTTTAACTGCGTTTCTATTTCTTTTTCTCGGTGTAAAATGGTGGGGTTGCTCGTACTTTCATCCTTGATGGTCGTGGAACACCTAGTGTGAAAATAGTGTTCGTTTGTACAATTGCGAGATCTTAGGGTGCGGGGAGTTGTTGCAATGTTTTGTTCAACACTGGTAGCATGAGTCACATAAGCTACGACTGAGAGGAAACGTAAACAGGATGATCATGTATTTCTAGACCGTTGCATAAGAGTCTACTTGTGACGATAAATTCATTTCCCCATATTTATTATAACGAGACTAATAATTAGGTATTATAGAATAAAAAATATAACACATAATTGTTCTAAAGAGAAAAGAGAATTGAAATATAGTTTTATTCGATAAATTTTAATCCTTGTTAAAAATATAAATACTAGTTTTATATATTATATTTTTTGGTATGACGATGTGATGTGGATAGAACTTTGTTTTATTGTGAGTTCTTATTATCATGTTGTTGTACCCCAACTTTGTCTTACCTGTATAGTATTACCCTCGTTTGTGTTTCTGTTTACTTTTATGTTATTTATGTTTACTAACCTTTATTCAAAATCCAAAAATATGTGTTTGTTGTTTCATTTTTCTTGTTGTCAAAGCTCAGGTGTTGTAAGGTCGAATCAAGGTTCAATCAAGGCTATCAGGGCAAGTGTGTGTGCAATGATGATTAAGATTCAGTTGAGTTTGACATAATCTCGGTCAAACAAGAAGGGTGCTTCATTCTCAAGTTACCAAGGCTATGTCAAATTCATGTTGCTTCATGGTTGATAATCATCAAAATTCAGTTCATTTTCTCAGTTAGAGTTTTGTGCAGTATATTACAGTCCATATCACAATTCATAATCCTTTGATTTTAAGGCACTTTCTTGCTCATTTCGTTCTTAATGAAAAATTTGGTTTATCAGTATTCAAGTGGCCAAATTCAGATAGATTCACAGATTCAAAGTCCTAGTTTTTCCAAGACCATGATGAATTCAAGATCCATCTGTGATTTAATGTTTTAACCCATTTAAGTCCAAGAGTGACGTATAGTGGATTTTATTTTCAAGGATCGATTCAAGTGGAAATCCAAAAAGGGGGAAATTTAGTTGCATGGTTCAAGAATAATATGGAAGTGCAAATTCAAATTTTAAGTTTACAATCCAAAAGACCATTTTAATCCAAGAAATTCTACAAAAATATAAAATAAAAAGGCTCAGGCTTATGACAAAAAAAAAGGTCCAAAGTTCGGTTCTATTTCTACAAAAAGCCCATCCAACTAAAGCCTCACTCAAATTACAACAAAATAAAAAGAAAAAGGATATAGGCTTCTTCATGAGCACCACGGCCCACCTACATTCAGATGATAAGCCAAGCTACCAAAACCATCTTCACTCCAAGCTTCCCTCACATATTACAAGCCTCACGAATAAGCTATACTCCAAGTACTCCATGAAGCCACTACATACAAACTTCACACAACAAGCACGACTTCAGCTACACAAGATCCTTCTTCACAAGATACCCCACATGAGTAAAAAACAAAAGCTTCACTAAGCTGCTGCAAACAAACCATAAGTACACCACCCAAGCCAATAATACGTTGCAAACAAGCTCATGAAAGTCACAGCTGCTACATGACAAACACAAGCCAAAATATCAGCCAATCAAAGTTACAAGGCAAGTTGTGGCTTGAGCCCATATGGATTAATTCCTCTCTCACACTCCATAATCACATACGCACCCTCCTCTCATATTCTTTTTTTTTTAATTGTCTTATTTTTGTTTTTTTCTTCCTTTGGTTTTAGTTGTTTTCCTATTTTTCTAAATTTTCTTTTCATGATTAAGTTTCTCTTTTTCATTTTTTATCTTGATTCCTTTTATCCATTTATATTTTGTTACTTTTGGATTTTTATTTTCTTTTCAATTTTAGAATTCTCTTTTTATTATTATTTTGTTTCTTTTGGATTTTATTTTGATTTTTGGTTGATGATATCTTAATAATTATGGAGGGATGATTGCAAGGTTGATTGAACTTTCAATGCTTCAAACTTGTTGATAAATGATCATTGGATCATTCTTGACACTTTGAGGCATTGATAGATTTCCCTTGGTTGATCATTTGAGACTCTTGATTAAAGATGAAACTGTTTCTTCTTTTCTTTTTGTATCGCATGGCTTTAGGAGAATGATTTACATATCATTTCTCTAGCATATTTTAACACAAATATTGCTATTGACCGGTCTCCCATAGTATGATCTCTACATAGATTGTGATATGATTACTTAACATAACGCTAAATTGGTTTCGATTCGAGAAAGCGATCATTCGATCAATAACCATTAACAACTGACTTCTAACATCTAAATTTACTTTCCGCCCTTTATTTTCTCGCTATTTACTTTCCGTCATTTCCTTTTTTCTTCTTTATACTTCATTACTCATTTATTATTCATGTCTTTATCAATATGTCATCCTTTTCTTCTTTGATTCTTCATCTGATGAAAACACAAAAACATGATAAAAATGATCAAACCCTAAAAGACATTAACTCAGGACTATGGTTAGTGTTAGAGAACACCATTCAAGGTCAAAATCTTCAGCAATTTGAACTTTAATTTGTTTCAGAGATTGCTCATGTATGTTATGCTACTTTACTTTTCTCAATTTTCTCATTCATCATGGACATTGCTCAATCGTGCTATAAATGTATGAATTTAAGATAAATTTAGGGTAAGAATATTACTCTATAGATAGATAGTATGAAATAGTAGAATTGGTGTACTTGAAAATTTGAATTGGAATTTAAATGAATAAAAAGAGGAAATCTTTGCATGACAGAGACAAATAGGTATACTACAAACTTTGATGAATATGAAATTATTCATTACTTGAGTAATGTATTTGTATTCCTAACTTGTTTGTCTAATACAACATATTGATGGAATAACATGTTTTTTAGCTAATAAATTTTTTTTGTCATATTAGGCTAACTATTTCAAAATTTAATATATGTTGTTATGTGTTTCATATGGCTTCAGGAAGATCACACACTGGTCGAAAGAGACAATGTTCTAACATTGATTCATATGTATTACCGTATAATGAACATAAATTGTGAAGTTTTAGGCATGAATGTTTCTATACTGAGATGGAAACTAGAACATAATTCAAGAAAATATGGTCGAGTTAGAATATCCAGGTGAATATTCAAATGTGGTACAAGAGATTAACGCACGAGGTTTGGGTATTTTGGAAAATCAACCAAATAATACCAACTATATTAAATAAGCTTCCAAACAGAAAATAGATTCCATAAAATTAAAGAGAATAAAATTTCGTACAATTTGAAAAAAAGAAAATCAAGAAAAGCTTTTAGAATGAAAATTTTATAATTAAATGAAAAATGAGGTGAAAAGAGTGAAATGAGAGTGCATAAAGTGCAAGAAAAGCCCAACAGAGCTTCATAAAAAAGCCAAATAAGCTTGGTCAGCAAATAAAAAGTTAAGCAGTCAACCAAAAATAAGCATAGTCAACGAGGGAATTAATCAAGGTCGTCTGATCATACTGGCAGCAGATCTGACGGTCCATAGAACGCACGCGTGATAGACATGCTTACATGTGATCATTTGCTATTTTGTCTCTTGCTTATTATGTCTTATCATACCATGTTGGATCAACCAGACTGCACCATATGGGGCAGATATAAAAGGAGAAAAAGATAAATTCTGCTATGGGCATGTGTCGTAATACTGTACAGTCTGAACTTTATCAATAAATTATTCATTAATTAATGCACACATTCATGAATTTTGATCTATTAAAAATTAATAAATCAAAAATTAAATATGCAAATTATATATCACCGACTCGATTTTTCGCGAGGAATCCAAATTTGCGTTCAATTTTAGCAAATGAGCTAGGAATTTTGAAGAATCAGGCGAAAACGTGAAAAACAAAGTACGTGAAGAATCGATCAATGCACATTCGTTACAATGTTTCATAAAAAGGCAATCACATATTCAGAATCATGACGAAAACCAATTATATTGATATATCCACATGCAATTAACAGTCAAGAATTGAAAAATCACCATTTTCAAGATTGTGTTTCATGCCAAAATAAGTGATACTTATGCCATAGGCAATGCATGGAAAGACAAAGAAAGCAAACTACAACCATCATTGGCATCAAGCATCCGACCAATGCCACCAGACTAATATTCAATATCCATTTATGATAAAATTAAAGCATACACTAATCAGAGATATCTTTGAGGGTGACTACCACATATGACCTAAAACTTGACACGGTTTGCTAGATTCAGCCTGTCACGTTTAAATTTGGGTAAAATATGGTGTCTATTTATCTTGTGATGATTAAACATCTACACAATCTAACCTGCTCATAGTCTCTGAAAACTTACGACAACTCTGATACCAATAATTATATTATAGATTAGTTTGATTGTATATTGGTTAGTTTAGGATGAGTATATAAAATATGCACAAATTGATTGATCAATTTTGAAAATCACTCTCATCAAAGAATAAAGAAGAAAGATGTAACTACCTGACAGTGAGGGCAATTGAAGGGATTAGCAGTGTCTCTATAAATGGTCTGCTGGATGGGAATGCCTTTGGGATCTCAGATCAGCGCATTAGGCAGGATGCCATTTCTTTCATACATTGGTACTCCAACCGCCATTTCTTCTTCTTTTCTTCCCATATTTTCTTTTTACAATTTGTAATTCAAAGTACAAACCCTAATACATATTCTAACTGCAAACACATTTCTTTTTCCTTGGGCTTTTCAGATTGACCTAATCACCGCCTATATGAAAAGTTCTACGATATTTTCAGTCACACTGATTTGTCATAAATATTGTCATCAAATCATACAATTTTTATTCAATTTGTCATAAATATTATCTTAAACTATCTTGCCTCAACTTATCAGAATGCTACTTAAAACCAAGCAACAAACACATCAAAACTACAAGAGAGAGCACCTATTGTGTTATAAACTGAATACTACAAAAACATATATAATGCATTAAAACACAAATAAAATGATAAATCTACTAGCTTAAAACAAGAGATAAGATTGTATAATAACTCACAAAGCGTGGGTTATCACACCCCCAAACTTGAACCATTACCTGTCCTCAAGTGATATGACAAATAACGACACAGAGACTACACCAACCAACAACCACCCTTACTATCAATCTTAATTCATATTTAACTTAAATTTCAACTTAGAGGACTAGTTACAAAATTTGGCACAACTTGGCTATGCTGCCAATCTAAAATGTGTGTGTGTGTGTGTGTGTGTGTGTGTGTGTGTGTGTGTGTGTGTGTGTGTGTGTGTGTGTTGTGTTGTGTTGCACTGACGTGACCAGTCACACCAATACTCTTCAGTTAAGATAGCTAGCGTAAATTCAACTTTGGTTGCCTCATCCTATGATCCATGAGGTTATCTTTCAGTTTTAGAAGGGGGGTTTAACTGCTCTATTATAAACTTTTTGCTCACTAAATACTTAGGATTACACATGAATTTATTATTATTCACAATTTTGCTAGATGCTTCATCTTTTCACCTGTCGGGATCTCACTTGTAATGAGTCTAACATGTTACTAATGGTAAGTATTTTTTACTAGCTGAAAAATATTTTAGCATAATTTACTTCAATTTTTATTTAAAAGATATTTAAATAATATAGTATTAGATAAATAAATAAACTTTTATTTTTCACTTGTCGACTAGTAAAAAAATATGTTGTTCTATTTATACTTTATACAAATGTATTATAATTTATATCTTTGTTCAAATTTTTATTTAGATGACATAAACATGAAACACACTCTTAATCAATACCATTGTTATTTATTTTTACGCTTAATGCCCTTATTAGTCCCTTACCTGTTATTTTGAACAATGTTTAATAAAGTGGAGTTTTATCATTCAACATTCAATTATAATTCTGTTTTACAAAATAATGCCAAAATTAATTAATTGGTGCAACTAACTAATGTAACTAAATAATGCCAAAATATTCATATAACATTCATAAAATATTCAAGATTCAGTAGTGCAAGTTTGAACTGATATGATCAGCTTTTACATAACACAATAATGAACACAACATAAAACATAACATTGACAACAATAAACTTCCAACTTTTACAACAACTTGAATACTAAAACCAAGAACACAACATAGAACAAAAATTGAAAAAATGTGCGTTATTGAAAAAATGTTATTGAAAAAATGTACACGATTTAGGTTTTAATTTGGGGATTTTATGGAACTATTCGCGTTAGGTTTCAATTTGAGGGTAAACTAAATGTGTGTTGTGTGTTTCAGCGTCAACGAATAAGAAAGTGTTGAATAAACATTTCACCTCAACTGACACGTCATAGGAACTAACACCGTTTAGCAAAATTTGACCAAAATTACTAATTTGAATCTGTTTGACAACGCAAGGGACCAACTTGGACGTTTTAAAAGAAAGAGGACCAAAATGGACCCATAGGTATAGGTAAGGGACTAAAAAGGGTATTAAGCCTTATTTTTAATTCATTGATCAATGATTTTTTTTTATTCGTTCTCCCTAAAAAAAATAGGGTTTCATTTTCCTTATATCCTAACTTCTCCTTCAAAGTTATGGCAAAGAAAATATTGCGATCAAATCTTTTGGATTCCTAATTTCTAAGATCCTACCTCAAGATTCATATCAAGAAAGAATAAAAAAAATACAACTTTCTTGCTTAAAAAATTAAGTTTGAATTTCAACTTCACTTCTTCCTCTATTCTATTCTTTTCTAAATGGCTTCAACCAATGGTTCCCCTCTACAAGTATGACATATTGTTACAGAAGAGCTGAGCTAGACAAGTTTAGCACTTCAACTCTCAAGTAAGTATGTGAGAGATAGGAGTGAATCAAAAAATGAATTTGAAATTGTGTACATGAGTTCTTCGTGCATATTATTTATATAGTGAGCCCGTTATAACAACCTGCTATTTTCTAGGCATATGATGCAGAGAGCCGTTGGATGCATCTGGGACTTAGATAACATGTATTCTTCCGTAGGGTAGTTCTCGTGTGTTGCAAATCCTCTAGAAGATTTAAAACTCCTTATGAGTGGTCGATCAATGACCATTATGATCGGCGCGAACTATTGCGCTCTAAACTCTTGTTTTTATATGGTAGTGCAAGGGTTTGTTGTATCTTCTTCATTTGTCGGTCATTCTTTTTAACTACTTTGGAAAGTCAAGAGAAAGTGTTACAATTTCTTAGGAATTCACACCTTTAACACCCCATGCTTCAAATCTTTTTTTGGAAGTATAATAATAACTACTGTTGAGAGCTAAAGCACTTGAGTGTTGTGTGTAAGTGACTTGGAGCAGTGATATGGACTGTTATATCGTCACATGATTTTTGAAGAGTCAGTTTCTCATTATTTTTTTGGTGTCTTTCCTGTTTTGTTGTCATTTACTTCGATATGATATTTCCCTCATAGCAATTGGAAAACTCATATTCGTCATGAGTCTGAAGTCAAAAGACGACGTTTATGCATGTTGGGTAAATCTTGTCTAGTATTCAACTGTTTATATTTTTACTTGCAAGGGTATTCTTGATAGAGCCTTTCTGGAGGTTGGCCAATCTTTAAATTGGGGTGTCTTGACCCATGATGAAAATGAAATAATCTACAACGATTATGGTGATTGTGTCTTCCATTTCTATGAGTGTGTTTTCTTAATCCTAAATCCTACATTTCCCTTTAATGGCTTCAAAATGGAAGTCCTTAAACATATGACAATTTCCAGTCGCTCGAAGGCTCATGCAATAGTATACACGATTGAAGATTGAGTGGAGGGTAAATGCATCGAATTATTCCCCAAGTACTTGAGCGAATGTTATTTCCTTATGGGAAATGGGTTGTATATCTATAAAGGGGGAGACCTTTTAGATAAAGAGTTGTATCTGAAGAAATGATTGGTGATTTTTGTCAAGGATCTAGGTTATCCCGGGGGCATTATTCCCTAGGATGAAAATTCTAAAAATGCTTGAAACGCTTCATCGACACCCGCCTAGGGATGGATGCTCGTACCAAGGAAGAAAAGAATATTATTTTTGGTATGTCCCAGATGCCCTTGACTTTTTGTTACCAGGTCATTTGCTTGCAGTGTGCCAACTTTGTTAATGATTGTTTGCAAATTTGATGAAGTATGAGAAGGCGCTATGCCTTTTAAAGCGGAGAATCTGGTCAGTGCAAACAACAGTGGGGCTTTCAGATACTTCAAGGAGGTTCAATGTTTCTCCACCCCTAGATTCCTCTAGGAATGTTTTTGCTTCAAATGCTTCCCGACAACCATTATGCATTTAGGTTCATTTGGCTTCCGCATAATTGATTGGGTCAGGTCTCCATCCTTTCTAAAGAAAATTGGTCTCTCCACTAAAGGAATTTTTCTCCTACTTGTCTAACCTAGTCAGTCATGCTCTTAAGCAAGAACTGGTAACTTTGGTGTGTTATACTCGTCATGCATCTACTGATCTGACAATTGGCACTATTCCTAATTTGCACTTTTTTTAGGTCATGGGTGCATAATATTCTCACTCTTAGGTTATGGACGCTATTAGCATAAACATGTCTCTATAAAATGATCAAGTTTTATATATTTTTTTCTCGTACGCATAAAAAAATTATACTTTTTAAAAATTTTCATAAATTATTCTACAAGTAATTTTAGTTTTCTAATTAAAAGATATTTAACTATCAAAAAAATGTTTTAGTTAATGTAGAAAATGTAATTTATATTGATAAAAGAGACTCATCAATTTAAGATAAGTATAGATTTTTTTAAAATAAATTTATAGTAAATAAAAAGTGAGTATATTATAATTTTGTTGCATATGAATAAAAAAGTTTTAATTGATAAAGAAAATATAATTTATATTGATAAAAGAGACTCATCAATTTAAGTATAGATTTTTGTAAAATAAATTGATAATGATTAAAAAGTGAGTATATTATAATTTTGTTGCATATGAATAAAAAAATAAAAAAGTTTGAATTGATAAAGAAAATATAATTTATATTGATAAAAAGATGAGTTTAGAGACTTATTTAGGTAATTGAAGAGGATAGTTATATAAATGTGTGAATAAGAAATAATTGTTTAAAGATTTATTAAGCTAATTGAAGAGAAATGGCAGAAAATAAATGTTCCATTGCCGGGAATCGAACCCGGGTCTCCTGGGTGAAAGCCAGATATCCTAACCGCTGGACGACAATGGAATTGATGGTGAGTTTTTTAATTAGCTGGAATACAACGGAAAACTTTACCGTGTGATGGCATAAAAAACTCGGAAAAAGGGATGATGAAATGCGGTGAGCGTGGATCGAACACGCGACCTTCAGATCTTCAGTCTGACGCTCTCCCAACTGAGCTATCCCCGCTGATAGATGTTTGTTCTCTCGCAGTTTAGTACTCTCTTTATTTACACCACTACTCATGCCTTTCCATCAAATATACCAGAACTCTGTTTTTCTTTCTTCCTTGTAATAACAATAAAGCCTATTTATTTTACTTCAATTCTAAACACTACTTTTTTTTCATCTTTCTTTCTTTAATATATTTTCTGATTTTTCAACCCATTTTTTACTTGCTCAAAAATCATGCATTGAGATAATTCAATATTAATAAAATATTTATAGTTTTACTATTTTTACCTAGCTCAAAATCATTAATTCAATATTTATACTTTAACTATTTTTTACTAGCTCAAAAATCATCCAGTGGAATAATTCAATATTAATAAGATATTAATATTTTAGCTATTTTTTACTAGCTCAAAATTATTTTATTATAATTTACTTCAATTTTTATTTAAAAGATATTTAAATAAGTTAGTTTTAGATAAACAAATAAATTTGTATTTTTTTACTTGTTGATTAATAAAAAAAACATTTTGTTCTATTTATGATTTATATAAATGTATTCTTATTTATATCTTTCTTCAGACTTTTATTTTGAAGACATCAACATGAAACACAATTTTAATATTGAATATTGTAGTTATTTATTTTTAATGAATTGATTAATGTTTTTTTTTTTTGATTTATTCTCTCTAAGAAATACTTCTTATTTGATATAGCAAACTATCAAGGCTACGGGTAATACCACTTTGTTTAAGGTCGATGTCTGTTTGCGGTAGAACGAAGGTAGCATGCCCTTTCTGAAAAAGGATTGGACGGAGATTCCGAAGGACAAAATAGTTTGTATTTGTTCAAGGATTGTAATAGAAGTGGATTGACTTTATTTGTGACGTGTATCACACTAAAGTCTATGACATATGATCGAATGCTTCGTAAGATCGACCCAAGACGGGACGTATAAAAAACACTCTAGACAAGGTAAGGGGAGACTCTCGCTTATCATTTCCCATATACTTAAGGTTCATGGCGCACGATACTCATCATATCTATTAAGTATTTTATTTGTTTGAGGCAGTCATCAGACCTTTGGATGACCAATTGTCATGAACGTTTTCAATCATCTCTTATGCAATGATCTTTAGTGGAGGAATACATTCATCAATAATTATTTTTCCTCTTCATAGTTATTCATTAATGGTGGCAGAAGAAAAACAAAAGCAATGTCCACGAACATGGACTTTTTTGCACTCATTACTTTTCGAATCTTTGAAACATTTGGGAAGCTTTACATGTACTCTTTTACTAGTCTTGGATAAAAGGAACCAAAATTAACCACAAACTTCACGACCTGTGCGTCATTAAGCATCTTCATTAATTCATATCATCTTTTGGCTTCTTCAGATAACTCCCTTTAAGGGGTTATACATCTATGGAAGACATACTTCCATTTTAGAACACTCTCCTCAGAATGGAATGAGACATTTTCTAGTGGAACAATATAGTCATTTTATAGCATCTTATTTCCAACCACAACTCTCTTACTTCTTTTAGCAACATGTACCAAAATGTCATATGTAATGTCTATAACATCCTCTTTGAAAACATGCTCCTCAAGAACTTTATTTCTTTTTACTAAAACATTCTTCTTTTCTGCAATGATATTTTTCTTTACTACAACCTTTTTTCCTTTTCAGCAGATTTCTTCTTCTTCAAAATTTTTGTCTTTTTCTTTGTACTTCTTTTCTTTTTTGCTTGATACAACACACTTTTTTGTGTTGGTGGTCTTTTTGGGCTTTATAGCTGATATTTTCTTCACAACTGATCTCTTGCACTTTTTAGGAGTCTCTTGAACAACCACAACTTCTTCGGTAGCAAGAATATCACCTTAGAAATTATCAATGACAGTCTCATTGTCATTTACATCGGAAGCAACATTATCCCGATCATTAACACATATAGATTCTTCATACTCAATTGGACCTTCAGGAAATTCATTAATATCCTTTTCCATATTATTTTGAAAGCTTGTAACAGTATGTGTATCAGTCTCCAAAATATTTTTTGATTTCATCTCAACCTGCTCAGTGAAACCTCCAATGTCATTGACATATTTAATCACATCCTTACCAAAATCATCCTTACTTACTTCAATATCATCAACAACCATGTTGTCTTCTTCCTTATCTTCCACACTTCCTTCATCATCTTCTGCAACTTCTTCTGATACATTTTCATTAGCATCTTCTTCTGAGACATTTTGCTCAGTTTGATAAATTTCATCCTCATTGTTACTAACAACTTCAACTTGTTCACCTTTTCCATGCTAGTCTTGGATTAAAGGGACCAACATTTACCACACTCTTCAAGACACTCGTAGTCAAAGTGGTGGCGACATTCACAATTTTAACTACCTTGGATGCAGAAGTAGAAATTCAGTAGACAAGATAGAAGTTGGGGCTGGGGCAGAATTAGTGGCCGCCGGAGGAGGCACCTCAACTTGAATTACTTGAGCATTTGTGAGGTTATATAAAAACTTCATCTTGTTCACCTTTTCAATGATATCTGCAAAAAGAAATCACACATGTAAAAAATGTGAGGACTCTGTTCTCACCAAAAATATTTTTCCTCTCCTCTTGGCTGGCCGCACTCACAGTGGCGTAAGTATCAATTCACCTTTTTCTCACCTTAGTAGGATGGAGCTTTATGGGGTCAAACCCTTCCTCATAATTGAGTTCGTCAAACTAAGATCGTAATTCCTCATTCATTTCCACCTATTCCAAAGAAAGAAATCCCAATTTGATAAAGTAAGAATGGGCGTCCCTTTTAGATCATTATTTTAGGTATAAACTCCATTATAAGCGAGGAGAATAGGTAGGGATGTAGCAAAAAAAGAAATGGGTTATGGGTGTAAGGGTATTTGCTAGCAAGAAACACCCTAGGAAATCTCCCTAGTCCAAAATAAAGGGATCGAACCAAGGATTGAGTATATGGAAGCTAAATGAGCCCCTGATTGCATAATTTTTCTTGGGAGGTTCCCCTTAGATGGAATATATCAAGGAATAATCCAAGGGAAGGTTTCCAAGATTTATGTTCGACACATAGCTCAAATACCCTAATGGACGCCCAGGAACCCGGATGAAGCTGGGTAAGGGAAATTTTAAATACTTCAAGATGGCTACTTCAAAGTCAGAAAAATGCAGCTGAAATCTTATTCATGTGAGAAGACACTCATAGAGCGGGATCACGTAATTGTCAAAATAACTACATATCTTCTTTTCCAGTCCCACTAGAAGAACCGACCATTCTAGAGGATCATCGACCATACTTCCAACAGTAGTTATAATAGCCTCAATGCTCAGAAGAGATAGAGTGCCCATTACTTTTGTGTCCACCCAATCAAGCTTCTATGCGTCTGACTAACTTCGAATTTCCAAGTGGGTATTCACCTCAACATCGTTGGTTCATAGTTATCAACTCTTCTACGAAGATAGATTTTATCCTCGGTGTGTTCTCTCCTCTATCGATTGTCTATTATCTCACATTCAGATAAGAGGCGAGGGGGCATAAGGACATCGACGCAATGAACTTTTCCGCCAACATTTGATGAACAAGCTTCTAATAAGCTGAATGAAGAAGTTTTTTCCTTAAAGGAATTCCCAGATACCCTTTTGAGTCAAAATTGTCAAATAAAGGTATAGTTTCTGCTTCCAGTCGCTTATTGTCATACCCTAATTTTTACCCCAAAGATTCCACTTATCATATCATTTCCATCTCATCAAGATCACAAGCATGGCATCCTCATAACCCTTACCTCTTTGGGTTTTCCTTTGTGGGAGATCTGCAAACACCCTTTATGTTTTCTTGTTATCCTTTTGCTTGTTTACATTGTAACATCACTAACCTTATCCAAAATACAAAAATATATGTTGTTTCTTATTTCTCGTTGTACAAGGTAGGGACTTGCAATCAAGGGATCAAACTTGGTTTCTAAATTAGGGTTTTTATTCCCAAAGGCAAGATTTTGGTCAACAACTGATCCACAAGAGCTTTCACTTAAAGGCATGGTCTATAATCTTAGATCATATTCATGTCAAGATTCATTTAACATTATTGGATCAAGAGCATTTCAATTTTGGTGCATGATTTAAAAGTTGATTCAAGTAGGATTCATGTATTTATTTCCATGCCACCTTCATCCAATTTTCAAGCAATCATCCAAGATTATTCAAATAGGCAAGCAAGTTTCCTTCATGTGGTGTTCAAGTGTTCATCAATGGGAGTTTGGATGCAATAAATGGAGAGAAACCTCAAGTTGGCACATGTTTTGTTGGTCTAAAATCAAGTATGGCATATCGCTTGGTTCAAACACCTTAACTTTCTCATTTTTCAACATTTTTGGAATCTTCTTTGAGCCAAGTGTCACATTTGAACCCCTCTGCAACTTTGTTTCAAGGGTTAAACATCAATTTAATTTAAGCAATTTTGGGATTTTCTTAGCTGCCCATGTGTGCAAAAAAGCAGGCCCAAGACCTAGTCGACCTAATGTTTGGCCTAATATTTTAGGTCACGACCCCAATTTAAATCAATTCCATTTTCAATCCAAGCATCATTTTCATGTGATTATTTTTTCATCTGATTCTTTGCAATGTGGAGAACATTTGGCACAAAGAAAATCTCAAAATGCACGAGTGAATTTTGTTTGGCCTAGCTTCAAACATGGTACCTTGAGCTTTACTTCTTGTGTATATTTCAGGTCACGAAACGCATGCCAGATCTCAATTTGAGACCACATATACATGTGTAACCTTTTTGGAAAAACAAAACGCATCTGAGCAAACACAAAACGACTTGTTTCAATTGCCAATTCACACATTTCATGCCTCATGTTCACACGGTTGCAAGTCAAGAAATTCCAACTCCCTTCACACGAGTTTCATATCCAAACCACCTGGGTGAGCTCACCATTTCATTTCCTGTAAATAAAGGGTTGATTTTCCTTCATTTCCAAGATTTGAATGGCAAAGAAACTCTGAAATCATTTGAGCCTGATACCTCCAAAAACTAGAAATCCATTTCTCAGTTCAAGCTTGTTTTGCTTCGTTTCTTCTCCTATAATCACTCATTGGTGTAACGCCCATTTTAATTATCTCGTTTTTCCAGTGTTATTCCATTTTTCAGCGTGCGTTGTATGGAAAGTTGTTGAGGAAATAAAGAGCATAGTATTAATATTATATAATCGATAATGATAATAATTAATAATTAATATTAATGTTGATATTATTATTATTATTAATATTAATATTATGAGGTTTTAATATTAATTTGGAATTAAGAAATGAGGAAATATTATTATTGGAATTATTGGAATTAAAAAGAGGATTTTTGGGGTATTAAGGGCAATAGTGGCATTTGGAAGAATTAGAAAGAGGAGAAACACGATCGTGAGAGGAAGAGGAAGAAGAACACGGTCTAGCAAGTGAAGAGCAAGCTTGAGAGACGATCAAGAGGAAGGAGAAGGTCTAAGCTACCAGATTTTGGAAGTTCTACTTCGATCAAAGCTGCGTATTTGAGGTAAGGGGGGGGGGGGGGGGGAAGAATCGGTTAAATTTCGGTAATGCATGAATAATTGGTAGAAGGGGATTTCCCTAACCCCATAGGCTTTTGATGAGTCGAATTGATATGTTGTTGTGATTTTGATTGTTGTTGAAATGATTCATCCATTGCATGTAGATGTTGGGTTGATTTGGGGTTTCCGGTAGGTTACCGTTTTAAGCCGGAAGTTGATTAATTGAGTAGAGCTGAAGTTTTATCGGATGGAATGGAGAATAGATTTTGGAGTTTAGTCTTAGGATGTTGGTTAGTCCTGTTAGAAGTTGATTTTGGTAAATCGGGGGAGTTCGGAGAGAATGGTTGATTCTGATCAGTGAGATTTTTCTGAAATCGCAGGCGTTCGCCAACATTCGCTGGGAGAATAAGGGGGCGAGCCTTCCCCAGGCTTCGTCGGGCGAACTGGGCAGTGAGTGCTGCCAGTAGCCACTGTCTGGCTTCGCCAGGTGGTTTGCTGGGCGAGCTCGAGCGAGTATTTGTTGCGGGGTTTCTCCAGGCAAATGTGCCAGCGAGCCCGACAACAGTTTGTGTTTTGTTGTTGTTCTGTTTTGATTCCTTTGTGGTTTTGGACCCTTGTTGGTCATGTTTGATGATGAGCTTGTTAGTGAGCTGAGGTGAGCGTATGTGTGGTGTCGGAACGTGAATTTCGTGACATTCGTGTGAGTATGATATTTGAATTGGTGTATGTTATGGTACATGTATGTGGTGATGTGTGGAATATATGCATATAAATATAAGTATATGTGATATATGATGAAATGGATTAGTAGGATCGTGTGCACCGTGGGTGCTTGTATTTGTTGTGTGCATTGGTGTCTTGCATAGCATGTGGACGAGTTGAATCATGTCTCGGATGGAGTGTAAGTGATTCACTCGTGCTCCAAATGGGGAGCGTGGACGGGATGGAATCATGTCTCGAATGGAGCGTAAGTGATTCCCCCCGTGCTCCAGATGGGGAGCGTGGTAGGGATAGATCATGTCTCGGATGAAGCGTAAGCGATCTATCCTGAGATTGATTATATGGGCTCAGGAGGAGCGTGGTAGGGATTGATCATGTCTCGGATGGAGCGTAAGTGATCTATCCTAAGTTTGAGTCGGTACCGCATATCATTGTGTCGAGTTGCATGTGTTTCCTTGTTATGTGTGTTGTGTTGGCGTGGGACAGTAGGTCCGGATTTGATGTATGTGAAATGATGTTTATATGTTTCTGCCGTCATTCATGTACATTATTACCGTTATATTTTTTATCGTGATTTCTCACCCCTCGTTGTTGTTGTTGTGGTCTGTGCTTCTTCAGAAGTACAGACAATCCAGGTGCGTAGCTAGCTTGGATTGTGGCGAGTCGAGTCGTAGGGATGCTCTGATACGTAACACGGGGCTTTTGGGAGTTATTTATCTGTTTGATGATTATGTTTGACTCCGTGTCGTATCATGTTTTGTTGGATCTGTTGATATGTATATGTTTGTCTATTTTGGGCAGATGGCCGAATTAATGTGGATGATGTTTATGTATATATGTTTACGTGATAAAAAAATTTTCCGCTGCATTATTGTTGAAAATTATTTGAAAGAAATGTTTTGTGGAATTTTTGCGAAAAGTGACATCCCGTTTTGGGGAGAACTCTGATAATTGTTTGATGGAAGTGTCTTATTTTAATTTTGGGAATCGGGGTGTTACAATTGGCACATTCTGAAGCTAACTAGACCATTGTTGTGCTTTGAAGCTTCCTGAATCAGGCTCTCCATTTCCACCATTATTGACCTCTGAAGCTTTAACTGAAAAGGTAGCTACGAGTAACATTCTTGAGCAAACAAGTTATCAATCTCTTCGTCTTGTTCCACAGTTCAAAAGCCCTATATTACCTTGAATTTATATTATGTATCCATCATTTAATGTTACTTTGGAAAACTAGGGTTGTTCGTGTTCTTAATCAAATTCTCTTTGCGCAAAGTCATTAATCAATAACTCTGATGCAAAGAGACATGAACGATGATGTGTTAGGAAGCTGAATCGATGATTGATTCACACTGAAAACACGAGTTCATAGAGTTTGCAAAAATCAACCTAAGGTTGAAGATGAAGCTTTTTTGAATAAACTAGCCGTTGGCCATTTTCAAATATTTTTTAGTTTATTTTCATTTTATTTTCTATTTTCTTTTCTGATTTAATTTTGAATCATTTTTAATGCTTTTTGACTACAATTATTTTTTCATTATTTCATAAAAATATTCTCTATCACATTTTTTTCATAATTTTTAAAAATCATTTTGCATTTAATTGATTTTTCTTTCATTTTTCATTTAATTTTCATTTTGCATTTTATTGATTTTTCTTTCATTTTTCATTTAATTTTCATTTTGTATTTTATTTTTTAATCATTTTGAGACATTTTTGACTCCATCTTTTGAGATCTCATTTCTCATAATATTCTTGACTTTTCATAATTTTCTCAACCATTTATTTGATGTTTTGATGCTTATTTGGAATTTTCCTTTTAATTTCCATTATAAATCATTTTAAATTCTCTTTTATTTTGATTTTTGTTCAAATTTTGGAATGTCTTGATATGGCCTCTTGATAATTGTTTGGTTAAACATATTTTCAATATCTCAAGTCCTTGGTTGATGATCCAATGGTTGATTGAATCTTCTTTGGTTCAAACATGTTAATGGATGATCATTTGATCACCTGTGGCACTTTGCATCAGAGATAAGTTATCCCCTGGTAATCATGTGTTGAGTTTTTTGATTTGTTGATAGATGATCCCCATGTGATTGCTTGAGTTCTTATTTTGTCTCCTCTCATCTCTTTCTCTTCTTCTTCTTCTTCTTCTTCTTCTTTTATTTGACTATTGTGTTTCGTGTTTTAGGAGACTAACTTCATGTTACTTCTCTAGCATGCTTAACACATAAATTGTTATTGACTGACCTCAAATAGGTGTGAATTCTATATAAGTCCTCTTACGATTGCTTAACATAGCGCTAAATTATTCCGACTCGATTAAAATCTCATTAACACTAACATTGACATATGAATTGTGCTAACATCTAACATTTATTTTATGCTTTTTACAATTATGTCATTTACTTTTATGCTTTTACTTTTATATATCATTTTACATTCATTCTCATTTATGTTATATTTGTAATTTTTTCTTTTTATTGCTTTCTTATCTTAAAAGAACAAAAAACATGATAAAATGGCTAAAACTCTAAAAGTTGTAATTTGACATCTTGGACTTTGTGTTATTATCCATTGCTTGAGTAGTATTGTGGACCTTGAATATTAGGACATAGTATTTCTCTCTGCTTGGAGTGGTATCTGAGACCTTATGATTCATCTTAGACATTGTTCTGGGCTGGGCCCATCCGTCGGGCAGGCCCAACCCAACGCTATTTGGGGAAGGCCCAAATCGCTCAGTTTCGGACACAATTTCCCTCGTCGGGCAGACACTCCCTCCGTCGGGCAGAACAACGTGTCTTGCTCACGTTCTTCACGTGCTCCCCTCCGCGGGGACACGTCATCAACCAACTACCCACCTCTGAAAGAGCTTGTCAGCCCACCTTCCAGAGATCACAGAACGATTGAACTAGGGTGAAGACCACGTGCTGGTCTTCACTATGCCACGTAAACCCTAGCAGTCACCTGGGTTGGGCCTGGCCATCCAGCCCAACACAAGTGACCGTTGGCCCTACGATGGGGTCTCTATATAAATACCCTCTTTCACTAGAGGGTCAGGTATTCAATTCTTAACCTCTTCTCTATATTTGCTCTTGCTCTGGTCCATTATTCACTTTGGCATTAGAGTGTCTTGCAGGTACACCCCTGTCATACCCCAAAATTTACCCTTAGATCATTAGGTTCATTTCGCATTTCATTTCATTCTGCATTGCATTTTAACTAACTGCTAACCGGCTTACCCAGTCTGTTGGTTTTGCAGGAAAATCACACTGTGCGTGTTTCAATTTATGAAGGGCAAAAAGGGTCATTAATTTACAAGCTGCTGACAATTTATGAGGCGAAGTCATCATCAGGAGTGCCTCAAACGATTAGGGTTTCCATCTCCGAGTCATGCGACTTCATTTGAGAATGGGCTGAATTTTTGACGTCAGATTCCTCTCGACACAATACGTTTTTGTTCAAGAACCAGAGGTAGTCGTCAGTTAGGTTTTGAAGTGTTGTTTGATTCATAAATCATATGGAGCTAAGTGCATTGAGATATATGTGAATTCGGGTTGAATCGGCTGCAAGGAATTTATTCTGACATATGCACATTTTCTTGTTTGTTTCTACTGATTACCAGTCAATTTTAGAGGAGCGATGGAATTTCGGTTTGCATTGAGTTTATAATAAATATTCAATTGGTTTGATCGCAAGCTTTAGTTGAATCGACTCAGGTTACAAAGTCAGCTTATTCAAGACGCAGTCGGGATTTTAGATGTAGAGGAAAGTTTGTTTTTACCGTTAAAGTGGATTCTCTGTTTATCTGTTCAGGACCATATTCACCGATTTTATTATTGAGTATGATTTAATTTGCAAAAGGGTTTGTTTGAACTCAGGAGTTACGTCGGATGAAGTTTAATTCTAAGTGGTGCGAGATGTTTAGCTGGCGAATACGGACGTTGGAACGCTAAATTTTTAGTCAGAGGAATGTGGTTAGAGGAAATTTCATGTTATTAAAAATTGGACTTCTCTGTTTATCTGGTCAAAGGCAATATTCACCAATCTTCATTATCGAATACGGATTAATTGTCAGGGGTTAGTTTTGAACTCAGAAGTTACGTTGGAATTTAAAGTCTCAATTCAAAGATTAAAAATTCTAAAGTTTTAAAATTAACATTTTTTAATAAATCTAATAAAATTAATTTAGTTATTAGTTTATTGATTTTCTAATTAAAACTTTGTAAGGATTAAATTCCAATTTTTAGAAAAAGTAGTTTAAAACCAATCAAAAATTTAACTTTTAAAAATTAAAACCTTTTAGAAATTACTGATTTATTAATAAACTTTCCCCTTTCAATTAAGACTAATTTTCAAATTAATATGCTTTCCGTATTTCAATACCGTCACTTGTTTAATTTTTCATTATGTTTATTTACTGTAATTTCCCCTCCGAAGGATTAGGTCTAGCCGTTTGACCGCCAGGTCATTAGTCCTTACCTTTGAACCTTTCACGTTCCAAACCCTAATTGCATAGGCGTCCCGCCGTGGACCCAACTACCCTTTACCCTAGCATTAGGATAAGGAGTCGCCGCACTCCGTTTTAGGTTTCCCGCCGCGGAATACCTACCTTACCCTTTTTAAATTCAATTCAATTTCAACGTAGAAATAAGAGTTGTCGCACTCCATGTAAATTCTTCCTTAGGAATGTTTGCATCTCCATTGAAACCTTGACCACCGTCAAGAAGTTTCTTTTCCTCCCTTTCGAGGGGAACTACGATTACTCTAATTCCATCCCCAACCCGGGTGTGCATTTATTTTGCACTTTCTTTCAAGAAGAGCCTTTACAATGCCTTTGTAAATATGCGACGGTTCTCGTTCGAGAAGCCTATCAATCAATACATTTTACAATCGGTATGCGACTGTTCTCGTCCGAGAAGCCTATCATATCAATACATTTTACAATTCGTATGCGACTGTTCTCGTCTGAGAAGCCTATCATATAATTACATTACAACAATCGGTAAGAGGCAATTCTCATCCGAGAAGCTTATCATAACATCTTTACAACTGACAAGCGATAATTCTCGTCCGAGAATCTTATCATTACATCTTTACAACTGACAAGCGATAATTCTCGTCCGAGAAGCCTATCATATCATTACATTACAATAATCGGTAAGCGACAATTCTCGTCTAAGAAGCTTATCATTACACCTTTACAACTGACAAGCGATAGTTCTCATACAAGAAGCTTATCATTACATTTTACAACAACCGATCAGCGACCATTCTCGTCCGAGAAGCTTATCATTACACCTTTACAACTGACAAGCGACAATTCTCGTCCGAGAAGCTTATCATTACATCTTTACAACTGACAAGCGACAATTCTTGTCTAAGAAGCTTATCGTTACATCTTTACAAGCGACAATTCTTGTCCAAGAAGCTTATCATTACATTTTACAGCGGTATGCGACAATTCTCGTCCGAGAAGCTTATCATTATATTTTACAATGTCGGTCAACGATTGTTCTCACCCGAGAAGCTTACCATTATATCATTACATCTTTCAACCGACAAATGATAGTTCTCACCTGGGAGGCCTATCGTTATATCATTACATCACTGCCTTATCATTATATCTTTATCCCCTATAAGCGGCATTTCTCACCCGAGAAGCTTATCATTTCCTCCTTGCAAATAAGCGGCATTTCTCGCCTGAGAAGCTTATCCTATCTTCATCATGACTAGCAGCAAGTGGCCATCTCCATCGAGAAGCTGGTTTCCATTGCCCTTTTCATCCTGAAGCGGAGGGAGGTTTTTGCCCTTTAGTAAAAGAAGAAACTGAGACCTATTCAGGGAACACCAGACCTTGAAGCGTGGGGAGTTTTATTTTACCCTTTAGTAAAAGAAGAAATTGAGACCTATTCAGGGCACCAGATCCTGAAGTGTGGGGAGGTTTATTTTACCCTTTAGTAAAAGAAGAAACCGAGACCTATTCAGAGCACCAGATCTTGAAGCGCGGGGAGGTTTATTTTACCCTTTAGTAAAAGAAGAAACTGAGACCTATTCAGGGAACACCAGGCCTTGGAGCGTGGGGAAGTTTATTTTACCCTTTAGTAAAAGAAGAAACTGAGACCTATTCAGGGAACACCAAGCCTTGAAGCGCGGGGAAGTTTATTTTACCCTTTAGTAAAAGAAGAAACTGAGAACTATTCAGGGAACACCAGACCTTGAAACGTGGGGAGGTTTATTTTACCCTTTAGTAAAATAAGAAACTGAGACCTATTCAAAGCGCACAAACTTTGAAGTGTGAGGAAGTTTATTTACCCTTTATAAATGAATCATTTAGTTAAAGAAGAAGCTTGATCATATTTTAATCATGGAAGTTTATTTTCATCAGATGAGCAATAGTCCCTCCAGAGGAGCTTATTAATCATTTCATCCCTTATCCCCAGATAAGCGACAATATCTTTATTTGAGAGCTTATCCATCTTAACATATAAGTCTCTTCCAACGATAAGTGGCAGTTCTCTCTTGAGAAACTTATCAGGGCAGTCCCCCTTAAAGTCCATTTATTGTGGCATACAACAGGTTTCTACCCTGTATATTTTCTAATGAATCCTGAAGATCTTGTTTCCAGAAGCTCGAATGTTATTCTTACTTAATGCTCCAGCATTCTGTCTACTTGATCCTACCCTAGAGTATCAGCCGGTCATGCCTGAACCTGTTAAACAGTTACTCTTGGATATTCCTCAGTGGAGGCCATCTTGTCGGTGCCATCTCCATTGAGGATCCTATTCTTACCGTTCGTTCTAAAGTGACAACTAGTCATGTTTGCGCCAGTTGGTCCGTCATTTTATAATTCCCCTAGTGCATTGTATTCCCCAGTGTGGTTTGTTCGTTGCGTCTGTCCCCTGCGTCGTCGCGTCGTCTGCATCCTTGCATTTATCATTCCCATCATATGCATTATACTAGAATCATGGCATTGTTCGCATCATAGTTCGTTCCATTTTGTACATAGCATTGCATCTCACTGCATCTAAGGGCAAAATTTCTGGCTATCTGTATTTAAATCCCTTTCGCCATGATTTCTCGAGCCTTTGTCGCTCAAATCATCCGGTGAAGCTATTTAAATAGGGGCAACTGTCATACCCCAAATTTTACCCTTAGATCATTAGGTTCATTTCGCATTTCATTTCATTCTGCATTGCATTTTAACTAACCGCTAACCGGTTTGCCCAGTCGGTTGGTTTTGCAGGAAAATCACACTGCGCGTTTCAATTTATGAAGGGCAAAAAGGGTCATTATTTTACAGGCTGCTGACAATTTATGAAGCGAAGAAGTCATCAGGAGTGCCTCAAACAATTAGGGTTTCCATCTCCAAGTCATGTGACTTCATTTGAGAATGGGCTGAATTTTTGACCTCAGATTCCTCTCGACACAGTACGTTTTTGTTCAAGAACCAGAGGTAGTCATCAGTTGGGTTTTGAAGTGCTGTTTGATTCATAAATCATATGAAGCTGATTGCGTTGAGATATAAGTGAATTCAGGTTGAATCGGCTGCAAGGAATTTATTCTGACATATGCATGTTTTCCTGTTTGTTTCTACTGATTACCTGTCAATTTTAGAGGAACGGTGGAATTTCAGTTCGCATTGAGTTTATAATAAATATTCAATTGGTTTGATTGCAAGCTTTAGTTGAATCGACCTAGGTTACAAAGTCAGATTATTCAAGACGCAGTCGGGATTTTAGATGCAGAGGAAAGTTCATTTTTACCATTAAAATGGATTCTCTGTTTATCTGTTCAGGACCATATTCACCGGTTTTATTATTGAGAACAATTTAATTTGAAAAAGGGTTTGTTTGAACTCAGGAGTTACGTCGAATGAAGTTTAATTCTAAGTGGTGCGAGATGTTCAGCTGGCGAATGCGGACGTTGGAACGCTAAATTTTTAGTCAGAGGAATGTGGTCAGAGGAAAATTCATGTTATTAAAAATTGGACTTCTCTATTTATCTGGTCAAAGGCAATATTCACCAATTTTCATTATCGAATACGGATTAATCGTCAGGGGTTAATTTTGAACTCAGAATTTACGTTGGATCTAAGTTGTGCAAAGTGTTCAATTGTCGAATTCAGAGAAACTTTGTCGGGAAATAAGAATTCATTTAGTAAAAAAATTGAATTTATTTATTTTTCGTACAATTTCTTTTACAATTTACATTTTGCAGAAATTACAAAATAAATTAAACTCCTAATTATTTTCCTAAAAGTTCCTAATTGTCTTCTCGCCCGATCTTCAAGCTTTGACTCATCGAATCTGCAAAAACCGACAACAGATGAAAATAATTGTTAAGTGGTTATAATTAATCAAAAAGTGGTTTTTATTAATCATTTTGATACCCTCAGTTAAATTTTCATCATCGGGTATGCCAGGAGGGTCAACAAAAAAAATGCCGCCGCATCCCCCGACTTCACTTTCAGACCTCGGCACAACCCAACTATATCTGTTCAAATTTGTTTCTGAGAGAGAGAAAAATGCTTTTGAAAAAGCGCTTATTTTAAAAATATGATTTTTGGTCAGCCAAACGGGTCATAAGAAAAATCCAGCAAATCCAACGGTCAAAATTTGGACATCCATTAGAAGAAAATCCAAATCGATAACCCCAATATGGATATCCAAAATAGCCTAAATTCATATCCAGTTTTGCCTCAAGAATAACCAAACTCGGATTCAAGATATTTCCAAACAACAACGAATCCGCATAAACAGTACCAGTAAATCCGTGAGGTTGTTTCAACAACAAAATCAAAGCAAAACCTCCTGAAGAACAACAACAAATCAAGCCTTAAAAATCACAAGAAGTCCATAAAAACAGCATCGATCCGTGAGAACTGAGTCAAAACAAATCAAACAAACTAAATCGAAAAAGATAGGAATGAATCCAGGCCCAGAAAAAAATCAAATCAAAATCAATATAAAACATCATCATCAGCAAAATCAAGAGGGGGAGGGAAGATCAAAGAAGTTCATCAGAAAAAAGACCCGAAGGTCCATCCATCATCAATAAACCCACAACAACCGCGTAAGCCGTCGAGCTCGCCTCAGAAGGTTAGCTTCATCATCAGCCGGAATAACCAACATCGTCGACGAACCACCGCGCAACCACCACAAGCTAAACCATAACCAACAACAACCGCAAACAAGCCAACGACTCAGAAGAACTGGGTTCTTCATCATCGTCACTTACAATCATCACCACCAACGAAACCGCTTCAAACCCATAACGAAAAGGTGAGCAGTTTTTCCGTAACCGATTGTTTTTTTTCCAGATGGCACGGAAAAGAAGAAGAAAGGTGATCAGGCGAAGAAGAAGAGGGACAGAAGTGGAAAAAGCTCTGCAAGATCTTCCATGGCCGCCGCGCAGTAAGAAGAAGAAGAAGGGGTCTCAAAACCCTAGCAATGGATCAACACTTAACAAGACCGTTTCCTTTTATATGTCATTTATTTTTATTTATTATGACTTTTTAGTTTTATCTAGTTTAATTTATTAATTATGTTTAAACAACACAAATTAAATTAACTTTTCTTTAAAATAAAAATCTATTTTTTTAATGAATAAGTTAATATTAAAGTTTGTAATAATTATTAATTTTTTTAAAACATTAAACTTAAAATTATTTTCAATTAAAAATTTAACTAAAACTTATTTTTAACACTTAATTGAAATTATTTCTTAAAACTTAAGTTTTTTTTAAAACTTAATAAAAAAACTAAAATTAAAACTATTTTTAAAATTTAATTTAAAAATGTAATTTGGAATCTAAAGTTTCAATCAAAGATTAAAAATTCTAAAGTTTTAAAATTAACATTTTTTTAATAAATCCAATAAAATTAATTTAGTTATTAGTTTATTGATTTTTTAATGAAAACTTTGTAAGGACTAAATTTCAATTTTTTAAAAAAGTAGTTTAAAACCAATAAAAAATTTAACTTTCAAAAATTAAAACCTTTTAGAAATTACTAATTTTTTAATAAACTTTCCCCTTTCAATTAAGACTAATTTTCAAATTAATCCTAAATTTTTCTTAAAACTAATCTCTAACCTAAAAAATGATAAAATAAAAATGCTTAATATCTCCGTTAATTGTCATCTGACTTTCGTATTTCTCATTTGTACAGTTACTAATTTCATATTCTTTCCGTATTTCGTTTTTTTATGGTTGTGATTTATGCGAGGACATCGTCGCTTTTCAACGGCGTTATTATTCTTACATGCTTTCCGTATTTTAATACCGTCACTTGTTTAATTTTTCATTATGTTTATTTACCGTAATTTCCCCTCCGAAGGAATAGGTCTAACTGTTTGACCGCCGCGTCATTAGTCCTTACCTTTGAACCTTTCACGTTCCAAAACCTAATTGCATACGCGTCCCGCCGTGGACCCAATTATCCTTTACCTAGCATTAGGATAAGGAGTCACCGCACTCTATTTTAGGTTTTCCGTTGCGGAATACCTACCTTACCCTTTTTTAATTCAATTCAATTTCAACGTAGAAATAGGAGTTGCCGCACTCCACGTAAGCGCTTCCTTAGGAACGTTTGCATCCCCATTGAAACCTTGACCACCGTCAAGAGGTATCTTTTCCTCCCTTTCGAGGGTAACTACGATTACTCTGATTCCATTCCCTACCTCGGATACATAGGCACAAGATGCGAGTCTTGGCGAGTAAACTTAGGACTAACCCTTAGGTCTTTCTTTTCACCTTCTAAGCCTTAGCATATACCCTTAAGCAGATAATTATAGCAAAATAGCAACATTAAAACAAGAGATTCCTGTAGAGTACTACATAAGTTTAGGGTGCTAATACCTTCCCTGAGCTTAACCAACCTCCGAACCCTAGATCTCTCCCCACATTGTGTTTACGATGCAAATTAGGTTTTTTTCTTTCTTTAACCTTTCCTTCGGATAAATCAAAGACCGGTTGTGAACTAAAGATGTGATTCAAATTAATTAATAATTTGATATCCTATTCTCACCGCAACAACCCCCCTCCTCCTCCATACTTTCAGTGAACAACTAGCAGATCAACGACACGTGGCAGGTCACTAATTCCCTTCTGATCAGATAAGATCAGTGGCGCCGTCTGTGGGAAACTAAGCTTCCCCGTTCCTCCGAGCAGAGAACCAAAACTTCCTCCTTTCAAATTCCAAGATCATGACTAGCCCACATCACAATGATGCTATCCACAATTCCGCCCTCCCCCGATCACCAACGACAACAACCAGCCAGGGACGTCTCAAGCCCACGAGATCGACATCAGGGACGACCAGAGTGTTTCTCCTTCGTCCGAGGATGCTGCACATCACGTCGTACCTCAGGCAAGGAGCCCGACGGTCTTCCAGCCTGTCCCCATACCGGCTGGGACGGGCCCGACGATGACTGCTCTCTTTGCGGCCATCACTTAGACAAACCTGATGTTGTTCCAACAGAATGAGCGCATCGACGCGCTGGAACAAGGTACCTCGTCTCGCTCTCCTCCGCAGAGAAATCAACGTGGGAACTCTCGGAGCCTCTCTCCACATCCATGGGGACGCCGACCACAGTTGGAGAGGCCCCAACCAGTGGCCTCCAAGAAATGCCCCAGGTCACCATCCCAGAAGGAGAGGCGCTCCCCGGAGGCAAGGTCGAACATGCCTGAAGCCCCGGCCAGAAGACCAAGGGGATGGAGTCAGCCTTCTCGACACGACCCGTCGCCTCCGCAGTCCCCTATCCGCAACGACGAAGACAACTACAGGACCCCCATATCATGGGAAATCATGGCAACCCCCACCCCCCACGGGATGGAGAAGCCGCCCATGCTCTCCACGTACGACGGTACCTCGAATCCAAATGATCATCTAGAGGATATCGAGACCATGCTCGACTACAGGAACGTCCGGGGAGCCATCAAGTACAGGCTCTTCCCGACAATGCTGAGGAAAGGGGCCATGAATTGGTACAAAAGCCTGGTGCCCGAGTCTGTCACATCGTGGAGGGTCTTGAAGGATCTCTTTTCATAGCACTTCACGACGTCACAACGACATCCAAAGACGGAGGCCGCCCGGGCGCAATTATCCAATCCCCGGAAGAACCTCTCAGAAACTACATTGAGAGGTTCACGAGGGAGGTGGTCCAGGTAACGACTTCAGACGATATGAAGCGCTACCTTATGGAGTAAGGTCTGCACCGAGGGTCCAAGTTCTACGAGGCAGTGGCCATCCATCGGCCAGACACCCTAAAAGACTTCCTCGAGAGAGCCCGATATTACATCTGATACAAGGAGACAAAGGCCGCCAACACTACCCGTGAAACCCGCAACCGGGAAACCCTCAGCAGATCCCGAGAGGAAGGAGCGTCAGCCTCCCGGCGTGGGGGAGACCAGAGACGAGAGGAACGTCCCTGAGAACCCCAGGAGCAGAGGGGCCCTGTTGGCCGCTTCACTGAATACACGACCCTAGCCGCTTCCCGTGAGCGCATACTGGCTGAGTGCGCCAACTTAGAGTTTGTCCGCAGAGGTGTCCGTTTTCCCAAACTAGCACCTCCCAAGGCCAACATGGACAAATCCATGTACTGTCGCTTCCACCGAGGCCACGAACACGTGAAGTAGGATTGCATCCACCTGAAGGACGCAATCGAAATACTCATTAAGGATGGCCACTTGAAGAGATACACCAGGGGAGGAGATACCCCATGACATGAAGCTCCCGAGGCCAAAAGAGTCGAGGACCGCCCCCTCCTAAAAATGATTCCGGCCTGCAGGTGGCCCTCAGCGTTAGTCGGCCATAGGACTGGTTTTCACTAAGAGAATACGGTATCCCTTTCGGGCTTCAGCTGCCCGAGGAGCCAATGCACCCCATTAACCCGTGGGAGTACTTTCCCAAGGCAATGGTCATTTCGGGCGAGACCCCGAGCAAGATCACGATCGGGTCGGTTAAAAGGAAGTCCGTCCATATTCCTCTAACCACCAATGGGAAGCCTATCCACCCAACGCGCCCCATTCCAGACGGGGACTTCGAGATCATAACCCTCAGAGCAGACGCGACGAGGACCGTGAAGATTGGAGTGGGGCTGCCCAACCTGACAAGGAAGCAGTTGAAGGCCTGTCACCGTGAGAATGCCGACCTCTTCGCCTAGAGCGTTGTAGAGATGCTCGGACTCGACCATGAGGTCTCCTGCCACCAGCTCTCCATCAACCCGGCCGCTAAGACCGTAGTACAACATAGACGTAGGCAGTCCCCCGAAAACTCGGCGGCAGCTGAAAAAGCTGTAAGAGACCTCCTAGAGTAAACTTTATTTCGGAAGCCTGATATTCAACCTGGTTGTCCAACGTTGTATTGGTCAAAAAGTATAATGGAATATGGAGGATGTGCATTGACTATACTGATCTGAACCAGATATGTCCTAAAGACGCCTATCCCCTCTCCAACATTGACAAACTCGTCGACAACTCGGCACGTTTCAAACTAGTGTCCTTCATGGATGCTTACTCGGGGTACAACCAGATCCCCATGGCCGAGGCCGACAAGCAGAGCACGGCGTTTATGACCGAGTCGGGAAACTACTACTACAACGTAATGCTTTTCGGCCTAAAAAACATCGGCTCCACCTACCAACGGATGATGAACAAAGTCTTCCGAGGAGAGATCGGCGACATACTCGAGGTCTACATGGACGACATGATCGTTAAATCCTGCACGCAGGTCTACCATACAACGCACCTTAAGAAAGTCTTCGAGACAACAAGGAAGTGCAGGATGCGGTTCAACTCGGAGAAGTGCACCTTTGGGGTACGCACGGGGAAGTTCCTCGGATTCTACATGAACGAACGGGGCATCAAAGAGAACCCGAACAAGCGCCTGGCCTTTTCCAATATCGCGACGTCGAGCACGAAGAAATCGATACAGTTCCTCAATGGGATGCTCGCGTCGTTGTCCCGTTTCATTTCCAAATCCGCACAGCACGCCCTCCCATTCTTCAAACTACTGAGAAAGGAAGCCGTGCTCGAATGGACGGAGGAATGCTAACAAGCCCTCCTACACCTCAAACGTGTCTTGTCATAACCTCCCGTCTTGACGAGGCCCGAGGTCGGGGAAACCCTCTACTTGTGTTTGGCCGTGAGCGCCGTGCTGATCCGGGAAACCCCCGACGGGCAGAAACCGATCTGCTTCATGAGCAAGGCCCTTCATGGCCCAGAAGTAAGATATCAACAGATCGAGAAAGTCACCCTGGCCCTCATCAACACGGCCAGGAGGCTCCGACACTACTTCCTGGCCTATACCATCATAGTCAGAACCGAGCAGCCTATAAAGCAGCTGCTCAGCCGGCCCGACATGGAAGGGCACATGCTGAAGTGGGTAATCTTAGAGTTTCGAAATTGATGAGTATTAATGGTAAACATTGAAATTCTAACTTAGTTCATACTCTAGTAGGGGAGGAGAAACTTATAAAGTTCTTAAATCTCTGCTTTTTGAGGCAGTCCATATGAATAAGCTAGTGTGGAAGTTGGAAAGTAATGGTAGATTTTCAGTGTGTTATGCTTAGGGCTAGCAATAAATCGAACCAACTTGAAAAAAGTTTGGAACTCATTTCGATAATTAATTTTTTGAACTAGGTTCATGAACCAAATGACCTGAATATGAGCGAAAAATTAAGTTTATTAACTAAATGATCTGAACTTGAACTATACTTAGTTTGACTCGTTAGGTTCACGAGTCAACTCGATTATACACGAGAAGGATTATATTATCTTTCAGAGTAGGTTTAAAGATTTACTCCAAGTTTTAACCATATATTGTCCCTTCCGTACTAGTTATGGTAGTAAAGTTGACAATTGCATTTAGAGTCATCATTGTTTGAGGCATTATGACATTTGCTAATATAACACGTGTAATGAAGGTTACAAGTGGTGTAATCATTTTGTGATGAAAATGTATTAAATTTTAGTAATTTTTGGTATATAATTTCATTAAATGTGTAAGGTTCCTAAATATTTAGATGAAGTTGTGGATTTTTTAGACAAATTTAAACTCCAATTGAGTAGTTTTTGAAGTAGACTTTAAAATGTATCTCTTAAAAGTTGTGTAGTTTTTAATTCGTAGATTTTTTAAACAAAGTTAAATTTCAATCTGATAACTTTTATTTTATTTCAATTTTTTTTTTTATAAAAAATATTAATTTAAAATGTCAAATATATATAAAAAAACAGACTTAAAAAATGACTTTCAAGTCCGTGAAACAAGTGAATTGAACCTAACAAGATGAACCAAATTATACGTGAACTTATAACGAGTCGAGTTTGAGCTTAAAAAAAGTTTGTGTCGAGCTCGAACCGAGATTTGAGCTGAACCAATTCTTAACGAGTCGATCTGAGGCGAGTTCGACTCAACTCACCTCGTTTTGAGCCCTTGTAGTGCTTATCGCTATTGTATTAGAGATGTCATTGATACTTCCCATCTTAGAGTGGACGAGAAATGAAATTTGATTTTGAATATGAAGATCCCCCTAGGATCAAAAACTTTTTGTGGCGATTATGTAGGAACCGTGTGCCAACAAGAACACACCTTATTGATAAAGGAGTGGTTTGCCCTACTAATTGCAATGTTTATGGTGAAGAAGAAGATAACTACATTCATTTATTTCTACAGTGTCCGAATAGTGGAGTGTGTTGGGAGAAAGTGGGTCTCTGGCCTTTGTTGTAGCAACTTATGAATAATGAAGTAACCTTTACTTTTTTGATCTTCTCCTTCTTGTAGGTAGAGTTGTCAAAATGGGCTAGCCCACATGGGTCACCCCACCAGACCCGAAAAATCATAGGGTTTGGACCTTAAAATTAGAGCCCATATTTTTTAGGGCTTTTTTAGCCCAACCCTAAAAATCCAGCTACCAATTAACGCTAGCCCATATGGGTCGTGCGTAGCCCATTAGGCCCATATCATTATAAATTTTAAAAAATTATATTAATACTTATATTGTCTTACTCCAAGATATCACATTGATTTTTCTCACCTCACTAAAAAATTTTCTTTATTCTATTTAACCTTTCTCTTTTAAATATTATACATTAATATAATCAACATTTTTTCTCGTATTCTGTTAGTTTCTCTTATGTTAATTATTCGAGTACTATTTTATACAATTTAGACATGCATTGTATTTAAAAATGCATTATAGTATTTATAAAATATAATATAGTACTTAAAAATGTATTATGTTTAAAAATATATAATTTTTAATTTTATTTATAATAAATATTATGGCATTTTTATTTTTATTTTTTATTTAAAAAAATCCGTTTAGGGCTGGGTAGCCTGAAGTTTGTCTAGGACCAGCCTCGGGTAGTAATTTTCGAGCCCATATTAGAAATAGGATTTTTTGGCCCAGCCTTAAAAAGCCTGAGCCCATAAGGGTTGGACCGTTTAGGATCGGGTAGCCCATTTTCACAGCTCTACTTGCAGATATTAAACCAAGCATGTCAATCATCATTCTGTCCTACTTTGTGGAGTTTATGGAAATGTAGAAACAACCATGTTTGAAATCATATTGAAGACTCTCCAGATATTATCTGCATTCGCGCTTCGCACTTGTTGTCAGGCTAGAGAAATGCACAACTTCTTTGTTCGAGAAACATAGTTCAAGCCCAAATGACTAATGTTATTAAGTGGAACAAACCTCTGGTTGGTCACCTCAAATGCAACGTTGATGCTTCCTTTGTTAACGACAAGGTAGGTATAAGAATTTGTATTAGAGATGAAGAAGGTTCATTTGTTGTAGCTCGGACCTAGTGGTTTGGTCCTAGTACCGTAGTTGATACGGGGGAAGCTTTAGGTCTTTTGGCAGCTTTAAAATTGGTGCATGAGCTTGGTTTTGATAGTGTGGATTTTAAACTGGATGCTAAAAGCGTGGTGGATAATATGAAGTTACAACTATCAAATGATTCATATTTTGGTGTCATTACTCGGGAATGTAAGCGCTTATTAGCTATTCTATTTAAGAGCTCTCATGTTAAGTTTATTAAAAGACAATCAAATGAGGTTGCTCATGCCTTGGCACGGATGGCTCTATCTCTTGCTAGTGTCCATAATTTCAATGATGTTCCTACATGTATATAAAATTATATTATTAATGAAATGGATTAGGTTTTTTCTAGTAAAAAAAAATTGATAGTTGATATATCATGATTTTTAAAAAGAATACCAAATAAACAAATATAACGTGAAGTAGACGATAAAATATAGATTGTAAACATTTAAATTAAATAATTAAAAAATATAAACAACTACAAATATGTAAATAATTAAAAATATGCAGTAAAAATATGTTTTTTTATGATTTATATATAGTTTGTATATTGTACTAAAAATAATGTTTTCGGTTATTAATTATATAATTTAATAAATAATTCATTATTAATTTCTTTTGAGATTGAAAAATATTTATGTACTAATAATTAAAATATGTTTAATATTTATCCAAAAAAAATGTATAGTTATAATAAGTTACAATTTTTTAAATATTTGGATCATAAAAATAATATCAAAAAAAAAATATTTTTCAAGTCCTATCAAATAAAAGTAATGTGTACAATTACCAATTACTTTTATATTATATTTTTTTCTATAAATATCTCTCATCTTAGAAAGTTCTTTCATGAAGACTACAAGGATGATCATGATAAGAAGTCATGGTTAGAATCAAATATTATGAGGTAAATTACAAGGTAATATGTGACATTAAATAAGTGTTTGTCGGGAGGCAACCCAACCATATTTTATAAATTTTCTTTAAAATTAAATTTTAATTAGGTAGATGAACTTAAAATTATAATGATGAAAAAATTATGCCAAGCCACAAAAACTTGGGCTTGCTAGGCATAAAATGGGCAATACATTTCCCGCCTGGTGCGCCCAGGGAAAACCCAAAAGCCTGATAAACAAACTCTCGAGTAGAGCGACATACCTCGCCCATCGAGAAGTATGTTCCAAGACTTTGGAAAATGTGAAGAGACACGAATTTAAGTTTTCCCACTCAAAATTTGTCACTCATTTCACTTCTCTCATTTGCGAAAAACCCCAGTACACATTAGACTGGTTACTATCCCTTGCATGGAGTTTTAGACCTTGTACTCAACCCTAGCAAAAGGAGGCTTGGAGCCGGATTCTTTATTTTTCTGTCTTAGATTAGGATACAGTGCACATACACGACTTTCTGTTGGGCTACCTGACAACGAGACCCTTTATTTCTCGCACCATTTTCCCATGTATTTCTGTGTATCTCTCTCCCCATTTTTGTGTACTTTCTCGTTTTTCTTTAGTTGTGGTTTTTGCTTGCTAGGAGCTAGGATTGACCTTACTTTTTTTCACAACCCTTGATCTAACGTCAAGTGGTATCCTCTCCTAACCCCTGTAAGTCGATTGCCTTGTGTATCGCCATCAACCAAATCTTAAGCATTCTAGATTCATATATCAAGTCATATCCCATTTCTGTAAGTCGACCGCTTTGTGCGTTGCCATCAACCTTTCCTATTTCTATTTCAAACCGTTTCTCATCCCGCGATAAAACCCTTGATGCAACATCAAAAGGAATTTTATCAAATAAACTTTAAAAACACAATAAAAGGCAATTAGGATTGTGTGCAACAAGCCTTAAGTGGTGGAGAAGGAGTGAGAATAGAGCTTTCTTACACTCACTATGTATATTTTAGACGCAAAATGTTTGGCTTGGTGATTCAAAATATTCACCTCTACCCATAGTCTTTAGTGCAATCCAAATCAAAAACACTCCTCTCAAATCCCTAAAATCAACATCGATATATCAAACTTTTATTTTCCCATCCCCTTGCAATTGAAACATCTCAAGACACTAAGTCCTCGCCCCCGTGCGATCCGTAACTCAAACACTTTTCTCAAAGAAAATTGCTTAGTCCCTTGTATCACGCATATAAACTAGTACTTCAGCCTCCCCTAGTGAGCAGACAAGCCAATATTTAACAGTTAGAATGAGATTTAAACACTCGTTCATTAAAAGACACAAACCAAAAAACCGCTATCCCCCGAACTACGGAGCTCTGACTTCCTCATTGCATTATGAGGGTACGTAGGCACAAGATTGCGAGATCCTAGCGAGCTACCTCTTTTCTACCTTTTCTTCCTTCTATCTAAACCTTTTCCCTATAGTCCTCCGAACTACAAACGCTTTAATTTCTCATTTCTCAATGAGAATACGTAAGTACAAGAGCCCTAATCCTTGGCGAGAACTCTAGTAAATAACCTTCCCCTTTTCCCTCTAGCGACTTCCTTTCCTTTCTCTTTAGTTCTTTTATCATTTGAAGAAAGTAAATATACACGTGCTAACATTCTATCGCAAATCTAACTAAGAGGTTCATGTTGAATACAACAGACGTGAGGGGTGTTAATACCTTCCCTTTGTATAATCGACTCCTAAACCCGAATTTGGTTGCAAAGACCACTTTCTTTTCCTAAAGGTTTTATCGATATTTTCCTATTCTGTCATTGGAATGAATAAAGTTTGATTGTGACTGTAGCACCCCAAAATTTGCCCTTTTGTTTTAACCTTAACTGGCTTTTGTTTCTCTGCATTTTGCATTTCTACATATCATAACATTTGTTCTTGAGGCATGTGATCAAGGTGTTTCCGTGGCTCAGGGTTCCCTTTTAGTGCAAGAGTTCAAACAACGAGCATCAGAGGCTGAGGCATTTATTTTTCCCATCGATCAAGCAGTAGATTTTATTTCATTCAGGGGTAATTTTTGGCTCAGGAGATAATACACAGGTTATCTTAGGCATTTTCATAGTTACCATATTCAAGAGCAAGGTTCAGAGGCTTAACGGAGCTTAGAACAAGTGGCAACGGACAGTTGTACATGATTCCCTCCACATGGCGCCAAAAGTGGGCATTTTTGAACAGGGTAACCGGTTACCCTACATTGAGTAACCGGTTACGTCAAGTGAATTTTTCCAAAGAATTTGAATTTTCGGCATGTGCAATTTCCAATCATTCTCAACCATTGATTTCACTTGATCATAATTGGAAGGATCTAGAATTGTTTCAACTTTCACCATTTCCCTCCAAATTTCAAACACTCCATTCCTAAATCCACTCCTAATTTACATTCCAAATGCTAATCCACACTCCAAACCACATTTTGATTCCAAACCTAGAGCTTATTTAAGTGAATTTTCTCCAAACCTCACAAAATCACCTTCATTCACACTCTCATTCTTCATCTCAATATCAAAATGTTTTCTCAACTTTTTCACTCCCAAAACCTCCATTAGAGCTCTTTCACTTGAATTCTTTGATTCTTCATTGGGATTATAGAATTATAGATCTAAACCTCCATCATTCATCTCCATTATCTTCAATTCATCACTCCATTTTCCTTTGGTTTTGGATCTTAATTTAGAAGCTAGATTGGAAGTGCTTTTTGGATCATTTTTGCTTGATCTTCATTTCTACAACAAGGAAGCTCTTGGGTCTTTAAGAATCTCTGGGTTTCTTGCTTGGATATGCTAATTTCAAGTGAATCAACACTCACCAAAGCAAATCTCCGCTTTGAAGGTTGGCAATTCTAGATCTAATTCTATTTTGAGCTTATTTGAATAATCACAATGTGGATCCATGGTTTTTGCTGTTTTTTTATCCATTTTGATGATTTGGATCTTGGTGATTTGTGATGTCAATGCTTGATTGTGTTTACATGATGTTTGATTACTATTTCTTGATGATAAATTTGTGCTTGATTGATATCATGATCATACGGATGATTGGAGAAGTTGTTTGATGCTGAAAATTGCTTTTAAAAACTATTTTTTGGCTTCTGGTTCAGTGGTAACCGGTTACCCTATCAAATTTCACATTTCTGGGTTGTTTTTCATCAAGTAACCTAGGGTAACCCATTACTTGGGGCAGATTTTCCTATTTTTTGCATTTTTGCATTTTTGCCCATTTTTTTTGCTGCAGTTTTTTTTGCATGTGTTTGCTTGTTTGAGTTCCTTTTCATATGTAAACTTAATAGATTGATATGATGCATTTATGTGATTTGTTTTGGACATATTTCATCGTTCTTGAATGTTTGATCTCGATTTTTCGACGCGCAACTTTTGGTTTCCGTTTTGAATGTTTAACATGTTCATGTGATTTGTTTGGTGAATGATCTTTTCACTTGGTTGTTTATAGCATGTTAATTGATGATAATTGAATGCTTGTTGATAAATATTGTGATGCATGATTGCATTTGTTTCCGATTCCGATTTGATGCGTGTTCGTTTGATCACTTGATCATCCATTTTTGAAATGCATATTTGATCTTGTCACTTCTCGTTGATGCAATGTTGTTGATCATTTATGATTGTTTGTCAAAGCATGTTCATACTTGTATGATGTCAATTCATGATTGTTGTTTGCATTTTGTTTAATTGCATTCAAACATGCTTGCTGCCCTGTTTTCCACAGCTGTTCTTACTTTGAACTTGCATGCTGCCTGGCTTTTCACACCTGTTTTTGTGCTGAAACATATGTTGTTATATACTGTCTTGCTTGTATGCTGGAATTTATTGTTGTCTTATGCAGGAGGCACTGTTGTAGCTTTTGTTTTTTCCTTGCTTTCTTGTTTTTTTGCTTTTCCTTTACATGTTCCCTTAGGACTCTTATTCCAATTTAATTTCCGATTAAATTTGGAGTAGGATAGACATTAGGAGTTTAATCCAAGCATGATAACATATAGGCTATTCCCTTTTAACCTCAACCTTAGGTCCATCTCTTGCATGATAGCATTAGGATAGAATCTCCTTTCGCATCCCGACTTTAGGACCATTTTGCATGACAATGTTAGGGCCGAGTTTCCCTTAGACCTTCCGTGTGTCTCTCTTCTCATCTCAAAACACATTCTAACTCATTTAATAAATACGATGAACATTGTACGCTACGAGCCTTAAGCACATGGGAAATGATGAGTGAAGGGTCTCCTCTCGCTTGTCTAGAGTGTTTAGTGTACGTCCCGTCTGGGGGCGATATGCGACGCATTCGTTCCTATGTCATAGTCTTTAGTGCAACATGAATCACAAGTCAAACTAATTCACTTCATTAAAACTCACAAACAAAATTCAAACTTTTTATCCTTCAGGATCGTTGTTTTAAACTTCATTTTCAGAAAAGAGTATGTTACTTTTCCGTTCTACCGCAAACAGACATCGACCCTAACTGCTGGAATTGAAACTTAACGTCACTCATAAAAAAAATACTTAACAAACCTGTGGTTTCATTTTCTGAACTATGTTTGCTCTGATTTCTCATACAAGATGAGGATACGTAGGCACAAGACGATGATGTCTTGGCGAGCAACCTTCCCCCCTTCACCCGTAGTTTTTCGATCTATGTTGACTCTAACTTTCCCATTGCACGAGAGAATACATAGGCATATGGCAGCGATGTCCTATCGAGTCTCCTTTTTTCTTTTCCATCCCCCGTTTAGCAATAGCTTATAGATAAACACACCCTTTGATTAGAAAAAAAGCGTAGACCCTATTAAGCACAACGGACGTGAGGGGTGCTAATACCTTCCCCTTGCATAACCGACTCCCGAACCCAAGATTTGGTTGCGATGACCTTGTCTTTTCCCGTTCTTCAGGTTTTCTTCGATCGTTTCCTTTCCTTCTCCTTGGGATAAATAACGTTTGGTGGTGACTCTTCTGTTTTTCCGTCGGGTGTTTTTCGCAGTTGCGACAGCTGGCAACTCTACTAGGGATAGAAGTTCCTTATGCGAGTCAATCCTAGCGCTTGTCTGTTGTTTGTCTTTGGGTGTTTATTTTTGTGCAGTTATTTGATTTTATGTACATTATTTGTTGTATTTTATTGCATTTTGCATTTTATTATTATATTATGCTGCTGTTGTGTTGTGGGGTGAGTTGTTCCATGAGAGATAAGCCCAATACCCAGGCTTGAGTATACACACATGATTAGTGTGGAGAGTAGCGGGAGCTTGTGTGGCGTCTGGCCATGCAATAGCTCATGTGAAATTCACGTCCAGACGAGGTTTTTCTTTGGAGATACTTTATCCTGCGCGTTTGGTGCAGTTGAGGGAGTATTGACTTAGAAAAACTAACAACTCTGGATACTGTTCATTGGGAAGTCAGTTGAGGCCTTCTCAATTGACCATGACGTCAAACCATAAATGGTGAACGTATCATTGTTTCTCGACCTTAGAGTCTGTGATGTTGATGACCTGCATAGGATGCCGTACCTTTCAAGACTAGAACCTACCTATGAGAGGGGATGGGTTTTGCAGGAAACCTTGACTTTTAACCAACCTGGTATTCTGGTTTTCTTATCAATGTGAACTTATCAGCCTGGTATTCTAGTATTCTGATCATTTGGGTACTCCGGTATTTTCTTTAGAGTAGACTCATGAGCCTATTCAGTCAGCGGCACAGTAGTTATTCAGAGCTTTGATCCAATGTCTATTGCATTTCATATTGCATTGCATAAGCATTTGCGCATCATTTATGCATATACTTCCTCAGCCGGAAACATCAGAGTTCATCCATCTTTTGTCATACCCGCAGTTGATTTCCCGACACTCGTATTGGATTTGAATCAGCTTTTGGAAAAATCATGAACTCAGGAGAGCATAATCAGGTTGTTACAAGGGCAGATGTTGAGTTGATGAAGAATCAGTTAGATCAACTTGCAGAAGCTATGACAACCATGACAAGAGGAGAGGCCAATATTTAGAGTACTCCAATTACTGGGAATGTTATTCCACCTCAAGTGAACAACGTTGCTCAAGCTCAGCATGCGCGGAATCATGTTAAGGATCAAGTTATACAAGAGCGTACCATTGTCTGAGATAGACATGCCTCTTATCTTAATGCCACAGACTATCATAGCTTCGCGTTCTCTGTGATAGATTTCCAAGGGGTAGATCAAATGATGGAACCTAAAGACCCACGGACTGTTGAGTTTATAGAAAGGTATCGCGTGTTGGAGGAGAAGCTTGACGCCCTGGAGGGTCGTGATACTCTTAATATGAATACTTCAAGCATGTGTTTGGTGCCAAGCCTTGTGATGCCTCCGAATTTTAAGACATCAAAGTTTGAGAAGTACAAAGGGGATAGCTGTCTAAAGCAACATTTGGTAATGTTTTGTAGAAGAATGACCTCATATGTCCATAACTACAAGCTTATGATTCACTATTTTCAGGACAGTCTGTGTGGGGCATCATTGAGTTGGTACATGCAGTTAGAGAGTGGTTGCATTCGATCATGGTCAGACCTAGCCAACACATTTGTGAATCAATACAATTATAATTTTGACATGGCTCCCAACCGCATGCAGTTGCAAGACTTAGCTCAAGCGAACAGTGAATCTTTCAGAGGGTATGCTCAGAGATGGAGAGAGTTAGCTGCTCACGTTCAACCACCACTTCTAGACAAGGAATTGGTTGACCTATTCATGGATACTTTGCAAGGTCCATACTTGGATAAAATGATTGGTAATGAGGCATTAAAATTTTCTGACTTGATAGTAGTTGGGGAACGTATCGAGAGTGGACTTAAGAGTGGAAAGATTCAAGACGTCCCAGACATCTTAGCTTGTGAGAGTGAATCAGTTATCAGTTCTCAAGAGGAATGGGAGAAGGAAAGTAATTCTACCTGGGAATCTCCAATACCTCAGATCCAGTCTTCAGATATTCAAAGTCAGCAATCTTATGGGTCTATATATCAAATACCGTTCTCCCCTCAGAGTCAACACTCATACCGCCATCAGCCGCGTCAGCACACCCGACAAAGGCCAAGGAAGCCAGAAAAGCATTTCACTCAGTTGCCAATGTTGTACAGTCAGATGTTTCCAGATTTAATCAAAGGTGGATTGATAGTGCCGAAAGAGATAAACCTGGTTATTCCTCCATACCCACCAAGTTTTGATGTTAACGTCCATTGTGACTACCATGCTGGGGCGCAAGGGCATTCAACCGAAGACTGTAAGGTGCTTAAGAGCAAGATTTAGACTCTGCTTGACTCCAATAGGTTCTCTTTCACACATCAGGGTATTCAGATCAATAATATTTCTTCATCCAGTCATGTGGGTTCATCAGTCCTTATTATGGAAGAATTCGCTGAGAGCAGATGTTCAAATGAGTATCAGACTGACTTCGACAAGCAATTCTGAAGATGGCTTATTCAGTAGTGAATCAGGATTGGAAGGCCCAATTCCCCTAAGTGGACAATCTTTGACATCATGTTATTTCTTTACATGTGTAGTATCTGTTCTGTTAAAGCGAAAACTTATTTGTAAAACTTGTTTGATTTTTATTGATAATGATATGAAACATGTTTGCATTGTATTTTCATGTTCATTTTCACTCCAGGTGTTCGAGGATGGTCTTTTATTATCCTAATGTGGTTTTATTCAGAGTTTCAGACTTAAATTTTCCAAGAGCTAGAAGTTGACTATGGAGCATATTCAAGCAAAGTTGAGGGAAGTACGAATCCATATGAGACAGTTCATGGTTGATATGCAAGCTTTGTCTCAGGATCAGAAAATGCTTAGGGAGAAAGTTCATCAACTGAAGACTCATATGGGTCGGATTATGGAAGTCATGAGAAACGTGCTAAGAAAGGAAGACAATCTTATGCCTGAAGCCGCAGCAGAAATAACTGTCCTACCCTTACATGTGGAATCTCTCCCAGAGCATGATGTGCCTCGTAGATCATTTACACGACCTGGGGTTCCAGAATTTCCCCATCAGAAGCTGTCTCCTGTGTCCTAAGACAATCTTAAGATGAAAAAGTATGTGTAGAGGCTGAAGCAGCCCGACAGAATCTTTGATTAGCTCCCTATGAATTATGCTCAGTTGCTGCAACGTTTGCTTCAACTTCAATTGGTGGAACTGCGGACTTTGGCTCCATTTGTTGGTAAGTCACCACCAGGCTATGATGCAAGTTCCCATTGTGATTTCCATTCTGGGGCATCGGGGCATAATATAGACACATACAAGGCCTTTAAGCACAAAGTTCAGGACTTAGTTGATTCGAAGGCATTTGAATTCACGTCGGGCGATATAGCGTACCAGGTAGTCTTATTCCAGTTACTATGAAAGAAGTTGATATTCCTGTTTTCTTCTCTGAAGTTGTATCAGGTTAAGGGCGTATCTTACAGTCTTTAGTTTCAGAATCTCCACGTCCAAAGCTATTGCCTGTTCCTGGACCAAGTCTGAGGATGAAAGTTCCTGAGCGAAGGGAATACCCTAATCGGTACCAACAACCTTATGCTCCTCAGCAAAAAAACTATCAACGGTAAAATCAGAAGAGGGCTTGCAACAACTTGGAAAGAAGGAATGCTCTTCTTCATCCGGTTCCTATGTCGTACAGTCAGCTTTTGCCGCATCTGATTCAAAAATCATTGGTGGAGCCCAAGACTCTCAAGTTGTTTCCAGAGCCATACCCTTCTGGGTATGATCCCAGTGTGCCATATGGATATCATGGAGGATCCATGGGGCACTCAACTGAAGATTGCAAAGCATTTCAAGCCAAAGTGCAACAGTTGATTGAAGAAGGGTACATATCTTTTCTAGAAGGAAATTTGGTGATGCACGTCAACCTCTCATCTGTTTGAGTTTGAAGACTTCAAAGGTCATCTACTCAACAATGGCAATTATCAATTTTCTTTACTGCATTTTTTCATTTGTATTTTTTAATTGTTTGTTAATGCTCTGTTTGCATGTAATAAGTTGTTTGTTTCTGAATGATGATCTTAATGCAATGAGTATGTCTCCTGAAGTAATTCATTCATGTTCACATATATATTTTTGTGTATTGCAATACCAACTTTCTTGCTTAAACTCTTGGAGGGAGGATGATGAAGAAAAAACGCAAAATCTCTGGTCGTATGCTTTTGGATAAAACCCTGCTGATGATGTACATGCATTATTTTAAATCCCCAAACACCAGAGATATAAGGAAGATAATCCCTTGTTAACCCCTTTGAGCCTAGAAGTAGGAGTTTCTTTCTGAAAATAAAAAAAACCCTCAATCTTAACCTGGGGAAGGGTAGGTGTCAGTTAATTTGACCAAGCATTCAAATTTCAAAAAGAGTGTGCATCCAAGGATCCATTATCTTTCATCCTTCACAATCCCACAATGGTTATCCCTCACCAACTGAAGGATGAGGCAGTCACAACCCTTTTAAGGATATCAAGACAACCAGTGTCACACGATTTGTTCCAGAAGAAAAGAATAAAATAAAATAAAACCGCTAAGTCGAATCTTGAAAGCAAGTGACTTAGGCAAAAATTAGGGTATCCCGCTGGACTTCAAAATTAAAAATTCAAAAGAATCAGTCCAGGAAAGATCAGGGAAAAGAACGAAGAGCCGAAAATGAAAAGGAGGACAAAAGAAAAATCCTCAGAAAAGAACAAGTCGTGTGACTCTAGACACCAAAGACAAAAGGGGTGGTCGTCGCTTCGAAAATCTTGTGGGTTCCGTAACCATCACTTCTGCCATTCAATAACCTTTTTGAAAAGTGAGTGCTTGTGTCAGGTTAGCTGAACATAGGACTAGAGAACATCAAGGAGAATGGGTGGGTACAAATAAATTTTGAGCCAAAAATCTTTTTTTCCTAAAAAACCGTGAACTAGGCCATATTACAACCCTCAAAAGTCCTAATTGAAGCAGGGTTTATTTTGAAAGCGTACTTCAACGAGATAGCGTTCCTGACTCCCATGAGTTGTTCTAAAAGACTTTGTTGGTATTGCATGTGCATGGTGTCATTTCAAAAAAAAATAGTGTTGCATTTTAACTAGTGACTTGTTCACAAAGTTTGGCGATATCTTTTCAACAAAGACTTCAAGAGTAGCATGTGTGTTGCATTAGAATTTTCATTCTCAGAATAAACATTATCTGCTTGTATACAAGTATTTGGCATCAATGAGGTTTACATAATGAATGTCAGTCAAGAAGTCTTATCGTGTTAGGAGGAAATTTCTGGACAGGGACGTGTGGCCAATGGACTCAGTCAGAAGATGCCAATCTGGGGCAGTTACGCCAGGAAGTTCCCCCAAAGTTCAGTTAACATGGGGCTTTTATTTCGAGAAACCTCTCTAAGGATCGGTTAATCTGGGGCAATCAAGTTGAGATTCAGCAAATGTTTTCGAAGACCAATCAGACAGGGGCAAAGTTACTTCGATGGCTCATTTTGAAACAGATCATTTCAAGAGCACAAAGAGTTATCCTTTCTAGAAGACGGTTAGTCAGAGTCAACTCTCCGAGGTTCAGAGTATTGTAGCAGGATATTGCAGGATTCATGTTGATAGCCAACGTATGGCACCCCCAGTAAAGTTAAAGCTTTTCAGTGAAGACTTTGGTTTCTCCCCTAGCAGAATTTCAATGCATATCCTTTCTAGCAAGACCTAAAGTGTTTGATGCTTCCCCAAGCAGCGATATAATCATCTCTAATAGACAAGGTCCATTCATGAAATGCTTATCTCCAGCAAGAGTAAAAGTCTAATTGTAACGCCCCCTTTCTATACCCCCAAATAACACAATTAAATAATTTAGGCACGAATTAAAAATTCCATCAGAGTATATTTATTTCATGGTATAAAAGAAGTGTGTCACATTATCCACGAAATAACCACATGAATATTAATGTTTATAAAGAAATAATTCAAAAGGGGTAAATCTCAACTAAAAAGAATAAACGCATGGTTCTTAAAATAAGCATATTCATGTTTTCTGTTAAAGCGGAAGACTAAAATATTGAATTACCTAAGACATGATAAAATACAAATACACGTCATTAGGTTGTTCATAACATCAATCACAGTTTACCAAACATCATCAACTAATATATACATATATATATATATATATATATATATATATATATATATATATATATATATATATATATATATATATATATATATATATATATATATATATATATATATATATATAATATATATATATATATATATATATATATATATATATATATATATATATATATATATATATATATATATATATATAATGTATCACGAAGATACTCTACAAGCCTAGCTACCCGACGTTACACATCAGAGCGACCGACTCAAGAGAAAAGGAGCTATACTCCAAAATACACCTCCAGCAATCCTAATCTGCAATGCCTCATAGAGCATCATAAAACAGCAGAAGGGTGAGAAATTTGACCATAATAACAATGCATATAATTACGTATATAAACAATCATAAAATACATATATGCCACATTTCTCAATCAATTCACACACTCACCACTCCCACATCAACATATCATATATATATATATATATATATATATATATATATATATATATATATATATATATATATATATATATATATATATATATATATATATATATATATATATATATATATATATATATATATATATATATATATATATATATATATATATATATATATATATATATATATATATATATATATATATATATATATATATATATATATATACACGCACACATATGCACACTTCTCCTAACAATCACATATACATTATGTTTCATTTACCGCAAATCATATAAGCATATACAATCATACTTCTATAATTCACATCATTTCCGCATAAATATTACAACATGTTTGTTCTATTGCTAATTCACATAAACATCTACATTCATGTTTATCTCACCAATGCATCATATGAAGATGACAACATGCAACTCATAGAGACCGACACACGACTCTATGCAGATGCAAATGCGGTACCGACTCATTTCAGCAGGTTCAATTGAGGAACCAAAAGTAACCATCGCTCACACCCCACAAGGGCACACGAGGTTCTGCAGATTCTCCGAGGAATCAATATAACCATCACAACATACGAGGTTCTGCAAATCCTCCGAGGGATCAATAAATAACCATCACTCACACCCCACAAGGGCACCCGAGGTTCTGCAGATTCTCCGAGGAATCAATATAACCATCGCAACATGCGAGGTTCTACAAATCCTCAGAGGGATCAATAAATAACCATCGCTCACACCCCACAAGGGCACACGAGGTTCTGCAAATCCTCCGAGCGATAAATAAATAACCATCGCTCACACCCTACAAGGGCACACGAGGTTCTGCAGATTCTCCGAGGAATCAAACACACAAGAATGCATACCATGATGCTTCACATGCAACATGACTCATGACACTCTTGAAATGCACACATGTTTACAAACATACTCATGCATTCATCATGTTAATCGCATATATTCATTAAACACTCACAATATTTAAACATGGTTCACATTTACAATCATCATACATCACATACGAGCAATATGCACTTGCAAATATCGTGCCAAGCAGCAATAGACTCAATCACATCCATCATGCATTTTCAATCAATTTAAACAATGCGTCACATATGCCAAAAGGCCACATATTCACAATTAATTCTTAATCTAGGATTCACGCCATACGGCTACCAACAGCACACATAACAGCATATAATTAGTCATCTCAGACAAGGAATGATCACAACCAAACCACACAATCAATCCATGAATGGAAAGCACAAGAAAAGAAAACATGCTGTTGTGTTCGCTAACCTTCGCCTGACGAACCTTCGCTACCCGTTCGCCTAGCGAACTTACCAGCGAAGACCACTGGGATTTATTCTGGAATTACTCGCTAGCACACTTGCCTGGCGAACCTTCGCCACACTCATTCGCCTGGCAAACTTGCCAATGAAGACAGGGTGTTTGGTTCTGACTTGATTCGCTACCATTCGCTGGGCTTCGCCTGGCGAAGCCTCGCTGCCATTCGCCTGGCAAACCTGCGAGATCAGAACTTCCATGGCTGTCCAAAAGCCCAAACCTCACAAAACCAACCGATTTAATCCAAATCAGTTCCAGTAGCACAACCCACTCATCACCCAACTATACTACACTGTCTATTCCAAATTTTAACCGATAAAACTTCATTTCTACCGATTAAACTCATTTTGACCTAAAAATGGGAAAATGTAGGAAACCCCCAACAAATCCAAACACACACATGCATAATCATACGCATTGATTAAGATAGTAAGATTTCACACCCTTACCTCGATTAATCGGAAGCTAGAAGTCGTTCTTGAGCTTTTCCGAGCTTTTCCTTCTTTTTCCTTCTACTTTCTCTTCTTCCTCCACTTTTCTTTCATGTTTTCTCTTATACATTGTCGTTCCTCTTCTTCCCATATATATATATATATATATATATATATATATATATATATATATATATATATATATATATATATATATATATATATATATATATATATATATATATATATATATATATATATATATATATATATATATATATATATATATATATATATATATATATATATATATATATATATATATATATATATATATATATATATATATATATATATATATATATATATATATATATATATATATATATATATATATATATCCTGCCTTCCTATTTCTCTCCAATTATATTTCTTCTCTTAAAATATTTGTCAATTCATTTTCTCATAAAATATCTCATCTTGACATTGGTTAGAAAACATCTGATAAACCCTCATGATTCTACCAATTAAAATAAATCAGTTAAATCCAATAATTCATTTTAAACCATACAAACCAACTAACTAGTACAATTAATCAGTTATTAAAAATTGGGCTGTTACAACTCTCCCCCACTTTAGGAATTTTCGTCCTCGAAAATATTATCCGATTCAAATCCAACTTTCTCTAGTTGATCCTCCAAAAATACCTTTTCCTTAAAGTTGTCTCTTGCACAATCCCAAGTCCGAGTACAACACTCTTGCCAGACACATATCAACACAAAGGAGTCCCACACCTCCTTCTTACCCATCTTGATCCAACGCACGAGCTCTCAACAAATCCTCTACATATTTGATAGCTCCTTTGGTCTGCCCATCCATTCACGGATGCTAGACAAATCTCAACTTCAACATGACACCCAAAACGTCCGCAGACTCTTCCAAAATTTCCATAAAAACACAGGTTCCCAAAACGATATTAGACGGTATCACATACTACTTAGAATTACTCGACAGTTGCATCAGGCCAACAGCCTCTGATGTTCACACTTCGACTTTCAACAAGTCTAATGAGCATATACAACCGCAACCACTTCTCTCTCTATCCGTGGCCACCAAAACAATTCTTTCAAGGTACCCTCATCCAATCCACACTATTCGGACACATAAACTCTATCACAACATCTCGTGTCACCATTTCCATAAATCCGAAAATCAATCCTTCGGCTTCAATCTACTAAACTCAATCAATCTATTAACTCCAATTAGAATTCCAACCTTCTCGAATCTCAACTAAACAATTGAGGCTCCCAAACTCCGGTACAAACATACAACAACAACCAATCCTAAGTTACTTGTCAGATATTTCCTCTTGTACTTTTAATTGCGCATTTAATGTATCTCTCAATCATATCACCAAAGCATCACACAACACAACAAATAGTCCCGTCGGATTCAACAAAACCAACACACAAGCTGTTGACAGCTTTTCCAAAATTCTTTGAACTTTCTTCATAGTGACATAACACTACTTCCTCTCTAATACTGATAACTCAAACTCCCGATATGCAACATGATCCTCTATATTCTTCTAATACATAAAACACCATTGGTTGCACAACTCTTGGCTCACCAACTCAAGTGTGGAAAATTCCATTCCAAACGGACACGCAGTTGTAAACCTATGGCGAAAACACGAATCACACTTACCACAACATCCAAACTGATTACATCAATAATTACTCAATTCCATGTCACCACCTTCTCGTCACATAGAGCACTGTAATGACTTCCCACGCTCCTAGCCTTGCGTCATTCCAAATTACGGTCCTCCCGTTACTACAGGGTCGTAGAAACAACATTCTGCACTTAGAAGGCCATTCAATACATCTTCAGCTTCTCGAAATGGTTGAAGATTTTACTATACCAATCTTGTGTCCCGTATCTTACTCCTATTAGTAATATCCAGAAGTCACCATCCACTCTTTATATACTTAACCTCGGGGTCTATTGTCGTAGCACCCACTCCAAACGCGAGTCTCAACTACTTGATTAATTTAACTCCTTGACCATACAAGCACACATACAACATGGGTTCTCGATTTCGGACCAGTTTCAAAAACTAAGTCTTTCACAACCCCACTTCACATCCTGGCCCTGTAACACTTATGTTGTCAGGATAATTTTCTAAACATCCATAACTAATCGGAAACTGCCAACCTCCTACTTTCATTAGCACTCAAAATCTCATCAAAATTCAACATCTCGTCACTGTCCTGCGTCGACTTCTCAGAACAATCCTTAAGCACTTGGCTTCACTCCAAACAATTCACTGCACACACCATCTAAGCTCGCAAGACACGTCTATCCCATCCAACACAATCCCAACTACTATCAACAAGGGATTAAGGGTGATCAGTTCCTCAATTTGTCAACAGACAGCCGAAAATCATAATGGAGTATAAACCATCTTTACCAAACTATAATAGCGCTTATCAACACACCGAGCTACAACTCCACTCTTGCAGCATCCCGGAGAATCACAAGTTTCTCCCCCACTTCGATCATTCCCACTTCTGCAGTCAAAGGCTAAACAACAAACACGTACCAACAGTGTTTCATACACATGTCGCGTACAAGGGAACAACCAACAAACACAACTTGGCCGGACAGACCGACCTGCTCTGATACCACTTAATGTAACACCCCCTTTCTATACCCCCAAATAACACAATTAAATCATTTAGGCACGAATTAAAAATTCCATCAGAGTATATTTATTTCATGGTATAAAAGAAGTGCGTCACATTACCCACGAAACGACCACATGAATATTAATGTTTATAAAGAAATAATTCGAAAGGGGTAAATCTCAACTAAAAAGAATAAACGCATGGTTCTTAAAATAAGCATATTCATATTTTCTATTAAAGCGGAAGACTAAAACATTGAATTACTTAAGACATAATAAAATACAAATACACGTCATTAGGTTGTTCATAACATCAATCACAGTTTACCAAACATCATCAACTAATATATATATATATATATATATATATATATATATATATATATATATATATATATATATATATATATATATATATATATATATATATATATATATATATATATATATATATATATATATATATATATATATATACATATATATATATATATATATATATATATATATATATATATATATATATATATATATATATATATATATATATATATATCACGAAGATACTCTACAAGCCTAGCTACCCGACGTTACACATCAGAGCGACCGACTCAAGAGAAAAGGAGCTATACTCCAAAATACACCTCCAGCAATCCTAATCTGCAATGCCTCATAGAGCATCATAAAACAACAGAAGGGTGAGAAATTTTACCATAATAACAATGCATATAATTACGTATATAAACAATCATAAAATACATATATTCCACATTTCTCAATCAATTCACACACTCACCACTCCCACATCAACATATCATATATATATATATATATATATATATATATATATATATATATATATATATATATATATATATATATATATATATATATATATATATATATATATATATATATATATATATATATATATATATATATATATATATATATATATATATATATATATATATATATATATATATATATATATATATATATATATATATATATATATATATATATATATATATATATATATATATATATATATATATATATATATATATATATATATATATATATATATATATATATATATATATATATATATATATATATATATATATATATATATATATATATATATATATATATATATATATATATATACACACACACATACATATGCACACTTCTCCTAACAATCACATATACATTATGTTTCATTTACCACAAATCATATAAGCATATACAATCATACTTCTATAATTCACATCATTTTCGCATAAATATTTACAACATGTTTGTTCCATTGCTAATTCACATAAACATCTACATTCATGTTTATCTCACCAATGCATCATATGAAGATGACAACATGCAACTCATAGAGACCGACACATGACTCTATGCAGATGCAAATGCGGTACCGACTCATTTCAGCAGGTTCAATTGAAGAACCAAAAATAACCATCGCTCACACCCCACAAGGGCACACGAGGTTCTGCAGATTCTCTGAGGAATCAATATAACCATCGCAATATACGAGGTTCTGCAAATCCTCCGAGGGATCAATAAATAACCATCGCTCACACCCCACAAGGGCACACGAGGTTCTACAGATTGTCCGAGGAATCAATAAAACCATCGCAACATACGAGGTTCTGCAAATCCTCCGAGGGATCAATAAATAACCATCGCTCATACCCCACAAGGGCACACAAGGTTCTGCAGATTCTCCGAGGAATCAATATAACCATCGCAATATACGAGGTTCTGCAAATCCTCCGAGGGATCAATAAATAACCATCGCTCACACCCCACAAGGGCACACGAGGTTCTGCAAATCCTCCGAGGGATCAATAAATAACCATCGCTCACACCCCACAAGGGAACACGAGGTTCTGCAGATTCTCCGAGGAATCAAACACACAAGAATTCATACCATGATGCTTCACATGCAACATGACTCATGACACTCTTGAAATGCACACATGTTTACAAACATACTCATGCATTCATCATGTTAATCACATATATTCATTATGCACTCACAATATTTAAACATGGTTCACATTTACAATCATCATACATCACATATGAGCAATATACACTTGCAAATATCGTGCCAAGCGGCAATAGACTCAATCACATCCATCATGCATTTTCAATCAATTTAAGCAATGCGTCACATATGCCAAAAGGCCACATATTCACAATTAATTCATAATCTAGGATTCACGCCATACGGCTACCCACAGCACACATAACAACATATAATTAGTCATCTCAGACAAGGAATGATCACAACCAAACCACACAATCAATCCACGAATGGAAAGCACAAGAAAAGAAAACATGCTGCTGTGTTCGCTAACCTTCGCCTGGCAAAGCCCCTGGAGAACCTTCGCTACCCGTTCGCCTGGCGAACTTGCCAGCGAAGACCACTGGGATTTATTCTGGAATTTCCTGGCGAACCTTCGCCACACTCATTCGCCTGGCGAACTTGCCAACGAAGACAGGGTGTTTGGTTATGACTTGATTCGCTACCATTCGCTGGGCATCGCCTGGCGAAGCCTCGCTGCCATTCGCCTGGCAAACCTGCGAGATCAGAACTTCCATGGCTGTCCAAAAGCCCAAACCTCACAAAACCAACCGATTTAATCCAAATCAGTTCCAGTAGCACAACCCACTCATCACCCAACTATACTACACCGTCTATTCCAAATTTTAATCGATAAAACTTCGTTTCTACCGATTAAACTCATTTCGACCTAAAAATGGAAAAATGTAGGAAACCCTCAACAAATCCAAACACACACATGCGTAATCATACGCATTGATTAAGATAGTAAGATTTCACACCCTTACCTCGATTAATCAGAAGCTAGAAGTCGTTCTTGAGCTTTTTCGAGCTTTTCCTTCTTTTTCCTTCTACTTTCTCTTCTTCCTCCACTTTTCTTTCATGTTTTCTATTATACATTGTCGTTCCTCTTCTTCCCATATATATATATATATATATATATATATATATATATATATATATATATATATATATATATATATATATATATATATATATATATATATATATATATATATATATATATATATATATATATATATATATATATATATATATATATATATATATCCTGCCTTCCTATTTCTCTCCAATTATATTTCTTCTCTTAAAATATTTGTCAATTCATTTTCTCATAAAATATCTCATCTTGACATTGATTAGAAAACATCAGATAAACCCTCATGATTCTACCAATTAGAATAAATCAGTTAAATCCAATAATTCATTTTAAACCATACAAACTAACTAACTAGTACAATTAATCAGTTATTAAAAATCGGGTTGTTACACTAATGGTTGTTGACATTTTCCAACATTGTGCTAAGTAGTATTCTTCAACTAGGGATTGAGGATCTATAATTTTTCCAGCAAAAGTTGGCGTATTTGGTCATTGCCCCAACAGAGAAGTGAGTCTGGCATAATCCCTTAGTGGAGTGGGTATCATCTTTGGTTATTATTTTTCTTTCCCTAGTGAAGTCGCCAATAGTGGTTGGTTTCCCCGGTAGGTCACAGCCTAATCGTCCTTGGTGTTTCCCCAATAGAGGTAATATATTTCCCCATGCAGGGACAAAAGATCAAATCTCAGTGATTTTCCTCAGCGTCTGTTGTTCCTACTGTCCCATGGAATGGAAGTTTGGTTGGGTCGCGAGCAGAGTTATGATCCCAGAGACATTTCAGTTTGTCATCCCAGGCGGAGTTGGCTTCATCTCTTCAACATTTATTTTGATGGAGCGGTCTTTTTGCATCCTCATAAGCATTTTTTGCATTGCATTCTCATAATCATTTTTGCATTGCATCCTTAAATGCGTAGCATTTCCATTTTATATGGAGAATTACACCATAAAAAAAATTCAAACATATGCATGTGGAAGCATAGGCCAGTTTTGGTTACCTTTCGTGGCAACCCGAGTCGCCCTTTAATAAAGACGGTGCCATATCTCCAACAGCCTTTTTCAGTCAACTCATCTGCTTACTTTCTTTTGGGTTTTAAATCATACGCCGATCATACTTTGTCCATTAACCTTTTGATGATGACATCCCCAAGCAGGTATTATTTCCGTCAATTCCCATTGGCGATGTGATCTTTGGATTTCTTTTCTTCCCGTCTACCCTTAGACGAGGTGATCTTTAGACATGTTTTCTTTCCGTCAACCCTTTGACAATATGGTTTTGAGATTCACTGATGTGATTCTCCGATTTGGTTTTCTTCCCGTCAACCCATTGACGATGTGGTATTGAAGTTCACTGATGTGATCTTTGGATTTGGTTTCTTTCCGTCAACCCATTGACGATGTGGTTTTGAAGTTCACTGATGTGATCTTTGGATTTGTTTTCTTCCCGTCTACCCTTAGACAAGGTGATCTTTGGTTTTCTTCCCGTCTACCCTTAGACGAGGTGATATTTGGATATGGTTTTCTTTCCGTCAATTCCTATTGACGATGGGGTTTTGAGGTCCATTGATGTGATTCTCTGGATATGGTTTTCTTCCCGTCAATCCTTTGACGATGTGGTGTTGAGGTTCACTGATGTGATTCTATGGATTTGGTTTTCTTTCCGTCAATTCCTATTGACGAGGTGGTTTTGAAGTTCATTGATGTGATCTTTGGATTTGGTTCTCTTTCCGTCAATTCCTATTGACGATGTGGTGGATCTTTGGATTTGGTGTTCTTTCCGTCAATTCCTATTGACGATATGGTTTTTAGGATTCACTGATGTGATCTTTGGATTTGGTTCTCTTTTCGTCAATTCCTATTGACGAGTTGGCTCTTTGGATTTGGTGTTCTTTCCGTCAATTCCTATTAACGAGGTGGATCTTTGGTTTGGTTCTCTTTCCGTTAATTCCCATTGACGATGTGGTAGCTCTTTGGATATGGTGTTTTTTCCGTCAATTCTTATTGATAATGTGGTTCTGAAGTTCACTGATGTGATCTTTGGATTTGGTACTCTTTCCGTCAATTCCCATTGACGATGTGGTATTTCTTTGGATATGGTGTTCTTTTTGTCAATTCCTATTGACGATGTGGTTCTGAAGTTCACTGATGTGATCTTTAGATTTGGCTCTCTTTCCTTCAATTCCTATTGATGATGTGGTTTTAGGATTCACTGATATGTTTCTCTGAATGGTTTTATTTCCGTCAATTCCTATTGACGATGTGGTTCTGAAGTTCACTGATGTGATCTTTGGATTTGGTTTTCTTCCCGTCTACCCTTAGATGAGGTGATCTTTGGATATGGTTTTCTTTTTGTCAATTCCTATTGACGATGTGGTTTTGAAGTTCACTGATTTGATCTTTGGATCGGTTTTCTTCCCGTCTACCCTTAGACGAGGTGATCTTTGGATATGGTTTTCTTTCTGTCAATTCCCATTGACGATGTGGTTTTGAAGTTTACTGATGTGATCTTTGGATTTGGTTTTCTTCCCGTCTACCCTTAGACAAGGTGATCCTTGGTTTGTTTCTTTTTGTCAAATCCCATTGACGATGTGGTTTTGAAGTTCACTGATGTGATATTTGGATTCAATTTTCTTCTCGTCTACCCTTAGACGAGGTGATCCTTGGTTTGTTTCTTTTTGTCAATTCCCATTGACGATGTGGTTTTGAAGTTCACTGATGTGATCTTTGGATTCGGTTCTCTTCCTATCTACCCTTAGACGAGTTGATCCTTGGTTTGGTTCTTTCCGTCAATTCCCATTGACGATGTAGTTTTGAAGTTCACTGATGTGATATTTGGATTCGGTTTTCTTCTCGTCTACCCTTAGACGAGGTGATCCTTGGTTTGGTTCTTTCTGTCAATTCCCATTGACGATGTGATTTTGAGGTTCACTGATGTGATTCTATGGATTTGGTTTTCTTTCCGTCAATTCCCATTGACGATGTGGTTTTAAAGTTCACTGATGTGATCTTTGGATGGTTTTCTTTCCGTCAATTCCCATTGACGATGTGGTTTTGAGGTTCACTAATATGATTATCTGGATTTGGTTTTCTTTCCGTCAATTCCTATTGACGATGTGGTTTTGAAGTTCACTGGTGTGTTTCTCCGGATGGTTTTCTTTCCGTTGCCTTTGACGATGAGGTGTTTAAAGTTCACTGATGTGATCTTTGGATTTGTTTTCTTTCTGCCAACCCTTTGATGATGTGGTTTTGAGGTTCACTGATGTGATTCTCTGGATTTGTTTTCTTTCTGTCAATTCCCATTGACGATATGGTTTTGAAGTTCACTGATGTGATCTTTGGATTTGTTTTCTTTTCATCAACCCTTTGAAAATGTAGTTTTGAGGTTCATTGATGTGATTTTCTAGATTTGTTTTCTTTCTGTCAATTCCCATTAACGATGTGATTTTGAAGTTCACTGATGTGATCTTTGGATTTGTTTTCTTCCCGTCTACCGTTAGACGAGGTGATCTCCAGATTCGTTTTCTTTCCGTCAACCCTTTGACGATATGGTGTTGAAGTTCACTGATGTGATCTTTGGATTTGGTTTTTTTTCCGTCGATTCCCATTGACGATGTGGTTTTGAGGTTCATTGATGTGATTTTCGGATATTGTTTTCTTTCCGTCAAATTCTTTTAATGACCTGTGACCGGGCTCTAATTGCATACATCCCAATCGACTGTAATTTATGGGTTCTTTTTGTATTCAATCACATTCTACCTTGAATGTTTGAAAGAGGTTGATTTTCATCCCTTCAGGTCCAAGTCGATTGAATAGGGGCAACTGTAGTACCCCAAAATTTGACCTTTCGTTTTAACCTTAACTGGATTTTGTTTCTCTGCATTTTGCATTTCTACATATCATAGCATTTGTTCTTGAGGCATGGGATCAAGGTGTTTCCGTGGCTCAGGGTTCCCTTTTAGTGCAAGAGTTTAAACAGTGAGCATCAGAGGCTCAGGCATTTATTTTGCCCATCGACCGAGCGGCCAATTTCATTTCATTCAGCAGGTTAATGTTCGGCTTAGGAGATAATATGCAGGTTATCTCAAGCATTCTCATAGTTACCATATTCAAGAGCAAGGTTCAGAGGCTTAACGAAGCTCAAAACAAGTGGCAACAGACAATTGTACATGATTCCCTCCATATGGCGCCAAAAGTGGGCATTTTTAAATAAGCTAACCGATTACCCTATATTGAGTAACCAGTTACTTCAAGCGAATTTTTCCAAATAAAATGAATTTTCAGCATAGCCAATTTCCAATCATTCTCAACCATTGATTTCACTTTATCATAATTGGAAGGATCTAGAATTGTTTCAACTTTCACCATTTTCGTCCGAATTTCAAACACTCCATTCCTAATTCCACTCCTAATTTACATTCCAAATGCTAATCCACACTCCAAACCACATTTTGATTCCAAACCTAGAGCTTCTTTAAGTTAATTTTCTCCAAACCTCGCAAAATCACCTTCATTCACATTCTCATTCTTCATCTCAATATCAGAATTTTCTCTCAACTTTTTCACTCCTAAAACCTCCATTAGAGCTCTTTCACTTGAATTCTTTGATTCTTCATTGGGATCATAGAATTCTAGAGCTAAACCTCCATCATTCATCTCCATTATCTTTAATTCATCACTCAATTTTCCTTTGGTTTTGGATATGAATTTAGAAGCTAGATTGGAAGTACTTTTTGGATCATTTTTGCTTGATCTTGCTTGATTTTGCTTGATCTTCATTTCCACAACTGTTTTTGCTTTGAACTTGCATGTTGTCTTTGCTTTACTTGCTTGCTGCCTGGCTTTTCACACCTGTTTTTGTGCTGAAACATATGTTGTTATATATTGTCTTGCTTGTGTGCTGGATTTTATTACTGTCTTATGCAGGAGGCGCTGTTGTAGCTGCTGTTTTTGCCTTGCTCTCATGTTCTTTTTGCTTTTCCTTTGCATGTTCCCTTAGGACTTTTATTCCAATTTAATTTCCGATTAAATTTGGAGTAAGATAGACATTAGGAGTTTAATCCAAGCATGATAACATATAGGCTAGTCCCTTTTAACCCCAGCCTTAGGTCCATCTCTTGCATGATAATATTAGGAAATAATCTCCTTTCGCATCCCGACTTTAGGACCACTTTGCATGAAAACATTAGGGCTGAGTTTCCCTTAAACCTTCTGTGCGTCTCTCTTCTCATCTCAAAACACATTCTAAGTCATCTAATAAATACGACGCACATTGTACGCTACGAGCCATAAGCACATGGGAAATGATGAGTGAGTGGTCTCCTCTTGCTTGTCTAGAGTGTTTAGTGTACATCCTGTCTGGGGGTGATATGTGACACATTCTTTCCTATGTCATAGTCTTTAGTGCAACGTGAATCACAAATCAAACTAATTTACTTTATTAAAACTCACAAACAAAACTCAAACTTTTTATCCTTCAGGATCGTTGTTTCAAACTTCATTTTCAAAAAAGAGTATGTTACTTTTTCGTTCTACCGCAAACAGGCATCGACCCTAACTGCTGGAATTGAAACTTAACGTCACTCATAAAAAAATACTTAACAAACCTGTGGTTACGTTTCCCGAACTACGTTTGCTCTGATTTCTCATACCAGATGAGGATACGTAGGCACAAGATGACGATGTCTTGGCGAGCAACCTTCCCCCCTTTCACCCGTAGTTTTCTGAACTACGTTGACTCTGACTTTCCCATTGCACGAGGGAATACGTAGGCATAGGGTGACGATGTCCTATCGAGTTTCCTTTTTTGTTTTCCATCCCCTGTTTAGCAGTAGCTTATAGATAAACACACTCATTCATTAGACAACAAGCATGGATCCCGTTGAGTACAACGGGCATGAGGGGTGCTAATACCTTCCCCTTTCGTAACCGACTCCCGAACCCAAGATTTGGTTTCGATGACCTTATATTTTCCTGTTCTTCGGGTTTTCTTCGATCATTTCCTTTCCTTCTCTTTCGGATAACTAACGTTCGGTGGCGACTCTTCTGTTTTTCTGTTGGGTGTTTTTCGCAGTTGCGACAGCAACTCTGTTCGAACTAAAAAAATTTCCGCGTCCATCGTGAATTATCATATTTTTCGAGGTACGACATATGTGTGATTGAGATTTTTATTATTATGTGTCGTTGTGATGTGAATCAAAGGAATTATTCTAGTCAAGAGTTTATTAAAAGGTTTGAAATCAAATACGTTTGAAGATGAATGATTTTGTGAACTAAATTTTAAAATGATATGCTTTAATGAAAGTTTGTAGAAGTTATATGCATTTCATGGCATATGCATTTTTTATCTATGTGACAGATTGCTTGTGTGGCGGTGTCATACCCTAAATTTTACCCTTAGATTCTTTGATCTTTTACATATCATTATAGGTCAATCATTCGTGCAAGGCTAACCAATTTTCTAGGCTTTGTTTTGTTTTGTTTTATGTGAATTAGGGTTTACATCAAAAGGTTCAACGGAGTGATCAATCAAGGTTTTGGATGGATCATCAACCAATCAAGTACTCATACACTCAAGAGATCTTCCTTCCTCAATAATCCAGTGCAATATGGCTTTAGCACAAGTTCTTCGAGGCTCAGGTTTTGCAAAACTGAATCAAGGATTAGGAGAGTTTATTAGGTCAAGGGTGTGTGTGGTGTGGTTTAAAATTCAGTGGAAGTTTGACCTAATCTTGGTCAAACAAGTGGTTTGTTTCAGTGTCAGGTTATCGAGTCATGGCAAAGACCATTGTTTCAGGGTGAATAATCATCAGAGCCATTTCACTTTCAATTAGGGTTTTAATGCAGTCGCCCTAGTTCATATCTCAATTCATCTATGTCATTGGCTATTTTAAGGACAAGTGTGGATTGAATTCAAGTACTTGTGTTTGAGGATCCAGATCAGGGTTTTATGCAAAGTTCAAGTTTATCTGATGAAGTCAAGATACAAGAGCCACATTAATATGGGTGTATTATGTATGGTTTTGCCTGTGTGGCAGTTTATATCCGGATCATTTAGATTTTGGAGCATGAATATTCACACATAAAGGTATTTGTAAACTAATGCTTTTTATGGATTTGATTTCTCTTAAGCTTTTATTTTTTATATGATTTATTTTATAACATCGTATTGTATGTTTTGTTTGATTCACTACAACAAGTAATATATTTTATGACAACGATTTCACCTCACGTAACCAAAAACATAGGTACAACACATGTATATGCCATGTTTTCTTTTTCTTTCTATATAAAATAATATATTCATTATGTTTTAGTAAAAACCTAGGGGTAAAATAATTCAGAGTACTTTAGATCAACCTGCTCAAGGCCACACCTTGTACGATCCATGGCTTCGCTGCAACAATATGGTTCTATCGTGACTTTAAAGCTCTATTTATGAGAATATTGCTCAATCAATTTTGTGGCCGATAATGCTCACGAAGTTTGGTCAAATTTAGCTACAAGATTTTCTCAAGGTGACATCTTCAAGGTCTCTGATCTCCAAGATGACCTCAACAACCTTCATCAAGGAACTTTGGACGTTTCGACCAACTTCACAAAACTCACCTCTCTTTGGGAACAAATCGATTCCCTTCGACCCACCAGTGATTGCACTTGTGCAATCCCTTGTACCTGTGGCGCAACTTCAGATCTTCAAAAATACAGAAATCAAGATCGTGCACTGAAGTTTCTTCAAGGTCTCACAAATTCTTTCTCCATGGTCTGTTCCCAGATTTCCTTTTGGAACCTTTACCCTCTTTAGAGAAACCTTCTCCATGGTCCTTAGTCAAGAACGAAGATCCACCCTCCCAACTATCGTAACCCGAAATTTGACCTCCCTCTTGCCTTTTATATAAGCATGTGCATTCGCATCATTGGCATACGCATTCACACTTTTTCTCTATGATTTTTCTTTTCAAGAATATTCAGGATTTTCCAAGCCCGATTAATCACATCCTCTCAAAGATATCACATCACCAAAACAAGCACAAAATAAAGGTTTCTATGCCTATTCATCAAAGATAAAGGTCGACAATCGGGATGATGGCCACAACACCATTTTGCAAGCAAAATATGCAAATTTTGCCTATGGTAATCGGTTACCACTTTATGGTAACCGGTTACCTTGTGCAAAAATGCAGTTTTTGCTGCATTTTGTGTGACAACACTTTCACTCTACCATTTTGGGGTCTACATTGTTCTAGCATTATGTGGAACATTCTATACATCTCTAGACACTTCAAAACCTTTCAAGACACTTCAAGGCGTTTTCTCCAATACATCAATTGGGATTAAGATCACCATGTTACTGCATTATCAAGCATGTTGTCGCTACTGCGAAAAACACCCGGCGGAAAACAGAAAGTCACCACCTTTCGTTATTTATCCCAAAGAGAGGGAAAGGAAACGATCGGAAAAACCTGACGAAAAGGCATAAGATCGGTCATCGTAACCAAATCTCGGGTTCGGGAGTCGGTTACGCAAGGGGAAGGCATTATCACCCCTCACGTCCGTTGTACTCAACGGGATCCATGCTTGTGTTGTTTAGTCTATGGGTGAAAAACAATCTAGCTACGGCTTCTAAAGCTAAACGGAAAGAAACTGACTCGATAGAACATCGCGCTCTATGCCTACGTATTCCCTCGTGCAATGGGAAAGTCAGAGTCAACATAGTTCGAGAAACTACGGGGGGATTGCTCGCCAAGACGTCGCGTCTCGTGCCTACGTATTCTTACCTGTCATGAGAAATCAGAGCAAAACGTAGTTCAGGCTAACTACGGGACGAAAAGGTGTTCTCGATCACACGGGGTGAGAGAAAAGATAGACGATACTAGCGTATGCATTCTAGCAGTTAGGTGTATGCTGCTCGACCATTGGAGACTTAGGCGTTACCTGTTTGCGATAGAACGGACGTAGTATGTCATTGGTTTTAACGGTATGGGAACCTACAGGTTCTAGAACTACAGGTTGGTCTCAATTACACTATGGCAAGAGAAAGGTATAGATTAGTCGTTAGCGGGAAAGTCTCGATCGCGCGGAAGCGAGAGAACAGAGAAGTTAGTTGTCAGTGTGCTCGCTAGGATATTGCGTCCTATGCCTACATATTCTCGTCTGGTACGAGAAATCAAAGCAGCTGTAGTTCAGCCAACTACAGGAAAGGGGGAAAAGTGTTCGCTAGGATTATCGCAATCCTATGCCTACGTATTCTCAACAGGTACGAGAGATCAGAGCAGCCGTAGTTCAGCTAATTATAGAACACAATATCGATTGCACAGGGGCAAGAGAAGGGATCTCAATCGCCAAGATGTGAGAGAAAAGAGGAAGCCTCAATCGCGCGGACGCGAGAGAACAGAGTTCGATCGCACATGGGCGAGAACAAAGAGGAAGCAGGCCTAACACGCCCAAACGGGAAGGAACTTGGGACACACACGCAAGAACCTAAGGCGTAGGAGCGAATGTGTCGCATATTATCCAAAGGACATACCTAACACTCTTGACAAGTGAGAGGCAGTCATCCACTCATCATTTCCCACGTATCTAACGCTTACGGCTCACAACACTCGACGGTTGCATAAAGATTTGAATAAGAAAGATGTTATCAAACGGAGCGGTTCCGTTGGCCCTTGACATTATGCACAAGCTCCATTCCAATCTTCTCCTCTTTGGATCCTTGATGATGACGTTTCGAATCAGAACCAATGTAACGCTAAATCGTCATAATTTGACTTATAAATAAAGTCAAACTCAAAGAGGTAGCGTATTGATATTCGTGTCAAAGACAAGATAGAGAAATGATATTGCAAATCATTCTCCAATTAAATCATGTCACACGGACCAATCCAGTCAAAAAATAAAATCAGAAGGAGGAGAGAAAAAAGTGTGGTCTCGGATCCTACATTATCCATCAACAAGTCGATTAATAACGGTTTACGGAAGTCTCGTCATCGACCTACAAAATGGAAATGATGAGAAAAATCCAATGACAAATGAAAATTGAATTATGCTTCTAAAAGAAATAAACTCCTAATATAAAAATAAGCTTCTAAAAGAAACTATAAAAGAAATTGCATATAGAAAATAGAATACAAAATTCTATATAAAACTCTATATATCCTAAAAGAAAATAAAATATAAAACTAGAATATAAAATCTATATACAACATATACACCATGTTCTAAAAGAAAATAATATCTAAAATATAGAACCTAAATTCTATGTAAAAATATATGCAATATATTCTAAAAAGAAAATAGCAAGAAAATACAATACAAAATTTTAAAGTATTTACAAAAGAAAATACAGCAGGGGGGTGCATTAGACAGGCCAAGGGTATAGGCTGAAAATAATGCAGTTGGGCTAAGCCCAGCAAAGCTCCAACAGCAAGAAAAACCAGGGGGTGTTAAGGAGAATAGAGGGTGCAGCGCTTAATCTCGTTGGGCCTGGCCCAACTCCAAGAACAGCAAACAACAGGGGGACAATAAGGAAAACGGAGGGTATAAGCCCAAAAACGAAAGAATTGGGTTGAGGCCCACTAACCCAGCTCAGGAGTCTCACGGACTCATCATCTCCCTCACTTCACTTTGGCAAACAAAAAAACCCTAGCCTCTTCTCCTTCAACATTTCCATTTACCTCCGCCGCCGCTGGCCACGAAACCGTCTCAAAATCTTCTCCGTCTGAAACCTCATTTTGTTCGTTCCCCATGCGTACACCTTCTCTTTCTCCTCCCCTTCACCTCAAATCTTTCTTCCTCAAATCTTTCTACCTTACTTGATAACCGATGTTGTGGATGGACCAAGATCGAAGAAGGTTGAACCGGAGAATGATGGAGGACGAAAACAAGTTTGGGAGTTCTTTAATGGTGTTTGACGAAGATTTGCTGTTGTGAAGAAATTTCTTGTTCAAACTACAACTAGAAATGGACAAAATCCAATCGACCAAACTCACAGTTCAAGATGAAGATCCACAGCGAGAACGAAGGTTAGAACCACATTTTAGAGCTTGCGTTGCTTTGTCGTTGTTGATGATGGAAGCGCGTTTGAATCTCAGATGAAGTTTGATGAAGATCCATGGCATTTTGGAAGTTTGTATGTCAAAGATCTGTTTAGGCGTTTAGATTTGGAGATCTGCGAAGCTTCATTGTTGTTTGTTCGCGACCGAATATGAACGGTTGACGTGAAGGAGCTTGGTTCGAGATTTAGAGATCCATTGCTGAAGATCCAAAAAATGTTCATACGTGGATGAAGATGTGAAGTTCGATCTGGAAAATTAGTTTGAAGAACATGATGATGAAGGTTCTTTGAAGTTTTTTTTTTGATGAACGAATGGTGAAGGTTGAAGATCTGGATGAAGATCGTGATGAATCTTGAAGAACACGGTTGGAAATGAAGGTTTGTGTATCATGATGATGATGAAAGGGGTTTCTGGAAAAAAAATTACGAAGATGATGAAGAATGAACATTGATGCACCTTCGAAGAAATCTGGGAAAAGTGAAGAAGATCTTGTATGGTTCTGATGCAGTTTCTGGAAAATGCTTGAAGAACGATGAAGATCTTTGAAGATCTCGATGAATATATGATGAATCTGGATGAAGATGGTAAAGGATCTAGAAAAAAATCTGGGAAGCGGTTGAAGATCATCATGAACATGATGAAGTTGGTTATGATCACTGAAGAACACGGTTGAAGAAGATGAAGATTCCAGCGAGAGGTTGGGTTTCCGGCGAGTTTGTAGTTGTTTGATTTTGCCGGCGAAGGTCTCCGGCGGTTTGCATGTGGGACGCGTGAGGGCGCCACCTAGCATGGTGACGTGTCATTTAGTGGGGTCATGTGGGGACATGTGGCAGCCAAGAGGGAGAGAGAGAATGAGTGTTGCCTTTATAAGGTGACACTTGGCACAGACTAGGCTAATAGGCCTGCGAAAATGGACATGTGGCCCTGAAAAAAACTGATTAAAGACTAAAACTGGATTAGTTAATGATTAATTAATGATAACGAAAATTAGTGCTAATAAAAGCTGGTTAATAAAAGCTGATGCTAATTAAACTTATTAAACCTAATCAATTAATCCTAATTAAAACTAAACAATTATAAAAAAATCTAAAAAGACTTAATAAAATCTAACATTCTAATATTAATTCTAATCTAAACTTCTAACAAATCTAAAAATTAATAAAAACCAAAAAACAATATTAAGGCTAAAAACAATATCTAATAGAAAAGAATCTATTTAAAATCACAAATATTCTAAACCTCTAAAATATGAAAAAATTATTAAAAGCCTATATAAAAAAAATCTAATAATATTCTAGAAAACTAACATATTCTCAAAATAGAAAATTAAATCAAAAACCTATCTAAAGTCTAATTTCTATGCTAAAAATCTAGAAAATTAAATTGGTGAATAAAAATGCGAGAATGCGGCAAAATAAGCGGTAAAACGACGGACGCCGAAATATCCCTCAAAACAAAAGCATAGACTGAAAACACCGGGAAGAGCACCACTTCCCAAAATAAACCTGTTTATTCGAACTGGTTTGAATCACCTGAAGTGCGAGAAGAGGGTTGTAATCCCGATAAAATCAATCCGGCTGAAAAATGCACTGTATGCGGTATGCAAATGCAAATGCAAATGAATAGAAACATAAGTCAAATTGCGAGAAACAGTTGGTCAAATTTTGGGGTGCAACACATGTGAGCCCTTAGATTCAAGTTTGCATTAGGATGATTACCGAGTCAACTAACTAACTGATTTAACCTCCAACTAAATGAGTTAGGTTAACTAACTCCAAGGCTAGTTCCAAGGTTACATCCAAAGCTCACTCCGAACCTAGCAACTCCGAAGCAAAAATCTATATAAGCAAATCATCACCATTTCATAGTGGGGTTCTATCATTTTCTCAATTTCTATATTCTTCACTTTCAATTCTCTCACATTCTCTCTGAATTTTCTATAATATTTTCACATTCATCTTCATCCTCTCCCAAAAACCCTCAGAAAAGCTCAATTTCCACCATTAGAGTGTAACAATCTTCACATCAAAATTGTTATTTTCTTGAGCTAAACCTCATTCCCCTATATTCTTACTTGGATTTATGGATTTACATTAGATTCTTCTCAAATTCAAGTAATCATCTCAAACTTCTTCGGTGCAAATCGGTATTCGGAGCATTTATCGTGTTTCTATCAATTTCGTTACGATTTGACCTCAAGCTTGGAATTCCTCGGCTTTCTTTACTTATTTCTCATCACATATCAATAGCAACAATCACCAAGGCAATCCTCTGGCTTGTAGGTTGGTAATTCTCACTTGATTTACTGTTTTGATCACTTTCACGCGTTTATGATGTAGTTCGATCATTTTTTGGTGTGGATTGATCATGGATTGTTTGATCTTTGATCTTCATGTTTAATGCTTTCAATTTATGTTTAATTGATGCATAAGTGATTTTGAACTTCATTTTTCGTGCTCAAATGTTAATCATGACATGTGGATGATTGGATAAGTGTTTTGGCTGTTGAAAGTGCTTTTTTCAAAAACTGTTTCTGCCACTGTTACAGTGGTAACCGGTTACCTATACATGGTAATCGGTTACCCTGCTCAATTTTCATGTAATTTTTCCATTTTTAAGTAGGTAACAATTACCTGCATGTGGTAACTAGTTACCACAGTGACAAAATGCCATTTTTGCCTATTTTGAAGCTTGTTTTCTATTCTTTCCTCATGTAACTTCCATGGCTTGATATGCTTGATATTTGTAGATGTTTTATGAGTTATTTAACTTTTTTATGAAGCATGTATACAAACTTTCAATGTGAGTTTTGTCGATTCTCGATTATTTTCTTCTTTTGACATTGTATGATCATGATCATTCCTGCACATTCTTTGATCACATGCTACATGATTTACGATGCATACTAATCACATGTGGTACTGTTTTACACTTCTATTCATGTTTGCATTAAGTTTGTTCCTCATTAGAATAAACTTAATCTTGTACAATCAATAACTCATCCCTTGCTTCCACGATTTTTCATCCCTTTAGAAAATGGTTAGCATCATCTCCTTTTGATTGATTAATCGAAACTTCGTTTCAATTAGTCGATCCTTCCTTTTTTCGTCTCCTTTGGATCGTCTAGATTTTTGTCCTCTTGTTTCCTCCGTGGAGTTGAAGATTCGCAACGCATTGGAGCACTGTACAAACTTGGCGCCGTTGTGCTGCCTGTTTCGTTTCTCGCACCGCATTTTGGTGTTAGAGAAGGAATGAGAGTGGAAAATTCCTACAATCATTCTGACTATTTTGGGTAGGGCACGAATGACCCTATGCCTGGAACAATCACCTTTATCTCTTTACTGTGGTATCCCTACTTTCTCCAGTCTAGTTGATCATTGATCACTTACACCCTTATCTCCTCTTTGGAAGTGATCTCTCACCTTTCAATTTAACATTTTTTCACTTGAGGCCAATCCATTCTTGGTTCCCCAGATATTTGTAATCACTTCTTTCCTTGGATATTTAACCATTCTTTGGTTAAAGCCAATTCTTTTCTACCCCAATGAAATCAATCTTTCTTCTCCGCTTTACATAGTCTTCTTGTTAAAACCTGGTCCCTATCGGAGTTCGCAAATTTCTCTTGGTTCTCTCTCCTTCTTGTTTGGTTAATCACTGCCTATCAGTTAAACACCAATTTTCTTTTCCTCAGTTAATCACAGCCCGTCTGTTAATACTGAATTTTCTTTGGGTTAATCGCCTTCTTCCGGCTAATCACCCGATCTTTGGTTGATCACAGTCTACCCATTAAAACTTGCTTTTCTTAGGGTTAATCACCTTCTCTTGGTTAATCACCCGCCTTTTGGTCAATCACAGTCCACCTGTTTGAACCAGTCACCCTTTTTCTCAGTTAACCACAATCTGTCTGTTAAGATACTGAGTTTCTTTGGAGTTAATCGCCTTCTCTTGGTTAATCACTCATTATTTTCGGTTAATCACTCATTCTTTTCGGTTAATCATAATCTGTCTGTTAAGCACCGAACCCCCTGCAGTTAGCAACCATTCTTTGGTGCAAATACTGCCAGCTTTGGGTTAGTAATATTTATTCAATTCGAATACCCTTTCCTTTGGTTAATTGTTGTTTGTTCAATCAATGTGCCATTATTTAGGTCAGATTCGTCGCTTGGTTCCACACCCATTCTTTGGGTCACAACCTTTGCTTAGTTCCACACCCGTCTCTTGGTTGATCACCGTTTATCGGTTAAAACCAGATCCTTTCTTCTTCCGATTAACCACTGTTTATCAGTTAATATAACTATTTCCCCTCAGAGTCAAACACCTCCCTTTGGTTCAGTACTCTCTTTATCCTGGTTCGTCGCAGTCCGTCTATTGACATCAACCTTTTTACTCTCCCCATAGAGTTTTACTCTTATTTTTCTTCAGTTAATCACTGCTTACCAGTTAATGCACCGAGTCTCCCGTAGATCTTACCTTTATTTGATTCTTGTCCTTTACTCTTGTATTCTCTTGGCTCCGTCGCCATTCTTTTATTTTCTCTCCATTGGAGTTATCTCTTTTCTTTTGCATTCCTCAACAGAGTTCTTTCCTTGCTTCTCCTTTCCTCAGTAGAGTTTTCATTTGCCTTTCTTCTTGGTTTTGACACCATTCCTCTTGCATTCCTCAGTTGGTCTTGATTTCTCTTTTAGTTCTTGGCTTTGACGCCATCTCTTTCCTTTTTCTTTTTTAGCGTTAGTTCCCCGAACTACGTAGGCTCTGATTTCCTCATTGTACTATGAGGGTACGTAGGCACAAGATTGCGAAATCTTGGCGAGCCATCTTCCTCCGTCTTCTTCCATTCTTCTGTCTCTCTGGTCCGCCCAGATTCCCTCTTCTTTTCCTTGGTTCCTTGAACTACGGATCTCTGACTTTCTGATTGCACTATGAGGGTACGTAGGCACGAGGGCCTCAATCCTCAGCGAGCACTTTCTTTTCTTTCTTTCTTTCTCTTTCTTTTTCTCATTTTTCTTTCTTTTTTTAGCTAGAAGCCTTTAGATAAATAACCCATCCAAGCCTAGAAGCAACTGAAATGGTCCCTGTCGGGTACGACAGATGCTTAAGGTGCTAGTACCTTCCTTTCGCATAATCGACCCCCTTTCTCGTTTCTCTTCCCTTGGGTTTTATCGATATTTTCCCTGTCCTTTGGGACTAGATAAAGTTCAGTGGCGATTCTGTTGTATCTTTGAGTGTGCGATTCACTAAGGTATAATCCCGATAGCTTCAGCTGGCGACTCTGCTGGGGAGTCCTTTCTCTTGCAGGTTCGAGTCTCGCCTTGCTTTTTTTGTTTTCTGGCTAGCTGGGACTCCCCAGCTTCAGTTGGCGACTCTTCTGGGGAATCCTTGTGCTTGCATGTTGGGGTCTCGCCTAGTTTTGCTTTCTTTTCTTGCTTGCTTGGGTGTTTATCTTTATTGCTTTGCTTGCTTTATCTTTATGTTATTTACTACATTTCTTTAATTCTTTAAATATTCATATGCTGCATATTCTAGATATCTGCTATATTCTGCTGTTGTTGGAATGGGTAGATATTATTGGACAGATAAGTCCTATCATCGGGCTTGAGCATACACATAGAATAGAACGTGGATAGTTGCGATGCCTACATTTTATGCATTGGGTTGTCACGAGAGCCACATCCCAGATCGTGATTCACTTGAGAATACTTCTGTCCTACGAGAATTTGCTACGGCATGGGGTTTTCATTTGAATCCTATGGTTTGAGCGACCTTTCTAGGGACCACCTTGTTGTGTCTAGATCACACCTGTGAGAAGGATATGGGTTTTTGCAGGAAACCAATACTCTTCATACCTTTTGTTCTCTCACGCACGTCAGATTTTTGCACTGACATAAAATTACACAGATATTCAGTTTTGGCAGATTTGGATATTCAGATTGTGCAAATTTGATTGATCCGATTTGTGCTAGGCTTTGTGATTTATGTGTTGCATGCCATTTCATCATAATCATTAACATTTTTTGCATATGCATAAAACTTTATTTTTGCATACATTGCATCCAATCATATTCATATGCATGTCCTTCATCCGGAAACCACATGCTTACACTGTCCATCATGCCTTGTAGCAAGACGACGACTCGACATCTCTATTTCACTCGCTCGAACAAGACCAGGATCATGGATGATATTAAACAAGAGAATGCTGCCTACAAGGAGACTTTGGCTCAATTTCAAGGTCGGATGGATCAGTTTCAGACTAACATGGATGTTATTATGGAGTACCTTCGTGCTCAGAAGGACGCTGCTGCTACTTCTGTTGTTGCAACTGTTACTGGTGCTACTATCGTCACTCCTGTGGTGATCCCTATTCTTGTCGTTGTTTCTTCTCCAGCTATTACCGAAGCGCCAATTGAGACTATTGTTCAACCTTCTGTCAATCTACCTTCTGTTCAGCCCGATTTGAATAGAATACATGCTGCTTTCCCACGGGGAATTCCTCTAAATTTCACACCCCAGGTTGCCGGTGGTAGTGCTTTTGTTCCATATCAAACTTTTGTTGCACCCATGCCTAATGGTAATTCTACTGCTTATCCTTGGGGCATGCCTACTCCGATTCCACCTTTTGTGGTGAATCATGATGATCACGAGATTCCTCAAATGTAGGTTCGCCAGACTCCTGTGTCTACTGATGTTGAAATTTCTGACGAAGATGAGCATGTGTATAGGGGCCCTCCTATTCATGTTTCGGTTTTATCTCATCCCGCTCAAACTATGTGTTGCGATGGAAATAGGATATCAAACTATTAATTAGTTTGAATCACAATTCTTGATTCACAACCGCTCTTTGATTTATCCGAAGGAAAAGGTCAAAAGAGGGAAAACCTATTTTTGCATCGTAAACACAATACGGGGAGAGACCTAGGTAAGGGGTTGGTTAAGCTTAGGGAAGGTACTAGCATCCTAAACTTCTGTAGTACTCTACATGAACCTTTTGTTTATTGTATGCTTTTTTATTTTATTATCTGTTTGATGTATATATTGAGCTAAGGGATGGAGTGACCTAGACCTAAGGGTTAGTCCTAAGTTTACTCGGCAAGATTTGCATCTTGTGCCTACGTATCCTGGATAGAGAATGGAATCAGAGTAATCGTAGTTCCCCTTGAAAGGGAGGTTAGAAACTTCTTGACTGTGGTCAAGGTTTCAAGAGGAGTAAGTGCTTCTTAAGGACACACTTACGTGGAGTTTCAAAACTCCTATTTCTACGTTGAAATGTTGAATTGAAATTAGGGTTAAAATTAAGGATTCCACGGCGGGAAACCCTAAAACAGAGTACGGCGTGTACGACGACTCTTTGACCTAAAAGCTAAGGTAAAGGGTATTTTCATCCACGGCGGAATGCCTAGGCTATTAAAGTTTTGAAAACGGTCAAGGGTTAGAACTATTGACTCAGCGGTCAAACGACTAGACCTAGTTTCTTCGGAGGGTGATTAACGATAAAAAAACATGCAAGATATAGCAAATTATCATACGACAGAAATAAAGTGCGGGAAAATAACGAAAGCGGTAAAGAAAACATCGCGACGATCACTCGCGTAAATTACAAATTCCACAGATAAATGCGAGAATAAAATAAATCGCGACCATGGCCTCGCGTAAATTACATCCATGGAACAACATAAATCGAATGAATATTAATCAGAATTTAAGTATAATCTGAGGAGAAAAACAGATAACATTAGCGAAAAGGGTTAGATAGAGATATGACAAATAATAAAACAGTTAGTATTGAAAGAAAGAAAAAAACAATTTAAATTTTTTTATTGTTTTTAGTAATTTTGAAAAAAAAGATCCTACCTTTAATTTTTCCGCAAAAATAAATTTTAATGTTAATATTAAAAAAGTTTTTAATTTTCATTATTTAAAGAAAAGTTAGTGTTAATTGTTAAAAAAAGTTTTATTTTTAGTTTTAATTTTAAAACACATTAGTTTAAATTTTTAAAGAAAGTATTTTAGTTTAATTTTGAAAAAGAAAAAAAAATGTAGTCTTAATTTTTAAAAAAATTATGTGTTAGAGAGAGAAAAAAAAATTAATTATCTATTTACATTCTTTTTTATTTTAAATAAAATATAAATCAGAAATAAAAAAAAACCCAAAAAAAAACCAAAAGGGTTGGGTCGGTCATCACATCCGGACCCAACCCGGTCCAATACATAAAACAGACGAAAGGAGATTTAGGGTTCAGAAACCCTAAATCGTGTGCAGCGACCGCCTACTTCCTTCTGGGATTCCAAAATTTATTCCCTTCCCCTTCCACCGAATCTTCTTCTTCTTTTTGGAATAACTCTTCTGACATCTTCTTCTTCGATTTTCTTATGATTCCCTGCAAAAAAATAAAATCAAATGAGTGAAATAATGATGGGTCCGGTGGCTTACGTTTGATGTGTTCGATTTTGTCGATGGAGGGTAAATGATGAGGACGGCCAGTGATGTTTGAAGCTGAGGCCTGGTCGGTTGGGATGTCGTTGACGGTCTCATGATTTCGAACGAGGGCAGTCTTCGTCGGTTCTATCCTTACGGCGCGGTCCTGTTCAATTTCGTTGATAGATAGTTGATGACGATCTTGTGATGTTGATCGCTTGAGGGTGATTCGTGGCCGTATGATGGTTAGGGTTGGCCGTGTTCGTTAGCGGCTTTTGTTTGATTTTGCTGACAGAGGATTGATGATGATGATGGCCGTTTGTATGTACGTGAGGGTTTGTTTCGTTCTTGCGATTTGTGGCCTCTGTCTTTTTCGGTCCCCCCCCCCCCCGCGTGATTTGGTGAGTTCGTTCCTTTATATCATCTTTTCTCTTGTTGGGCTTGGATCTGTTGATTTTGCCTTATTTTTGGTGGAAAAGTCTGAGATTTTATTTGATACGATTGGATCTGATATGGGTTTTTCTGATATCTGCTGGATTTTGATATTGATTTTTCCACGATGTGTTTGGTTGTTACTACATTTCCTGCGAATTTGTCGGATGCTTTGACTGTTTTTTCAGGTTTGTTGAGGTTTACTCATAACTACGGTTTTCAGAAGCTTGTTTGACTTGTTTGCTGAGAAACTTGGTTGAACTGATTTTTCTGGTCTTTCTGAACTGTTTTGTTTGAACTGGTTTGAATGTTGAACTGGTTCACTTGAATTGGTTTCTGAATCAGTTTTTTCTGAACTGGTTTCGTTGGAATTGATTTTTTTCCGAAGGATTGGAGTTAAGGTCTATTTGAGGCAAACCGTCTTCCGGAGGAAAAATCATTTTTATCAAAACCGGCTTTTCAAATAAGCGCTTTCGGCCAAACAGCTTATTTCAAAAGCACTTTTCCTCTTCTCTTTCTCGGTGCCTCAGAACTAAGAACAAATTGCTGCCGGATAGGCCATTGGCCGAGAATTGGATCGGGAGTCAGCTTCGGAGTAATTCGTTGCCCTCCCGACACCCGATGATGACACTGTTCTGAGGGTGTCGAATTCCCACTAACCGATTTATTTTTTCTGTCTTTTTGCTTTGCAGGTTCGAAAGAAACGTCAGAAACTCGGAATCGGGATGAAGAATTGGAATAGGAAAATTAAGGAAAATACTTTAGAAAAAAATGTAATTATTTTGTATTTTTGTAATTTATTTTATGTTTTTTTGTAAAGACAATTATAATAAAATTATTCCATTTATATTAATGAAATAAATTTATTAATATTATTTTCCTTTTAATATGCAATAGAAATGAAAAAAAAAACCATTACTAACAATGTATGCTTTTGTTTAAAAATAAAAAAAAAATTCATGAAATGAAGTAAAAAATCAATTTAGAATGAGATAAAAATCAATTTAAAAATGAGATGAGAATCAATTTAAAATGAGATGAGAATCAATTTTAAAATGAAATGAGAATAATTATGACTAAAATTATTAAAAAATGAAATGAGAATGATTATGAATAAAATTATTCACCAAAATAAAATGAGAATGGTTATGAATAAAATTATTTAAAGAGTGAAATGAGAATGAAAATTAAAAATGAAATGGCATTCCCTTTTTTTTTTCGAAAACGAAATGAAAATAAAACTGAGATAGAATTATTTTTAAAAATGAAATAAGAGTACAAACAAAAATTCTACCTTTACTAATCTCAGATTTATCTGATTTATCCAACCGTCTCCGACAACTTCCGATTAAACTTTCCGGCAATTCAAACGAACAAAGCCTTATCAAAATACAAATTCTTCGATTCTCGTCAACGAGTCCAACGGCTCAAATTCGCGAACTGACAGCCAACTGCCAACAAATGACGATTTTACCCTTCAGAGACTAAACGACACGTTACGTGATATTTTCTTGCAACAATCACATGACTACACAAAATTGTTAGTGATTAGTTAAATGCAGGAATGCAATGAAACAACAAATCTTAGGGCAAAATTTGGGGTATTACAGTTGCCCCTATTTAAATGGCTTCACCGAATGATTTGTGCGACGTAGGCTCGAGAAATCATGGTGAAAGGGATTTAAATATAGATAACCGATAATTTTTCCCTTAGATGCAATGATATGCAATACTATCGACAAAACGAAACAAAAGATAATGCTAACAATGCCATGAATATAGTATGATGCGTATGATGGAATGGTAAATGCAAATATGCAGACGACACGACGACACAGGGGACAAACACGACGGACGAACCACACTGGGGAATACGACGCACTGAGAAACAGCACGACACTGGGGAATTCTTAAAGGGATAGTCAACTTGTGCTAACACGACCAATTGTCACTTTTAGACAAGGAAAGGTAAGAACGAGATCCACAATGGAGATGGCACCGGTGAGACGGCCTCCACTGGGGAGTACTTAAGAGTGATTGTTCAACAGGTTCAGGTGTGACCGGCTGATACTCTAGGGTAAAAGATAAAAATGGATCTGCACGACTGTAGGATCGATTAATAGAATGCTAGAGCATTGAGCAAAGAATAACATCCGAGCTTCTGTAAACTTTCCCTCGTGACAGGATCAGACAGAATTTAGGAATCCGTGGAAAATATACAGGGTAAAACCGGCTGTATGCCAAAATGAATGGTCTTAAAGGGAAACGCCCTGATAAGCTTTCTCGAGAGAGAGAGAACCGCCACTTATCGTCGGAAGGGGCTTATATGCCAAACTGGATAAGCTCTCAAATAAAGAGACTGTTGCCTATCTGTGGATAATAGATGAATAATTGATTGATAACATAAACTTCTTCAAGTCTCAAGTTTGTGCTCCCTGGGCATGATTCAGTTTCTTCTTTTGCTAAAGGATAAACGAACTTCTTCATACTTCAAGATTCATGCTCTCCTGAATATGATTCAACTCCTTCTTTTACTAAAGGGTAAACGAACTTCTTCATTCTTCAGGATTCAAGCTCTCCTGAATATGATTCGGCTCCTTCTTTTACTAAAGGGTAAACGAACTTCTTCATTCTTCAAGATTCATGCTCTTCTGAATATGATTCAGCTCTTTCTTTTACTAAAGGATAAAATGAACTTCTTCATTCTTCAGGATTCAAGCTCTCCTGAATATGATTCGGCTCCTTCTTTTACTAAAGGGTAAATCAACTTCTTCATACTTCAAGATTCATGCTCTCCTGAATATGATTCAGCTCCTTCTTTTACTAAAGGATAAAACGAACTTCTTCATTCTTCAGGATTTAAGCTCTCCTGAATATGATTCGACTCATTCTTTTACTAAAGGATAAAACGAACTTCTTCATATTTTCAAGTTTCATGCTCTCCTGAATATGATTCAGTTCAAAACCTCCCCACACTTCAAAACAAAAAGGAAAATGGAAGCCCGACTTCTCGATGGAGATGGCCATTCGCTGCAAGTCATGACGAAGATAGGATAAGCTCCTCAGGCGAGAAATACCGCTTATTGATAGGCTTCTCGGATGAGAACTGCTTGTAGAGGTGGTAACATGTAATGTAAATTGTAAAGAAAGTTATTGTGATGAGCTTCTAGTACGAGAAGATCAATTGTAGAGTGTAATGTAAAGTGTAGGTGATAAGCTCCTCGTCTGGGAACTGTTGCTTGTCTGTTGTGCAATGTAGTGATAAACTTCTTCGGCGAGAACTGTCGCATATCTGCAAAGGATTGTAAATGCTTTCCTTGAAATATAGTGCAAAATAAATGCACGTCCAGGTAGGTTCAGTGATCGACGGGGCTGAAGTTCGATCTAGAATTGGGCTAGAAAGAACGGACACACAAAACTCCATTGAGGAAACGGACTCGAATGGGGACTACCTTACCCTAACGCGAAAAGGTAACGGAAATAACCATCGTCCACGAGGGTTGAACTCTGTGGGGATTATCTGGAAATAAATAGTATTTTATACTTAGGGCTAACGATGTACTTAGAGAGAGCGGACGAACCCAGTTACTCGGCGGTAACGACAAAGGATGACACGGATAGCAAAACAATGTAGATGCTAATGCGCATGCCAAAGTGTATACTAATGTGTATGTTAATGTGTACGAAAATGTCATGTAATGCATATGCTGACAAAACAGACGAGAGGGAGAAACAAGAGATGAAATAAACATCTCGACAGGAATATCCGGCGACCTCCGCAATAGTACATCTATCGGAGGGATAGAAAAAGTTGATGGTAAAACCGAATCTGGCTTCAAGGTTCTAACTTCCCTGGGGGGAAAATATCGTGACTTCCACATGGGGATATGATACAACTTCACTGGAGAGTACGATATCATGACTTCAACTGGGGATCCATGACCTCTGCACGAGGATACGATGTCATGACTTCACGTGAGGGATTGCTATCATGAACCATAATCATCCAAAGAACTCTTAGGATCAGAGACTTCCGGGGATAAAAATAAATATCCGCTTCGTGGGGAAGATGTGGAATTAGGTAACTTCATGGAGATAACGTAGCAACTTCCTGGGAATAGTACCTCAGCTTCCTGGGGAAAGGTACGTCCGAATGGGGATAAAGTATATCAAACTTCCCTTGAGAGTTTATCAGACTTACTGGGGAGAATTCAACAAACATTCCTGGGGACCATATCTTGACTTCTTTGGGGAGAATATGGAAGTATTTCCTGAGGAAAGTAAGGCAACTTCACCGAGGAACAAATGCTTCCATTGAGAATGGGTCTTCAAGGACATATATCACTTGGAGGATACCGGGGATATTTCTGCAGTCTTGAGAATCACTGGGGATTTATCGGATGGATCCCAAAAGTGTTGTCAGCTTAAAGTCTCGCTGGGGACTATCATTGGGAAGATGCTGGTAAGATCTCGAAAGTATAGAAAATTACTGGAGATTACCGGATTAATCCAAAGTGTCATCAGCTTAAAGTCTCACTGGGGACTGTCAGCTTAAAGTCTCTCTGGGGACTATGTCAATGGTGTAGATGTACTTCTGCAACAATGAGATTTACTCGGGAACAAAGACCGCCGGGAGTAAAATCTATCGGGTGCATGAAGAATGTCGTAGAACAAGCTAGTTTTGATCTTAATGGATTTTGTAGCAGTTGCCATTTTGAAAATATCATGCCCCAGAGTACCTACTTTGCGAAGAAGAGTCATCAAGAGGATTTTATAGAGAACACAGGGTTCCATTGCCCCACTGTTTTCAAACTCTTGGAGAGATTTATCAAATCTCGACGTAACTGGCTCAGATCGACGGTGTCATGACTGAGTCTTTAAGAAGTAGCTCTTAAGAAAGTCAGGCTTGCATCAACAATCGACGCGGTAACCACCTGCCCCTGTTTAGAAAGATCTTCGAGTCCATTGATGACATTTATATGCATTTTTCTAAGATATCAGACAAAACCAACACGCGTAATCTGCTAATCCTGAAATATCAATGCAATCGTATATCTGTCTTGAAATTTTTGTTTTTATTTTGTTTTAAAGAAAGATATCGCAATAACTCGTGACTGAATCACTAGTTAGGATATGAATTTGATTTATAATGCCAACATTAAATTGAGCATAGCTCATAGGAGTCAGGAAACGTTATCTCGTCGAGTATGATTTCAAAAGAATTCCTACTTCAATTAGGTCTTTTAAGGGTTGTATCATGGCTTGGTTCACGGTTTAAGAAACAAAGGATAAAGGCTCAAGGTTATTTGTGCCCACCCCTCTTCGTGATGTTCTCCAATCCTATTCAGTTAACAGGATACGAGCACTCATATCTCAATCGGATTTGACATGGTCGAGAACTCATTAAGGCTTTGGAAAATGGAAGTCACTCACCTATTTCTTTAGTGTTTGATCAACACGACTTTGTTCTTTATTGGGGATTCTTTATGGAAATCCCTTGCTCTTGTTATATTTTTTCATTCCCTAACTTTTTCCTGGATGACGTCTTTTGGATTCTTGACTTTGGAGTCCAGCGGGATGCCCCAGTTTTGCGTAAGTCTCCTTCATAGGTTGTGACTTAGCGAGCTATTTTTATTTTTATTTTTTGTTGAGTAAGTCGTGTGACTCCTTTGAAAGGCTTGTGACTGCCTCACTCTTTTAGTAGTAGTGGGATAGTCATTGACTTCTAACTTCTTGAGGTGTTAAGGATAGAATAGATCCTCGCAGGTTTGCTCCTCCTTCTGAGAGTCTGAGCACCCGATCAATTTAACTGAAAAACTACCCTGCCCCAGGTTAAAATGAGGTTTTAATTTGGGAAAGAATAAAACTCCTACTTCACGGCTCAAAGGGGTTAAAGAGGGGTTATCATCCTTATATCTCCAGTGTTTGGGATTTGAAACAATGCCTTACATCATCAGCAGGTTTCAATCGAAAGCATATGACAAGATCTGACGTTTTTGATTCATCATCCTCCTCCCAATCAAAGCAAGAGATCAGGTAAAGTTGGCATTATAAGTTTATGAAAAAATATTTTTAATGAGTGAAACGAATGGATTTATTCAAGACAAACATTATGCATTAATTATTCCAAAATAAACAAGTTCGTACATGCTAATTATGCTTAATCAAAGAAACCGAATATAAAGAAACAAAATGAATTGTATGACAAGTCCCTCAATAGGTGTTTATGACGACATGGGTCTTCTTGCTTGCCCCAACTATGTTGATCTGAGCTACATCAAGAATAAGAATTTTCAACGGACGAGTCGTCGGAAAAATTAACAGTCCCATGGTTAGGCAGAGGGTTGCTTTTGACATTGGGTTGCGGATCATCGAAAGACAAGATCTTTTTTTCCATCAGATCCCTTACAATATTCTTCAAAGCATAGTAGTTCTCTAAATCGTGACCTGGCGCACCCTCATAAAATAAACAATGAGCGGCAGCGTTGTAGTTGGCTGGCAAAGGATGTGGAGGTGGACCCACGGCTCTAGTGGTAATCGAACCTCGTTGAACTAAGTAAGGATACAACTCGGTGAACGTCATTGGAATTGGCGGACAAGGCTTGTATTATCTCCTCGGAGCATTTTGGCGAGGTGCCTGATTCCTCGGTTGTTGATTTGAAGGAGCGTTGGACGCTTGCTGATAATTAGGCGGAGTTTGTTGATAAACCGGAGGCGGATAAACAGGAGGCGGCTGCATAGGCAGGAGCTTGAGGAGCTTGTTGACTAAAAGATGGTGCAACAACAGCTATATATGGAGGCGGAACATACTGAGCCGGGTAACCCTGTGGTTGAACATACTGCGGCGGATATTGATAATGTTGCTCCCTCCTTCTACCTGAAGATACGACGTGAGTCTCTCCTTCCTTCTTTTTCTGAGGATTGAAGGAAGGCTTCTTAGCTTGGTCCTTCGAACTTGAATTTCTAGAACCACTAGACATTTTTCCACTTTTCATAGCCAATTCAACCTTTACTCCAACAACAACAATGTCAGCAAAATTCGTGGTTACACTACCTACCATTCTCTCGTAGAATTCAGGACAAACGGTGTCGATAAACCAATCAGCTAGTTCCTTGTCGGTCAACGGAGGTTCGACTTGAGAAGCAATTTCCCTCCATCTCTGAGCATATTCTTTAAAGGTCTCAAAATCCTTCTGAGTCATACTCAAAAGTTGTCTCCTGTCAGGAGCCAAGTCCATGTTATACTTATAGTGCTTAATAAAAGCGTCAGACAAATCCTGAAAAGACTTGATGCGAGATTGGTCCAATGTCAAATACCACTTCGACGAGGCACCTTTCAGACTGTCTTGAAAACAGTGAATCATCAACTTGTCATTTTCCACGTGGGCAGCCATTCTACGCCCTACCTTGGGGCATCTTCTGTTGCTGCGGTACTTCCTACCGGTTATCCGTATGGTTTTCAAATGGGTCAGAATGCTGGTCAAATGGTAAATTCTGGGTTAGTTATCCGTCTCAATTTGCTTCTCCATAGATACCTGCTCCAGCTGCATCATAGCTTCCAAATCCTCAAGGTCTTGTCAGACCTGCTAACCATAACAGACCTGCTGAGTATAAGTTGTTGGATGAAAGAATCTGTGCGATTGAAGGATATTCTACTTTTGGCATGGAAGCCAAAGGCTTGTGTTTGGTTCCCAATGTCGTGCTGCCGCAAAAATTCAAGATTCTCGAGCTGCCAAAGTATAAGGGTTTGAGTTGTCCTCGCAGTCATGTGACCATGTACTGTAGGAAGGTGGCGTTCTATATTGATAAAGATGAACTGCTGGTGCATTATTTTCAAGATAGCTTGTCTGGAGCTTCTTTAGATTGGTATATGGGTTTAGAACATAGTAAGATTCTCTTGTGGAGAAACCTATCAGAGGCATTCTTAAAATAATACAAATATAATCTTGATCTGACTCTTACCAGATTGCAATTGCAGAAGCAGTCTCAGCGTTCAACTAAAGCATTCAAAGAATATGCACAAAGGTGGCGTGAGATGGCTTCTCGAGAGCGACTTGCTCTTTTGGACAATGAATTAGTTGACATTTTCAGGGGCACTTTGCAAGGGTTGTATTATGATTAAATGGCAGGCAGTTCTTCGACAAATTTTGCTGATATTGTGACTATTGGTGAAAGGATTGAGAACAGGTTAAAGATTGGTAGGATTGTTGATGCCACTGCTCAGCAACTAACCAAGAAACCTTAGAGAGTCAGTCAAGGAAAAAGGAAGGTGAAGCGACTGTTGTAATGGCGAATGCCTCTCCTCAGTATCAGGTTCCCATGGCTCCTATGCCGTATTATCCCTATCCTTATGTTGCTGCTACTCAGTATCAACAATCTTCGTATCAGTATCAACCACAAGTTCATAATTCTCAGAATCAGAATCAACCTCAACAGTCTCAGCAAAACAACATAAATCAACATTAGGACAATCAGAATAATAATAATCAGAACAACCATAAGCGAATGGATTTTGATAGAATTCATGTGCCTTATACAAAGTTGTTTCCTTATTTGATTCATCAAGAGGCAATAGTCCCCAGAGAAATTGCACCTGCAGTTCCTCCTTTTGGTCCAAAGTATAATCTGAAAGCATCCTGTGCTTACCATGCTGGGTACATAGGACATGCTACTGAAGATTGTATTGTTCTCAAGGCCAAAGTTCAAGAGCTTATTGATAAAAAAATCTTGACATTTTCTGAGGAGTGTCCTAATATACAAACTAATCCATTGACTACCCATGGTGGACCTGTAGTTAATATGATTGAGGTTGATCAAAGGGCTGAGTTGATCAGAGATGTCGACAAAGCGAAAACTCCGATGACTGTTATGATCAAGGAGTTTAAAGAACAAGGGTTATTAAAAGGTCTTCATGAGAAATGCCAGATCTGCGATAATAATCCCAATCACTGCCGAAGGTTGAAAGGTTTCATTCAGATCTTGATGAACCAAGATGTAGTTCAGTTTGCCAGAGCCAAGTCTGTGGAGGAGGTAGCTACTATCGAGCCGTTCACAATCGTATATAGGAAGGTTCCTGTGGAAGCTCCTAAATAGAATATTCAACCTATCACTGTCTATTTGCCTAAGTCATTCCCGTATCAGAATTAGAAAGAGTTTCCTTGGAGTATGGTCCAATTGCGTTCTCTGGGGTAACCGCCACTAGAGGGATGACTCGCAGCGGGTGAGTATTTGCCCCAAAAGTCGTATATAAGCCAATGCAAATTCCAACTTTTGTTCCTTCTAAGGAGAAATCTACTTCAGCAACCCCTGTTGTACAACAAGGGGCATCAATTGCAGCATCATTTCCAGTCACTCTGTCTGCAGATGTCACCGAAAGCAAAGAAGTCATGGATGATTAAGAGTTCCTCAAGTTGATTAAGAAGAGCGACTTTAAGATTGTGGGTCAGCTAGGGAAAACTCTATTCAGGATTTCTATCTTATCTTTTCTCATGAGCTCACCAGCGCACATATCAGCTTTGAAAGTTTTAAACACTGCTCATGTGATGCACTACGTTCCAGTAGAGCAATTTAACGACGTCGTCGCAAACATAATTGCTAGTCGATACTTGGGTTTCAATGAGTCAGAGTTGCCTCCTGAAGGTACTGCCCATAATAGAGCCTTGCATATCTCAATGACTTGTATGGACTCTTTGCTATCTCGCGTTCTTGTGGATACCGATTCTTCTCTCAATGTGATGCCTAAGGGTACATTGAGTCAACTATTGGTAGAGGGGAGCGAGATGAGACCAAGCGCTTTGATTGTTAGATCTTTTGACGGTTCTCGAAGGCAAGTCATTGGCGAAGGGGATTTACCCATCAAAGTTAGACCGCATTTGGTTACCATTACTTTTCAAGTGATGGATATCAATCCTGCATACTGTTGTTTATTGGGTAGACCCTGGATCCATGCCGCAGGGGCAGTTACATCCATGTTGCATCAGAAGCTAAATTTCATGTTTGAAGATCAGATGGTCATCGTCTGTGGCGAAGAAGATTTTCTAGTAAGCGAGTTATCATCCTTCCGATATTTCGAGACTGATGAAGGTATAGCTAATGTGCTGTTGCAATGTCTTAAATTTGAAGATGTCAGATCCGCTTCTGTCAATTCTGGTAGACTACCAAAAATGGCCATGTCATTTGTCAAGAGCGCTAAAGAGACCATTGAGAAAGACGCCTTGCCTGGCTGGGGGAAAATCCTGGATGTGGTTGAAAAGCATGATCGCTTTGGACTGGGCTACCATCCTGATCAACAGGCTAGTTCATGCAGTCATCAGAAATACAGTTTGATTAAGTTCACAACCGCTGGATTCCAAGAGAGGGATATTGTGCCAGCCATTGACGATGCAGGTCCTAGCAGCCGAAGTATGAGCTTTGTACGCAAATGTCCTTCGAGTTTCAAGCTTAACAATTGGACATCTACTGTGATTCCTTTGGTTTTCCCTCCAAACATGTAATGCATTTTGTTTTCTTGTTCCCTCTTCCTCGCCCGAGACGAGTGGATAGCTTGTAAGGGCCTTGCGCTTTTGAAACATTATGTGATCAATAAATAAAAGATTTTTTGCATTCAAATCATGCTCTTATTTCTTTCTTTATTTTGTTTTTCACAAATAAACAAATGGCAAAGCTTCTTTTATTTTTCACCTTTTCAAATAGCTTCATTCTAAACATAATTCATAAACATGCGGAACAAATAATTGCATTGATAACAACTTGGCAAACATCCGTTGTAATTATGGAATCCCAATTAACCAAGCCGAAGAAGATGGTGAGGAAGATTGTGAATTACCGGCTGAACTAGAAAGGCTCATTGAGCACGGGCAGAGAGAGATTCAGTCACACAAAGAGTCAGTGGAGGTTATCAATCTTGGTACTGATGAAGTAAACAAAAAGTCAAGATTGGGGCATCCCTTGCTAAGCATGTACACTCCGAGTTGGTCAAGCTATTGAAAGAGTATGTTGATATTTTCCCCTGGTCTTATCAAGATATACCTGGGTTGGATACCAACATCGTTGAACATCACTTGCCACTCAAGCTTGATTGTCCTCCTGTCAAGCAGAAACTCAGAAGGACCAGACCCGACATGGCACTTAAAATCAGAGAAGAGGTAAAGAAGCAATTTGACGCTGGGTTCCTAGCCACTTCCGAGTATCCTGAATGGATTGCCAATATCGTCCCGGATCCAAAGAAAGATGGGAAGGTCCGAATGTGTATGGACTATCGAGATCTCAAAAAGGCGAGCCCGAAAGATGATTTTCCTCTGCCTCATATTGATGTTTTGGTAGACAACACAACGCAGTTCTCTGTCTTTTCATTCATGGACGATTTCTCAGGATATAATCAAATCAAAATATCCCCAGCCGATATGGAGAAGACTACTTTCATCACGCCTTGGGGTACATATTGCTACAAAGTCATGTCATTTGGTTTGAAAAACACAGGGGCAACATACCAACGTGCCATCGCAACCCTCTTTCACGACATGATCCATAAAGAGATTGAGGTTTACATGGACGATATGATTGCCAAATCTAGAACTGAAGATGATCATCTGGACCATCTGAAAAAGCTGTTTGACAGACTCCAAAAATTTGGACTACGGTTGAATCCAGCAAAGTGCACCTTTGGAGTTCGATCTGATAAACTGTTGGGCTTTATTGTGAGTCAGAAGGGCATTGAAGTTGATCTTGACAAGGTTCGGGCAATTCAGAACATGCCGCCTCCCAAAACAGAAAAAGAAGTCTGTGGCTTTCTGGGCCGACTTAATTACATTTCTAGATTCATTTCTCATCTGACGGCTATCTGTGAATCAATTTTCAAATTACTAAGAAAAAATCAATCGGTTGAATGGAACAATGATTGTCAAGAAGTTTTTGACAAGATAAACAATATTTACAAGAACCACCGATCTTAGTACCTCCGGTACCTGGTAGGCCTTTAATCATGTATCTCACTGTTCTCGATGAATCGATGGGATGCGTATTAGGCCAGCATGACGAAACTGGCAGAAAAGAACATGCAATTTACTATCTGAGTAAGAAGTTCAGTGATTGTGAGACCAAATACTCACTATTGGAGAAAACTTGTTGTGCTCTGACTTGGGTCGCTCGATGCCTGAGACAATATATGATTTGCCATACCACTTTATTGATATCTAAGATGGATCCGATAAAGTACATTTTCGAAAAGCCTGCTGCCTCTGGACGAATTGCTCGGTGGCAAATGCTGTTGACTGAGTATGATATCCAACATGTTACCCAGAAAGCAATAAAAGGGAGCGTCTTGTCTGACTACCTTGCTTATCAACCTGTGGAAGGATATCAGCATATAAAGTTTGACTATCCCGATGAAGGCGTTCTGTTCATCAGAGATTATGAGACTCCACACCCTGATATAGTACAAGAACCAGGGGTGCGATGGACGCGCGTGTTCGACGGTGCTGCCAATGCTAAAGGTCGTGGAGTTGGTTCTATCCTCATCTCTTCGACATGTTCTCATCTTCCCTTCACCGCAATATTATGCTTTGAATGCACCAACAATATGGTTGAGTACGAAGCATGTATCTACGGTATTGAAGCCACCATTGACATGAGAATCATGATTCTTGAGGTCTACAAAGATTCTTCCTTGGTGATTGGCCAAGTCAGAGGGAATTTTGTAACTCGGGATTTCAAGCTGGTTCCGTACCAAAAACACGTTACGAAATAAATTTCCTACTTTGATGAAATCTCTTTTCATCATATTCCTAGGGAGGAAAATTAACTAGCGGATGCTCTTGCCACCCTAGCATCCATGTTCAAGGTCAAGTGGAAGAACGAAGTTCCTTCTATCCGCAAATAGTAATGTTTGCAATAGTTTGTTTATGCCATTATCATTCAAACCTCAAAGTGAACCTAACTTCAATAAGAATTGCCAGCATGAAATGATAGAAAAAGTAAACATTTTGTTGCATCATACATCATACACAATGATAGGTATAGATGAACACCTCTTATGAAAATGAGACTACTCTTCATACTATACACACATAGGTACATAGTTACATAGCCATGTTAGCTTTCTATGGATTACAAAGACAAAACTAGGGGACTAGTCAATGATTATTGAGAGTGCACAACTCATGCACCTTTTATGTTTTCAATATTTAATTTCCTTACTTTAGGACAAGGATCATTGTGACACTATTTTTCAGTATCGGATATATCCTATGTAGTCCCCTTTTTGCTAACTTTAGTTAGTGATATCATATCATATCATATCCCATCTTTTCTATCTTTATCCTTTTGGCTTTGCTACCATCTACTAAGCTTTTCATTCTCACATAACCCAATTTTCTCTCTTAATGAGTTTTTTCATGGGTTTACATCAAGCTTTGGAGAACAATATGCAACAGCCTCTGCAACAGTGAGGAAAATCTTGTCCTGCCCAATTATGTTAGCAAAATTGGACGTGTAAAGTTTGTCTGTCACTGCTGAACCAGGATTTGCCAGAACAAGCTGCTCAAACAAATAACACAATATTGGTAAGAAAATTATTAATATGTTTTGTCCTATGATATAGTAACATCATTTTCATGCATCATTCATTTGGTAACTTACTTGAACACTTCTTTTTTCAAGACTTCTATGTAACTCTTCAAAGGCTTGAATGCCACTTGTATCAATATCAGTAACAGCTGCCACAAAATCATTAAATTTAGTCTACAAAACAACATGAAAATGATGTTTCTACTATACGAGTATCACCAGTCTCAAGTTTTTTGGGGTCCCAGCTAAACTGTCTAGATTAGTCGCAGTTTAACTGTGACAAGCCAAATAGAGGTGCAGTAGCTCGCTCTCAAAGACGGCTCTGAGTACTAGGCTAAAACAAATTAAGGACAAAGTTAGAGACTAACGTGACATTTCAACTATCAAAAACTGAATTCTTGTGTGGAAATCTCCTTTCACAGCTTCTTCATCCGTTAACCATCTTAATATCCTGCAACAGAACACAATCTTAAGTCTCAAGAAAATGTTCTTAAGTGATTCTTTTTATAGTTGTCAACGTATAAACAAAGGAGGAGTTAGTTATTCTTTACCTTTCTTTAACATAGTTGGAGTTGGAAAAGTATATTGCAGAATCAACTCTTACAATCATTACACCTGGAATCCTACTAGCTTCTGGATATTGTTGGATGTTTCTATACACAGTTGTCCGAGGAATCTTCCCCAAAATAGCTGTTCTTGGCCTTGTCACTTGTAATAGGATTTTCGCAAAAGATATAGAAACCTGCCACAAAGGGTAGAGATAATATAATAAAGTTTCCGCTATCAGGCCAACCACCTAACGATTTAGAGCATAGGATAAGTAAGTTTTGTTACTTACAGCAATTAGAAGTCCGATCTCAACCGAAATGAAAACAACTCCAAAGAATGCTCCCATGCAAGCAATGAAATCGAATTTATCGATCTTCCAAATCAAAATTGCTGCCTGATAGTCCACAAGGCTGATGACAGCGGAAATGATGATGGCAGCAAGAATTGCATTTGGAGTGTACTTAAAAAGCGGAGTTAGGAATTGCAGCGTTAGAAAAACAACCGCGGACATCACAATATTAGATACCGCAGTTTGGCAGCCAGCCATGTAGTTTACCGCCGACCGAGAGAAAGAACCTAAGACAATAACAATAGATCAGCTACTTAAAATATTCGTCTAAACATATTCTTAACTTCTGTTCATTATGATCTTACCGGTTGCCACATAACATGAAGTCATCGAACCAACAACGTTCATTGTTCCTAATGCAACCATTTCTCTGTTTCCGTCGAGTTGATAGTCCTTCATAGATGCAAAAGTTCTTCCAATAGCTATGGCTTCCTGAAAACCAAAACGCAACCGATTAATTTGAAATGTCGTAGTAAATAATAGAAGAAATACTCATCTAGAGAGATACTTCTAGTACTAGTAGTATTATTTTTGCTTACTGTCAGTGCTATCATGCCTGCCGTGACACCGATTTTAAAACCTTTCCCAAGATATTCGCCGCTAAAATAAATATCATGAACAGACGAAGGATTGATCCCTTTCTCTATTTTATTTACCTTCACATATCAATGAACAAACCCTTTAGTTCTATGGAAATTAAAACTATGTGAAAACAATCATATTCTGAAATATTCGGAATGAGGATGGAACTTCAAATTCTTATATACTTACAATTTCTACCCCTTGCTTATCTGCGCGTGTTATGAATACGAAAAAAGTGGACAGCACGACAGATATCAATGGAGCAATTGCTGGCACCCAGAAGAACTTATTGTTCTTCTTTCCCTAATCAACAAAACATGAAATAATATTAGAAAAAACTTTGCAGTCCTAACTATTTAAGATATAATAGTAAGATGAAAAAGGGAGTTTAATGTCATACGATATACTTGGCGACGAGAAGAAAACACAGAAAGCTAGCTCCGATTAATATAGTGTGCCAGTTCCACTGCAAGATTGTAAATATTCGATCATGCATCAATTTAGTGCATTTCTCATTTTCTTATATAGTTCATAACTTGCTTGTGCATATTGAGAGATAAAGAGAAAGAGATCATACTCCATGTTTGGCTGATGAGAACACTGAATGCAGCACGGAGACGATATCGGTTTTTGTTGTGAACATTTTGCTTTTAATGCCAAGGAAACCCTTTAGCTGTTGAAGGCCAATTGTGATGGCAGCACCTCCCATAAAACCAACAATAGCAGCATGGGATAGGAAATCAATCAAAAATCCTAACCTGTTTTTTCGGCATAAAAAAACAAGAGAACCAACCTAACTATAAGATGATCATGATATGTTAAATAGGGTAACGTTTGTAATACATGTATATCTGTTGTCTGTGTCGGTGTCTGTCTTAGTGCTTTGTAGGATATATACCTGAAAATCCCAAGAGTTGCTTGTGTAATCCCAGCGAAAAACGTGGCCGTAAAAGCAAGTCTTTGATATTCTTCTTTATGAGTAACCGGATCAATCTCGTTACTAAGCAAAGTCCCCATCAAGAGAGAAACCACAGCCACCGGTCCTATTGCTATATCGCGAGAACTCCCCATGAATGCATAAATCAGCGGTGGAACAAAGCTTGAGTCTGTAACAAAATTTCGGTTCAACATATAAAATTCCAAAAACAAAACTTCGGATTTGAGACAACAGTCTTACACAGTCCATACTGCGGAGCCAAATGCGCAAGCCTCGAGTATCCAATATCCTATTTTTCAAACCAAGTATTAGAACATAAACTATGAAGCAACTAACATGAATTATAGTGTATTAGCATCATAAAGAAAATTTACCTGAGGTATGCAAAGACTTGCAATAGTGAGACCAGCAATTATATCTCCTCTAAATTTCTTAAGATTATAGCCTCTCCCCCAGTTAAATATTGGGAATATTGCCTCAATACAAAGGATTAGCTTTTTCGACTTTGTTTGGTCTTTGAAGGATCTTAGAGGATCATCAGCAAAGAATGTTTCTTTAACTGTATATTGAAATTCCTTGAACAAGTTCTGTTTTGGAGGAACTGCAACTCTGTATGCATTCGCCACTTCATCGTCTAAAGGCGATATCTGGTTTCTTTCGGTATCTCTACGAGTTGGAGAATCCATTTGATACACCAACAGTGACCTTCACTCTGTTATATTATAGAAAGAAAAGTCGTAACTTAACCGGTGATGGCAATAAAGGCCAGCAGTAACATTAAATTACATTACAATAAAATATGATTCATAAATATTGCATGCAAAGTCAAGCATGTTGCTTACAGCTCAACTAGATAGTTCATAAATGAAGATACTCAAAGATATAATAGAGACACACTCGAAACTCTAAGAAACTTGTGGACCGCGGTCCATAGGGTCGAGGGTGTGACTTAATCGGTGTCAGTAAAACACAAATAATGTTGGAATATGAGTTCAATAATTAGACATTGATCGAATCCGCAAACTTCTACTTTCAAATGATGATGTCCATCGTTTCAAGTCGCGGACCGTGTTGAAACACTTGTAATTTTCGTAAAATAAATCATTCAATGAGAAATATTATGAAAAGTCTAGCAAACCTGAAGAGAAGATTTGAATGGTCACTGGTTCAATCTGTAATGCTTTATTGTGAAGCCATTGGATTATATAACATGAATGATTTTATGTTTGAGTCAAGGTTCTCAAGCTGAAATTGAAAACTTAACAAATTAATGTGTGAAACGTATCCTTATACTTGTCAAAGTTACATAATTTTCAATCACTACCAAACAATAACCATGGAATTTTCTAAGTCACATGGTCATCTAGCAATTTTGTTAACTCTAACAAGGCATGAAGAATAGGACAATCAGCAATGTGGGACTTGGAAAGCCACAGAGTCTTGAAGTTTGAAAAAGAGAGACAACAAAATTAATTTTAATTAAGTCAATTACAATCATTCATTTGAAATAGTACTAATACTATGCAAGTTTCCTTTGTCAAATCTTAGGACAAATAATTTGATGGAAAAAAATATCTAGAAGGAAGACAAATAATGTCTAAAGAAAATATCATAATCATGTTCATATTATGGGTCATTGATTGTGATTTATTTTTGGTTTGGTCTTAGACTCTTTGGTATGTGACTCTTCACAATTGTCATGTACCTTTTCCAAAGGAATATAAAAATTATGTCATTCTCAGAAAGAACATTAAAAATTCAATTAGAAAGGAATCAAATCCTAAAACCTCAACAAAGGAAAAACCAAAAAGTCACTATAAAAAAAGAAAACAATAAAAGACATATTTGACTGACAAAAAAAACAAATGGTTTACTTTGGAGGATTCCATTACAATAATTCATAAACAGTTTCAAGTTTTTTCAATTCTCTATAGTTTTTTTTCATCACCATTCAACAGATTAACCCAGCTTGAGAGTCCGTTTTTATATCAAATAGTTTTGGTTTCTTTCCAATCACAGTTGCAGGGATAGAATTGTAATCTTACTTATCAATTTCGACGCAATGTTTTGTATAAGTTTTTTACAAAACAAATAAATACACTATTTAATTAACTAAGGTTTAACCATGACAAATATTTTATAAGATATCATTTAACAATAACTTAATAGCCACAAATTTCAAAACCATGTGTCAGAAGACTGTCTTTCATGTCTTTACCTTATAGAAGGATACATATTTTGAGAATTGAGAATTGCATTACTTTAATTCATTGTGCATAAGAACATGAACACATACTTCAATACTTGAATAAGAAACGAAAATAACAACTTTTTTGCTTTCTCTTATGAGCCACTAATTAACGATCATAAATAAATAAAAAAGTCAAAATTTGATTCACCTGTCAATTCCCAGCTTCTCATGCAAGCCATTGATAGTGGAGAATTTAAATTTCAATATATCAATAAAATAATAGTCACGAATGCACTTTAAAAACTCCTTTGTCAGAGTTTCTGAAAAAAGTAGAGATCAAAACTTAACTGAAAATGAAAATGATGAACATGGGAGAAGAAATAAAGAACTATTACAGGTAAGGTTTCCACTGTAAGATTCGATTTGAACTTTTGAGTGCATGATGAAAAACAGAAGAAATAACACGAACAGAAAGCAATGTCTAGGTTCGATGAATCCTTAACCACATTAACAATAGCAATACAAGTTGTGATTGATTGAATGAGGACGGGAATGGAGGTTTGTTAACAACCGTATACCTCGGAAGACAATTTCTGTTTGGTTGCTGTGAGAATATGTTTTCTTAAATATATCAAAATAAATTCAAAAATACATTATAAATATTATTTACAATGCAATCAATTCTACTCCGTCTCATATTATAAATAAATTTTGTTTTTTTAAATTTATTAAATAATTAATGTATCTGATCTATATATAGACCAGATACATTAATTTTATAATGAATCTAAAAAGTAAAATTTGTTTATAATATAAGATGGAAAGTGTAATTTTTAAAAAATTTATATAACATGACAAAACGATATGTTCTTATTAGAGGATAGTGTAGAATTGTTAACGATATCTCCTTTAACATTTTGTCAATGAAAAAATGAGTGATGCATTGATAGTGTATACAAATTTTACACCGTCAACTAAATACGGTCATAAATTTCGTCAAATTAGACTGTAATTTTTAAAAAAATTTATATGACATACCAAAATGATATGTTTTAACTGAATGACATTGTAAAACTTTTTTACAATGTTAATGCATCTCCTTTAACCTTTTGTCAATGAAAAAATGAGTGATGCATTAAGTGTAAACAAATTTTATCACGACCATGAATTCCGCCAAGTTAGATTGTTATTTTTAAAAAAATTATATCAAACTAGCGTTCAGACGGATACTCGCGTGCCCGTCTGTCCGCTTTTTTATTGCACACATACAAATATAAATGATATATTTTTATTTAATATTAATTTTACATGGAAGTTATGTGAGAAGTTATTAGTAAGGAGTTATATGAAAGATGATAATAGTACTTCAATGGAAGTTATTGTGTAAGTTATATATTTTAAAATAAGGATAAATTTGGTATAAAAAAAAAGCTACACCAAAAACCAAATATTGCATTTATATATGTTATAGATGACAAAATAATATATTTTTATTAAATGACAAACATTTTATCTATTTTAATATATTGTCTTTATGGAAAAACAACTTTTTATCTATTAAATAAATAAATGATAATTTTTAAAATAGTGTTTCTATTTTTTAATTAATATACTAATATTTATATGCATATTTATGTAAAGTCAACAATATATTTCTATCCAAATTATTAAATTTGAAATCTTTTTAATTCTTTTTTTAATTTTTTTTTAGTTCTTTCTCTTTTTATAATTCTTTATTTTTTATTCATTTGATCTGCTTTTCTTATCATTGAATCATTAGATCTTCCTTTTAAATGTCCAAATTACTTTAACTTATTGAATAAAGAATACTTTTAATTTATAGATAGTCTAATTTTTTAATTATTCAATAGGATTGAGGAACAATAAACAATGAAAATGGAAATTAAAAAGTCAGAGTCGTTGGGTTAATATTCAATTCATTGTTCTTTTGTTTACTTTTGATATTTTTGTGTAGGCTTGGCGGTTTGCTCCCCACGTGTAAGTCAATACTGCGCTTTTTAAAGATTGAATCAACTCGTCATTGCGTCCAAGTTCACTCTCACCATGCGCGGATGCCGCATTTTTGCCTCTCGAATTCAATATTTAAGAATGGAGCCATGTTTGAATGAGTCTTGGGGACCTCAAATCTTACTCACCATCAATACTCTATATTAGATATTTAATGGGTACCCCATGCCTACCCTAAATATCTACATTTTATTTCAATGGGCCCTTTTATTCTTTAAATAGAAAAATAAGATAATTGCTTCTTTTTTTAAAATTTTTTTATTAATGTTGGAAATTTGTAATTTGTAATGATTTTTCATATTTACAAATAAATTTACATTTTGTTTCGGTTGATTGCGATTGATTTTTCAACGTGATCTATAAATAAATAATTTAAGGATGGATTAATTGTATTAAACCAATCAATCATTACATCTCAATAATTGATTGTTCATGTTACAAATAAAAAGTTTTGATATTTAGTTGTTATCAATTATTAAGAGATTGTCCGAATTGATTGTTTTGTTACAAAATAAAAATAATCGATTAAAGCTTTAGGAATAATCGATTGTTCAGTTGTAAAAAGTCATTCAATCGATCAAACAATCTTTTAACCAGTTAGCTAGACCTCACAAACATTTTCACATGATTTTAACAAAATGAGATAGGCTTTTTGTAAAGTTTTTAGTGTGTGTGATTTTTCCTTATTAATTTCAAAATTACTCTTGCGCCTTTACAAGACATTAGTCACTCAAATGAATATGATTGAACGAGCTTTCACACTTTCTATATTTTACAACTCTTAAGTTTTAAGTATTTGCATCATTATCTTTGACTTTAATACCACACAAGTGTTCCGGTGAGAATCGTGATACCAAGTTATTGATTAACTTAAATCTAAATTCTTAAATTCACAACCGGTCTTTAATTTATCCAAAGAAAATGTCTAAAGAAAGAAAAACCTTTTTTCACGATGTAACAACAACGCTAAGAGATTTGGGGATCGGGGGTTGGTTATGCCTAGGGTAGGTATTTCACATCCTAAACATCTGCAGTACTCTACAGGAACCTTTTGTTTATTTGCATGCTAAGTTTGGTAAATGTTTGCTATGGATTGGGATTGGGTAAAGGGTGTAGGTGATAGGTAAAGACTTAAAGATTATTTCTAAGTTTGCTCGCAAAGACATCGCGTCCTCTGCCTATTATCCTTACTAGGATAGAATCAGAGCAATCGTAGTTCACCTCATTAGGGATGAAGAACTCTTGATTATGATCAAGGTTCAAAGGGGAACAAACATATCCATGCTTGTGTAGAGTTTCATGAAACTCTCTAGATCTATGTTGAACTCTCAAGAAAGGGAAGTAAGTAATCATTTCCATGATTCTTACATAGAGTTAACCAAACTCTATCCTAAAGTTCTACGTTGTGAGACCAATTGGTTCTATCCAGACCAAAAGGTGGGAGAAAGGGAAATGTTGCTCGTCAAGATATCGCATCTTGTGCCTACGTATTCTCATTGTCCAATGAGAAATCAGAGCGGTCGTAGTTCAGGCTCGAACTACAGAATAAGGGTCGATTGGTTCTTTCCAGACCAAAAGAGGGGGAAGGTTCTATCCAGACCTATGGGGTAATCCTATTGGTTCTATCCAAACCAAAAGGGGGAGAAGGTTCTATCCAGACCTATGAGTTTAAGTCCTATTGGTTCTATCCAGACAAAAAGGGGGGGAAGGTTCTATCTAGACGTATGAGTGTGTTGAGCTATCTATGACCCAAAGGTCAATAGAGAGACTTTCCTTTGGAAGGGAATATGTGAGGCAACTTGGATGAGAACTAAAGAGTTCCATCACTTGGGGAAGAAATACTTAACAAAGCAATAAAAAAACATTTAAGCATGATGAATACAAGGAATATGGTTACAACTAAGCAAGCATGCATATAACAATATCAAGCAATGATTTCAATAAAGATAAATGGTTACAACCAAAGCAAACATCAAGATGTTACAATATCAACGAGGGGATAAGTTCTTTCAAGACTTAATGAAAGGTAAAAACTAAAACATGTCTTAACAAAGACGGGGATATTTCTTAACAAAGATGTGGTCTTCCTAGGGCTTACAAGATGACATGTATACTTACAAACATCATGCCTAATCAAATAATGTCACAACAAATGTAAGTGAGAAGTTCAAAACTTCATGGGAGAAAACTTTCAAGTTTTAATGATGATTAAACACAAATGCTTACAAGCAAGAGTTTCAGTCAAACTCAAGTACCCAAGGATGCTAACAAGCCAAAATCATAACATTAAAATAAAACTCAGAAAAGAATGAAATTAAAGTTTTGAAATGAATAAATGAGAGATAGGAAGGTGAAAACCCTAAAAATATTCATGGTAGCATGTGAAATGCAAGTAGAAAGTTCACATTTATGAGTTTTAGGTTTACCTCTTGAAGCAAGCTTAAGCAATAATAAAACCAGAGATATTGAGAGCTCTTACAAGGTCTTCAAATGTTCCTAGGTTGATGAATAGATGCTACAAAGAACCTCCAAGCAAGCTAGTGGACGAAATGCCTTGTAAATGAAGGAAAAACTTTAAAATCCAAAGATTTCAAAGACCAACTCACTCAAACCTTGTTACATAAGTGTGGAAGTGATTTAAATAGCTTCAATACATCATATTTGATGTGTTTTAAGTGTTTCTTGAGTTGGAAAAATTTTGGAAATGGTTTTGGAAGGTGTTTTGCAAAAATAGATTTTGAGGGATTTTGGAGACTTATTGAGATTTTGCAAGAATTTGGTGATTGTGTAAGGGAGAGAGTTCTAGATGGTTTCTAGCATGGAGCTGGTGTGTTTGTGATGTAGAAAGTGAGTTCTATTTATAGCCAAAAGCCGTGGATCATGGTATGGGTAAAAGTGAATCAAATTGCCAATTTTAACCTTCCATCATGAAAATCTTTGAGTTTTCCAATGCAATCTTCATACTTGTCTTTAAGCCACTTGCATTAAATAATGATTTCCTTTGATCTTTGTGCCATTTTCGTGTGAATTGATATTAAAATATTCATTATCAATTCAAACATCATAAATGAGGTTTAACCTTTGATTAGCATCGATTTGGATAGGTTTTGGAATAAAAAAACTCATGCTGACCTAGTTTTGCGAATGTGAGTTTTTGCCAACTTGTGGATCTTGGTTATCTCTAACCAGGAAGAGTTATGGAACCCACTTGTACTTTTTAAAAATCCCCAATTAGGTACTACAATATTTATGCTTGTTTTAGGAATTCATTCCCCTTGAAACTAGGTCAAAAACCCTTGTGTGGTTAAGGAGTTATGGCTTTGCCATTTTCAAAACCTTAATTTCCCAACTTTTTGATTACTTATCAATTCTTGATCCAATGGTCACCAAACTTTATGAATAGATGTGATATACCATTAGGAACATAATTGCCTTCAATTTTGGGTCAAAACCATGTTGGTCAATGAGTTGACTTTTCAGTCAGACGAACCGATTGATTGAAGAACTTTGAATCGACTATTGGTGTTATGGGTCCTCTGAGGTATTGAAACTTCTTGAGTGAACTTAAATAATCCATATGAGCTTTATGGACCATGATTCCATCATTGTAACACTATTTTAATCAATAGTCAAACTATAGTTGACTTTTCCTGATCAGAAACCCTAATCGGGTGTTCTAAATTGTACTGTTCTTAATCCTTGGGTGACAACCTCAAATTGAATTCATACTTGACCCAATGTAGTATTCTTGATCTTGCTTGAAGTTGAATCAATCCAAAACATTGATTGATCAAACTATCGAAGCCTCGATTTTGACGGTACGGAACCCTAATTCATCTGCATCTTGACAAAGATAAACTGGAAATGGGTTAAGGTTAGTTAATCAAATGAATATGATCCTAAAATGATGATGAGGATCTAAGGGGTCAAAATTTAGGGTGCAACAGATGCCCCTATTTAAATATCTTCACTAGATGTTAATGAGAGATGACAATCCTCATAGAATCGTAGTGGAAGGTATTTAAATATAGCAAACCAGAAATTTTGTTCCTTAGATCCGATGGTATGCAAAAGGACAAATGCGAGTATGCCATGAATCTAAATGATGCTTTATGATGCTTGAATGCAAGACAGATGCAGACACACGAGCAAAGATAAAAGAACGGCAATACAATGAGTAACCACTCACGAGGGCCCAACACACTGGGGAAAGTTTCAAGACCAAGTAAGCAAGATAGTTCAGACATGACTAAAGATGTTTGTTCAAGGAAATCTTTCACGCAGGGGACACAAATTCCACCAGGGAAGACACATCTTCATTGGGGAAAGGAGATACGAACCTCACTGGGGATAGTCAGATGAGGAAACCCACCGGGGAAGATAGCAATTCTTCACTGGCGAAACGAAAGAAAAGAAAAGCAAACCACACTGGGGAAGAAACCCACTAGGGAAAACTTTTCTGGGGAGCAAATCCACTGGGGAAGCAAAGCTTCACCGGGAAAAAGACGGAACGAAGACACGAATCTCACTGGGGATAACCAGATGAGAAAATTTCCTATAACGAAGAGTTCAAACGGGATCTTCAGGAAAGGGTTAGAAACAAGACCGGACGTGCCGGGGAAACTAGTATCCACTAGTTCTTCGAGACTCTACTGGAAAAGCAAAAACTAGTACCCCATACCTACCCTAAATATCTACATTTTTATTTCAACGGGCCCTTTTATTCTTTAAATAGAAAAATAAGATAATTGCTTCTTTTTTTAAAAAAAATTTATTAATGTTGAAAATTTGTAATTTGTAATTTGTAATGAATTTTCATATTTACAAATAAATTTACATTTTGTTTCTGTTGATTGTGATCGATTGTTCAACGTGATCTACAAATAAATAATTTAAGGGTGGATTATCTTAATTAGACCAATCAATCATTACACTTCAATAATTGATTGTTCAAGTTACAAATAAAAAGTTTTGATATTTAATTGTTATAAATTATTAAGAGATTGTCCGAATTGATTGTTTTGTTACAAAATAAAAATAATCGATTAGAGCTTTAGGACTAATCGATTATCCAGTTGTAAAAAGTTATTCAATTGATCAAACAATCCCCTAATCAGTTAGCTAGGCCTTACAAACATTTTCACATGATTTTAACAAAACGAGATAGGCTTCTAGTAAAGTTTTTAGTGTGTGTGATTTTTCCTTATTAATTTCAAAATTACTCTTGCTCCTTATTAATTTCAAGTCTTTGCATCATTATCTTTGACTTTAATATCACACAAGAACTTTGCATCTTCTAGTTTGATGGGGCTTGAGATATATACAAGTTGATTACCATCAGAGAGTTAAATAAGAGAACGACATCATGGATTAAAAAAAATAAATGATTTGGGCGGGTTTAAATAGGGCTTCGGTTCAGCGGGTCTTGTCAATAGTTTTAACTGGGTTAACACGTCTGGGTAGGTAGAAAAAATTAAACCACATGTATCCTATCCCGTCCAAATAAAATAAACATATAATGTAGTTTTGTAGTTTTTTATTAGTGGGCCAAATACACTGTACTTCTATACTCACATAACACGTTTCTCTCTTAGACCAACTCCAATAGGAGTTTTTAGAGTGGGTTTGCCAACCTGGCACTCATATTTGTTGTTTCCAAGATTGCCATGTTGTTGAACGGTGCTTAATTAAGTAACGGTTCTTCAACTGTTCTTATATTAAAATATTAATTTTATAATATAAAAATTATAATTTAATATAAAATTTTATTTATCATTTTAATTATCATATGAAAATTATAATTACAATATTAAAATATTGATTTTATAATATGAAAACTATATTTTAATTATAAGTTTAAATTATAAGTTTAATTTGAATTTTATTTATTTTATTTTTATTTATTTTAATTTTTAATTTTAATTTTATTTTTATTTTATATCAAATTTAATTTAAAACACTAAAATTAACTAAGGAGAGATTGAAATATTTTTTAAAATTTAATCTAATTTTTTTTAAGTTTATATAGTAGAATGAAATATTTTTCCTTAAAACAACACTATATACTGGTTGGACTATATAGTAGATTGAAATAATTTTCTGTAAAAAAAATAAAATTATTATTTTAAGTGATATAAAATTTAATATGAATAAAATATTAACATATAAAGTAAACTTGTGGGACTCAATATGAGTTCTTCAGAATTGCACCATTAGAGTGAAAAATTAGTTGAGTTGCTTCAAGCTGACGTGGCTTAATAGATCACCCAAAAATGAGTTCACGGTTGGAGATACTCTTACAACCCTTCAAATTCACATATTTCCCCCATCTTTTCTCTCACATATCCTATTAGCCTCATGTAAGCCAATATTCCTTCCTCCACTGCCACCAAACACATGCTATAGCATATCACCTTCATGAACCTTGATTCTTTCTTCTTCTTTCTTGAATCTTGATTCTTCCTTACTTTTGCTCACTCTAAAGTTAAAGTTTTAATTTAGTTTAAGAGTTTTTTATTTTTATTTTTTAATTTAGGGTTCTAATCATTAATCATTTTCCTTTTCTTTTTTTAAATTTATTTTCATGTTCTTTCATCTTTTATTTCTATACGCTCCAAATTAAAGGTTATATTTTATTTTTTGATTTTTTTCCTTTTTAATTTGTATTCTTCCTTCTTACTTTTTATTTTGTCCTTATTTTTCTCTTTTTATGTTAATGTTATCAATCTCTAGGTCTTCATGAATCTTTTTTTTTAGTCAAGTAGTCTAGTGACTAAAAATTTATCTTTTAAATATGAACAAATGAGACGTCACGGGTTCAAACCTACGCTCCCACATATAATGTATGTGCATAGCTACCAACTGAGCTAGCCTAGTGGGACAAATCTTCATGATTTTTAATGTTATCTTCTTTTTCTTGTTTTCAAAGGTAAGTGTTAATATTGCTAATTTTAAGTTTTCATTTTTAGTTAATTTTTATGGATTAAAGGTACAATTCATCTTTTTTTTGTTGTTGTTGCTTTTATGATCTTTATGCTATAATAATTTTTATGTTATATGCTATAGATTTTAGGGTTATTATTAGAGAAATAGTTTGTAAAAGCTAAAAGGTAGTTATATATTGTTTAGGATTAGTTGTTAGTTACTAACTAACTAACTCCTAGGTGTAAGAACTAACAAATTCTAGCTATATATAGCTAAGCTTCATGTACCAATATCAATCAATGATCAATAGAGTATCTTATGCATGGTTACGGTGAAACCATAGGTTCATTTTCTATCTCTCATCACCTTCATTATCTTGTTCTTCTTTGACACATGTTATGTAGTGTAACTCAACATGATTATTGATCATTCCTTAACGTGGTATCAACTACCATACGAGACTGGCTTTCTGCTGCATCTCAACCTTCAAGTTCTAAATAATTTCATCCATTATTGAAGGTTACAAGCTTCATAAAATCTCTATTGATCGAATACTCAACTTCAGATAAGTTAAACTGATTGAGCTGTTTTAGAGAAAGTCATTCCTTTAGCGCTTAATCGATCATTTGCATCTGCCAACTCAGGTTTTAGAGAAACATCAATGCTAGATCTTGAACATTCACCAGATCTTGGAATGCAATCAATAACTCTACCAGTTTAAGCTTCGCAGATTTCCACTTCTCAACTCGGTTTCTCAGGGTCCTCCACTACGTTTGGGCCCAAACTATCAATCAAGTTGCAAGATAACAACTTTTTGTTGTGAAATCAACAATATGAGGGAGTTATCCTTTCACACAAGCTTCAAAAGATCGTTGTCGATCCCAAAATACCATCAATGTTCAAAACTGAACTTGATCGAAGTTCTAATCTTGAATTTGAGGAATATGAAGCATAGATTGTGCAGGATTAGTTTCTTTTCACCTGGCTACTTTCAATAATCTCTAAAAGTGTGTTACCTCGTGTGCTATTGTGCAAGCATGCTTATGGGGTATGGGACAAAATCCACAAACATTTTAACTCGCAGATGAAAGCTCAAGTCCATCAATAGGTGATCCTATTTCTCCTTTGGCATGTTCTGAGCATGTTCTTCACATAAGAACAATTGAAAATTCTCTCTTGGCCATAGGTGATCCTATTTCTCAAAGGGATCAGGTGGATGCAATTCTTCAAGGATAACATGAAGATATAATCCATTTATCATGATGATTAACAACAAAGGTAACTGAATTGACATCTACGATGTGGAAGCACTATTATGTATGTACAGGAGGCATAACTAGACAAGTACAAGCAAGAACTTGCTACTCCAAGTGCAACTGCAAACAAAACCCAAGGTTTGTTTGTCCCAAATGCTTTTAGTCTTAATTATGCTAGAGGGTCGAGGAAATTGGCTTAAGGTCGAGGTCGTGGTGCTCGACAAAATGCTTCTTCAGGAAACTGACCTACTTGTCAGTTGTGCAACAAGTATGGACACTCAACTCTTGAGTGTTTGCATATATTTGATGAATAATTTATTCCCACAACATCCAAGTCTCATGCTCAATGCACTGCACCTGTTAGCATAAAGGATGTTCAAAGCTCAACTCCATAAACCACCACCAATCCTAAACCTTCATCCTACCTGGCACATCATGAGCAACTAAAAATACCTCTCTACCTTGAAGCTCAAGCTTGGTTCATTGACTCAAGGGCTTCTCATCATATCACATCTTATAGCTTACAGATACAACATAATGCATCAGGCGTAGGACTAAACAAATTTTTTATTGCTAATGGACATTGTCTAGAGGTCAAGTTTGTAGGATGCTCTCGGTTTATTTTTACTTTTGTGCCCAATCACACACTAAAACTCAATGATTTACTTCATGTGTCTTACATCACTAGAAACTTAATGTATGTCTCCAAATTTAATCTATGCTTTAGGCTGTTAAGTGAAATCAACAGAGGTTGATAAGTGAAATCAACAGAGGTTGATAAGTGAGATCAACAGAAGTTGATAAGTGAGATCAACAGAGGTTGATAAGTGAGATCAACAGAGGTTGATAAGTGAGATCAACAGAGGTTGATAAGTGATATCAACAATTTCTCGTGGTGTGGTGTATGCTCATTTCTTCGGAATGGAGTGGTCTGCGGACAACATCAGTTTATTTGACAGATGGATGACTAGTTGTTGCCGTGACAACAGAAGCCAGTTCCCAGGGTTTTCTCAAGCAGTAGTCGTTTTCGCAATTTATTTTTGCGGTTGGCAAATTTCCGAGTTCTTTCGTATTCAACCATCTCGTACCTCGAATGTCTGAAGGCTGCGCGCTCTTCATCCAGTCGGGTCCAAGTCGCTTGAATAGGGGCAGCTGTTGCACCCCAAAATTTTCCCAACCTTTTCTAACCTAGGTTTATGTTTCAATTGCATAGTCATTTGCATTGTCATCATGTACATAGTGTATTCATCTGCATTGCATGTCATAAGCAAGTTATCTTAACAGGGGATCAAAGTGCTATTCCTATCTCAAGAGGTATATCCAAGGGTTTCATTCATATCCAAGACTACTCAGGTCATCAGGGAAGAATTTGAGCTTTGAAGAGCTGCCAGGTTGATCAGTGAATTCTCTCCTATCTTGAGGCTAGTTGGGGATCATCAGAGGAAGTGTGAGCTATAAGCCAAGAGCATGAGGTGTGTATGGATGTTATGAAGAGTCTAGAGAATCATTTTTGAGGAGAACCAGGTCATTTGAATGATTGCAGGAGCCTCAGTTGAAGTCAGTCAACTAGGGTCAACGCTGGGTCAATTCTAGGTCAAAGAAGTGTTTTGAAGGGCATCAAGGATCATTTGAAGAATGGGGGATTCATTATTTGCTAGGTGGATATGGATATGATGTTATGATAAAGAAAAATCAAGAGGAGTCAAGGAGAACTGGAGTTACTAAATTAGGGTTTTATTGTAAAATCCCCTGATTTAGGTCAAACTTCAAAGCAGTGTAACTCAAGATGCAAGCTTCATATGGATTCTTGGTCCACATGAAACTTGTAGAATATCTTCATATATTTAATTTGAGTGGTGGAATTCATCAAGATGATTTGTAGAACTCAAGTTATGGCTCTTGCAAGTTACAGACCATCTGAGGGCACTGAAATTTGTCTGTGAAAATTGTCTGTATTCCAAGAAACTTTTGACTTTCAAGGGTACTTCAAATGGATTTCTTGCCAACATGAGAATTGTTCCTTATTGTCTTAGCTTTCTAGAATGGTATGGTATGCCTTCATATGATTTATGGAACTCTACTTATGGTCTTGGCAAGCAAAGGGTATTTTGGTCATTTGAGGATTACAGGTCATTCTTAGTATATGCCTAAAACTCATACAAGGAAGCTTCAAATGAAAAACTTCACAACATAAAAGTTGTTCAAAATGGGATTTTAAGGCTAGAAAAGAAGGTGTGAAAGTTTAGAAAAACTTAGAGCATGGAATTTTAAAATTGGTGCAAATGACTTGAAAATGGCTTATAAGTTGAAAAAGTTGAAATGAAAAATTGGTTTGGGAGATCTACAAATCCAATGTGGGTCATACAATATACCAAATTGATTCCAAACATCATTTTAAAGACATTGGTTCAGCCACTTTTTTGAGTTAGGGTTTAAAAATTGGACTTGCTTTGTATTTTTGTTACTTGCATAATAAGGCAAGTATAGAAAACTTGGCACAAGATGAATTTTCAAGGCAAGGAGCTTACATACACTTCCCATATCTCATGTAAGGAGATTTTGACATAAGTTTGGAAAGGTGCAAGCATGAGATAAGAGATATTCAAAGTATCATGGCATGAGAAGTTCATGAAATTTCCACAACTTTCTAGAATCCTCCAAGATTATTCTAGAAACCTCTAAGTTTGTTAATCATCATCTATATATTGGATTGAGATCATTAAGAGTAAAGGTTGGTGATAGTTGATGTTGAATCCATTTTTCTCCATTTGCAAATCATATTGAATTTTTTTTCTCTTCACCATTTTTTCCATTTTTTCCACACTTTCACATTTTGGAATTTTTTTCAATCTTTTTTTTCTCTCACTTTCCATACTTTTTCTTTTCACCAATCAATTACACAACAATTATAGAGATGGTTCATCATTTTTTTTGAGAGAATTGGAGCAAGAGGAACCTTGTAGTAACATGAAAAAGTAGTGAAAACTCAAATTCCAATTTTCACTTTTTCATCAATTCAAGACTTGTCAAGGCTTCAAACATATTCACCAAGTATTGTTGAGTGATTCTACATCATTTTCTCAAAGAATTGGTGATCGAGTGAAGCTCCGTAAGCCATTTTTCGGAGGTATAAAGAATTCGACATAACTCATGATTTATGAGTCTTTCTTGCATTATTGTTGTTGTATTACATTGCTCTCATCTCCTACACAGATTCTAGTACAAAAAAGATGGGTTTTATGACAATTTTTGGTTCTTAAGTTTTTCTTGAGGTGCCACGTTTTGGGAGTTAGAGAGAGTTTCAAGAAAATCTAAGACCATATTTGGATTCCTTGATTTTTTTCCTTCAAGTTTGACCAAAATTTTGTGCGAAACGGATAATTATTGATGGAGTTATGGTGCTTCAAAGTAGCAAAAAAACTCATGTTCATGGGGCTGCGGGTTACTATTCACAAAGTTGAAAATTTTGATTTGGAGAAGAAGGTGTTAACACCGTCGGATGCATTTCCAAGTCAAGGTTTCTTCCATTCATCCAACACCTCTCACTGCGCCACGTAATCGGCCAAATAAGCCTCATGCCACTTTTATTTATTCATGTTATTTTCTTTTATTTTCCTATTGCCATGTTTCTTTTAATTTTTCTGTTTTATATGCTGACTTCAAATAATCATAAAAAATAGGAAAATTAGTCTTTTTGATCCCCATTTTTTTGTGCTGAATCTTTAAGATATCTAGGATTTAATAAAACTGGAATTATAATTTTACCATTTTTTGACATTTTCTTCGGATTTTTTACATTTGGGTCGTCATAAAAAGGCCAATGCTGGTGCTATCATTTTGTTGAATTTCTTTGACCTATCAAAACACAATTTAAATGTCAATCCTTTTGCAGGGATCTCATAAACACGTTGAGGTATTGTGATATAATTTTGTGGGAATTTTATTGTACCATTTTAATTGGTTTTGGATGCTTTCTTTAACATGCTCCACTTTAATCTTTCCTTTGGTATACATGAGATATCTTGCAATGTTTCCATCTTATTTGACCATTTATCTTTGGATATTTTTGTGGTATCTCTCACCCCTGGTTTGTGGCTTGATGTAGGGCATTGGAGATTTTTATTTGAATTTTTTAGCACCTTTTGCTATTTTTCTTATGTTTTGTATTCGAACTTGTAATTTGGACTTCCGAACGGACTTTATTTTTGTTAAGGCTCCAACGGCCGCTTTGTGTTTGCGTGATGAACGTCGTGGCTTATATTTATTATTGTAGATGGGTTAGAGGTATTGGAAGACCCTTAGGTGGCTGTTATTTGTATATGTAGCTTGCCCGATTATCGACTTGTTTGCATGATAGCACGTTGCGATTCCAAATAGTGGATTACGCGTTTCATTCGGAGTTTTCACTCGATTCTTTGCATATGATCACTTGATATTTTCTTATTCCATCCATGAATGGGCTTGAGGTTGAGATGAACCTTCCTCCCTCCTTTGCATTGCATTTACCATTGCTATATTCATGTTCACTTGTATGCGGTTATTACTTGTATTTCCGTTTCTTCCTTTCGTTTCCTTTCCCGTAGGACTTCCATTCTTCCTTGTTCAAGGGAGGATGTGATAGACATTAGGAGCTAACCCATGCATGATAACATTAGGGTAGATTTTATTCCCTTTTAACCCTAGGATTTGTAGAGTGTCATCTCTTCTTCCTTCAAAACAACAGAAAAACATTAATAAAGGTTATAACAAAATCAATTCATTTCTTCCGTCAAAAGATTTGAACAGACATCAACCTTTTTGCAATAAGAAAACCCTTGTTTAAGGTGAGATTTTTCATAAAAAACACTTGAACAGCTTGTGTCGGGCGTAGCCCGAACTACGTTTGCTCTGATCTTCCATGCTGTGTGGAAGTACGTAGGCATAGGATGCGATATCCTAGCGAGCAACCTTCACCCACCTTCCCCCGTAGTTAGGCGAACTACGTTGACTCTGATTTCTCGTTCCAGACGGGAATACGTAGGCATAAAGTGCGATGCTTTGCCGAGTCAAATTTTCTTTTCTTTTCAGACCTCATCCTTTAGTTTAGATAGAAGTGTAATCCGTGCAAACCAAGCAAGCGTGGATCCCATCGAGTACGATGGACGTGAGGGGTGCTAATACCTTCCCCTTGCGTAACCGACTCCCGAACCCAGGTTTTGGTTGCGATGACCATACCTTTTCCCGTTTTTCGCGAGGTTTACTTCGAGCGTTTCCTTTCCCTCCGTTGGGATGAATAACGCACGGTGGCGACTCTTCTGTTCAGCCGGCGCCGATTTTCGCAGTAGCGACACTAAACAAATTTTTTATTGCTAATGGACATTGTCTAGAGGTCAAGTTTGTAGGATGCTCTCGGTTTATTTTTACTTTTGTGCCCAATCACACACTAAAACTCAATGATTTACTTCATGTGTCTTACATCACTAGAAACTTAATGTATGTCTCCAAATTTACTAAGGAAAACATGGTTTATTTTGAGTTTCACTTTAACCATTATTTTGTTAAATGTCAGGCATATAATCAAGTGCTCCTTGAAGGCATGCTTGATGAGAGTGGCCTTTATTACTTCACTACAATTGCTTTGATTAGTTAAGAGCTAATGTATCTTACAAGGCATGTAGTTCTAATCATGTAGTTAATAAAATTTTAGTCCTAGTCAATTCTTGTCAATTTCTCAATAAAATTGTAAGTCTTAGTCCTTTGGCTATGTGGAATTCTAGGTTAGGCCGTGTCAACACTAAGATCATGCAGAATGTATTTAAAAAATGTAACATGCATTTTAGTAATAAAAAGTTCACTGATTTTTGTGATTCTTGTTGCCTTGGTAAATCTCACAAACTACATGCTCCTTTGTCCAAAACCAAATATAATAACTTATTTGATCTTATATACACTGATGGAGACTAACATCAACTACATCAAGTAGTGGTTATAATTACTACATAGAATTTATTGATGCTTATTCAAGTTATACTTGGATTTACTTTTTGAAAAAGAAGAATGCTTTTTCAACTTTCACACTATTCTAAAAATATGTTAATACCATATTTCAGAGAAAGATAAAGTCAGTTCAATCTGACTTTGGTGGTAAGTTCAGACCTTTCACCAAGTTACTTAATGCATAAGGCATCCTACATAAACTTACTTGCCCTCATACATCAAATCAAAATGTAAAGTTTGAAAGGAAGCATAACATATAGTTGAACTTGGCCTCACATTGCTAGCTCATGCAGCCATTCCAATCACATATTAGGTTCATAGTTTCACTACTATAGTGTACTTGATTAACAAGTTACCTACGAGTGCATCACCATAATATTTTCACCTTGTGCTAAAGTCTTCAACAAGTAGCCTGATTACAACTCTCTCAGGATCTTTGGTTGTGTCTGCCATCCCCATTTAAGGCCCTATAATCAAAATAAAATGGAATTCAGGAGCTCCAATTGTGTCTACTTGGGAGTCTACCCAACACACAAAGGTCACGAGTGTAACACCCCATTATTTTGTATTTAATTAATCAATGTTATTTTAATTAAATTTGTGATGTGTTAGTGAATTACTTTATTTTACATGTTTTGTGGAAAGAGGGCCTAAGACGAGAGAGCATACCCTTTAGAAATAAAATGAGATTTCTATTCAGTTTGTATTGATATAATTATTTAAATTGAGAGTATCCTTGATTGTAATTGAACACTTAAACACTTCACTCACATATTGGAATTCACTTATGGTGCCTTGCACACCAAGTGTTTGACTAATTGTGTGAACAACAAACACTTGTGCTGTCTTTTTAATTTGGTTATATTTTATACGCATTGGAAACAGTCCAACCTCATAGTGAATAAATTTTGGTTGATGTGTGTTCAAATTAGTGATTCTTAATCTCGTTTTTATCGGATTCCATAGGCTTTGTGTATATCCGGTTTTTTCGGTAAAGGTTCATTCTAGACGAATATAGTTCCTCGACCGCTTCCGCCTAAAAACTTTTGAAACCAAATATTGGTAAGCGTCGACTCTGTTTTAAACAAGTGATCTATTTAACCCCCTTCTATATCTACGCCATCGTCAAACAGTCTCTACCGAACTTTATTTATTCTCAAAGAGGAAAATGAAAAATATAGATAAAACTCATGAATAAAAATGGGTAGGAAAGGATATGGTCATCGCAACTAATATCGGGTTCCGAAGTCGGTTATACAAGCGGAAGTGTAATACCCTAATTTTTAATCCTAAGATCCCGCATATCATTTTCATTTCATTCCACAAACAAGATCGCAACCTTTGATTTTCTTGCTTTCCTCTGCAGGTTTGTTCTTGAGAGATCATCGGGCACCCTTGTTTTCTTGTTTGTTTGATATTTTTTTTATGTTTATATTTACTAACCATTATTCAAAATCTAAAAAATACTAACTTTTTCAGGAATAATATGGATCAAAGATATCAAATACCAGTCCCTCAGCTTGAATGAATTTTATCTGAACAAAGTCAAAGTTGATCTGCAAATAATTCAAAATCATCTGATCAAGAGTCTTCCAACATTTGATTGACTTTTATTCAAGAGACTCCAAGGTTCATGTGTTTATTTCCATGCCTTTTTTGACAAGAAAGAGAATCGAGTCAGAGCCAATACAACACATCAAAAAGCCAATTTTCACGTTTTTTGCCTGTGGTAATCGATTACCAGTATTAGGGTAATCGATTACCCTGTGCGCATTTTGTGAAAATTGGTCAAATTAAAATTCTGCATCATTTTTGGCACCAAATTCAAATGTTTCATCATGAGAATATTCTAGATCACTTCATTTTAATTCCCCCACCTCATCATAATTAATTTCCACCATACGCTTTCACTAATCACCACTTGATAATTAATTTCCCTCCAAATTCAAATTCCAAGCCTAATTTTGATTCCAAACCAAATTCCAATCCACCAAATTTTCCAAGCCTAAATCCTATAAATAGAGTCCTCATTTCCCTCATTTCACATGCTTTTGATAGTCAAATTCACCTTGTCAAATTCTTTCTTGACTCTTTTTTTTTCCTACAACTACCAAATTCACCAAAGATCTTTCTTCCTTTGAAAGTTAGTAAGTTCATCATTAGAACTTATTAATCTTTGAGCTAAACCTTCATCCGTTCACTTTTTCATCATCAATTTCAATAGATTAAGGCTTTGGAGTGTGGTTTTTGGAGTTGATTTTAAAAAGTTTCAGATTTGGAGTGGTAATTTCTTGATCCATCATTGTTTCTCTTGATACATCCTTCACAATGTGATCTATTATTGATTCTTGTTGCTTGATCTTTGGATCTTGCAATTTATGTTCTATTGGTGTTGATTGCTGTTATTTTACTTAAATTTTCATGCTCAATTTCATCATTGATCATGAGGTGTTTGAAGAAATGATTGATCAAATTTTTGCTTATTTTCAACTTCTTTTGTTGCTATTTTAGTAGGTGTAATTGATTACCCTCTTGGTGGTAATCAATTACACAATGTTGTTTTTGGCTTTTTTACTTTGTTTTGGGACTGCTTTGGTTCTTGCTTCTTCTTCTTCCATTTCCTTTTGTTTTTTTTTCCTTGGAATGCACTTTTAAAGATCCTTTTCCTCTTTAAATTCATTGGACTTAGGGTGTAGATGAAGTTGGACAAACATTCACTAATTAAAACTTGTTGTTAGGAGGCTTTGACTTTATCAATCCTCTAATGAGTGTTCATTAACTTTGGCCTAAGTGCAAGAGTTAACCATCGTTGATCATTTGTTCTAACAACTAACTACTAACTCACTAACAATATTATTGTACTAATTTTGTTTATGTTTCCTTCTTGCTACCTATCTCTCTTTTATTCTTATGTTCCATTTTTATCATTTCATATCATATTATTGTTTATGCTTCCATCATTTTTCTTTTGTCCATTTCGACCATATCTTGTACAAAGCACTAATAAAGGATTAAACCTCTAAAAAACTTGGTGCTTTTAACTTTTTGGTTATGCTTTTGGACTATGCTTGGACCTTTGGACTTAGAATTTGGACTCTTTCCCTATGCTTGGAGTATTATGGATTTTTGCCTTTATTTGGCGTGCTCATTTGCTTATGCTTCAAGATGGATGAAATTCTTATTTCGCTTGCTGTGGAGTGTGCTACAATTTGATTAGATCCTTCTTATCTCTAACTTTTATTTTGCTTTCTAGGGCAGTCACTTCTTTTCCCCCCTTCTTAAAATTTCAAAATCTTCTCCCTTTTTTAAAAATCTTCTTGTTTTAAAATTTAAAACCGCTTTCATAATAAAACCTTGACTTTTGTTAAGTGATTTTACAACTTTGTTTTCTTTAATAAATGTCAATCATGTTAATCATATTTTGACCAATTTCAAAAAGATATAAAAAATACTTCACCTCATTCAAACTTTTTGTGCCCTTGTGCACTTTTCCTTTTAAACTTAGAACCCTTTAACCCATCTTGGTCTTATTAGGGTTCTAAGGCCCTTGCGGTGGCAAATCTTGCATTTTTGAGTTAAGTTAATCAATAACTTACACTCACAAATTTCCCCGCTACAAAAAAATGGCGACTCTACTGGGGACATCTAGTTCTCAGTAGGTTTAGCCTACTTTGGTTTATTTATTTCTTTCTATTTGATTTATTTGTTATTGCTTGTTTTGTTTGGGTGTCTGGTGATCTGTATGGTGAGATAAGTCCTATAGCCGGACTTGAGTAAACTTATGATAGGAGGGTGGTATAGTCTCGTTGGCTTACGTGGAGTAGTCCTTACTAAGCTGACTTGAGATCCCCCGCCCATGGACGCCCCTTTAAGATTACTGATGTCTTACGAGTAGTGGTAATTGACATTACTTTTTCCAACCTGGGAGCCTGAGAAGCTGAGGACCTTAGAACCCTTTAACCCATCTTGATCTTATTAGGACGTGGTGCGGTGGCTATTTAGGTGGAGACTTGAATTAGTTGTTATGCGATACCATACTCAGACGAGTTTCTCTTGAGAATATTGTTGGCCGACGAGTAGTCGTTTAAGCCGATAATATCCAAATTGACTCTGGGAACTTTTTAGAACCTTGTTCTACAGGTGCTGATATAACCTTAGTACATACTATTGTGGGTTGGTTCTTACCTTTGGCTTCATTCTCGTGCCGAACCTTTGAACCTGCGTGCTTTGTGTGATCTTGTTTGTGGGTGTTGCATCTTGCACTCATGCATTCATGATAATTTTTCCTCAGTTATCAAGGAACTCAGAGATTTCTTTTTGCAAATATCGCAAATTTTTTAGAATCATGGATATTGAAAGAAGTAACAATAAGAAGTACACTTTCATGAGTCTTGACTTACAAGAGTTGAGAAAGCTTGGATCTTTGGTATCTAGTCCGGTGGATTTCAAAGGCTATTTGGGAAACTCTTGTTTATTCTGAGGACTGATGTTGAAGAGGGGATTCTTAATACCTTGGTCCAGTTCTACAATTTGTTGCATCATTGATTTACATTCCCAAATTCTCAGTTATTACCAACCTTAGAAGAGTATGCCTATCTTATGGGCGTGCCATTCTTTATTGAGTTTCTTGAGCGACGTGTCATGGAGAGATTAAGGGAGCTAGAGAATTTATTTTCCTCTAGCGCTTCATCATCTGCTCATTTTCCTACCTCCAGTTCTTGGAAGGGTATTGTGGATCGACTGGTGAAAGAGAAAGACACCATGAATATCAACTATGTAAGATAAATCAAGAGGCTTCACAAGAAGTATCATCTCAAAGTTGGGTCGTTTTCAGACAAGATTCCTTATAACTAGCTTTCATTTTCTCTTGTGCTTTAAAATTGATGAAACTATAATTCAAAGCTGTAATTCTTTCAATATTAATGAAATGAGATTTTTGGTATATCCAACGCGTTATCTTAATGTAATGTTTGCAAACTACTTTATAGTTCCTTGAAAACTTGCATTTGCATTTGCACTTCAAGCATTATTCTGCATTGGATCTTGCCTTTCCCAGGTGTCTTATTTCCTTTTCTTGGTCTTTGTTCAGACAAGCTGTATCACCAGTATAATACTTGGCCTAATCAGAGAAGGAAGATAAATTATCTGATTTTCTGGCATTCATACTGAATTTGAAGTAGTTACTAAAGAGCAATGGAAAGAACATAAAATATGGATCTCATGTCAGGCTTTAGAGTGATAACCAACCCGATGCACGGTTTTCCTCCGGACGACAATGCTCCACAAGTGGATGTTCCTACTCAATCTCAACCTATGAAAAATAACCAAGGCACCATTTGACGATGTTCTGTCGAAAGATGACTGCTCATGTCGACAACGATAAGCTAGTGATTCACTACTTTCAAGAAAGTTTATATGGGGGATCCTTGATTTGGTATATGAAGCTAGAAAGGAACTATATTCAGTCTTGGGAAGACCTAGCTGACGATTTTGTGAAATAGTACAATTACAATTTGGACATGGCTCTAAACAGCGATCAATTGATGGGTATGAGTCAGAAAGACAACGAATCCTTTAGAGAGTATGCACAACAGTGGAAAGAATTAGCAGCCCAAGTTCGTCCACCACTCTTAGAGAAATAACTGTCCAGAATGTTTCGAAGAACGACTTCAGACTCTTATTATGTCAGGATGATATGCGTTGTGACTCTAGAGTTCTCCAAAATTATGGATGTCTAAGTAAACATTGAGAACACATTCAAAAGTGGGAGAAATCAAGATGGTTCGGATGACCAAGCTAGTGAAGAAAAATCTATTAGTGATTCCCAAGTAGAAGAAAATGTTGAAGTTGATGGAATTCAGAACTCTCCTCAGATTCTGTAAAATCCAGTTATGATGCCTTATCACCAATATCAAAACCAATTCTAGAATCAACATAGACATCTGAATAATCTAAAAGGAGAGACTCCCTAGTTTGATCCAATCCCAATTACTTACAGTCAATTGTGGTCTTATTTTGCTCGAAACTCGGTAATGATACCAAGAAAGACCAGAGTCATGAAATCTCGTCCTCATTGGTACAATCCAAATACCAGTTGTGAGTTTCATGATGGAGTAATGAGGCATCTGATTGAGGAGTGCAAGGTTTTCTAGGAAAAGGTTCAAGAGATGGTCGACGATGAGGTGTTGACCTTCAAGGGAGGAAGCCCATTTGTGAATGGAATGCCTTTATGCTGATAAATATAAAAACTCAAGGAAATTCATATTGCTGATGTTAGTGGGGTGACCCATAGCAGTCATGCATTTGCTTATGTGTCTCCAAAGAAAGTTGAGGATGTTCTTTCAAGCCCAGTCTCCTCAGATCATTAGTTTATTACTGCAATTTTAATGTTTTATGATTGTTAATACTTTGTTTGCATGAAGAAACTTGTTTGATTTTAAATATTAATTAAAATGCAATGAGTATGTTTGTCTTGAAGTAATCCATTTGTATTCGCTCATTAATTATTTTCCTGCAGTTGCAATACCAACTTCTTGTTTAAACTCTTAGAGGGAGGATGATGAAGTGAAAACGCAAAATTTATGGTTATATGCTTTTGAATAAGAATCTGTTGATGATGTAAGGCATTGTTTCAAATTACCAAACACCGAAGATATAAAGAAGATAATCCTTTGTTAACCCCTTTGAGCCTCGAAGTAGGAGTTTGTTTCCTAAATGAAAAAACCATCACATTTTAACCTGGGGAAGGGTAGTCTTTAGTTAATTTGACCATGCGTTCGAATTTCCAAAAGGAGTGTGTATATACGGACCAACCACGATGGTTATCCCTCATTCCAATGGAAAGAGACAGTTACAAACCTTTAAAGTAAGTCAGATAAACCAATGTCACATGATTTGTTCAACAAAAAAAAGAATTCAAAAGAAAAATAAAAAGCCCGCTAAGTCGAAAAATTTGAAAACAAGTGACTTAGGCAAAGATTAGGGCATCCCGTTGGACATCAAAATTTCAAAAGAATTGGTCCGGGAACAAATTAGGGGAAAATAGTAAAAAAAAAAAAGCGAAAAGATAGGATTACAAGAAAAATCCTTATCAAAAGAACAAATTTGTGTGACTACAACACCAAAAGGAAAAACCAGATGTTTTCATAATGTTTAGACATGAGTCATTTCAATAGTTGAGATATAACTTTTCTATTCCCCATAGCATTTAAGATGTTGACATTTTTCACTTAAATGTTGAGTGATGGACTTGTTGATTTTAATCTAAGCAAAATCCTCCATCTTTAGGTGATGCAAATGTTATCTTATACATGTGGGGGACTAGTCGTAGTTTTCTCCTTAAAATGACGACTTGTCTTTACATTTTAAAAATCAATGATAACCAACCTCTTTTTGTTATTTGTACCACAAACTACGAGGTTTTGATCCTATATTACACTTTGTGGGTACGTAGGCATGAGGCGATAAGTCTCTCCAAACACAAAAATCTTAAAAAATAATTCTCTTCTCATCTCCCCAATCTCATTTCAAACAAACATTTTCAAACCAAAAAGTGTATATATTTCAAAAGGCTCCTATAGAGTACTATAGATGTTTTGGATGCTAACACCTTCAAATTGCGTAACCAACCCCCTCCTTACCCATATCTCTGTTTCTTTTGTTCTTGTTTTAGAAATCTTTAGGTTTTGTTCGCTCTTTTCCTCTCCTTTTGGATAAAATAAAAGTGCGACGGCGACTCTTGCATTTTTATGTTAAGTTAATCAATAGCTTACACTCACAAGTTTCCCCGCTACAGGAAGGTATTAGCACCCTCACATAGGTTGTACTCAACGGGAACCATATAGGTTTTCTAAGCGCGAATGGGTGTTGTTATTTAAGGGTTACTTGCTAAGGGGAAAATGATTAGTTTTTTATTATGGTGCTCGCCAAGACTTCACAATCTCGTGCCTACATATCCTCATAGTGCAATAAGGAAGTAAGATCATTCATAGTTCGGTGTAGAAATGAGTGTGTGTTGATTGATTTTACCTTGTCAAAAGAGGTTCGAAAGATCGAACAACGACGAGAAAAAGTTGATGAGTTGATGTTGTTTTTAGGATTTTGAATAGAAGGTTGTTCTTGATTAGAATTGCACTAAAGACTATGGGAAGAGGTGAATATTTCAGACTACCAAGCCAAGCGTCTTGTGTCCAAAATACTCAGAGCGAGTGTAGGAAAGCTCCATTCTCACTCCTTCTCCATCACTTAAGGCTCGTGGCGCGCAGTCCTAATCGCATCTTAATGTGTTTTGAGTTTATTGAGAAAAAGACCGCTTGACATTGGATCAAGGGTTTTATTGAGACAATGCCATTTGGTGTTGGATCAAAGGCTTTAGAAAGCGGTGAGGTCGATCCTAGTTCCTAAGGACATCTAGCAAACAAAACCATAACCAAAGAAAAGCAAGAAATTAAATAAAGTAAATCCAAAAGGGGAGAGGGATACATCAAAACTAAAAGGGAAGAGGATACATGAAAAATAAAAGGGAAGTATGCAATAAATAAATGGTCTTGTTGTCAGGTAGCCCAAGATAAATTTGCGTGTGCGTAAAGTGTCCTAAGTTAGGCAGTGAAAATAAGAGTCTAAGTATCCTTTTGCTAGGGTCAAACATTCAGTCCAAAACTCCATGATGCTAAAGTCATATGTACAGTCCACAATCCATTTATGTCTCACAAGTTTTTTAGGTATTTTCCATTTTATCATGGTTTTGTATTTTTAGATTATGATAACAAGACAAAAGGAATAAAAGATCAAAGAAAATAAAATGACATAAAGTAATTACATAAATGATAAATGAGAAATAAAGTAAATAGTGGAAAGTAAATTGCGAGAAAATAAAGTGCGATAATGTAAAAGTTAGAAGTCAGCAGTTAGTAATTGAATGATCGATTAATCGCATCAGGACAATTTAGCGTTATGTTAAGCAATCGTAAGTGGACTTACTTAGAAGCCACACCTGTCTGAGGCCGGTCAATAAAAATCTATGTGCTCAAACATGTAAGACAAATAACATAAAGTTATTCTCCTAAAGCATGCAACACAATGAGAAAATAGATGAAGAAGAAATAGAATCAAGCTTAAGTCAACTGATAACACGAAATCGTATATATATTTTGACGCATAATTCAACTAAAGTTTAACTGTTTTCGATCCGATTTCGGGTTATTTCCGTGTTGTTTGTCTGATGTTTTGCAGGTATTTGATGATCACGTCTAAACAAGGCATTATGAAGAAAAGAAGCAATCTCAGACGAAATATGGACGAAAAAAGGATGAAAACATCATGAAAAGCGCAGAATGCTGATTTTGCTGTTGTAACGACCGTCACAGCTCCATGACGACCGTCACACGGGTGACGACCGTCACACCTTGTGACGACCGTCATGCAGGCAAAAATGCCCCACTTCAGTTTCACGTAAAAGAAGCAGTTCCAAGTCCCAAATAGTGGACCACTACTCCCTGATTTTTCTGCCTCAAAGTCCACCCTCTTCAATTATAACCGTTAAAATTCCATTTCTATAAAAAGGGAAGAAGGGGACCTCAGAAAGAGAGCCGCATTCATACAACGAAGTGCTGCCAATTTATTTCCAGAGCAACCTTTCCAGTTTTTATTCTTATTTGTTTCTCCTTTTCTTTTTCTACATTCCTTTCATTCTTCTGTAATTTCTATTTTCCGTTGTACGATCAAATTGGCACAAAGACCAGAATCCTGCTAACATCTGTGGAGGATCTGCCCAAAGGCCAATTGGAATATTTACAGGTTTCTCATTTCAATCGTAATTCCAGTTTTATTATGATGCATGCTGTTATTTATTATTTTCATTTATGTTTTACCTTTCCCAAATCCATGTCTAGCTAAATTTAAGTAATCGATATGTAGTAATAATTCGAAAGGGATTTGATAATAACCGGTTGAAAATTGTCTTTTTCAAAAGTCGTTTATGGTCTGAGTGTTTAAAATTAATTTACTAAATAAACTTCGTCGCGAAAGCGAGAACTTATTTAAAAGTAGTTTTTCCACGAAAGTGGGAAATTAATTAAGATACGAACCAACAAGCGAAAGCTGCGGCAAGATCAGATAGTAAACACTAGTCACTCATTTTAATAACAGCGAAAGCACTTTAAAATGAATTAGAACTTAGAGATTTCCAAAAAATAATTTTAACCCCGAATGAGATACGAAAGTGTACGTTTGGCCCTTAGAATTATGATTAGCGTCAATAACCATCGTGAGGCGAGAGTCTTCAAATCACCATTTTCTGCTTAAATAAACTTTGAAAATTATTTCATACACCAGTAACTTGTCAAATCCCCGAAGAATATAATCACTGCATATCGATTCAATTAATTATACTTTAATTTACATTCTTAGTTCCCTTTAGTGACAAATCTTATTCCCTTAAACATATTCTACCTAGCTAAACATAGTAACTCTCGAGAACACTAGTTTGATTATGAGTCCCTGTGGGATCGATATCTATTATTACTACGCGATAGACTGTGCACTTGCAGTTAGGTTGTATTAGACATAGAAAGTCGCGATCAAGTTTTTGGCGCCGTTGCCGGGGACCCGTTTAGTCAATAGTGTAACCTTCTGTTACGCCGTATAGACTAGGTTAATTATTCTCATTTTTCCTTTACTAGTGCTGTCGATTGTATGCCAAGTGATCGCCCGCAAGGCGATATCTTGAAACCTTCAGTCGCAGAACTAGAACGCTTCTTACATCTAAGAAGCCGAATCATTGAGTACCAACTCAAACATAACATTCCCGATCCTCTCACTCCCATTCCCAAATCCGAAGAAGAACCAAACATGGCTGAAGGACCTCCAAACAAACCGCTGAAGGCATACGCTACACCCTCTCAGATGAAGCCTAGAAGTAGCATTGTTGCCCTAGCTATTACTAGAAATGATTTTGAGCTGAAACCATCATTGCTGTCAGTTGTACAACAAAACCAATTCTCAGGAAACGCAACTGAGGATTCGAACGAACATCTAACGAAGTTTGTACAATACGCAGACACGGTGAAAGCAAATGGAGTAACTCCATATGCGATAAGACTTCGTCTTTTCCCATTCTCTCTTAGAGACAGAGCGTGGACATGGTTACAATCTTTAGCATCCAACTCCGTTACGACGTGGGAACAATTGAAGAATGTCTTCTTAGCGAGATATTTTCCGCCAAGCAAAACTGCTATGCTTAGAGCTCAAATCAACGGATTTCGACAAAAAGATACTGAATCTCTTTACGAAGCATGGGAATGATTCAAAGATATGATGAGAACATGTCCTCACCATGGTCTAGAAGACTGGGTGACAATCCATACTTTTTATAATGGGCTTTTATACAATACTAGATTGACAATAGACGCCGCCGCGGGCGGTGCACTTATGGATAAGCCATACGACGAAGCCTATCAATTAATCGAAAACATGTCTCAAAACCATTGCCAATGGGGAGGTGAACGCACTCCAACAGAGAAAACCACAGCGAAAGGTGGGATGTACGAGATCAGCAGTCTTGAAAAGTTCAACGCTAAAGTAGATGCTCTAGCACAGAAGATTGATAGTCTGACCGTTAACCCCACTGCAATCGTCGCTGCCGTAACTCCAAATTGCGAGTTATGCAGAAGCACCACTCAAAATGCACTTGAATGCCCATTGCTAGCCAGAATCCCAGCAGACGAGGTAAATTATGCTCAAGGAAATCCGTACGCAAATACCTACAACCCAGGTTGGCGAAATCATCCAAACTTTTCTTACAAAAGCGAAAATGCATTGCAAATGCCTACTGCTCCACCAGGATATCAGAAACCAGCTGCTGCTCACACTGCACCTAGGAAATCAAACCTCGAGTTGATGATGGAAAAATTCATAGCTATTCAAGCTCAAACAAACAAAGAATTCCTGAATCAAAACATACACACTAGCGAGCAAATTAAACAGTTGACCGGAAAAGTAGACGCTTTAGCCACCCACAACAAAATGTTAGAAACACAGATATCACAAGTGGCTCAATAACAAGCCTCTGCTGCCGCACCCGCTGGCACATTTCCTGGACAACCCGAACAAAATCCAAAAGGTCAAGCAAATGCTGTAATACTAAGAAGTGGAAAAGAATTGGACGAACCGATCGATCCGAGGACCGAAAACTCAGCCATGCAACAAAAACCAACTAAACAAGCAGAAAAGGAATCCGAGTTAGAGAAGAAGGAAGACAACGAGAAGGAGGATACCGCAAGTGAAAAAACTCAAGCACCTCCAGCGCCATATAAACCACCTATTCCTTATCCTCAAAGACTAATAAACTCCAAAACTTCAGGACAGTTTAAGAAATTTGTAGAGCTCCTTAAACAGCTGAATATCACTATTCCTTTTACAGAAGCGATAACTCAAATGCCGTCATACGCTAAATTTCTCAAAGAAATCCTGTCAAATAAGAGAAAGATCGAGGATAACGAAACAGTTACACTTACTGCAGAGTGTAGCGCTATTATTCAAAACCGCATGCCTCCTAAATTAAAAGACCCAGGTAGTTTCTCCATACCCTGCGTCATAGGAAAGTTCGTAATAGACAAAGCTCTATGCGATTTAGGAGCCAGTATCAGTGTTATGCCTTTATCTATATGCAAAAAGCTGAATATGGGAGACCTCAGACCAACCAAAATGCCCATTCAATTAGCTGACCGATCAGTAAAATACCCCGTCGGAATACTGGAAAACGTTCCAGTACGCATAGGACAATTCTACATCCCAACCGACTTCATAATCATGGACATCAAGGAGGACACTGTTACCCCAATTATCCTAGGAAGACCATTCCTAGCTACAGCCGGAGCGATTATAGACGTGAAGAAAGGAAGGCTAACATTCGAAGTAGGAGAAGAAAAGACAAAGTTCATTCTCACCAAGCTCTTACAAGCACCAGCCATAGACGATACCTGCTATTTAGTAGACGAAATTGACGAATGCATAAGAGAACTTGAAAATGAAGAGACCACATATTCAGAAATAATAAAGATTCAAATACCCGATATTTCTGAAGACGATGATTGGCGTAAACCGTATAAAGATGACAGCCTAAGAGAAAGCTTAGCACTGACTCCAAACCATATGCCAGGTCCGAAGAACCCATCTTTAGAACTTAAAACACTATCCAAAAACCTTAGATATGAATTCCTAGACGATGAACTAAAAAGACCAGTGATAGTCAACGCCGACTTAGGACAACCAGAAACCGAAAAGCTATTAGAAGTCCTAAAGAAGTACCCCACCGCGTTAGGCTATAACATAAGCGATCTAAAAGGTATAAGCCCTTCAATCTGTATGCATCGAATTACAATAGAGGAAGACTCTAAAACCTCTAGAGAGCATCAGAGGAGACTGAACCCCATCCTAAGCACTGTAGTCAGAGATGAAGTAAAGAAATTGCTAGATGCAGGAATCATCTATCCAATCTCCGATAGTGAATGGGTTAGCCCAGTTCATGTCGTACCGAAGAAAGGAGGAGTCACAGTAGTTAAAAACGAAAAAGGCGAATCAATAACAAAAAGAGTCGTGACTGGAAGCAGGATGTGTATTGATTATAGAAAGCTTAACAAGGCCACACGCAAAGATCATTTCCCGTTACCCTTCATAGACCAAATGTTGGAAAGATTATCCAAACATTCATACTTCTGCTATCTAGATGGTTATTCAGGATTCTTCCAAATTCCCATTCATCCTGACGACCAAGAAAAGACTACATTCACATGCCCTTATGGTACTTTTGCCTACCGCCGAATGCCATTCGGACTCTGTAATGCTCCAGCAACCTTCCAAAGATGCATGATGGCAATCTTCGCAGATTTCATAGACGACATCATGGAAGTATTTATGGGCGATTTCTCGGTATGTGGACAAAGTTTCGAAGGATGCCTACAAAACTTAGAAATGGTATTAGAACGTTGTGTAAAAGTGAACCTCGTCCTAAATTGGGAAAAATGCCATTTTATGGTCCGACAAGGAATAGTTCTAGGACATGTCATATCAAATAAAGGAATTGAGGTCGACAAAGCTAAAATAGAGATTATAAAAGATCTCCAACCTCCAAAATCCGTACGAGAAATACGGAGTTTTCTAGGACATGCCGGTTTCTACAGAAGATTTATAAAAGATTTTTCAAAAATCACAAAACCTTTGACCGGCCTGTTGATGAAAGATGCTGAGTTCGTCTTCGACGACGACTGTCTAAAAGCATTCGAAACATTAAAATCAGCCCTTATCACCGCACCGATTATGCAACCACCCGATTGGCGACTACCGTTCGAAATCATGTGCGATGCGAGTGATTATGCCGTAGGCGCAGTTCTAGGACAAAGGAAGGACAAGAAACTCCATGCCATCTACTATGCCAGTAGAACCTTAGATCCTGCCCAAATAAACTACGCTACCACAGAAAAGGAACTTCTAGCAGTTATATTCGCGCTTGACAAATTCCGTTCTTATTTAGTAGGAGCAAAAATTATCATATACACAGACCACACTGCCATTAGGTACCTAATAAGCAAAAAGGATGCCAAACCAAGACTATTGAGATGGATCCTGTTATTACAAGAGTTTGACTTAGAAATCAAAGATAAGAAAGGAACCGAGAACGTTGTTGCAGATCACTTATCCCAAATAGAAGGCCTCAGACACGAACCAGTACCGATAAACGACGATTTCCCATACGAACGTCTGATAGCCAAATTAGAAAGTGACATACCCAACTCAATCTCGGAAGATCCAGAATTCGAAAAAGCTGTAGAAGCCGTCTATGCCCAAGTCACATTACCTTGGTATGCTGACATCGTTAATTACCTCGCTGCAGGCGTGCTTCCACCGGATCTCACTTATCCGCAAAAGAAGAAATTCTTCCACGATCTGAAACATTATTATTGGGACGAACCTCTACTCTTCAAGAGAGGGGCCGACAACATATATCATCGCTGTGTCCCAGAGGAAGAAGTAGAAAATATCATTTCCCAATGCCATTCAGCACCATATGGTGGTCATGCTAGTACATCCAAGACGTGCGCTAAGATTCTCCAAGCCGGCTTATTCTGGCCTAACCTCTGGAAAGACGTTCACATCGCTGTGCTAAAATGTGATCGATGCCAACGAACTGGCAACATCTCACGACGCGATGAAATGCCTCAAAAAGGAATCTTAGAGGTAGAAATCTTTGACGTATGGGGAATAGATTTCATGGGACCATTCCCACCTTCTTTTGGTAATAACTACATACTCGTCGCTGTAGACTATGTTTCTAAATGGATAGAAGCCATTGCTGCTCCAACAAACGACGCACGAGTAGTAATCAAACTCTTCAAAAACACAATCTTTCCTAGATTCGGTGTACCCAGACTCGTCATTAGTGACGGCGGATCTCACTTCATATCGCGAATATTCGATAAACTTCTTTCTAAATATGGAGTCCGACACCGAGTAGCTACACCTTATCATCCGCAAACTAGCGGACAAGTAGAGGTCTCGAACAGGGAAATAAAACAGATATTGGAAAAGACTGTCGCTACCTCAAGGAAAGATTGGTCATCAAAGCTACAAGAAGCTTTATGGGCTTATAGGACCGCCTTTAAGACACCAATAGGTACTACACCCTACAAATTAGTTTACGGTAAATCCTGCCATCTCCCTGTAGAATTAGAGCATAAGGCCTTCTGGGCCATTAAGACACTCAATTTCAACTACACTGAGGCAGGAGAAAAGCGAATCTTGAACTTACACGAATTGGAAGAACTTCGATTAGACGCTTACGAAAATGCCCGTATCTACAAAGAACGAACTAAAAAGTGGCATGATAAACGTTCAGTCAAGAAACAATTCAGTGTTGGAGACATCGTATTGCTATTTAATTCAAGATTAAAACTCTTCCCAGGTAAACTAAAATCTAGGTGGTCTGGACCTTATGAAGTGACTAAAGTACTTCAAAGTGGAGCTGTTGAAATTACCGATAAGACAAATGCACCGTTTATCGTAAACGGGCAACGTCTAAAACATTATAATAAGAACGAAAACAACCCTCAAGTCTGCAGTATAACATTGCTTGAGCTTCCAGCTCAAACACCCGAATAGCTTGTCACCAAGCTATCGTCAGGCTTTAGACGTTAAAAACAGCGCTTACTGGGAGGCAACCCAACTTTTCCCGCATTTTTCCTCGTTACTGTATTTCATTCTTTATTTAAAATTTTACTTTGAAAATTTAACAAAAATTCTAAACTTATAATTACTACTTTCTACTTTCGTTTGTTTTCATATTTTTATTATTTTTCTCTTTTTGTCCTTTGTTTTTACCGCTTTTTGTTTTTAAAAATCCTGACTTCAAACTTCTGTTTTAAACTTTTCAGGATTTTAAAAGTCTTCAAAACATTCCTCCTGTTTTCTCCGGCTTACCTGTGAGTATGGTCGAGTACGACTTCACAAAGGTTCATTTTCGAGGACTAGCTCAAAAGGCAAGATTTGCAGCACTAACTGAAAGAGAAATCGCCTTAACGCTGTATTATGATAAGTCTACCATGGATAAATTAGGAATCACGAATAGCATTCAATACCTGTTCAATCAACTGGGTTGGGAGAACACTGCTTTGAAAACACGTTTTGCTACCTATAAGGATCTCACCTATGAATTCCTTAGTTCCTTCAGATACATACCCAACTATGGTTTTGGATCCAACACAGAACTGATTACCTTTCGAATGTTTGGAATGGACCAAACCCATAGCCGGATGTCCCTAGCTAACCTCCTACGATTTCCTAGCGGACCGCATGTGTTCATCAGTGCAGAAGATGACGATATTGATTTTGAACTCGACCAATTCTGGGGTAGAATCACAGACGACTATCACCCTGAACTAGACAGAATGTATAATGATGATATTCATAACCCAACTTTCAGATACTTCCATAAGATACTAGCTCACACCCTTTTCGGGAAAGAAGAAAATATTACAACAGTATCTAAAGAGGAGTTATTCATCATGTTCTGTGCTTCCCAGGGACGTACAGTAAATGCAGTGCCTTTCATGATGAGATCTTTCAGACGCCTCACTCAGGAACCTCAGTCACCTATTCTTATAGGAGGCCTCGTGACAATGATTACCCACGAGCTTGGCCTTAGATTCCACTTAAATGCAAGCACTCGTTTTGGCACCATCCGACCCATGAATATACAGTTCTGCTTTAACAGGCGCATTTTAGGAACTATGGGACCTGGACCTTATGAGTACCTCATTAACGAAAAACCTGTCCAGCTATTCACACTGCCTGATCATCAGATGACAAGTATCCACAACAAGGACAACTGGCTTTATGAATTGGATGAGCCTATGGGACCTTCTTCACCTCAGTCAACACCACAGAACTATATGTACGACAGTGACCACATCTCTGAGGCACACGACTATATGTACTATGAGGATGCTGTATCAGAAGCTGAAGTAGACCCTACGACTCCTCCGCATTACAACACCTATCCTGAGCCTATTCTTTGGGAGACCACTGACAAAATGGATACTGTTCTACTCCGGTTGGACAATGTTGATGCAGCTCTGACTACCATCAAAGACGACATCGCAGGCATACACAGCGAACTGGTAGTCTTCATGGACTTAGTCTGTGACCAGCTCGACTACTACGCACGGAAATTCGATGAGTTGAAGGCACAAAAAGACTAGATACTAGTTTTAGCATTAGATTTAGTTTAGTTTAGTTTTTCTACTTTCCGTCCGTTTTCAATTGTTTTGATTTTTGCATTGTTAATCTCTTTATGTACTACATACAATCATTCCAATTTCTTGTTATTTCAATTATAGTCTTTATTCAATTATTTTGTTTTTACGTTATTCTTTGTTTATTGGCTGCTATAATACATTGCCATATCAATACTAGGCCTAAAAGTCACTGCACGAACACCCTCAGAGCAAAATTCTGCGTTCTGCAGATTTTGCTGCTGTGACGACCGTCACAGGATCCTGACGAGCGTCACGCGGGTGACGACCGTCACACATACGTGACGACCGTCACGAACCCAAAACTGCTATATGATATAACAGGGGTTGCGTTTTCTCTCCCACTACCCTCCTTTCAACTTCCAATCATCAGAACTTCCACCCCACTCCAATTTTTCGTCTTCCCCACATTGCACCATATATTTCAACTCCCATCTCAACTTCCTACCACACTTCTGTCAATTTTTTGGCCACTTCGCAGAACAACCCCAATCCTCAGAACCACCTCAATCTTCCAACAATGGCGAGAACTACCGAAACCCCAGACATCAGTAACATTGTGTTCAGCGAAGGTGACTTGGGCGAAAGACAGCGGGCCAACTACATCGTATTCCATCAAAGGTCGCTCCAGCCGACTCATTATCCATACATTCCATCGCTCACGGAGCTCGGACTCCTTGAAGGCGTCACTTGGATGCTTCAAAGAGCCGGCATCTGGAACCTCTGCACCAACCCACTGCCGACGTACGAACAACTCACTCTCGAGTTCCTGAGTTCGTTTACCTACGTCACATCCAGCGGCGACCTCAGCCAACACTCCGGTGCCGCATGCTTCCGGATGTTCGGCACAAACTACCAGGTGAACCAGAACCAGATCGCCGCCATCTTACAACTCCCTCGAGGCGACAATGCTCACCGCCGCCTCACCGATCAGTTCCAGCACGAAGCCTTCGCGCTATGGTACCAGTTGACCGGCATCAATGCCGATGGTTGGGACTCTCTGCACGCTACGCATATCCATAACCCGACCATCCGGTACTTCCACCGAGCATTGAGTAACACAATCTTCGCCAGGGACAGCAACCATAAGGTGAACTCAAAAGAGCTCTTCTTCCTCCACTGCATCTTCAACAACGAGCCTATCAACGCCGCTCCGTTCCTCCTGGCCCACATTCAGGCCAATTGCAACCGTGGCTCCAAGCCATTTTACTTTGGCGGGATTGTCACTGCCATTGCACTTGGGCTGAACCTAGGCGACCACCTCCAGCACCTCCATGCCATCCCCTCGGTGTTCCTTGACACCGACCATTGCAGAGCCTCCCACCTTATCCGCTCCAGAGCCGACGACAAGTACCATCCGGTAGTGCGTGGCAAAACCGTCCGAAGCATCATCCTTCCATCACGCGCCCGGACACACCCAGAGGATCGTAACAACTGGTTATTTGACCTCACTGCCCCTCCTGCTGCCGCTGCTCCAACTCAGGACCACACCCAAGGTTCTGATGATGAAATCCAAGCTGAGTTGGACAGGCCAGAGCAACCGGAGGCATCACAGCATCCTCCTTCCGAAGGTACATCCTCTCGCCGCCGCCGCCATCATCCAGTGCCCGACTACACAGAAGAGGACCTCCGCCGCTCTCTCGACCAGCAGGCCCAGATACTCGCTATGCTGTAGCAGCAGAATCAGCGAGCAGAGCAGTTCGAAGCTTGGCATCGGACCCAAATGCAACAACTTCAAACCGGCCAAGCTACCATTACTGAGAACTTGGCGAATCTGACTTTGCAGGTCGAAGGACTCCGTGACACTGTCTACCACACCGGAGCTATGAGTTATGAGGACCGAGTCGCCCTGGCCAGAGCCAGAGGACGCCAGCGCGGACGTGACCGAGGCAGCGGACGTGATTAGTTCTCATTTTCCTTATTTGTTTACTATATTTTCAGTTTATTTGTACTTTCTTTTCCGTTGTATCTCCCTCTCACATTCTTCCAAATCAGTGGGGACACTGATTGAGATAGTGTGAGAGCGGAGCGTTTATTTCCATTCCATTGTACTTTGAATTTCGTAATTTCTATTTAAACATTTTCTATTTTTAGCAAATAAAGCTCGTTTATATATCCTTTTTTCGTTACGCAAACATCCCCACGTTATTCGACGTAAACAACAAATTTTTTCGTTCGTTCCTCAAAAGCAAAAGCATCACGAAAATGCGCCCGAGTTCAAACCAAGTTTTGAAACTCCGAGGAGACGACAATTCTAACAAAATCAGTACCATCTTGTCACCTTAGATCTCCGGTTTATGCGAGTCGGTTTCACTACCTACGCGTACCAAAGTCTCAAGTGTCTACGCAAACTCAGCCCAAGTAGTTTATACTAGCAGTCAGTACCATCCTAAAACACTTCTAAGCGAGCGACCGATGCAAATAAGTGTATGATCTCCAAAAAGATGAAAAATCATGAAAAGAAAGCTAGATAGCCCAAAATTATAAAGACATGTTTCCTTCTAAGTTAGGTGCTCCTCACCCGAGCATTTAGCCCAACGGCACGAAAACTCATTGAAAAATCAATGACATAAGCTTATGATCAATGAAGAAGATCAAAAACAGAAATGAGATCATATTCACTAACAGGTCGACTTGCCATGAAAGTGTATGGACAACGGGCTTAATGTGATTGCGCTAGAACAAACAGGGTGAACTTGCCGCGAGAACCTTGACACCAAGCTACAGTAGCATGACTGGGACCGATTTGCATAAAAAGGAGACCTCCGAAGACTTGTAGTCCAGTGTCGTCATGATACTCGTTTTGTTCTTACCAAGAATCCCGGTTTTTCCCAACTTTGCGAACGAAGAAGCTGCCTCGTGTTTGTCGACTTTTTCATGTTTTACTTGAGGACAAGCAAAGATTCAAGCTTAGGGGAGTTTGATAACACGAAATCGTATATATATTTTGACGCATCATTCAACTAAAGTTTAACTGTTTTCGATCCGATTTCGGGTTATTTCTGTGTTGTTTGTCTGATGTTTTGCAGGTATTTGATGATCACGTCTAAACAAGGCATTATGAAGAAAAGAAGCAATCTCAGACGAAATATGGAAGAAAAAAGGATGAAAACATCATGAAAAGCACAGAATGCTGATTTTGCTGTTGTGACGACCGTCACAGCTCCATGACGACCGTCACACGGGTGACGACCGTCACACCTTGTGACGACCGTCATGCAGGCAAAAACGCCCCACTTCAGTTTCACGTAAAAGAAGCAGTTCCAAGTCCCAAATAGTGGACCACTACTCCCTGATTTTTCTGCCTCAAAGTCCACCCTCTTCAATTATAACCGTTAGAATTCCATTTCTATAAAAAGGGAACAAGGGGACCTCAGAAAGAGAGCCGCATTCATACAACAAAGTGCTGCCAATTTATTTCCAGAGCAACCTTTCCAGTTTTTATTCTTATTTGTTTCTCCTTTTCTTTTTCTACATTCCTTTCATTCTTCTGTAATTTCTATTTTCCGTTGTACGATCAAATTGGCACAAAGACCAAAATCCTGCCAACATCTGTGGAGGATCTGCCCAAAGGCCAATTGGAATATTTACAGGTTTCTCATTTCAATCGCAATTCCAGTTTTATTATGATGCATGCTGTTATTTATTATTTTCATTTATGTTTTACCTTTCCCAAATCCATGTCTAGCTAAATTTAAGTAATCGATATGTAGTAATAATTCGAAAGGGATTTGATAATAACCGGTTGAAAATTGTCTTTTTCAAAAATCATTTATGGTCTGAGTGTTTAAAATTAATTTACTAAATAAACTTCGTCGCGAAAGCGAGAACTTATTTAAAAGTAGTTTTGCCACGAAAGTGGGAAATTAATTAAGATACGAACCAACAAGCGAAAGCTGCGGCAAGATCAGATAGTAAACACTAGTCACTCATTTTAATAACAGCGAAAGCACTTTAAAATGAATTAGAACTTAGAGATTTCCAAAAAATAATTTTAACCCCGAATGGGATACGAAAGTGTACGTTTGGCCCTTAGAATTATGATTAGCGTCAATAACCATCGTGAGGCGAGAGTCTTCAAATCACCATTTTCTGCTTAAATAAACTTTGAAAATTATTTCATACACCGGTAACTTGTCAAATCCCCGAAGAATATAATCACTGCATATCGATTCAATTAATTATACTTTAATTTACATTCTTAGTTCCATTTAGTGACAAATCTTATTCCCTTAAACATATTCTACCTAGCTAAACATAGTAACTCCCGAGAACACTAGTTTGATTACGAGTCCCTGTGGGATCGATATCTATTATTACTACGCGATAGACTGTGCACTTGCAGTTAGGTTGTATTAGACATAGAAAGTCGCGATCATCAACACAATGGTCTCATCTATCATCAAGAGATTCAAAGTATGAACAACTAATGGCAACCTATCAACACATCAAAGTGTCAAGAATGATCCAACGATCATTCACCAACATGTTTGAAGTATTGAAGATTCAATCGTCCTCGAGGATCATTACTCCATGATGTTTAAGACTTCATCAAACAATCGATCACAAAAAGAAAATCAAAAATCAACAAAAAAAAAAACAACATTAATGAAAAAGGAAAATGAATCTAAAATGACTAAAGTGAATTTATAGTGCAAACTAAAAAAGATAGAAGTTTTGAAAAAGAAAACAATATTAAAAAGAAACAAATAAAAATAGAAACAGAATAAAAAAAAGAAAAGAAAAGAAGAAAAATGAATAGAAGAAGGGAGAGATAGGAAGGTTGGGGTTGAAATAGCACATGCCATTGGGCCTAGCCCATGGTTCAGATCACGTGAAGGGTTTCAAAAGGCCAAAGCCTCACAGGTCTGAGATACCATGCTTTCCTTCCTTCCATTCTCTCACACGATGCTTCCTCTCACGCACTCAGGTCGTCGACCGAAAAACACCGCTTCACCGTGCCAGAGTTCATCGCAGACTGTGACCGAGCTTAATTCAAGGCTTCACTCTCCTCTTCTTTGAACCTGTTATGGTTTCTCTCACACCACAAATGCAATTAACTACAATGCGTATTGAGTTTGAATACGAGATTAAAATCGAAACCACAAATTTATAGTGAAAATGTGAGAACGGAAGAACCACCTTTGAAATGAAATTAGATAATTCTCGTTCTTCCTCTTCGTTTGTGTTGTTACTGCATGTTGAAGCTTGTTGTTATTGTTTTCATTCTAGCTTGTGAGGTTGTTCTTCATTTGAGGTTTGAGCGTGAGTTTTGTGGTTTCATTTTATGTCGTGATTTTGTTGAATTACAGTAAGGAGTTTGTTAAGGTGATTTGAAGTGATGAAGAGGGTTGAGGATTACGAGCCAAGGGATTAAGAATGTTTGGAAAATGATTTAATGCGTGAGAATGTCAAGATAACTCTCTTTGTAGTGAATAATTTTTTTGCTGATTTATAAGATTAGGAAATGATTTTGAATGAAAGTTTTTTCTTTGTAGGTGAAGAAGGGTGAAGGTGATTAATGAAGATGAATTGGTGTTTGGTTAGGGAACAAGAGTCAGGTTAGTTGAAGAATGTTGTGCCGTGAAAATGTGACGAAATATCCCTGTAGTGAATTGTCTTTTTTGTTTTTGTTTTATAATGGGATTAAGAGAAAATGAAGAGACTTTTATTCTCCAATTTCCCTTTTGCTGCAACGCGTTTTCCCTTTTACCCCATTCCCTTGGATTGTTCTTTTTTTTGCTTCTCGTAACTTTTGTATTTTTCTTGTATTGGATTTTTGTGTTGTAAAACTTTTTGGGCTTGAAATGTTATTTGCACCCTTGTATCTTAGCTTGGAACAATGCCTTTGGATTAATGTGAAGGATTTAAATGAATTTAATAGATACAAATTATAGCATATTGTTTAATCTAACAATAATCAAGAATAATTAGAACCGTGTACCTTATAAGATTGAAGAGACGGTTGTCGAAACTTGTGAGTATGAGAGAATTACTACCCTCATTGCCTTTTTGGATTTTCAGAAGTTTAATTGTCTAATGGGGAGACACTTAAATAGTTAAACGGCTAAGGACATTGACCTCTCATTGGGCTTAACTGAATGGTACAACCCATTACGGTCCATTCAGGCACAAAACCCAATCAAACAATTCATCTATTTACTGTTTAATAACAATAGACCATAATATAATTAATCTAACAATCTCCCACTTGGATGACAATAATTAATTATTAAAAATATTGATTATAGTATTAGAATATCAATAATGGTCAAAACACCAATCAATCAAAAGAAGTAAATTTCAACGCTGCAGAAATTGTATCCGATAGAAAAGACAAATCATACATGTTAAAACTCACAACTTTATATAAAAAATGATGACTTTAGAGTAACATATTTAACTTCAGAGTAATATGTTATAAAGAATGACCCAAACATATGAAAATGCTATTGATAAACTCCCACTAACCCAAAGTATCATAAGACTTACTCATGTGTATAAGTCTATGGTTAGTTATTATACTAATGAGTTTTAAATTATAGGTCATAGAATATCCACATAGGTTTAAGAATAGTAATTACATATAGGAATACCCTATTAACAGAGTAATTATATTTAATTATAAGTATCTTCATAACACAATATCATACTCGATAGGAGTATTAATATTTACTTGTACTTTCATATTATGACCCGACAAATGTGGACTATTGAAGATATAATAACACAATATTATTGCACGATAAAAAATTATTGCGTCTTTTCAATATCAACCTAAACATCAAATTATGATGTTTCCTGAGATTAAGAGAATAATATATATCTCAGTATAACAGAACAAGACTTCTTATAATTATTTTATATTTTAAAGTCCTTTTAGAATATGTCATATTTACAGTGCGCGCAAGAATATATGACACTATGAGAATAATAATCCAAAATTTTAGATTATATGATTGTGTTCACATGCAATCCACTCCCACTAATCCAGTATGATAAGGATTTATCAGAGCCACTAATATTAAATACTCTGATTGAACAACGGGGGTGCTAATGTTATTTTTAGTGCAAAATTATACAGAGAAGTGGTTCTATAATATATCATCAAACTCAACCACATATTTTGCACGTCAATAGAATATATCTTTATTTAGATAATTTATATGAAAGAATATGATGGTCCTATAAAAGATTTACCATCTTTTGAGTGAGATCAAATTCATAACTCGCTCAAAACTCAAATGCTATAAGTATAACTACACACATTTGAGAAACATATTACGTTATACGCAGCGGAAAAATATGAGACTTTAATCAAATTTAATATTGAGGATATATCATAAGACTAAAATATCCTCAATATAAGTCTTTATAAAATAATATTATATATTAAACAAATAATATTTGTTTCTGAAATCTATATAATTGACATGTTAAATTCTCGCACTTGATAGAGAATAATAGTTGAATTATTAATATTAGAATTTTAAAATATTTAAACAAATATCCAACTATTTTCTGTATCACACAATAATCATTCAGGTAACGTCACACCGATAGAGTATGTCCATCACTCACATAATACATAGAGAATTGAAATCCATTTTAATAAAAACAATTATTGAATTTCATAAAGTATTACATGTCTTCAAAAAATATATTTTTTTTTCTTAAATAATACTTTCAACAATATGAAATAAGAAATATAACAATGTATAAATATTATGTCATCAAAAATTCTAATACTGATAGGGTACTTGAACTATAATTTACACAATCATAAATCATAAGTGCATTAAACAAAACAAATTATACTAATAATAATATACTGATAAGGTATAATTATTATCAATATAATATTTATTATAACTAAAATTAATTTAACAAAATTTGAATAACTGTACCACGATAGGTGAGTTACAATCCTGCAAATTAAGATTAATTATATTTTATTAAAATAGAAAATTTTATATAATTGTATCCACGAGGTGAAATTATAATTATACAAATTAATACTGATTACTTAATTTTCCATAATAAAAGTCATAAAATAATAAGATTTCATTATATATATATATATATATATATATATATATATATATATATATATATATATATATATATATATATATATATATATATATATATATATATATATATATATATATATATATATATATATATATATATATATATATATATATATATATATATATATATATATATATATATATATATATATATATATATATATATATAATTGCATAATTTTAATTTCAAAAGGAAGTGAATAATATTTTAAGAAATTCCTCCTTGTATGCAATTATTATATAATAGTCACAAGAGATTCAAAATTAATAAATAATCAAATACAACTAACCTCGAAGGGAATGTGACATTTATCCTTGTGAGTAGAGGTATTAAAATTTAATGACTTTTAGAATATTATAGTATCATTTCAAAATGATTCATAAACAAAGAATAAATCGTTATATCAAAATATAAAACTCTATTTATAAATAATCATAATTCAAGGATAATACAATTTAATTTTATTAAAGAATATCTCAAAATTATTATATATGAAAATTTTAAATATATTTTAAATTTGAATTAAATCAATCATTTTATAACCTATTATATTTAAATATTGGGATATACCAAAACATCAAAAATAAATAGAATATCTAATACTATTTATTTGGCATCAACTTATGAGAGAGTTGTTGAAGCTTATATAGAAACAAGATTATAGGCCAATATAAAATCAAAAACAATTCTTTACGTCTTAATTAATTAATTAATTATTAAAATTAATATAAATATAGTATCATGTATAAATTTATCCACCAAAGTGACTAATTTCTTTTATTACAATATAATACGTTTTAAAACTTCCCAAAAATCATGCTATGTATTGGCACATACTTTTGAAAATGCACGTTCAATTTGGCGATTAACTGTGATGGATTAACTGTGATGGTAGAAAGATTCATCATAATTTTGTGTGTACGCCATCTGGATATATTTTACGTCAGCATTAGCAATATACTATGCACGTGTGGTTAGAAAACAAATTGTTCAGTTCATCACCTATATTTATTGATAATTTCAAAACATGTTTAATTTGAATTAACTCTCTTATATAATTTCAAAAAAACTTGGATCATAGAGAGTAGCATGATATACATAGATATTACAACCAAAATTTATTATATTATTAACTAATATCAAACAAAAGTATTTAAAAATATATTGAATAAAATAACTAATTTGTCATTCAAAATTCATTTCTGCAACGAAATATCTAAAATATGTTTCGTTCATAATCTTTTAATCAACATAATAAATATATCATAATTTTCAAAGTTAACAAAATAATTGAAGAGATCGTACAAATCTACCACTTTTGTATGTTAGAGATTATAAATAAATCAATTAAGTAATATTCTGCAAAAACAAATAAAATATTTGATATTAATTATTAAGCTAAAAAATATGATCACCTCTCCAAACTCTTCTAAATAATTCTCATTCCACCCACAGTAAAATGCAATTATTTAGGAATCAAACCTTAAAAATAGGTGAGACATAACAACCTTTTACTAATATACACCTAAAGTATAATATACCTTGATTCTAAATATGAAATTTACATGTTAGTAAATTTCTAAAATCATTAGATCAAATTATTTAAATATTAGATCTAAATTTTTTCTAATTTTAAGAAAACCCACCATTTACATTCAATATGAATTATATAAAATTAGTGCATCAAGTTTAATTATTTAACTTGTTAACTCAAAACAAATAGAAACCATACACTAATTCAAATCATATAATTCAAGCGATAGCTATAAAATGTATCTATGGGGCTCTGATACCAATTGAAGGATTTAAATGAATTTAATAGATACAAATTATAGCATATTGTTTAATCTAACAATAATCAAGAATAATTAGAACGGTGTACCTTATAAGATTGAAGAGACGGTTGTCGAAGCTTGTGAGTATGAGAGAATTACTACCCTCATTGCCTTTTTGGATTTTCAGAGTAGTTTAATTGTCTAATGGGGAGACACTTAAATAGCTAAACGGCCGAGGGCAGGGACCTCTCGTTGGGCTTAACTGAATGGTCCAACCCATTACGGTCCATTCAGGCACAAAACCCAACCAAACAATTCATCTATTTAGTGTTTAATAACAATAAACCATAATATAATTAATTAATAATTAATTATGTCAATCCATATTTGATTAATTAAATAATTAATCTAACATAATGATCATGGATTGTTTGGATAATGTAATGGCCATGTATTTCTTGATCTCACCACACTTTTTTGTTCTTAACATAACCATAGCCATATGCTACACTTGAACTTCATCCTTGAATTCTCACAAATTTAGCCATGAATCCATGTCAAACGTATTTAAATTAATCTTGCAAGAGCATTTGACAATTTGTACACGTCTTTCCACCACGATGAAACTAAAATCCACATTTTGAATCTTCTTTGACAATGTTATGACTCAAAATGAACATGCCTTGAGGAATAGATTCAAAAACGAAACAAACTTGCACATGTGGCCACTTGAATCAAAAGGAACTTGATTTTTGAATTAAAACCCTAATCGAGACCATGCTTGATCACAATGATGATTTCCAACACAAAACACTTGGACTCGATTCACATTTGTCTTCAAAATGATCCATAACTTACAATGAGTTGTATATGAAGTAAAGATCTTGTGTTGGACCAAGATTAGGTCAAAATTTTCCTTGAGTTCATCCATGAATGAATGACCATTGAAGAAATCTCAACACACTAGATTTGAAGTCTTTAATAAAGCCTTGATGTCTCCTTGCCAACCCTAATGAACATAGAGAAAGAAAACCAAATGCAACATTTTTTTTTTGTATTTTTGAATGCAAGATGGTTAGATAAAATGAATAATACACAATGATACGATAAGAATGAAACAAAACCTAGCTACAAATGCAACAATAATAAGATTAAAGCATCAAGACATAGGAACATACAGGTAACCATGGAGAACCTTTAAGAAAGCAATCAAAGGAGAAATCCTCACCAAAACTTATAAATCACCCTGTTTATAAATCAATGATAAAATGAAGCTGATCCAAATGATATGATGAACAAATGATGAAAATTATAGGGTAAAAATGAGGGTATAACAAATTCTTAGGTGACGACCAATGAATACTTTCAATGCAAGAAGAATTAAACCAATTTGAAAGGAATCAAGTTTGGGAACTTGTTCTTAGGCCAAGTGGTAAACACATCATAGGTACCAAGTGGGTGTTTAATAACAAACTTGATGAAAATGGTATAATTATTCGAAACAAAGCAAGGTTGGTGGCTCAAGGGTACAATTAAGAAGAGTGGATCGATTTTAAAGAAACTTTCGCTCCGGTTGCAAGGTTAGAAGTTATTTGTTTATTACTTGCTTATGTGTGTTCATTGAATTTTCAGTTATTCTAAATGGATGTCAAGAGCGCCTTCTTGAATGGCTACATCAATGAGGAAGTCTATGTCAAACAACCCTCAGTATTTGAATATTTCAAGAATCCTTCACATGTCTTCAAGTTGAAGAAAGCTCTTTATGGCTTAAAGCAAACACCAAGAGCATGGTATGATTGACTCAACAACTTTCTATGTGAAAGAGAATTTGAATAAGGTAAAGCTGACAAGACCTTATTTATTAAGAAAATAAAAGGTAACACTTTATTGATTCAAGTCTATATTGACAACATCATATTCGATTTAACAAACAAAGATCTATGTGAAGAATTTTCATTGTTGATGCAAGGAGAATTTGAGATGTCCATGATAGGTAAGATGTACTATTTTCTTGGACTCCAAATTAAGTAACTAAAGAATGACATTTTCATCAACCAATCTAAGTACTGCAAAGAGTTGTTGAAAAGATTCGACATGGAAAATTGTAAAGCAATGACTACTCCAACGGGATCCGAAACTTATATTGACCAAGATGAAGCTGGTGTTTTAATTGATGCCACAAAATACCGAGGTATGATTGGTTCATTATTCTATTTGAAAATAATTCATCCTGACATAATGTTTAATGTGTGTCTTTGTGTGTGGTTTCAAGTAAATCCAAAGGAACCACATCCTGCCTCCGTGAAAAGAATCATGAAGTATCTCAAAGGAAAAAAATGTCGGTTTATGGTATCCTAAAGGTAGTGTATGTGACTTGATTAGTTATTCTGACTCAGATTGTGCAGACTGTAAAACAGATTGAAAAAGCACAAGTGGCACATGTCATGTTCTTGGAAGCGCTCTTGTATTGTGGTCGTGCAAAAAGCAAGCATGCATGAATCTTAGTACGACTGAAGCAACATATATTGTTGCAGGAAGTTGTTGCGCTTAAATACTTTGGTTAAAATAACAACTTAGTGACTACGACGTGAACCTTTGATGCATTTAGCTAAAATGTGATAATACAAGTTCCATAAACATAACCAAAAATCCAGTCATACACTCAAGGACAAAACATATCAACATTCAACATCATTTTCTCCGTGATCATGTGCTTAAAGGCGATGTTATAGTCTCATTCGTGGATACTCATAATCAACTCGCAGACATATTCACAAAATCGCTTGCAAAGGAATATTTTTACAAAATTCGATGGGAACTTGGCATATTAGAGGAGTTCCATGTATGATTCTTCAAAAAATTTCAACAATTATCGGTTAAAATTACTAAGGTACATGCTAACTTTCACAACTATTTTAATTCACAATTTTATTGTGTGAATTATTCACATGCTTTGTGAAAAATTCAATTTTTTATGATAAAACCAATACTTATGTGACATGTTTATATGATACGAAGAGGATAAATACTATATGTTAACATGTCCAATTGGTACTTTCATGATTTCCTTTGCATGTTGTCCTAAAAAATGCTACTGTTTTTTTTTACATGTTGTAACCGATTACATGATTTGTGGTAACCAGTTACATGGTCGCGTTTTGCTGTTCTTAGAGTTGTCTGCATGGTAGTAACCGGTTACACATTTTTAGGTAACTGGTTACCACTGATAGATTTTAAAAAATAAGTGCTTTTTGTGCTATTAATTGATTAGTCAAATATTCTTTTCACTTTTCATCTACTTATCTTGGAACTTTTAAACTTTCATTTTGTGTCTTGTGCTATTATAGTCTAGTTTATGTTTAATTATGTCCTAGTTTATGTTTTCTCTAGTACGGTTTTTGTTTGGAAACAATACTATGTAATGGGTCTAAGTATTGTGTTTCTTTTCGCTTATCATTTTGATTCCGTTTTAATTCTATTTAAATACTGTTTTCGTATTTGTATGTAAGACTATATAATTATGCTATGAAGTGTTTTATGTTGGTTCTATGTTAGGTCTATTGTTATGTTACAATTACATTATGTTTCATTGTGATACTTGGTATATGCTACTTGAATTCTTGTAAAATGTTATGTCTTTTCCCATCCTTTTTGTTAATGACAAAGGGGGAGAAGATGCTATGTTATTTTGTATATACCTCTCTAATAATTTGCAGCAAGCATACACTGTCAAAACCTCTCACTCATGGATCAAGGGGGAACATTGATCAAGGGGGACTTACATTTTTAAAGGAATCAAATTGCATCTAACTTTCAAAGGGTTGTCATCATTAAAAAGGGGGAGAATGTAATGACAAACTTCTAAAGTGATTGTTTTAATGAAGACAAACTACAAGAACGTGCTTATGTAAAAAAGAATGGATCAAGACTCATATCAAGAGCAAGTGCAATAAAATCCAGTTTCAAGTTTCAAAGATCAAGTCTTGGATGCTCTTTGGATTGATCATGACATTATAAGGCAAGTGTACATTCTCTCTATGTTAAATATAAGTGCTCAAAAAATTTATGCACAATCATTCCATATTGCATTAAAAAATTTGTTGCATCAAAATTGACCTAACTACAAATTTTCTTAGATTTTTTTATTCTGCCTACATATGTAACCAGTTACCAATATTCATGTAACTGATTGCCACACTGTTACATTACCTTCTGTGGCCTTTTTCAAATGATGTAACAAGTTACCTAAAAACCTATAACCGATTACATGTGCGTAATTTTCAAATTTTTTAAGGCACCCCTTCAGGTGTAACCGGTTACAACTTTTATGGTAACTGGTTACCACTGAAGCAATGTCAGTGTTTCATGTAGTTTTTGTTGCAAACGAATTTTTAAATGCATATTTGAACCATGGCATCTATTCATGAATTTATACACATTTCGAGGTGTATTAAGGCACTATATATACCTTAACTTTCAAATTTTCAAATACACCTCTTTCATTAACAGTTCAAAACACATTTTCTTACATCTTTCAAAATTTTAAGTGTTTTTGACAGAATTTTTTGTTGAAACTTCTAGACTTAATTTTCGTTGCAAATTCATATAGTTTCAACCACACACATTATTGAACACTTGTGTTTTCATATTGAGAATTGTTTGATTGGAGAAGAAGATCAATCCAAGTGATTGATACATTGTATACAAATTGAAAAACTCTTGTAAAAATTCAAAATATTGTTGAATTCCTTGCTGTCTAGGATTGTTGGAAGCAAGAAAGTGATTAAGGGAGGACAATTATCTTATTTCACTTTGTGTAAATCATAAGGCGATTGTCCTTATTGATTTGTTAGTGTTACGGTGAGAATTGTGGTACCAAGCTATTGATTAACTTGAATCTTAATTCATTAAATTCACAACTGGACTTTGATTTATCCAAAGGAAAGGTTAAATAAAGAAAAACCCTTTTGCGCGTGTTGTACCCCAAAATTTGACCAACCTCTTTTCTTAATCTTTGGCTTATGTTTCATTTTATTTTAGCATCTTGCATTTGCATAGCATAGTTCTTACAGGGGATCAAGTGTTTGTTTGTGTCCTATCCAAGAAGAGAGCCTTATTGGCCACAAGCTCAAGCAGAGGCATTGGTAGAGGTTGTTATGTGTGTGTCATCACCATGAAGATATCTGAGCTCATAGAAAGGAGAGGTGTGCCACAGCAGTATCAAGGAACCATTAGAGGGTTGTCAAGGGGTCCATGAAGATTTATCATTGGTAGAGGCTTGTTGAGTACCTCAGAGGTCATTGTGGAGTGGGAATGGTCACTCAATTCATCTGCACATTGCCTAGGCAAAAAGGGTGAAATTAGGGTTTCACTTTTAATTAGGATAAATTTGTTTTCGGGAGAAAGAATTGTTTCCATGGTCTTCCATATGTCCTAAGGTGTTTGGGGATGAGAGATTGACCATCAATTTTAATCAGAAGAACTTCATTTGATCAGTCAATTGAAAATCAGGAGATTTGGGGGAAAAGTCAACTGTGTAGTGAAAAAGTCAACTCTTCAACCATAAGGAATTTGACCTCAAAGTCTGAAGCAAAAATGTTCCTAATGACATATTACACCTATCCATGAAGTTTCATGACCATTGGATCAAGGATGGAGGAGTAATCGAGAAAGTCGGGAATTAGGGTTTTGAAAGGGGCAAGACTATAACTTCCTAACCACACATCCAATCGAGTTGGTTCAAAGCTTGTCGGAAAGGTCTTGACAATTCCTACAAAAGTCTCACAGGGGTCCATGTGTAAAAAATGAGTAGATTGGGAGTTATGATCAAAATCATTATAAGAGGGGAAAACACTAGGAAAATTTCTAAAATATAGGCCTTGCAAATCATGTTTTTAGCCAACTTTGAAGGGATTTTTGACCTAGTTACACTTGGAATCTGAAGATCATGAAAACATGAAAGTTGTAGAGCTCCATGAGGGCTTTCCAAAAAGTACTTGAACTCCTCCATAGAACTTATGAGTTGAGAGTTATGAATCTAGCAAGTTAGGGTCTCCACACTTGAGTCCACCATTTCCACTTTTTCACAAATTCACTTTTCAGTCACTTGGATCATTCTCAACCATTGGATCATGTCTTAATCTGATATTTAGAGAGGATGATGGTTAGAAAATGCAGAAAGAATGAGAGTTTGAGAGCTTTGCAAGGTGGCAAGCAAGTTGACAATATAATATTCAAGGAAAACAAAGAGGAAAGTCTTGCAGCTGCAGTGACCTACACTCTATGCTCACTTCAATCACCTCATGTACTTCATTTCACTTGAGTTTTTGACTTGCATTGAGCCAAGGAACTGATATGCTCAGCTGCCATACAATCTTGGATAGATTTTCTTCCAAAATCTCCCTCCAAAGGCCAAAAATTCAAATCTGCCCCAATGCTTCTCATGGCCTATAAATAGAGGCTTCCTCCCATTGTATACAACACACCAGAGCTATCCAAGAGTACCAGAAACTCATAGCACTCCTCCTTCCCTCTTTGCTTGAAAGTGAAGAAATTCACAAAATCACCAAAAATGGCCACTTTGCATTTTTCACACCAGCATCATTTCCAGCCATGAAACCATCATAAAAACCATATATACAAACCTAAAATGATCATTTGAAGCTATCCCAATAGTTATTTTCATCAAAAAAACCTTGAATCAAAAAGTCAACCTTCATGCCACCATAGTTTGAATTTTATGCACATTTCATGCCAAATCACTACTCAAGCCATTTTCCATTATCACAACACTTTGAACACCTCCCATTATAGTCATACTAACTGTCCAAAACCTTAAAAAAACCACTAGAAATCCCTTTTCTCAAATTGTCCTAAAAAATCACTTGTTGCTTCAAAAGGAAGAAAACTCAAGGTTTGCTCAAAGGAGGGGGGATACATTACTCTTGCTGCTATTTTGCTCAAAGAGGTCTACAGGAGGTATGTGGCCCTAAATCTCCTCATTATGCATCATGTGTTATGTTTTGTGGTTTGTTAGATTGATATAAACATTGTTATGGTAAATGGTGCCTATGTTGTCCAAATCTAGTTAGAAGTTGGATCTATCAAAAACCATGTGCATTTCTTGTAATGTCATTTGAGGTATGTATGTTATTACTTTTGTAAAAGTAGTGTGTTAATTACATGGAGAGTTTGTGTTTTTGAAATTGTTTTGCCAAGTGTATGCCCATTAGTATCCAAACTGTTTTAAGGAACTGTTAGTATGAGGGGGCTTAGTTTAGTGCTTAAATTTCAACTTTATAAGAAATATATTTCCCTTTGGCAAAGAATGGTCCTTGTTCTTAGTTCTGGATCAGTTTAGCATCAGATGGAGTTTGTATCATTGGACTGTCATTTGTTTTTCCTTTGTTCAGAGGAGGTGCTGCTAGTTTGTGAACTAATACTGTGGACTCTTTAGTTAGGGTGCTTCATCCTTGAATTGGCTTCTGCTTAGTGTTAGGCAGGTCCCCTTAGGCATTGAAGATTAGGCTTTTGAGCTTTAGTTTAATTTAGAGTTGAGGTTCAGTATTGTTGGATTTTCTAGGTTTTGAGTTTGGCCAAGTCATGCATAGCTGTTGCCTTGTTAAGTTTCTTCTAGGCAGTTGGTGAATTGCTACTGATGACCATCTGAGGCAAGTTTGTAACTGGATTATTGTTTGAGTGTTTAGTTTTGTTAACTCAGTTTAGTATAGTTTGCATTAAACTTTTGGTGTTGGTTAACCATTAGTAGCCTGTTGGTGCTTTGGGGAGATTTGGTCAAGTTAGGGGTGATAAGATTCATAGATTGATGTAAATAGGACTGGTTGAGGTATGCTCTGGTGAGGGAGGGTAATTGCTTCAGTTCATGACAGTTTGAAGTTTAGATTTCATTAACATAGTACTCTGTTGCTCAGCTTACTGTCCAAGTTTATGGAAGAATTTGACCAACATTGATTCCCATCAGAACCATGTTTAAACCTTTTGTTTTGGCTGATGCTTTGAGGTAGAATTCAGTATTAGGATCTGTTCAGTTTTTATATTGATGCCACTAGCTGTGAATCTGTCCATCATTTTGATGACATTGCCAACTATTTTAAGCACATGTATGCCCCTGCTTTGCATCAAACTATTGAAAACTTAGTTGCCTTGATTTTGCATTCTGTTTTGTTCAAAGTCTTTTGCTCTTGGTTGTTGACTGGCTGCTTGTGTTTGTTGTCTAGAGTTGTTTGAGATGTTTGGTTTACCAACTTAGAATTCTGGTCAGGATCCTAGTTGATCTGTTAAGGTCCATTATAGGTTAAGCTCTTGGCGTGATGGCTTAGTTGAGTTGGTTTTAATCTGGAAGGCCTCTACATAAGTTTTGTATGCATGGCTGTCAAAAATTGAAAACTGTCATTTGAAGTAAGTTAATTGAGTTGAACATTGACATGGTTCTTGGATTCACAGTCATAACTGACCTTATGAGAGTTTACTCAGTCTACACCACTCATACCTCTATGATTCAACTTTGCATTTCTTGGCTAAAGCTTGTGGAGCAGTGGCAGTTTTAGATTGATGAGTATTGTATTGTCATTTAATCACTTGTTTTAACAGTGTGTATGCACAAAATCTAGTTTGGAAAACTTCACCCTTTGCAACTCACCATACCATTTTTTGCTCTGTTGTTTTCTGAACAAAACTTTCAGTTGAGACATATTCCATATCACATTTAGAACTTGCTCAAACCAACTCCTACCATTAATTGCATCAGTTTGTAAAACTTTGATCTTCAAGTGCATCTCCAAACTCATGGTTGCAGCTCATAGGACCATTTTGCTCTAATAACATTTTGGGATTACTTTTTGGTTAAAATTGGATCTATGATATACTTGAATCATGATCAGACTCTTTCCCAACCAGATTGCATTAGTATTGAGCCTTGGACTTCAAATTTCATTTCAAAACTTCACTTGGAACTTTCCTTCGAATTTTAAATTGGAGGAATTATTTGAAAAAATGGTTGATACCATCATATTCCTTATGAAAAAGCAAGTGGTTTTGACTTTTGTTTCATTAAATTTGGTGAAGATTTGAATAAGTTGTGATGGAATCGTATCTCAAGTTTTTCACTTTGTTTTGCTTTGAAGCCCAGCCCAGAAATATGCGCGCATCTTGGTATATGTATAGTTGGGGTGCCTTGATACAAAGAATGTATCACCACCCCAGTGGTTAACACCTTGCCCTTAAGTATCCTTTCCATGCGCCTGTACCCCTGTTCGACCCCCAGCGGGGGGTGTTTTTGCTTCCTTTTTTATTTTTATTTTCTTTGTTTAAATATTTCTCTTTCCCTTTCCAATATTTATCACACGCGTGTGGTTGGATGGATTGGCATAGTTTTGTGCTTGCAGCCCCAAGGTCTTGAGTTCAAGCCTTGGGTGATGCATTTCCTTCTTTTTTAGCATTTGTTTATTTCATTTCTTTTTGTTTTATTTTAATTATTTCTTGTTTTATTTTATTTATATTAAAAATAGTTTTAAATGTCATAAAATCCAAAAAAATTATTTTGTTGTGTTAACTTATTTTTCATCTTTTTATTTTAATTTTCATTTTCGTTTATCATTTTATTTTGAATTAACAAATTAATGTGCTTTGTGGTTTATTATTTATTCCAATCAATTTCTTTTCTTTCCCATTTCATTTATGAGTGAATTATTTAGTGTTTACTTGGCCTTTGGCCATGATCCCCCTAGGATTCCTAGTCCCTCCATTTAGGATGGGAGTATGAGAGACATTAGGTGTTCAATCCTATGCATGACAACATTAGGATAGTTTCATTCCCTTTCATCCCAATTTTAGGAGCATTGTGTATGACAACATTAAGGTTCAGTTTTCCCTTTAGTTTGAGTCTTTCTCTTCTCATCTCCTAAACAATTCAAAACACTTAATAAAGGATAATTTGTGTCGTATGCTACGAGCCTTAAGTACTTGAGGAATGATGATTGTGGGGCCTCCTCTCAACTGCATCGAGTGTTTAACGTATGCCCTTTGGGCGATATGCGACGCATTCACTCTCGAGTCATAGTATTTAGTGCGACACAAGTTTCAAACCATAACTCAATCCACTTCTTGTCTTAAAAAACACAAAACAAAAACATCAAACCTTTTTATCCTTCGGGATTAATGGAAAATTATTTTCACAAAGAGAGTGTCGTTAACTCATGGTTCTATCGCAAACAGGTAACGCCTAAGTCTCCAACGGTCGAGCTGCATACACCTAACTGCTAGAACTAAGGTTTAACCCTACTCGGTTTAAAACACTTGAACCAATTTGTGGTCGTGTCAGCCCGAACTACGTTTTCTTTGATTCCTCGTATCAGATGAGGATACGTAGGCACAATACGGCGATGTCTTGGCGAGCAACCTTCCCCACCTTCACCCATAGTTTTCCGAACTACGTTGACTCTGACTTTCCCATTGCACGAGGGAATACGTAGGCATAGAGCGGCGATGCTCTATCGAGTCACTTTTCTTTTCTTTTGTCCCCGTGAGCCTGTAGCTTAGATAGTTTTACACCCTTTTAGATAGACAACTAGCATGGATCCCGTCGAGTACGACAGAAGTGAGGGGTGCTAATACCTTCCTCTTGCGTATCTGACTCCCGAACCTGAGATTTGGTTGTGATGACCTGTCTTATTTCCTTTTTGTAGGTTTTCTATGATCGTTTCCTTTCCCTCTCTTTGGGATAAATAACGAACGGTGGCGACTCTTCTGTCATTGCCGATCCCTCTTCACAGTGATGCAACAACGCGATGTAACAATAACGCTAAGAGATCGGGGATCGGGGGTTGGTTATGCTTAGGGTAGGTATTTCACATCCCAAACATCTGTAGTACTCTACAAGAACCTTTTATATGTTTGTATGCTATACTTGCTAAATGTTTGTTATGGTTTGGGATTGGGATATAAGGTAGAGTTGTAGGTAAAGATCTAAGGATAGTTTCTAAGTTTGCTCGCAAAGATATCGCATCCTCTGCCTACGTATCCTAACTAGGATAGAATCAGAGCAATCGTAGTTCACCTCACTAGGGATAGATGAACACTTGATTATGATCAAGGTTCAAAAGGGAACAAACATAACAATGTTTGCATAGAGTTTAACAAAACTCTCTAATCTAAGTTGTACACTCAAAGGAATTGAATTTTGCAAAAGCCAAAAGGGGATTAAGTAATCATGACAATGATTCTTACATAGAGTTAATAAACTCTATATTAAGGTTCTAGTTAAGCATACTCCTAACAAGGGGTAGGTATTTTAGACTTAAAGCAGAGTCTAATGGATATGGGTTATAACTTAACTAAGTTCAAGATGACTTAATAAAGTCAAGGGGAATGTTATGAGTTATCTATGACCTCAAAGGTCAATAGAGAGACTTTCCTTTAGAATGGAAAAGATGAGGAAACTTGGATGAGAACTAAAGAGTTCTATCACTTGGGGAAATATTCTTAACAAGGTATAAACATTAAAACATGATGAATACAAGAGACATGGTTACAACGAAGATCATGCTAGCATATAACAATATCAAGCAAGGATTATAGCAAGGCAAGTGGTTAACACCAAAGTATACTTAGAGATAATTCAATACCAAGAGGTAAGTTCTTACAAGACTCAAAATGAAAGGGGTGAAAACCAATAGCATATCTTAACAAAGATGGGGATGTATCTTAACAAAGATGGAGGGATATCTTAACAAACATACATTTGATGACAATCAAGTATAGACAATCCAAACAATGTCACAACAAAGTAAGTAGAGTGGGTTTAAAATTTCATGGGGAAACTTTCAAGTTTCAAAGATGAATAACCTAGATGCTTACAAGCAAGATTTTGAAATTCAAACTCAAATATACAAGGAAGCTAACAAGCCAGTCCTATATAAATTTCAACTTAAAACTCAAATGGAATGAAATCAAAGTTTGAAATGAAGGATGAGAGATAGGAGGGTTAAAACCCTAAAAATGAATTAAATTTTCTCACAATATAAAATGTTTCTAAAATAGGAATTTTAGAATTTTTTAATCATTATGTGAAAACATACATTAATATAAGAATTTGGCAAAAAGAATCTTTTAAAAATGATTAAAAATGGTGAAGTTATGTTATTTTGAATATTTAATAAAAATTAAATAAACAAGTGATAAAAAAAATGAAATGTCTCACCCAAGGCTTGAACCCAAGACCTTGGGGTCATGGACTCAAAATTTTAGCCAATCTTACCAACTCAAGCTTGTGATCATAAATGGAAATGGAAAGAGAAAATGTTAAAATAGTGAAAACCATGAAAAATCACAAAAATGATAAAAAGCGCCCTCGCCCAGGGTCGAACACGGGATCATTAGGCATGGCAAGTACTTAAAGGAAAGGCAATAACCACTGGGGTGGCGATACATCCATTGTATGAAGCCACCCCATTAAATGTTATACCTAACAAGGCACATTTCTGGGCAACTCTCATGGCAAGCTCAAGTGAAAACACTCCAAAACGATTTCAATCTAATTCCCTCAATTCTCAACCAAAATTGTTGAAATAAAAGTCTATCATGCTTGATTTTTCATGAGGAATATGATGGTGTCAACTAAATCTTCAAATAGTGCACACATAATGAAATTAGAATGGAAATGCAAGATAAAGTTTTGAAATGCATTTTGGGGTTCCATGAACAAAATGGATGCTTACGAGCTGAGTTTCAAATATTCACAGAGTCCAAACATACACTAGATCAAAGTTCAAAAGAAATCTTGACTTAAAATACATTATGACAAGAAATTGGCATATGAAGCACAATCTGAACATAGTCAAAAAATAATGAATAAACAGAAAACCAAGCAAATTCAAGCATGTCAAAGGGGTCACCCTCAAATTGAAACCAATTCCTAAGAATTGGTGGCCTAGCTGTCAGCAGGAAAAATGCAATTTAGAGGACTGTCCAGTCTTGGCAGTTGAGGTTTACAGCAGAAAAATAATAACATGTTGACACAAGCAGGTTTCATGAGATTAACAATGGCTTATGAGATTAACAGTCAAATCAAAGCAGGTTTCAGATATGACATGCCATGCTGCAAAGCAAGGCAATTATGCATTCGAACCACATGTTTAAAACAACTGACATTACACAAAACAAAGGGACATGCTCACCACTGAAGGCATAAACACAAAATCTGAACATCGTGTTCCTAACATCAAGTATCAAAGTTTTAACAGCCCAAATATGAAAGTAAACAAAGCTCTGATGGGAATCTGAGTTGGTCCACCTGTCAACAAATTTGGACAATAAACTAAATGAAGAGCCAAGAATTCTTCACTTATATCATCAAAGTTGAAGCTTAGTCTTGTTATGGTTTCAATAAGGCACACATGACAGCAACCAAACTGAACTAGCAATGTACATATAAGGGAAGCTTATAAGCACTGAATTAAAACCTTAACTAGACTGTCTGAAATCAAGGATTAGCAAACTCTGATGTATAATATGTTCTCCAAGTATAGAACACTTGATGACAATAGTTAATACACCAAATTCATGACAATGAGAGTTGGTTATTTGTAATGCCAACTTGTCAAGCACCGATCAAATAGGATTTTAAAGATGGTTAACAACTTGTTAAAACAAAGCACCAATCAATCATGAGCAAACATATCTAATAATAGTAAAAAGGCAAACAAATACAAGGTTGATCAACATACGTCTTAGCACATCCATGCTAGTCCTTTCAATAAAGACAATAACAAAGCATATTATGCATAACAAACGGAATAACCAATACAATCATGCTTACTGCATCCTTAGTGTTTCATTCATTTGATGAATTCCAAATGAAATATGCTTTTACAAAGACATAGCCCTCAACAGCAGATCATGGAAAATAGGATGAAAACTCAATTGAACAAGAAAGTTTTGGTCTGAAGACAGGAGCAGCAACACAACCATCATAAAGCCAACACATTCTTTTCAAGACAGTCATTAATGCAAGTACAAACAGGCTGAACAAATTCACTCGAGAGCAAAATTCCAACACCAATGATAATCCAAAGTTTTTGTAGTATTGACAGTTATTGCTTTGGTATTTCAATCAATATTGATGAATTCTAATTGTGGTTCCAACAGAAAATGGAAAATCAAGGTGACAACCAAATTTAAGCCACCAACTGTTACATTCGTACATGATAAAACAATCACCTCTGTGCAAGTGTTAATATGGAAAAATGCTTGACAGCATAGTTTCAAACTCAACATAGCAATATCATAACATACCAACTGTTTCAACAACAAAACCTACCAAAATAGCAATATATCCATATTTCCTTAATATCAATTATCCATCTAAAACTAACACCTAGCATGAGGGACAAGTTCTAACATCAAGTCCTAAACCAACAATCCCAAAGACAGTCCTATGGACAGATTCAAAGTTAAGCCATCAAATGAAAGGTACCAAACATGGCAATGTACAAGCTCTTCAACAGAACCAAACAATACATGATGATGCATATTAGTAGAAGAGCTTATAAAGACATACCTCTTGTAGTCTTTCCTTTCTATGCTAGCTGCAAAAATCAAGAATTCCTTCCCTTTGAACAAGCTTGTAAAGTTGCTTCTTCTTGAAGAAAGAATGCACCTTTGTGGACAGTTTGAGTAAGTGTACTTCTAGATGTGATTTGAGATTATAGACAGCTAATACATCATAAATATGAGGTGTCTTGAGTGTTATGGTGATGGAAAAAGGTTTGTGTAGTGATTTCTTGTGAAATATGCATAAAAGTCAAACTAAGGTGGTATGAAAGTTGACTTTTTGTTCTAGGTTTCTTTGGATGAAAGTAATGGTGGGAACAGCTTCAAATGGTCATTTTAAGGGCGTGTGTATGGTCTTTGAGGTGGTTTTGTGTTTGGAACAAGGACTGGTGTGAAAAATGCAAAGGGAAAAACTTTGTGTTTTTTAGAGAATATCTTTACTTGCAAGCAAGGAGAGTAAGAAGGAGAGTTGTGGTTTCTCTTGAATATTGAGAGCTCTGGTGTGGTGTAACGAGTGGAATGCAACCTCTATTTATATGCCAAGTAGAGGTTTGGGGCAAAATTGGAATTTGGGATGTCAACTTGCATTTAGGTGGGAAAATCTTAACATTTCAAATGTAATACCATACCTAATAGCTTGAGCTTCCTTCCATCAGTTATTAACCTCATTAGACAGCTGCATTTGAGCTGGTATGCAGGGCTGCAGGTATGCTAAAGCAAGCTTATCAAATCCACACACTCTCTCAAGTACACTTTTGTACATTTTATAAACAAAAGGGATTTTGGCTAGATTCTTGGTTTTGCTTGGATTCACCTCAAATTTGATTTAACCCTCCCTCTAATACATCACATCAATTGCTTTCTCATGGTTGGAAATCAAGTCCATGTTGAGTTTTGACAAGTTGACAAACTAGTGCACAAGCCCAACTTGCTCAATTCGAAACTCTCAACTCACAAGGGATATAGAAGAGTTCTAGTACTTTTTAGAAAGCCCTCATGGTGCTCTAAAACTTTTATGTTTTTGGAATTTCCAAGTTCTAAGTGGAACTTGGTCAAAAACACTCTTGACGTTGGCCGAAAACATGACTTGAAAGGCCATAAACTTAGAAATTTTATGTGTTTTCTCCCTCTTATGATGACTTTGACTATAACTCCAAATCTATGCATTTTTTGCCCATAGGTCAGTTTTACACTTTTGTAGGGCTTGCCAAGACCTTTCCAACAAGCTTTGAACCACCTCATTTGGATGTGTGGTTAGGAAGTTATGGTCTTTCCCTTTTCAAAACCCTAATTCCTGACTTTTTCAATTACTCCTCAATCCTTGATCCAATGGTCATGAAACTTCATGTATAGGTGTAATATGTTATAAGGAACATATTTGCTTCAAAATTTGAGGTCAAATTCCTTATAGTCAAAGAGTTAACTTTTCAGTCAAACAAACCGATCAATCGATAACTACCTGATCGACTGTTGATGTTCTGGGTCTTTTGAGGTATTGAAACTTCTTGAGTAGACTTCAATAAGCCATATGAGCTTAATGGACCATTGTTCTATCATTGGACCACCTTTTAAATCATAAGTCAAACTACAGTTGACTTTTCCTGATCAAAAACCCTACTCGGGTGTCCTGAACTGCACAGTTCTTGATCTTTAGGTGAAAACCTCAAATTGGATTCATACTTGACCCAATGGAGTATCTTTGATGAAGTAGAGACTTGTTTCATGGAGAACCAATCCAAGGCATTGACTGATTAAACCACCGAAACCTCGATTCCCGACTATACAAAACCCTAATTCACTTGTATCTTAACAAAGGCAAACTTGAAATAGGTTATGGTTAGATAATCAAATGAAAATGATCCTAGAATGATGAAGATCTAAGGGGTCAAAATTTGGGGTGCAACAGTTTCCCCTATTTAAATATCTTAACCAGATGGCAATGAGGATGACAATCCTCATAGAATCGTAGTAAAAGGTACTTAAATATAGCAAACCAGAATTTTTTTCCCTTAGATCCAATGGTATGCAAAAGGACAAATGCTAAGACGCAATGAATCTAAATGATGCTTCATGATCCTTGAATGCAAGATAAATGCAGACATTCGAGTGCAAAATAAAATAAAGGCAACACAACGAGTAACTACTCACAGGGAACCCGACACTCTAGGGAAAGATCCAAGGTATAAAAAGCAATATTTCAAACATGAATAATGATGGTATTTTAATGGGATCTTCCATACAGAGGACACAAAACTTCAACGGGGAAGATAAATCTTCACTGGGGAAAAGGAAAATCTCCACCGGGGAAGCGAAAGACCAGAGACACGATCCTCACTAGGGATAAGACAAATGAAGAGCTTCCAATAATGAAGAGTTTGAACGGGATCTTCAAGAAAAGGCTAGAAACAAGACTAGACGCACCGGGGATGCTAGTAACATTCAATTTTTGAACGGACGGTTTTAAATGGTACTAGTAACCACTAGACTTCCTGGGAAATCGGTAATGCTCGAGTCAAAGGATACGAATAACCATTGGATTTCTCATGGGAGGATTGGTAACAACCAAGTTTAAAAAGTACCAATAACAATTGGATCTAAAGGTGTCAGTAAACACTGGACTCCAACTAACGAGATTGGTATCAAACCAAAGACTCCTAAACCGATGACAAACGATTTTAAGCAATGCCTAGTAACTACTGGGCTCACGCGGGGAAAATGGTAACAACCGACTTCAAATATCGATAACCATTAGATTTAAAGTAATACTAGAAACTACTAGATTTCACCGAAGATTGGTAATAACTAAATCAAAGCGGTTCAAATAATGATTGGTTTTAAACAGCGCCAGTAACCACTGGTTTTGGAATGATTGGTGATGACCGAGTCGAGGTACCAAATAACAATTGGGTTTTGAACCATGCTTGTAATTACTAGACATTCAAAGATTATTGGTGATAACAAAATTAAGAGCAAGTATTAGTAACAACTGACCATCTTGATAATATCCGATATTACTAGTCACAACTAACTTCCCAGGAAGGAAACAGGTAATCCCAAGATTATCGATAAAATAAGGGTGATAACCGCAAATTGAAAGCCGTGGAAAACAAAACAAATAGGGTGGTAGCGACTAAAGGATCTCGAAGGCAACAACAAGACGGACACAAACCCAAAGCAAATGCGGACAAATGCGTATGCTGATATGATGTGAATGCATAAATGCAGATCAACCCGCGAAGGAGAAAGAAAGAGCAAAAACAAAGAACACAAAGAGGGAACCCAACAAGCTGAGTCTTGATGTTTCAAGCTGGATGGTGCTTCCTTCGGAGAAATACAATCTTCTGATGTAGTCAATACTCTTTAGAACCTGGAGAGGAGAAATCATGGCTTAAGAGCAGGGATTGTTTTGGATGCATCTTTTTTGGTTGGAGCCGACAACAAGCTCTGTGAGTAATGTAACACCGTCATATTACCTCTAGAGCTTTCCAACATGTTTTGTCAAATCAGTTTTCTTTAAAACAAAAATTTAAGTTTTCAAAACACTTTGCATTTCGAAAAAATCCTTATTAATAAATAAGTGAAATTGCATAACAAAAATAGAAGATCATAACAATGATTGGTCCAAAATTCAATTTCATTAATAGACGAGAACTTTACAAAAGGTATAGCCTTGAGAACAAATACATTTTGAATAAGATGACAACAAAAGGGGTTACAAAATCCCATAATGATCCAGTCCTACTAACTAGCAGTCCACACGCTTCGTTGCTTCTGACGAGAATGATAATTATTGAGTCTCTTTTAGTTCTTTGGACAAAACCCTGCCCCTGCATTTGTCTGCTTTTGTTCTTCAGGCTTTTGCCTTGCTAAAGTGTTGATCCACCTTTCTAGGCTTTCCATTTATGCGTAGTACTTCCTCACTGCATCTGAGTTGATAGGGTACTTGGGTTGTTCGCCATCCATAGTCTTAAGAATCAGAGATCCTCTGGAGAAGACGGTTTTTACAATGAAAGAGCCATCGTAATTGGGAATCCACTTATCGCGCATGTCCTTCTGTGTTGGTAAGATTTTTCTGAGCACAAGCTCTCCTTCTCTATACTCTTTGAGATGAACCTTCTTGTCAAACGCTCTTATCATCCTTTGTTGATATATCTGGCTATGACACATGGATGTCATCATTTTCTCATCGATGAGATTCATTGAATCGAACTTTTCTTTTATCCATTCGTCTTCCTCAAGCTCGGCTTCCATTAAGATCTTCAAAGAAGGTATCTTGACTTCGATAGGTAGCAGAGCGTCCATCCCATAGACCAAGGAAAAAGGAGTTTCCCCTGTTGAAGTCCGCATTGATGTCCTGTACCGATGTAAAGCAAATGGTAATATCTCATGCCAATCCTTGTAAGTTACGACCATTTTCTGTATTATTTTCTTGATATTCTTGTTTGCAGCCTCGACTGCGCCATTCATCTTGGGTTTGTAAGAAGACGAATTGTGATGCTTGATTTTGAAGTCATCGCAAAGTTCCTTCATTGTTTTTTTGTTCAGATTCGACCCATTGTCGGTGATGATCTGGTCAGGGATACTGTACTGGTAGATGATTTCCTTTTTTATGAATCGGGCGACTACTTGATTTGTTACGTTTGCATACGGTGCTGATTCTACCCATTTGGTGAAGTAATCAATTGCAACAAGGACGAAACGATGGTCGTTAGAAGCTTTCGGCTCTATTGCCCCAATCATGTTTATGCCTCACATTGCAAATGGCCATGGTGAAGTCATCATGTTGAGAGGTTGTGGAGGCACATGCACTTTGTCGGTATAGACTTGACACTTGTGGCACTTTTGAGCGAAGAGGATGCAGTCTATCTCTAAAGTCAACCAAAAATAGCCAGCTCTTAAGATCTTTTTAGCCATAGCATGGCCATTGGCATGAGTATCAAACGTTCCTTCATGTACTTTGATCAGCAGCAGACTTGCTTCTTTTTCATCGATACATCGGAGTAGAACCATGTCATGGTTTCTCTTGTAAAGGATGCCATATCTGATGAAGAACTTGGACGACAATCTTCGTATGGCTCTTTTATCAATTCTAGATGCATCAGCTGGATATATATGATGTTGAAGAAAATTCCTGATGTTGTGGAACCAAGGTTTCTTATCAGACTCTTTTTCTATTGCCATAACGTATGCTGGTACTGTCCTTCTTTCAATGCGGATCAGAGGCACCTCGTTAACAAACTGGACCTTCCACATTGATGCCATCATGGCTAAAGCATCAACGATGTGAGTTTTTGCTCTTGGCACATGTTTAAAAGTGATTTCATCAAAGTATTCGACCATCTCTAGAATGTGAGTTTTGTAAGGGATCAACTTTTCGTCTCGGGTCTCCCACTCCTCTTTAAGCTGATAGATCACCAAAGCTGAATCACCGATCACTTCTAGGATTTTGATGCGGAGATCAATGGCAGCTTCCAATCCTAGGATGCAGGCTTCGTACTCGGCTATGTTGTTAGTACAAGAGAAACAAAGTCGGGTTATAACAGCAGTATACCATCCAGTCGGATTTTTCAAAACAGCTCCCACACCATGTCCATTTTTGTTTGACGCCCCATCAAACATAATTTCCCATTGGGATCCAGGCTCAGGACCTTCTTCAGGGCTAGGTTCTGGCTTCATTCGTTAAATGTACATCACATCCTCATCGGGGAACTCAAACTTGAGCGGCTGATAATCTTCTACGGGATGCTCTGTGAGGTGTTCTAACAAGACATTTCCTTTGATAGACTTTTGAGCAACATATTGGATATCATACTCTGATAATAGCATATGCCATCTGGCCAACCTTCCAGTTTGAGCTGGTTTTCGAATATGTACTTGATTGGGTCCATCTTAGAAATCAGCATTGTGGTATGGCAGATCATATACTGTCTTAGGCGCTTGGCGGCCCATGCCAAAGCACAACAGGCTTTCTCTAGCGGAGAGTAACGACTCTCGCAGTCTATGAATTTATTTCTTAGATAATAAATTGCACGCTCTTTCTTGCCCGAATCATCAGTTTGACCCAAGACGCAACCCATCGAATCTTTTAACATTGTCATGTACATGAACAATGGTCTTCCAGGCACTGGAGGAATTAATATCGGAGGTTTTTGCAGATACTGCTTATTTTCTCAAATGCCGACTGACAATTTTCTTTCCACACCTCTGTCTGATCTTTTTGTAACAACTTGAAGATCGGTGCACAAGTAGGTGTTAGGTTGGAGATGAACTTGGAGATGTAATTCAAATGTCCAAGGAAACCTCTGACCTGTTTCTTTGTTTTAGGAGCAGGCATTTCTTGGATTGCTATGACCTTATCAGGATCTACTTCAATTCCTTGTTGACTAGCAATGAAACCAAGTAGTTTGACTGAGCAAACACCAAAGGTGCATTTAGCTGGATTTAGTCTTAGCTGATACTTTCGGAGTCTTTCAAACAGCTTCAACAAATGATCCAAATGGTATTTTTCACTTCGAGACTTTACGATCATGTCGTCCACATATACTTCAATCTCTTTATGCATCATATCATGGAAAATCGCGACCATCGCCCTTTGATATAATGCTCATGCATTTTTCAAACCAAAAGGCACAACCTTATAACAATAAGTGCCCCATGGCGTAATGAAAGTTGTCTTCTCCCTGTCTGTTGGATCCATCTTTATCTGATTATAACCAGAAAATCCGTCCATGAATGAGAACACCGTGAAACTAGCTGTATTGTCCACCAAGGTGTCGATATGTGGTAGAGGGAAATCGTCCTTTAGACTAGCTTTGTTTAGATCCCTATAGTCGACGCACATTCTGAATTTTCCATCTTTCTTCAGAACTGGCACAATGTTGGCCACCCATTCCGAATATTTGGATACCGCTAAACAGCCTGCATCGATCTGTTTCTTGACTTCATCTCTGATTTTGAGAGCCATATCAGGTCTTGATCTGCGAAGTTTCTACTTGATTGGAGGACATTATGGCTTCAGGGGGAGCTTGTGCATAACAATGTCGGTGTCCAACCCTGACATATCTTGATAAGACCAAGCGAATATGTCAACATAGTCTCTGAGGAGTGCTGTCAGCTTGCTTTTGACTTCCGGCCCCAATGATGCTCTAATCTTTACTTCTCTTTTCTCTTCTTCAGACCTGAAGTTGATGACCTCAATATGCTCCTTGTACGACTGAAGATAAGCATCTTTATATTTGTTGTACCTCGAAAAATACGATCCTCGCGATGGACGCGGAAAATACGTTCGAACAGAGTCGCCACCGAACTTTATTCATTCCAAGAGAGGAATATGAAAATATCGACAAAACCTTTAAGGAGATAAGAACATGATCATCACAACCACATTCCAGGTTCGGGAGTCGGTTACATGAGGGGAAGGTATTAACACCCCTCATGTTTGTTGTACTCAACGGGAACCTCTTGATTCGATTCGTGAGAGAAAGTGGATACGCTTGTTTATCTTCTAAAGAATTTCTTGCTAAAGGGGAAATGGGTGGTCTTAAGATAGGGTGCTCTCCAAGGATTGGGGCCCTTGTGCCTACGTATCTTTACTTGTAAGAAGTGGAAAATCAGAGCATTCGTAGTTCGTGGGACTACGAGTAAAGAGGGGGTTATGCTCGCCAAGATCATCGCAATCTTGTGCCTACATATCTTACATTCAAAAGAGAATGATGAATCAGAGCAGCCGTAGTTTGGCTTACTACGGTTAATTGGTTTGAAGATGGTACAGATGACGATTACTCGAAGCTTAAAAAAAACTTCTCGGACCCAAGTAATCGGGAGAGTGAACTAGAGACTTGGAGCTCTCTCTTTTTCATCGTGAAAGAAGGTTGTATTTGAATGGAACGAGTGTTTAGATCACATTCTAACTGCTAAACGTTAGCTTATCTGCTTGCTAGGGGAGGCTGAAGCACGGGTTTGTTATGCGCGAAAGAATGGACTAAACAATGTTCTTTGGGAACGTTATTTGGGTTGGAAATCGCACGAGGGCGAGAACAGAGAGTTTGATTGGTTAAGTATTTGGTTTAGACAACAAGATAGGTTTGAATAGGTTTTAAGGTTTTAGTCGCACGGGGGCGAGGAGTTAGATTGGTTAGATGTATAGTTATAGGTTACGATTACTTGAAGCTTAAGAAAGAATTCTCGGGCCCAAGTAAACGGGAGAGTGAACCAAAGACTTGGAGCTCTCTCTTTTTCAATCTCAAATGCGAAAGGATAGGATGTAGTTTGAATGGGTTAATCGGATGACAATTACTTGAAGCTTAAGAAAGACTTCTCGGACCCAAGTAATCGAGAGAGTGAACCAAAGACTTGGAGCTCTCTCTTTTTCATCTAGAAAGGAAGAAAATGGGTACGGTTAGAGTAAGTGGATCAGATGACGATTACTTGAAGCTTAAGAAAGACTTCTCGGACCCAAGTAATCGGGAGAGTGAACCAAAGACTTGGAGCTCTCTCTTTTTCATCCCAAAGAGTGGCTGTGTTTGGAAGGCTTTGAACGATGGAATGTGGTTAAAGTATTTTAACGGATGAGGATTACCCAAAGCTTAAGAAAGACTTCTCAGACCTTAAGTAATCGGAAGAGTGAACCAAAGACTTGGAACTCTCTTCTTTTCTCATCTAATATTATCAAGGATGTTTGATATAATTAGAGTGTTTTAATCGGATGATGATGACTCGAAGCTTAAGAAAGACTTCTCGGACCCAAGTAATCGAGAGAGTGAACCAAAGACTTAGAACTCTCTCTTTTTCATCTACGTGTTTAGGAAAATAGATTTGAATTCATTTATTGTTTTTAGAAGATAATTGTTCGAGCTTAAGAAAGACTTCTCGGACCCAAACAATTGGGAGAGTGAACCAAAGACTTGGAGCTCTCTCTTTTTCATATTTTATTGAAATTGTATTTGAATAGTTATTAAGTATTTTAATTTAATTTAGAGAAAATGCTCGATGTGAATCGAGATTTAAAATTGAGCTTTAACATGTATATTAGCAAAGTGGGCTAATCTTCTAAATGATCAACTAGAAATAATTGATCAAATAGGTCTCACTGTAAGGAAGCCCAGGAGTAAGCTTTAAATATTGTGTATAGTGATAAAAAGGTTGATGACGAGGCTTTGAAAGCACTCGACTTACAAGGGTAGAAAATGGCTCGATAAATCGAGAATTTATTTTTAAAAATGTTTTAGAATATTAAAGTATAAATAAGATAAAAGTGTTAAAAGAAATTATTACATTTTATAGGAATGGGGTACATTTGTTCAAATAGGGATGAAATAAGGTGATCAAAAGCAAACAAGTACATGAAAATTAAAAGTGTTCATTGTAAGCAGGACGAAGAGTAGGCCATGTGAAGGAAAAAAACAACACACAAGTTATATATTTACAACATGTTCAAAAATTAAATCGAAAGAAGAAAATTGAAGCATTCACGGATTAAAATCAGGATGTGAGAATGTGAATCAATGTCACATAACACAAGAACATGCAAAGCAAAGTGAAATCAAGAAGTGCAAGCAAAATCCTAGGTAATATGCTCAAACCCGGTTCATGCGTATCGACAACAAGTTAAATGTTGTATGCAAAGCTCATAATGCGATGAAATATCTTCAATATATCGATAAAATAATCGGGGAATAACGACATGAGAAGTTTCGAATCCATGGATTAAAATACAATGTTTAACAATGAAATGATTCAAGGAAAACAAGCAACAATCTAACAAGTGTCGCATTTTTATGCAATTTAAAGGGTGCTTTTGCAATGGCCATAATCGAGGCAAAAATATGTAAATAATAATAATAATAATAATAATAATAATAATAATAATAATAATAATAATAATAATAATAATAATAATAATAATTTAATTATATTGATAATGTCACAACTAAGAAGAATGCATAAAAAAATTTATAAATAAATTCATTAGCATGGCTGAAAAAAAAAGGGAAAAAAAGAGAGGAAAAAAGGCAGCCCAGGAGTAAGCTTTAAATATTGTGTATAGTGATAAAAAGGTTGATGGCGAGACTTTGAAAGCACTCGGCTTACAAGGGTAGAAAATGGCTCGATAAATCGAGAATTTATTTTAAAAAATGTTTTAGAATATTAAAGTATAAATAAGATAAAAGTGTTAAAAGAAATTATTACATATTATAGGAATGGGGTACATTTGTTCAAATAGGGATGAAATAAGGTGATCAAAAGCAAACAAGTACATGAAAATTAAAAGTGTTCATTGTAAGAAGGACGAAGAGTAAGCCATGTGAAGGAAAAAAAACAACACACAAGTTATATACTTACAACATGTTCAAAAATTAAATCGAAAGAAGAAAATTGAAGCATTCACGGATTAAAATCAGGATGTGAGAATGTGAATCAAAGTCACATAACAAAGAACATGCAAAGCAAAGTGAAATCAAGAAGTGCAAGCAAAATCCTAGGTAATGTGCTCAAACCCGGTTCATGCGTATCGGCAACAAGTTAAATGTTGTATGCAAAGCTCATAATGCAATGAAATATCTTCAATATATCGATAAAATAATCGGGGAATAACGACATGAGAAGTTTCGAATCCATGGATTAAAATACAATGTTTAACAATGAAATGATTCAAGGAAAACAAGCAACAATCTAACAAGTGTCACATTTTTATGCAATTTAAAGGGTGCTTTTGCAATAGCCGTAATCGAGGCAAAAATATGTAAATAATAATAATAATAATAATAATAATAATAATAATAATAATAATAATAATAATAATAATAATAATAATAATAATAATAATAATAATAATAAAAATTTAATTATATTGATAATGTCACAACTAAGAAGAATGCATAAAAAAAATTATAAATAAATTCATTAGCATGGCTGAACAAAAAAAGGAAAAAAAAGAGAGAAAAAAAGGCATGAAAAAAATAATAAAATAGAAATTGCGGCAAAAAGAATTGAACCCATGACCTAGCACTTGGGAGTCTATAGTCTCAACCACTACGACAAACAAAGTTAGTTGATATAAATTCGCGTAAATTCTATTTATTAAAAATAATGATGCTGAACATAAACAAAGTAATATGAAATAATAACAGTATTATCACTTTTATATATATACAAAATTAATATCTAGCAATAAAAAAACAAGCAATAGAATAATATATATATATATATATATATATATATATATATATATATATATATATATATATATATATATATATATATATATATATATATATATATATATATATATATATATATATATATATATATATATATATATATATATATAATTAAAAGAAAGAAAGTATAACATCATAATGTGCATTAAAAAAAATCAAATGATTTATCCATCATAAACTTCAAATATTCATTCTAAACCAGCTTGAAAATTGAAATTTAATCGAAACCTTTAACTCATCAAAGAATAACATCAATAAGGATTATAATATGTAAAAATACAGTTACCGCTGCTGAAGTTTTTCAGAGTCATTGTTAGGAGCGAAAATCTCTAAATCGTTAGATCAGTTTCGACGGTGGTTCAGCATCTCAAACGCATCTTACTTTCTGCTCCATGTTTCAAAACACCATTGCATTTGTGTTTGTTGTTCGATGTTGTTGCTGTAAGTGCAAAAAGTGGTGTTGAAATCGAAGTTTGAACTTGCACTTGCGTTGTTGGGATTTTGAGGTGAAGATAATGGTGTGTTTTTTTTCGAGATAAAGATGGTTGAAGAGAAGGTTTTTGTGAGTTTAGAAAATGGAGAGTTTATATAGTTAATGGGTGTATGGAGGTTTTATAAAAAATGGTGAGGATGTGTTTGATATACAACTTTGTTGTGAGGGAGAAGATGGTTGCATGAACAACTACTATGCCGACAGAGGGATATGCGCTGTTACGAGCTGAGGTGCTTATGGTGTTTTTTATGGAAGTAGGTCGTGGTAGTGAAGGAGAAAACAAAGAAATCAAAAAGGTGGTGTTACTGTGCGAGTTAGAAAGTTCATGGCAACATGAAGGTGAGAAATTGTTTTCTTTTTTATGGCAATGGTGGTATAAAATAGAAGGTTAAATGTGGGAAATAGAAGGATGCCAAAAAGTGAAATGGAGATTGTGTGAGGCGTTTTGGGCTTCCGTTGGGAAAAAGAAGAAGTGTTGACGGCTAGGTTTTTGCGGGAAGAAGGAAAGAGGGAATAGGGGCGGCTAGTATGGGTTTCCAAAATGTAGGAGAGAATGAACAGTATACTCTCCTTTTTATATTCCTATTTAACCCTAATTCTCAAATTCCTCAGCCCTCCACCGCGTCTTGCTTTTCCAAAATTTTTGTTTGATTTTTTGTTTATTTAATTAATTAATAAATTCTAACTAATATATTAACTCTAATTCTAACTTAATTAATATTAAAAAAATCTTATTATAATTTTAAATAAAATCCTAATTAAAATTCTACTATATTTTCTAACTTAATTCTAATCAATATTCTAATATAATTTCTAATTCAATTCTAAATCTAAGCTAAATAATTAACTAATATTAAAATTATATTATATTTAATATTAAAAGGCAAAAATAATAAAATAAAATAATAACAAAATAAAAATAAAAAATGCCACGTGTCACAAATTTATTAGCAAAAAGATGAAAACTTATTTTTGCTAAGAAAATACGTTACGCTGTACTAGCGATGCAAATTGAAAATAAAGTCAGACAGAGTGAGAATTTGAAACAGGTTGGGGTATGACAATATTCAGTCATCCTCTTCAATTCTTCTGGGATTTCTGTGTCTTCATCACTTTCTTCTTCGGCTTGGAAGACAGATGAACCACTAGTAGAAGGAACTGAAGGATCATGGGATTCTGTGGATGGTGAGGGTGTTCTGTGTAACGCCTCATATTTCTTTCAAGATTACCGACTGACCCCACAAACCAACACAGGTCTTTTCAACATGCTTTGTCCTCAATCACACGCTTTCCAGGAAACTTCCCAGAAGGTCACCCATCCCATAATTGCTCTAAGTCAAGCACGCTTAACTGTGGAGTTCTTATGAACGGGCTACCGAAAAGAAGATGCATCTTGTTGGTATAGGTAGTACCAATTAATCCTTATAAGCCTTCATTCAACCATGCAGTCCCATACCTGCATAGCCTCAGGATCCCTCTCATTCGGATGTGAATTCGGTTTTCCCCTAGAAGCTGCTAGGAGTGTCCCATTGTCATGCCTCATGACACCGACAACCACTCCCTCGCCCACGGGTGTTACATGTAACCACCGTCCTCTTTCACCTCAGGTGTTACATGCCCACCAGCTTCCGCTTGGTTCGTCCCCGAACCACATCGTACTGGGAGAGGTATGGCTCTGATACCATTTGTAACGCCCCATATTGCTTTCAAGATTACCGACTGACCCCACAAACCAACACAGGTCTTTTCAGCATGCTTTGTCCTCAATCACACGCTTTCCAGGAAACTTCCCAGAAGGTCACCCATCCCATAATTGCTCCAAGTCAAGCACGCTTAACTGTGGAGTTCTTATGAACGGGCTACCGAAAAGAAGATGCATCTTGTTGGTATAGGTAGTACCAATTAATCCTTATAAGCCTTCATTCAACCATGCAGTCCCATACCTGCATAGCCTCAAGATCCCTCTCATTCGGATGTGAATTCGGTTTTCCCCTAGAAGCTGCTAGGAGTGTCCCATTGTCATGCCTCATGACACCGACAACCACTCCCTCGCCCACGGGTGTTACATGTAACCACCGTCCTCTTTCACCTCAGGTGTTACATTCTGCATGTTTTTATTTTAGAAATGATTAGACACACACATACAGACATGCAGATGAAGGGTTGCTTTTAAGTTTTCACGAAAAGTTTCCATTTTTCCATTTAACAAAAAAGAGTAAAAATGATAAATCGAAAAGATAAAGACAAGAGTTTTAACAAAAACACTTTTCATTCATAGATTTTTCAATTTTTAAAGTGGCCCATACAAAATGATCCACAGGCCTCGGGCAAGACCAAGAATTTTTAAAGAAAACACAAAGCTAACAAGCAACATGAATTACTCTAATGGTAAAAAGACAGTGTTGCGGTGGAAATAGGATCACAAACTATTAATGAGTTTGAATCGCAATTCAATTCACAACCGCTCTTTGATTTATCCGAAGGAAAAGGTCAAAAGAGGGAAAACCTATTTTGCATCGTAAACACAATGCGGGGAAAGATCTAGGGTTCGGGGGTTGGTTAAATTTAGGGAAGGTATTAGCACCCTAAACTTCTGTAGTACTCTACAGGAACCTTTTGTTCAGATGTTTACTATTTGCTTTATTTATTTGCTTAAGGTATATGTACAAAGGGTTAAAAACGAGAAAATAAACCTAAGGGGTTAATTCTAAGTTTACTCGGCAAGACATCGCATTTTGTGCCTACGTATCCTTACGGGAGTGGAATCAGAGTAATCGTAGTTCCCCTCAAAATGGAGGTTAGAGACTTCTTGACTGTGGTCAAGGTCTCAAGGGGAATAAACGTATCTTAGGGACACGCTTACGCGGAGTGTAGAAACTCCAAATCTCTACGTTGAATTGTTAAGTTGTAATTAGGGTTAAATTAGGGATTCCACGGCGGGAAACCCTAAAATGAGCGCGGCGGCTCTTTGACCTAATGCTAGGGGTAAAATGGTAATTTTGTCCACAGCGAGACATGTATAAAAATTTAGGGTTGAAAAGGTGTAAGGGTTGAAGGTGAGGACTATTGACACGGCGGTCAAACGGCTAGACCTAATTCCTTCGGAGGAGTGAAATTAATTATAAAGATGCGATGAAATTAAATATACATACAACGGCAGAAAATAAAGTGCGAAAAGATAAATGCGACAATTGTCTCGCAAAATTACATCCCATAAGCAGTTACAATTATAATAGCTAAATATAAAACCGAAAATAAGTTTCAAATTGAACATAATAGCTGCAAGAAACAAAACAAACAAAAATGTCAGTATGTGGGGTTAGACGAAAACGAAATCAAAATTGAACGAGAAACAAGCCGTATGAATTTTGGAGGACTTTTATGGTCTTTTTAACCAAGGATTTAAATTTGTGAAAAGAGAGATTAATTTTAATTAAAAGAGTTTTGAGTTTTAAAAAAAATTTATTAATAAAAAAGTGAAAGTTTGGTTAATTATTCTAAAAAAGGAGTTTTAGTGATAATATTTTGAGAAAAAGATTTAATCATTAAAAAAAACAATTGGTTTAATTTAAAAAATCTTAATGTTAGTTAAAAACACGTTTTACTTTAAAGTTATAAAAAAAGTTTTATTATTTGAAAAAAACATTTGATTATTTTATTTAAAAAGAGTTTTAATTAATTTGAAAAAGGTTTTTGGTTATAAAAAAGAAAGGGCCTTCTTGATTTTTTTAAAAAAAGATAAACAAAATAAAATAACAAATGGAAAAACAATAAATAATAAAAAAAGAGGGTTGGACCGGTCATCACTCTTCTTCTCTCTGCTCTCTGAGTTTGCGTGTGTTCCTCTCCTTCTTGTTTGCCTCTCACGGATGTTATCTTCTTCTTCTTTTGCATGGCCGCCGATTTGTCTTCTTCATCTCTTTTCCTGAAAAACATGAAAAGCAACACAAAAATTGTAATTATATTTTTTGATCCTTACGGAATGATGATGGTCGATGATGCTTTGTCCTGAGGCTAGAGGATTTTTGACGGAGTTTGCTTGGATTTTACGAAAAAGTTCTCCTTTCTTGTTATGATTTTCGTCCCTTTTATACTTGATTTTTAAATCTTTTTTAATCTCAAATTTAATTTGAATATCTCAATCTTTTTCAATCTCGGATTTGATTTGAGTAGATTTTTATGATGATTTCAGATTTGATTCAATGATGGTGATGCTGATATTTAGATTTGATTTTCTTATGATGATGATATGATCTGATTGATTTGATTTAACTCTATCTGGGATTCATTGGGATTGGATTTGATTAAAAAAGTGTTGGGATTTAAATTTAAAAAGTTAGCAAAGAAAATAAGAGTTTCAAGTTAAATAAAAATTAGAGTTTTAAGTTTACAAAAAAAAATGAGTTAGAATTTTAAAATAAAAAAATATATTTGAATGTTGATTTTAAAAAATGTTAAAATTATTTTAAAAACTGTTAGAATTTAATTTTAAAAGGAATTTAGATCTTAATTTTAAAAAAGAAAATAAAATGACATTAGAATTTAATTTTAAAAGGAATTTAGAATTTTAATTTGAAAAAGGATGGTGTCAAAAAAGATTTAGATTTAATTTTAAAAAAAAGGATAGATTTAATTTATAAAAAAAAGGTTAGATTTAATTTTTAAAATAGTTAGAAAAAAAGATTTAATTTTAAAAAGAAGTTAGAGAAAAAAAAGATTTAATTTTAAAAAGAAGTTAGAGAAAAAAAGATTTAACTTTATAAAAGTTAGAAAAAAAGATTTAACTTTATAAAAGTTAGAAAAAAGATTTAACTTTAAAAAGGAGTTAGAAAAAAGATTTAATTTTAAAAAGAAGTTAGAAAAAAATATTTAACTTTAAAAAAGTTAGAAAAAAAGATTTAGCTTTAAAAAAGTTAGAAAAAAAGATTTAGCTTTAAAAAGGAGTTAGAAAAAAGATTTAATTTTAAAAAGGAGTTAGAAAAAAGATTTAACTTTAAAAAGGTAATAGAATTTGATTAAAAAAATGTGTTAGAAATTAATTTAAAAAAGGTTATAAAAAAAATTTACTCTTAAAGAAAAGAAAAAAAAATTAAATTTTAATCTAAATCCTAAAAGTTAGTAAGAAGAGCTTAAAATGATTTAAATAAATAAACTAAATAGGGAAGAAAAAAAGTTAATAAAAAACATTAGTAAAGTTATAAAAAAAATTTAATTAAATTATTATTAGTTAAAAAACAAGATTTAAAAAAAAAAGGTTAATTTATTAAGTTAATCAGAATTTAAAATAAAAATAAAAAAGAAAGGGTAAAATTTGGGGTATTACAGTTGCCCCTATTTAAATAGCTACACCGGATGATTTGAGTGGCGGAGACTCGAGGAATCATGGTGGAGGGATTTAAATATAGATAACCAAAAATTTTGCCCTTATATGTGGCGATATGCAATGCTATGGATCAAACGAGAACAGACTAATGCAGACGATGCCATGAATATGATATGATGCGTATGCTGAGATGATGAATGCGACAATGCTGACGAATACGACGACATAGGGACAGACGCTACGAGAAGAACACACTGGGGAAAACGACGCGCTGGGACACAGTACAACACTGGGGCATTCTAAAATGATGGTCAACTGGTGCGAACACGACCAATTGTCAAAAAGGAACGAGATTCTCGAATGGAGATGGCACCTATGAGACGGCCTCCACTGGGGAATCTAAAAGTAAAACTGGATCATGTACGACTGCAAGATCGATCACAGAATGCATGGAGCATTGAGCAAAGAATAACATCCAATCTTCTGTAACCTATCCCTCGTGACAGGATCAAACGGGCCTTTCGAAACTCCGTAGCAAATATATAGGGTAAAAAAAACGGCTGTATGCCAAAATAAATGGACTTTAAGAATAAGATCCTTAAATGGAGATGGCACCTATGAGATGACCTCCACTTGGGAATGTCTAATAAAACTGGATCTACACGATTGCAAGATCGATTATAGAATGCTGGAGCATTGAGCAAAGAATAACATCCGAGCTTTTATAAACTATCCTTCGTGATGGGATCGGACGGACTTTTCGGAAATCTGTATCAAATATACAGGGTAAAGACCGGCTGTATGCCAAAATAAATGGACTTTGTTAGGAAATGCCCTGATAAGCTTCTTGAGGGAGAACTGTCACTTATCGTTGGAAGGGACTTACATGCCAAAATGGATAAGCACTCAAATAAAGAGGCTTCTGCTTATTTGATATATAAATCTTCTCGTATTTAAGGTCGGCGCCTGGAATACGATTCTGATTCTTCTTTTACTAAAGGATAAATGAACTTCTTCATACTTCAAGATCGTGCTCTCCTGAATATGATTCCGCTCCTTCTTTTACTAAAGGGTAAATGAACTTCTTCATACTTCAAGATCGTGCTCTCCTGAATATGATTCCGCTCCTTCTTTTACTAAAGGGTAAATGAACTTCTTCATACTTCAAGATCGTGCTCTCCTGAATATGATTCCGCTCCTTCTTTTACTAAAGGGTAAATGAACTTCTTCATACTTCAAGATCGTGCTCTCCTGAATATGATTCCGCTCCTTCTTTTACTAAAGGGTAAATGAACTTCTTCATACTTCAAGATCGTGCTCTCCTGAATATGATTCCGCTCAAACCTCCCCGTACTTCAAGATCGTGCTCTCCTGAATACGATTTGGTTCAAACCTCCCTATACTTCAAGACGACAAGGAAAATGGAAGCCTAACTACTCAAAGGAGATGGCCATTTGCTGCGAGTCATAACGAAGGTAGGATCAGCTTCTTAGGCGAGAAATGTCGCTTATTTGCAAGAGTGGCAATAATAAGCTTCTCATGTAAGAACTGCTTGTAGAGGTGATAACAGATAATGATGATAAGCTTCTCGGCGGAGAACTGTTGCATACCGTTGCAGAAGAATGTTACGATAAGCTTCTTAACCGAGAACTGTTGTTGATCGATTTTAAAATGTTGTGATAAGCTTCTCTTGGCGAGAACTGTTGCTGATTGATTGTAAAATTTTGTGATAAGCTTCTCTTGGCGAGAACTGTTGCTGATCGATGATAGGCTTCTCAGGTGAGAACAGTCGCATACCGATGCTGTAAGATGTAGGATTGTAAAGTGTTGTACCGATAGATTTTCCAGGCGTGAACTGGCGTGTATCTGTAACGGATTGTGATTGATTTTCTTGAAAGATAGTGCAAAATAAATGCACATCCGGGTACAGTGATAAGCTTCTCGGGCGAGAACAGTCGCACATCTGTCATGGTATGGTGAAAATCTTTAGATGGTGCAAAATAAATGCATGTCCGGTTGGGCTCGACGACCGACAATACTGAGGTTCAATCTAGGATCGAGCTAGAAAGAAGACTGGTAATCAAGACTCCATCGAGGGAATGAACTCGAAGGGTAAATATCTTATCCTGGCGAGGAAAGATAGCTGAAGTAACCGTCATCCACGAGGATCGAGCTCTGTGGGGAAACTGGAAACACATATGTATTTTATGCTTAGGGCTGACAATCTATTTGGAGAGAATGGACGAACCCAGTTACTCGGCGGTAACAACCAATGGTGGCGAAACATAATGAACCTGTGAATGCTAACGCATATGTTGATGCATATGTTAATGTGAATGTATGTTAATGTCTATGTATGTTGATGTCTATGTATGTAGTTAAATATGCAAGATGTTGTGAAATGAGTATGTAATGAGTATGTGTACGAAATAGGCATGTGATGCTTATGCCCCTGCGTATGCTGACAAAACTGACTATAGACAGGACGAGAGATGAAATAAACATCTCGACGGAAATACCCTGCATTCCCGGCAATCAATACGTCAATCATGGGTGAGAAGGATCAATGGTAGAACCGAATCTGGTTTTAAAGTTCTGAATTCTCTGGGGAGGAGGTAATCTGCTTGGGTGCACAGTATCACGTCTTCACATGGGGAGAAGAAAACTTGAGGGACACTTTCGAGTTACCCAAGAAAAAGTTGTCAGCTTATAGTCTCACTGGGGACTGTGATGAGGCAATAGTTTAGGAGCCTGTTACAACACGGAGATTTACTGGGGGATGAAGGCCGCCGTGAGTAAAATCCATCGGGTGCATGAAGAAAAGTTATGAAACCACATGGCTTTGATCTTGAAGGACCTTGTAGTAGTCACCATTTGTTTCCTTTAAAAGAAACACGGTGCCCCAGGATACTTGCGTTGTGAGGTATGGTCATATCAAGAGGATTTTATAGAGAACACGGAGTCTGGTTGACCCACTGTTTTCAAACTCTTTGAGAGATTTGTCAGGTCTCGACGTAACTGTCACAAATTAATCGTGTTACGACGAAATCTTTGAGAAATAGCTCTTAAGAACGTCAGACTCGCGTTGGTAAGCGATTTGGGAAACTGCCTGCCCCTGTTTAGCAGGATATTCAAGTTCCAAGGGTTATGTTCATATGTAAATCTCTAAGATATCAAGCAAAGTCATCATGCCTGAAATGCCTATCCTGAGCTTGTCAATGTACACATATATTTGTCTTGAATTTTTGTTTTGAAAAAGATATCGCAAAAACTTATGACCGAAATCACTAGTCAGGATATAGGTTTTAATTATAATGCCAACATGAATTTTTTCTGAGCATAGCTCGTAGGAGTCAGGAAACGTGATCTTGTCGAGTATGCTTTCAACCGAAGTCCTACTTCAATTAGGTCTTCTAAAGGTTGTATCGTGGCTCGGTTCACGGTTTAAGAAACAAAAGGATAAAGGCTCAAAGTTATATTTGTACCCACCCCTTCTTCATGATGTTCTCCAATCCTAATTCAGTTAATCGGATACGAACGCTCATATCTCAAGCGGATTTGCTATGGTCGAGAACTTATCAAGGCTTTGGACATGGCAGTCACTCACCTATTTCTAATGGCGTTTCAATCACACAACTTTGTTCTTTATAAGGATTCTAAAAAAACTACTGGTTTGTTGTTCTTATTCCCTAACTTTTGCCTGGACAACGTCTTTTGATCTGACTTTGGAATCCAGCGGGATGCCCCAGTTTTGCCTAAGTCTCCTTCATAGGTTTTGACTTAGCGGGCTCTTATTTTTTGAATATTCTTTTATGCACAAGTCGTGTAAATCTTTTGACAGGCTCGTGACTGTCCCACTCCTTAGGTAACCGAGGGATATTCATTGTATTGGACTTCTTAAGATGCTAAGGATAAATTCTCGGAGGTTTGCTCTTCCTTTTTTGAGGATCTAAGCGCTCGATCGGTTTAACTGAAACCTACCCTGCCCCAGGTTAGGATGAAGGTTCTTAAAAGAAAGAAAAACTCCTACTTCAAGGCTCAAAGAGGTTAACGAGGGATTAACATCCTTATATCTCCAGTGTCTGGGATTTGAAACAATGCCTTACATCATCAGCGGGTTTCAATCGAAGCATACGACAAGAGATTTGACGTTTCTGGTTCATCCTCCTCCCCCCAATTCTCCATCAGAACAAGAGATCGGGTAAAGTTGGCATTATGATTTATGAAAACGTTTTTTCGAATGAGTGAAACGAATGGATTTATTCAAGACAAACATATGCGTTGCATTAATTAATCAAAGATAAACAAGTTCATACATGCTAAATATGCTTAATCAAAGAGAAATGCATATAAATAAACAAATGAACTGTCGGGAAAATCCTTCTAAATGTTTATGAAATCTTGCATTCAAGAGTAACAGTTTCCTTTGGCGGAGCCTCAATGGAAAGGACGTTTGGCTTATGATCCCTGTGAGTCGTCATGGCTTGCCCCAGTTATGCTGGTCACATCTTCAACAGTTTTCAGTCGTTGCTTCAAAATAACTTTCCCAGATTCTTTGTTGATCCCGGTCATATCATCTTGAGGGTTACTGAAATGAAGCGAGCTAGGCCTTTGAATAATTACTGGATTCGGCTGATTTGCTGAGGGGTCAACATACTTTGCAGAATCTAAGCTTGACAAGCGGGGAACCCCGAGAGGAGTCTCTATCTTCGGCTGAGCATCGCTAAAAGACAACTTCTTCGTTTCTAGCAAATTTCTGACAACTTTCTTAAGAGCATAGCAATTCTCTAGATCATGGCCGGGCGCACCCTCATGAAATAAACAATGAGCGGCAGCGTTGTAACCTGCAGGTAACGGATTAGGCGGAGGACCCAAAGCACGGGTGGTAATCAGACCTTGTTACACCAAATGGGAGTATAACTCAGTGAAAGTCATCGGAATTGGAGGACAAGGCTTATACTGACCCTTACGGGGATAAGAAACCTGATCCCGTGATTGCTGGTGAACAGGAGCGTTGGGCACTCGTTGACTGTTGACAGGAACTTGCATAGGTGGAGAACCGGAAGGTTGTTGATGAATCGGTGTTTGATATACCGGAGCTGACTGCACAGGCTGGTATGTAGGAAACTGCTGATCGAAAGGAGGTGCAACAGTAGCCACATAGGGTTGTTGGACATATAGAAACGGATAACCTTGAACATAACTCTGCTGATATTGCCAAGGTTGAGGAGTAGCCTTTTTGCGGTTCCTTGAACGTGCAGGTCCTTTACCATGGTCGGAGTTAGGAGTTTTGCACTTTGGAGGGATAGCTCGTTGAACTGGTTGAGCACTAGGAGGCACCAAACCGGATTGAAGACCGTGAGGAGGTACATTCTCGACAGTAACAGCTGGTTGAGGTTCCATAATGGTATTAGTAGTCTCAGAAACAACAGTAGACTGAGCATCCACCTTCACACTAAGAGCTCGTAGCATCTCCAAAATCTGCCCTACACTTCCTCGAAGATCTCCGAGTTCATAGCTGACACGGCTGATCTCTTGGTTTTGATCTTCCATCCTTTTGAAGGGTCGTATTGATGCAGAGAACTCAGGGTGACAAAACTGGAAGGTGAGAGAACCGAATATGAGAAACCGGGAGACACATGCAATGCAAAAGTATGATGCTAAAATGTGAATGCAAATGAAGATTTCATGGAATTCAAATATTTACGAATATTGCGGAATACCAAGGAAACTTTTAATTCATTGAAGACAAATTACAAATAATATTCTTGCAACCAAAACAAGCTAAATAAAAGCCTAGAAAATCCTAGAGAAGCATCTTCCACAACTTCAGTGAGCAGACGAAGATCCGGGGGAAAATAAATACTCGTAGAGCCTTCTCTTCTTGTAGGATTGTATCTCATCATTCTTCGACTGAATCTGCTTTTGAAGTTCTTCGTACTTGCTGACCATCACATGGTATTTGTTCTTCCATGATTCTGTTTCGCGTTGTGATCTCTTCAAAGTGATCTTCAAAGCCTCAGCTTCAGTCATGAAATACTGGACAGGTTCTTCTCTTTGAGGTAAAGGATCTTGGTGCAAGTAGGGCATCCTCAACTCAATAGCTCTTCCTCGGACCAATTGAAGGTATGGTTCCATGGACACACAATTAGGTCTTCCCAAACTTTCTTTGTCTTTCCTATGCAGATGATTCCAAGAAGATAGAATCTGATCTTGAAGCTTTTTGTCGTCTTTGAAAAAGATTTTCTCCACATGAACACCTTTAGGCGGTTCTTTCAAGGGATATCCCAACTGTCGGCGAGCTAGGACCGGATTGTAGCTAATTCCTCCATTGAAACTGAGCAAAGGCACATTGCTGAAGTTTCCACAACTATCAATGATCGATATCCCATCGTACATGTGATTATACCAATCAATATCAGAGTGAGTTAAAGCCATAACTTTTTGCGACCAACGTTCTTGATTAGATCTCCAGAACGGACCGGACTTGGGTAAGTTAGAAATAAACCACTTGTATAGTAATGGCACACAACACGTAATCATTCCTCCACCATGAAAGCTTCGGAGATGTAATGAATGATAAGTATTACCCAATAGCGTTGGAACTGGATTTCTTCTCATGAAGGTCTTGATTGCATTAAGGTCCACAAACCCCTCGAAACTAGGAAAAAGCAGCAACCCATAAATAAGCAAGGCAAATATTGTCTCAAAGGCAAACATGTCTTTATGATCGGCATAAAATTGGGCCTTCTTAACTAGGAAGTCCCTGGGAAAGCCGGAGGTCCCCCCTTTGGTGATCATATTGTTTTTGACATCGGATATCTTTAGACAAATGGCTTTAGCAATATCTCGTTCTTTAGGGTCTTCCTCCAAGAAAGGGAATGGAGATTTATCCAAGATCGGTAATCCCACCAACTGAGAGTACTCTTCTAAGGTAGGTAAAAGCTGATAATCTGGAAAGGTGAAGCAGTGATAATCTGGATCATAAAACTGTAGCAAAGTCGCAAGAAGTCCTTCGTTTACTTGAACCTTCAACAAAGACAATAGCCTTGCATATCTGTCTTGGAACTTTTCTTGATCTTGAACCAAACCTCTTAGCTTCTCTAGGACTCCCAAATTAAAACCTCTAAAAGTAAATTTCAAAGTATGCCTTCTAGAGTGATCCATGGTATCCTACAATGTTCATAAATAGAGTTTGAATTCCATGAAATCTTAATGTGATATGATGTTTTATGAATGCAATGCATGAAAACACACAAAGTCCTAGGTTAAGGGTATGTGAGCGGAGTTAAGGTCTACCCATCCCCAAAAGGAGTGTACTATGGGTTAGTTGTACCTGCCGAACAAGGTTCTAAAAAAGTGCCCAAAGTCATCAGCCCATCTTTCGGATATTATCGACCTTCCGATTGACTCAGGGGTTAATAATATTCTCAAGAGAACCTCTTTTGAGTGTAGTATCGCGTAGCAACCAGTGTAGGACTACTCCTACATGGTTCCCGCACTACGTCCTAAATAAGGCCAAGGTGGTGTTAAGGTACTACGGTCCCCAATATCACAGACTCCAATCGACCATGGAAAAAGTTTTCGCGATTACTCGTTCAACCGAACCATTTTCGAAAAGGTCTCAACTGAGCGGTGATTCTCGAATCAGCTTGGTCGGGATTCACCCCCTATAAGCCTCATCGAATATATCCCCATCCTATAATAGTGTCACTAGTCCGGGCGTAGGACTTATCTCACAACACAAGGAACAGTCCCAAATCAGAGCACAAATATATACATGCAAACAGATAGTAATGAATATGAACAAGTTAGGGATAACCCTCAAAAGTTTAGGACTCCCCAGTGAAGTCGCCATTTTCTGTTGCGGTGGAAATAGGATCACAAACTATTAATGAGTTTGAATCGCAATTCAATTCACAACCGCTATTTGATTTATCCGAAGGAAAAGGTCAAAAGAGGGAAAACCTATTTTGCATCGTAAACACAATGCGAGGAAAGATCTAGGGTTCGGGGGTTGGTTAAATTTAGGGAAGGTATTAGCACCCTAAACTTCTGTAGTACTCTACAGGAACCTTTTGTTCAGATGTTTACTATTTGCTTTATTTATTTGCTTAAGGTATATGTACAAAGGGTTAAAAACGAGAAAATAAACCTAAGGGGTTAATTCTAAGTTTACTCGGCAAGACATTGCATCTTGTGCCTACGTATCCTTACGGGAGTGGAATCAGAGTAATCGTAGTTCCCCTCAAAAGGGAGGTTAGAGACTTCTTGACTGTGGTCAAGGTCTCAAGGGGAATAAACGTATCTTAGGGACACGCTTACGCGGAGTGTAGAAACTCCAAATCTCTACGTTGAATTGTTAAGTTGTAATTAGGGTTAAATTAGGGATTCCACGGCGGGAAACCCTAAAATGAGCGCGGCGGCTCTTTGACCTAATGCTAGGGGTAAAATGGTAATTTTGTCCACAGCGAGACATGTATAAAAATTTAGGGTTGAAAAGGTGTAAGGGTTGAAGGTGAGGACTATTGACACGGCGGTCAAACGGCTAGACCTAATTCCTTCGGAGGAGTGAAATTAATTATAAAGATGCGATGAAATTAAATATACATACAACGGCAGAAAATAAAGTGCGAAAAGATAAATGCGACAATTGTCTCGCAAAATTACATCCCATAAGCAGTTACAATTATAATAGCTAAATATAAAACCGAAAATAAGTTTCAAATTGAACATAATAGCTGCAAGAAACAAAACAAACAAAAATGTCAGTATGTGGGGTTAGACGAAAACGAAATCAAAATTGAACGAGAAACAAGCCGTATGAATTTTGGAGGACTTTTATGGTCTTTTTAACCAAGGATTTAAATTTGTGAAAAGAGAGATTAATTTTAATTAAAAGAGTTTTGAGTTTTAAAAAAAAATTATTAATAAAAAAGTGAAAGTTTGGTTAATTATTCTAAAAAAGGAGTTTTAGTGATAATATTTTGAGAAAAAGATTTAATCATTAAAAAAAACAATTGGTTTAATTTAAAAAATCTTAATGTTAGTTAAAAACACGTTTTACTTTAAAGTTATAAAAAAAGTTTTATTATTTGAAAAAAACATTTGATTATTTTATTTAAAAAGAGTTTTAATTAATTTGAAAAAGGTTTTTGGTTATAAAAAAGAAAGGGCCTTCTTGATTTTTTTAAAAAAAGATAAACAAAATAAAATAACAAATGGAAAAACAATAAATAATAAAAAAAGAGGGTTGGGCCGGTCATCACTCTTCTTCTCTCTGCTCTCTGAGTTTGCGTGTGTTCCTCTCCTTCTTGTTTGCCTCTCACGAATGTTATCTTCTTCTTCTTTTGCATGGCCGCCGATTTGTCTTCTTCATCTCTTTTCCTGAAAAACATGAAAAGCAACACAAAAATTGTAATTATATTTTTTGATCCTTACGGAATGATGATGACCGATGATGCTTTGTCCTGAGGCTAGAGGATTTTTGACGGAGTTTGCTTGGATTTTACGAAAAAGTTCTCCTTTCTTGTTATGATTTTCATCCCTTTTATACTTGATTTTTAAATCTTTTTTAATCTCAGATTTAATTTGAATATCTCAATCTTTTTCAATCTCGGATTTGATTTGAGTAGATTTTTATGATGATTTCAGATTTGATTCAATGATGGTGATGCTGATATTTAGATCTGATTTTCTTATGATGATGATATGATCTGATTGATTTGATTTAACTCTATCTGGGATTCATTGGGATTGGATTTGATTAAAAAAGTGTTGGGATTTAAATTTAAAAAGTTAGCAAAGAAAATAAGAGTTTCAAGTTAAATAAAAATTAGAGTTTTAAGTTTAAAAAAAAAATGAGTTAGAATTTTAAAATAAAAAAATATATTTGAATGTTGATTTTAAAAAATGTTAGAATTATTTTAAAAACTGTTAGAATTTAATTTTAAAAGGAATTTAGATCTTAATTTTAAAAAAGAAAATAAAATGGCATTAGAATTTAATTTTAAAAGGAATTTAGAATTTTAATTTGAAAAAGGATGGTGTCAAAAAAGATTTAGATTTAATTTTAAAAAAAAAGGATAGATTTAATTTATAAAAAAAAGGTTAGATTTAATTTTTAAAATAGTTAGAAAAAAAGATTTAATTTTAAAAAGAAGTTAGAGAAAAAAAAGATTTAATTTTTAAAAGAAGTTAGAGAAAAAAAGATTTAACTTTATAAAAGTTAGAAAAAAAGATTTAACTTTATAAAAGTTAGAAAAAAGATTTAACTTTAAAAAGGAGTTAGAAAAAAGATTTAATTTTAAAAAGAAGTTAGAAAAAAATATTTAACTTTAAAAAAGTTAGAAAAAAAGATTTAGCTTTAAGAAAGTTAGAAAAAAAGATTTAGCTTTAAAAAGGAGTTAGAAAAAAGATTTAATTTTAAAAAGGAGTTAGAAAAAAGATTTAACTTTAAAAAGGTAATAGAATTTGATTAAAAAATGTGTTAGAAATTAATTTTAAAAAGGTTATAAAAAAAATTTACTCTTAAAGAAAAGAAAAAAAAGTTAAATTTTAATCTAAATCCTAAAAGTTAGTAAGAAGAGCTTAAAATGATTTAAATAAATAAACTAAATAGGGAAAAAAAAAGTTAATAAAAAACATTAGTAAAGTTATAAAAAAAATTTAATTAAATTATTATTAGTTAAAAAACAAGATTTAAAAAAAAAAGGTTAATTTATTAAGTTAATCAGAATTTAAAATAAAAATAAAAAAGAAAGGGTAAAATTTGGGGTATTACAGACAGGAATTTCCACAGCCTCCCAATTGTGTAGAGCTTCTCCTCCTCAAATTATCAGACCGTCAAGGTCACAATCTTCCTCCTCGGAAATGATGGCGTTTACTTGTAATCCGTCGCTAGTGAAAATCTCTTTCAAGGATTTCTTCTTCATGACGCTCTCTTCTGGCTCGTCTTCGAGAGTTGGTTTGTAACCCAACCCTTGTCGATCATTCTTTGCTCGAGCATTGACTTCAATAATCTCTTCCCATCCCAATGGGAGTCCGGTCTTCAGCACAACTTTGATGCTTTTGGACAGAAGCGAAAGATGGACCACGAGTTATAGCCGATTTGTCAACTAAAATAGCATGGGCTATTTCCAATGCTTGGAAATACGTTTCAAGTGAATCTTCATCTGCCTCGATGTATCGGAACAAAGATAAATTGCTCACCATTAAATCTTCCTCTCCATGAACGATGACCAACTGATCGTCGACAATGAATCTCATTTTCTGATGAAGGGTGGAGGTCACAACGCCTATTGCATGTATCCAGGGCCTCCCCAATAGACAACTGTAAACCGGATTAATATCCATCACCTGGAAAGTAATCTTAAAGATTTGTGGACCTATCATGATGGGCAGGTCGACTTCCCCTATCACAGTTCTTCTGGAACCATCAAAAGCTTTTACGATCAAAGATGTGGGCCTCATGTCAACACCTTGATAAGCTAACTTGGCCAAGGTTCTCTTTGGCATTACATTAAGCACGAATCCTGTGTCAATGAGCACCCTGGCTAATGTATCTTCCTCACATTTGATCGACACATGCAAGGCACAATTGTGCTTTCGCTTCTCAGCTGTTAGATCGTTATCATCGAAACTCAAAGTGTTACATGCTGTGATGTTTGCCACAACAGAGTCGAATTACCCTATTGTGATATCTTTCGTCACATGAGCTTGTGTCAAGATTTTCAGCAACGCCTAGCGATGTGCTTGAGAGCTTAATAGCAGTGACATTATGGAGATCTTAGACGGTGTTTGATTTAGTTGATCTACCACTCGGTAGTCACTTCGACGGATAATTCTTAGGAACTCCTCATCATCATCTTTAAGGGGTTCTTTCCCTTTGTTGGTAGGTTCCTTAGCAATTGTTTCTTTCTGAACAGCTTCCTTAGGAGCAGCGACGACAACTTTGGGAATGGGAAATGTTGGTTGAGAGGCGGCGGGATGTGATCGAGGTTGATACACACGACCACGTCGGGTCATTCTGCTTCCTCTGACAACGTTGGCAACTTTTTCTTGTCTTATTTCTTTGAATATATCATCACACCATGAATGGTCATCTTTTAGCGTCACAACCCTCGGGTGAGATTTGGATCCTCTTCCTGGTGTAAACATAGGTTGACCTCTCTCGAACTTGGGTGTCACATCGTCACGGAACACCGGTCGGACTACTTTGTTCCTGGTCGCCTTGTTATTGTTATTTCTGAAGACATTGTAGGGTTCTTCGGGTATATTGAACACTGGTTCAATTACCGCTACGTCTTCCTTTTTCTTTCTGTTGGCGATTTCTATCATTCCTTGATCAATCAGTGCTCGAACCTCTCTTTGTATAAAGTCACAACCCTGCGGATTCAGCAGATATTGTCCGCAGTTCTCATGGGAACTCTTGAGCACCCAAGCTTGAGCAAGACGTTTGTGCAATTCTACCAACGATACCTTGATTTCACCAATAGTAGTGACACTCTTGGTTTCTGATCCTTCTCCCTCTTCAGTGATAGCATTTACTCCATAATGGTTTGGTAGAGGATTATCCTTCACATTCGGGTGGTTGTCTTCGAAAGACAGAATCTTCTTTTCAATAAATTCACAAACAAGGTGTTGGAGCGTGAAGCATCCTTCTAGATCATGTCCTGAAGCGTTTTCATGGAATAAACAGTGTGCGTTGGCATTGTAGTAGTATGGAAAAGGGTTAGGCAGTGCACCTAATTTCCTTGTCTTGGCAAGTCCTCTCTCTATTAGTATTGGGAGTAATTCAGTGTAACTCATTGGGATGGGTTGTATCTTTGGCCGATTTTCCTTGGTAATTGGTCCTTGGAGCTCGGTTCTGAGGCTACTGGCCTTGTTGATGATACTGTTGTTGATGCTTGGGTGCCCCTTGCTGAGGACCCTGGTGAGCTGGCTGCTGAAAAACAGGTGTTACAACTGCTACATAAGGTGACTGATGATATTGTTGACGATGATTCTTTGAATTCTGCGCCCTTTTCCCATATGTCATGACACTTACATCCCATTCCTTCTTCTTGTGGAAGTTGTTAGCCGATTTCTTGGCAGCACTGGCGCTTGAATTGGCAGTTGAAGTTGTCACTTTTCCACTTTTCAGACCGACTTCAACCTTGACTCCTACCGCGACGATGTTAGAGAAGTTGGTAGTAATGCTGCTGATTAATCGCTCATAGAACTCTGGTATGACTGTATCTACAAACCAATCTGCTAGCTCTTTTTCAGTAAGAGGCGGCTCAACTTGAGCGGCAGTTTCGTGCAATCTTTGCGCATATTCTTTGAAAGTCTTGATGCTTTTATGCATCATACTGAGGATTTGACAGCGATCTGGAGCCAGATCCATGTTTTATTTGTACTGCTAGATGAAAGCATCAGACATATCTTGAAAACCATGGATTTTTGCTTGGTACAAGCTTAGGTACCATTTGGCTGACACTCCCTTGAGACTATCTTGAAAGCAGTGTACCAACAATTTGTCATTTTCAATGTGCGGAGCCTTCCGCCTACAATACATGATCAAATGTATTTTTAGACAAGTAGTTCCCTCGTACTTATCAAACATGGGCATTTTGAACTTCTGTGGTGTTGCACCCCAAAATTTGCCCAACTTTTCTTTACCCAGCTTATGTTTCATTTCATTCACATTAGCATTATCATTTGCATTTCATTGACATGTATTCAGGAGATCAAGAGGTATGATTACCAATCAAGAGCTACACAAGACTGGGAAGCTAGCTAAGAAGGTTATTCAAGTGTTCAAGGGTTGATATCCTTGTCAGAGAAGTTAAAAGATCCTCAGAGAGAGTGATTAAAGCCAAGTGTGTAGGTCTCTTAACTTGAGAGTTGTGGAAAGCCATCAGATGATTCTGAAGCCATGAAGTTGGACTTGAAGTCTTAAGAGAGCTCATGAGAAATTTTGAAGTTCATGTGGGAGCTCAGACAAGTCATTGTGCAAGATTAAGAAGCCTCAACCATGATTGGTGCAGCTAGGGTTTGACTGGGTCAACCCTAAGTCAACTGAGGATTTGAAGAAGTTTGAGACTTAATTCAAGGGCCATGTGATCATGGATTGATACATTGAGATGTTATAAGGATGATTCCAAGGTTAACTCATCATGATTGAAGAGTTTGAGAAGTTTCAGGCTAGGGTTTCTAAGGCTTGACAGTGTAAAATCCCCTAGCTTGACCCTTGACTTCAAGGCCATTTAACTCAAGATGTGATTTTTGTATTATCTTGACCCCAACATGATTGTTGTAGAGCATAGGCTTAACTTTAATTTGAGTACTAGAAGTCCTTGATAGGGTTTATAGAACTCAAGTTATGAGCTAGACAAGTTACAAGTCATTTGAGGCATGTGAATTTGGAGCTTGAAAGTTACCCTACTTGCATGACACTTTAGCCTTAGAAGGATGATTCCTATGAACTTTTGGTCAACATGAATGTTGTTACTTATTATCTTAGCTTTCTAAAGAGTACTTGAAGTCCATGATTGGATTTATAGAACTCAAGTTATGGCTTTGACAAGTCAAGGGTATTTTGGGTATTTGGGCATTACAGGTCATTTTGAATTATAGGTCAATTTCACTATCTTGCAAGCTTCAAATGGAGTTTTGTTCAACATGAAAGTTTCTCAAAATGATGTTTTTAGCTTAGCCAAGTGCCTAGACTCCATTGATATGGATTATAACAAGCATTGGTTGAAGGAATTTCACAAAAAGACCATTTTAATGAATTAAAATAGAAAAGTTCAAAACAATTGATAATTGAATGATTTAAAGCCAAATTTATGCTCATTTTGATTGGAAAATAAGTTCTAAACACTTTGGAATGATTACATTTTTGAATTGAGGTTTATAACATGGTCATTTGGAGGATTGCTTCATGATGAAGTAACATTTCAAATACATCTCTTTGGTTGAAATCAAGGAAGGAAAACCATCCAATTACACTCCATGACTGTCAAGCAAGAGAATTGAAGTGAATTGAGAGTGATAACAAGCCAAAATCGTGCACACCATAAGGGGATTTTTGGAAGAAAATTGAAAATGAGAAATCACAAATTGGGCTTTGTTTGGGCCTCCAAAAGTGTCAAACAGATTATAAATTGAATTTAGATCATTCCCAGAAGCTTCTAGTGGCAAATTTTGTTGAGAATCAGTTGGAGCAAGTGTGTGAAGAATCTTGAAACTTGGTTTTCGAATTTTGAGATTGAGGGAGTTTCAGAAGGAATTGGACTTCAAGAATTGTTCACCATCATCCATTGAAGGGATCTGCACCTTTTGGAAGCACGTGGAGCTCTAGAAGTCACCAGATTCGAAGCTTTGTGTCAGATTTTTCATCTCAAATTTTCTCTTAGATTATGTGCATTTAAGACCTTAGTTACATATGGTTAAGTTAGAATCGAACCATAGATGGATTCTGGATAGAAAATTCGAAGTTTAGAGACAATTTAGGAATGAACACGTTTTCTAGTTGGTGTTGAATCTCTCTGTTCTTGGAGTTTTAGCATAAATAAGTGTGATATTTGAAATCCTTGCGAAAAATCCTTCAAGATTGGTCCAAGAATCACTCGAAATCGTTGAGAATTGAGAGAGATAGAAGCGCATGAATGTTGCTGGAATCCTTACGGTTACCGTCGCCGGCCGGTACTGTAATGTTGCGTTTTTGCCTCCTTGAAAATTCAAAACGGAGAAGAAATAAGAGGACCGTCAGATCGCACAAGGAAAGAAGACTAAGTCATGCGATCTAACTACTATCAACGCGCCACGTCCACCGTCCACATCAGCGCCACATCACTTAAGTGACTTTCAGACGGGCTTAATGAGTTTCGTTATTTGCACCCCTGCATGATAGGCCCATTCCAGATTTGCCTTTGACTGCTTACTACTTACACCACCTTCCAATTCCATTTAATTTTCTTTTCTTTTATTTTTTCTGTTCTATTGCTGTTAGTTATTAATTCATTAAAAATAGCTAATAGTTTTATAAAATCATAAAAAAATATGTTCTAGCTAGTTTAAGATGTGTAGAATTTTATCATGTTTTTTATTTTGATTTTTCATTTCTTTTTCAATTAATTGCGTATTTTCTCCTTTAATGTGTTTTTAGTGGTTGAAAATGGACATGCATGACTTGCTGATTTTTGTATTGGCTCATATTTTAGAATTTAGTTCTAATTTTTTGTATGCTAGCTTTAGACTCATATTGTTTTGTGTAATTTTTTTCATATTTTTTTAGAGCCCTTAAATGTAGCTTTGAATTAAATCTTTGTGACCCTCCTCACTTGGTGATTCATTTGCATACCTCACATTGTTATTTCTGTTTGAACCATTTCCTTTTGGATTCCCCCCCCCCCCCATCCTTTTGTCTGTTGATTATGTACATATTAAGGTGTTTACATGATTTTTTTGGTAATTTTTAGATAGTTTTGGTGCTGTTTTAGAATTAGATCATTAGACCTTCCATTTTAGGGTTATTTTGTAACACATTGTGGTTTAGGATTTGTTTAGAGACTTTCCCGTTAGGTTTGGCCCCTAGCCTTTCTACTACATATACCTAACATACTTAGGTTCCCCTAGAAATATTTCTAGGATTTTAGAATTAGTTTTGGTATTTTTAGATTGAATTAATACTTAGGCTAGTCTTAACATGTTCATAACATAGCCTTTCCTTTTGATTGATTTCATTGATGACTTTTAGCATGAGATAATTTTCCTATTTCTCTTGGACGTTGCTTTATACATGTTATAGCTTCTGTTCGCTTAATTATAATGATTGATTTGGAGTTTTAGTTTCCCTTTGATAGCTTTCTTATAGTTTGTTCTGATTAGGGATTAGGAAGAGCCTTAGTTGTTTCTTTCTTTCTTCAAATAAACATGGATAGCTTTATTTGCTTTCCATCCCATCCCATGATTCAAAGTCCTTATGTGAAAGCCCATCTCTCCTTTGGAGGGATGTATTGCATGTCATAATGAGTATAACTTTTGAGGATGCCTTTCATGGATGCATGGTTGAGTGTCATGATGGATTCCTTTGGTTTCCATCATGCTTCCCATTATCATGTACTCATCTCGTTGATTCTCTTCATCCTTGTTGAAGTAGATTGTTAAAGCTTGAAGATGGAGCATTCATTTCCTTCTCTTGAAGATGGTTTGAGCTTGAAGATTGGTTTACAAACTGTAGGTTTGCTTTGCTGTCAGAAGATTGCCTTGCTTGTTGTCTTGTTTGCTGTTTTCCTTGATTGATTTACTGTATTGATGTGACTTGTTTGGTATGTTGAATTAGATTAGGTTTCCATATAGACGATTCTAAGCCTAAGAGCATCCTAAAGGTTGAGTTGCTCCCTTTGCTTGTTTGCATAAGAGGATGAGTTGAGCTCTCTCTGCTTGTCTGTTATTGATTGGCTTTGCTTGATTGCCGAGAGGTCGAGTGGGTCTCCCTCTGCTTGTATTGCTGCATAGCATGTGAATCTCTACTGTTTATCTGTTTACTGTTAAGCTGATGCTTTATCTGTTTCTGTATACCATTGACATGATCCCCTAGGAATCTCACTTCCTTTGATAAGGAAGTGATGATTAGAACTGTAGGTTGAAACCTATGCATGATAACACTTAGGAGTTCCCTGTTTCAAACTTCGATCATAGGATGAATCCTTGACATGATAACTGTTAGGACTTGATAGTCTCCCCTTAGTTGAGCCTGTTCTCTCTTCTCATCTTCAAACAGATCAAAAATACAGTAATAAAGGTTAATTGATGTCGTACGTTACGAGCCTTAAGTTACTTAGGAAATGATTGTTGAAGTGTCACTCTTCAACAGTCAGGATGTTTAGTATGGTACCCTTAGGGTGATATGCAACGCATTCACTCCTAGGTCATAGTCTCTAGTGCGATATTAGTTGCAGACCATCGTAAAAACACTTCTTCCGTAAAAAACAGAAAACAAACTTCAAACCTTTTTGCCCCGTGGGCCCGTAATTCAAAGGAAGCTTTTATGAAGAAAAGAGTGTCGTTAACTCTCAGTTCTACCGCAAACGGTAACGCCTAAGTCTCCAAGGGTCGAGCTGCATATGCCAAATTGCTGGAACTGTTTGTTAACCCTACTCGAAAAAACAGATGAATCTGAATTCCCGTAATCCATATTATCCTGAACTACGAAAGCTCTGATCTCTCAAGCTTGTTGAGAGTACGTAGGCACAATACTGACGTATTGGCGAGCCACTTTCCCCAATCACCCGTAGTTAGCCGAACTACGTTGACTCTGATTTCTCATTCTCTGATGAGAATACGTAGGCATAAAGTGCGACACTTTGCCGAGTCAATTTTCTTTTCTTTTCAGACCAGCCTTGATAGGTAGATAGTAAACCAACCCGTCAGATAAACTCAATCAGCGTGGATCCCATCGAGTACGATGGACGTGAGGGGTGCTAATACCTTCCCCTTGCGTAACCGACTCCCGAACCCAGACATTGGTTGCGATGACCTTGTCTTATACCTTTTCGTCAGGTTTTTCCGATCGTTTCCTTTCCCGTTCTGAGGGATAAATAATGAAAGGTGGCGACTCTTCTGTTTTGCCGACACCTTATTTTTGCGGTAGCGACAGCTGGCGACTTCACTGAGGACTCCAACGGTTCCCTGTGCGAGTCAATCCTAGCGCTTGCGTGTTTACCTGTTGGGTTGTGTTTATTTATTGCATTTTATTTTCCCGTATTTTGTTTTCAGTATGATATGATTATCTGTGCTGTTGTGGGGAGGGGCATTCTGATGAGTGATGAGCCAAAACCCCGGCTTGAGAGCATACACCTAGTATTAGAGTGGAGATTAGTGGCGGACCTGTATGCTTAGAATGCACCAGTCCCCATGAAATCCACACTCAGACGAGATCCTCTTTGATGACTTCTCTTCTGGCCCTTAGGGCTCGATGTGAGGTTGGATCTGAGGGTTGTCGACTCTGGGGACCGATCGTTTGTGATTCAGCTAAGAGAGGCCGCTTCAAGAGATGATGATACCACACCTTCTGGGTATCGTATCATCGTCTCTTGAAAGTCTGTGACGCTGATTGTTGCACCCTAAAATTTGCTCAACCTTATTCCCTTGGTTTATGTTTCAATATCATTAGCATTTGCATATAGAGTCATGTACATAGACTAACCATCTGCATAGCATAAGCATAGCAAGTCATCCAACAGGGGACCAATCATTATTCTCATCTCTAGAGGCCTATCAAGAGGTTATTATCCTAATTCCATCTCATTCAAGTCATCAGAAAAGAATTTGAGAGCAGAGAGTTCAGCAGATCAAGCCTTGAGCCTGTCCCCTATCTGAGGGCATCTGAGGGTCAACAGGGGAATTGTGAGCTATGAGCTGAGCATGGGGAGTATCTAGACATCTTGGGGGACTTAGAAAGTCATTTGGAGAAAGAAAACAAGTTGTTGATGTGATCACAAGAGCTACAGTTGAAGACAGTCAACTAGGGTTTCACCTGGGTCAACCCTAGGTCAACCCTAGGTCAATTGATTGATTTGAGGACATTCAGGTCTATTGGAGAGGTGTGGGGTTCATCATTTGACATGGAGAATAAGGATATGTTGTTATGCTAAGAAGAATTCAAGAGAAAGTCAAGGAGAAGAGGGGTTTCTAAATTAGGGTTTCTATGTAAAATCCCCTAGTTTAGGTCAAATTTCCAAGCAAGGTAAGTCAAAATGCAAGCTTCAAATGGATCCTTGGTCAACATGAAACTTTTAGGGGATCTCAATACCTTTAATTTGAGTGGTGGAAAACATCAAGGAGATTTATAGAACTCAAGTTATGGTCCTTGCAAGTTACAGGTCATCTGAGGTATCTGAAATTTTGTCTGTGAAAGTGACTTGACTTCCAAGCAACTTTTACCCCTCAAGGAGATTTCAAATGAATTTATGGTCAACATAAGAATTGTTCCTTATTGTCTTAGCTCTCTAGAATGGTATAGTATGCCTTCATATGATGTGTGGAACTCAACTTATGGTCTTGGCAAGCAAAGGGTATTTTGGTCATTTGTGAATTACAGGTCATTTTAACCTATGTCCAAAACTCATACAAGGAGGCCTCAAATGGAAAAACTTACAACATCAAACTTGCTCCAAATGACATTTTGAGTCTATAAAAGTGACCATGAGAGATTGGAAATGTCCATAGCACAAGGTTTCAAAATTGGTGAATTTAATGAAGAAAAATGGCTTAAAAAATGGTATTTTTCATATCTTGGCCAAATGATGCAAAATTATAGGTCATTTTGAATGGAAAAAGCATTCTAAAGACATTGGCTAAAGTGGAATTTTGAGCTTAGGTCATGATTTGTGAGTTATCCATGGTTGCTTGAATTAAAAGTAACATAATCCAAATTGAAAAGGAAAGTGTAAAGGGAAATTTCTCCAATGTTCTAGGAGGTTCTAATGCAACCTATATATTCATGCAAGCTGAATCATGCAAGGGTTGGTGCTCCCATTTGCTCAAAATCTCAAGTTTTCCACATTTTTCCATTCTTGCATAAACTTCTCAAACTCCCTCAATCTCCCACCAATTCTCATCATTCTTGATCTGAATCTCATCACTATCATCCATAGTTTGTGATTCACACATTCATTTGGCTGAATCAATCAAGGAAAGTGCCATACAAAGTTCATCATTCAAGGTTCAAGAAATTGGAATCACATGATCCAAGGAGTTTGAGCCCAAATATTTGCATACAGAATCAAAGTGTTGGTGTGTGGATTAATATCCAGTCCCTGCAAGCATTGAATTGAAGATCTCCATAGCTGTTTCTCCATTTTTAACAGGTTGGTATCTCTGCTCATTTTGCATGGTTCAGGTAGCATGGTAGGGTTTTGATAGTGTAGAATGGTTAAGATAAGATAGAGGACTGAATAGGATGAGTTTGGGGAAGTTTCGAGAGATTTGATCATGGTGCACAAATTCTGTTGAGGTTCATAACACCTGGAATAAAGCATGATAATCCTCTCTTTATAGCCTAAAATGACTAGTATGAGATGTAGAGTAGATGAGGATAGGTTTTGGTACGAATTGAAGCACTTGATGGCAGGTGAAAATGTTGATGCATGACTGTTATTCTCATCGGGTTGATTGATAGAGTGAGTTTTAAGGTAAACTATGGTTATAGACTTGTAGAGGGGAAGAAGTGGACGAATTTTGCTTTTTACATCGTGCGTTTTCATGGCGTGTGGAGGGAGAATGAGAAGCTTGAAGGTTGTGCATGGAATCTGGGTTTTTCTGCAAACCCTAGCTCAATTGGGGACGATGACTGTGTGCCATTGGATCGTCCAGAATACTTGACTTAATCATCTCATCGTGTGGCTCCCATTCAATTTCAGAAACGGAGGGAAATTTCAAAAGAAATGAAACGCAACGTTTCATTAATTGGGGGTTGGGCTCAGAGCGCTATCCACACCCCCCATGTTATTAAGCCCAATGCATTGAACGTGCTCTCCTTGCTTTTCTCACCCCCTCCATTTTATTTCATTATATTTTCTTTTATTTTCTTTAATTTTTTTCATGCATTTTCTAAAATTCATAATAAATAGCAAAATAATCATTTTTAATTCATTCTTTTTGCATTATTTTCTTTGGGATGTCTAGAAAATTATAAAAAATAAAAATTGCATTTTATTTTTTATTTGATATTTTTCCCATATTTTCTAAATAAATGACATTTTAATTGGTTTCATTTCATACATGATTTTATTAATTTTTGTTCTATTAGATGCTTTCACATTTTTCATCCATTCTTTTTAGGTTGTTTAGATTAGACATTGAACTTGTAGATTCATTTTAGTTCCCATTTTTAGAAATTAATTTTAGGTGATTAATGTAAGTATGAATAACATGGATAAAATTAGGGTTTTAGGTGATGACTTAGGAGATTTGATTCTTTTCCCTTAGGACTTAGGGTTTGACTAGTTTAGTTATGGGACTATAGGGGCTATGGGTAGTTATTAGATCCCCTTAGAAAAGTTAGGATTCCCCTACTGCTATTAATGTACTGTATATCTGATTGACTGGTGTGGTGTGCCCTCTGGGGATTATTGATTTGTCTGTGTGGGTATTGGGATTGTCTGGGGATTTGGGAGAGCTGAAGACTTGAGAAGATGAAGCCATTGGAGATCCAGAGATTGAAGTTCAACTTCCAGAGTTGAAGAGAAGATTCTTGCTAGCAGATGCTGAGGAGACTAGGGTTTAGGAGCTAGGCAGAGCTCTAGGTTAGAAAGTTTGTTTCTCAAACATGGATTGCCTTGTCTGCATCCATTCTTCTCTGTGATTCAGAGTCTCTCTAAGACACTCACCCCCTTCCTTTGGAAGGCTTGGTGATAGTGTCTAAGAGATAGAACTCTTGAGAGAAAATGTCTTTTGTGTTAGAAGCAGTCTGTTCACCACCTTTGGTAGTCAACTAATTGCTTAACACCCAGTTCACTCTGATAACTGATCCCTCATCCTGGAGGTTTGAGCTTGAAGAAAAGCCATTGCAGATGGAAGAATGATGATCAAAGCCCTTGCCTACAGGTCATGAAGATGGAGATTGATGCTTGTTGAAGCCCGTAGCTGATTAGAGATTACTTGGAGCCAGATGTTGATTCAGAGCTACTGATGCTGTTGATGTTTTTGCTGTATTTCATTTCTGATGTATTGATTGGTTTTCTGGACTGTATTGTTTGCTGTCTACCCTGTTGGGTTGAAAGTGAAGTCTGTTCACTTTTGCCTATTGTTTTCTAGGTTCGAGGTTGAGTGGGACTCCCTTGCCTCGCTTGTATTGCTGCATCCATGCATTTTACTGTTTTACTGTATATATCTGATATTATTTCTGTTTCTGCCTATCCCTTAGGATCTCTGTTTCTCTCTGTGCAAGAGAGAAGCATGATAGACACTAGGTCTTAACCCATGCATGATAACATTAGGTTAGTTTGTTTCCCTTCGCAACCGTAGGTTAGAGTTTTGTCTCTTCTTCCTCAAAACAAACAGAAAAACACAATAAATAATTTCAAACACAATAAAAGACACTTCTTCCGTAAAAGAATGTGAACTCACCAAACGTCATTTTTGTCCGCCGGGACTGTTAATCAAGAAACCCTTTTTCAGAAGGAATAAAAACAACCAAGACAGACTTGTGTCGTACGTGGCCCGAACTACGTTTGCTCTGATCTTCCATGCTGTGTGGAAGTACGTAGGCATAGGATGCGATATCCTAGCGAGCAACCTTCCCCTCCTTTCCCGTAGGTAGGCGAACTACGTTGACTCTGATTTCTCGTTCCAGACGAGAATACGTAGGCATAAAGTGCGATACTTTGCCGAGTCATTTTTATTTTCATTTTCTTTTCTTTTAACCCCTGACCTTTAGAGTAGATAGAATAACAATCCATACCCGAAAGCAAGCGTGGATCCCGTCGAGTACGACGGACGTGAGGGGTGCTAATACCTTCCCCTTGCGTAACCGACTCCCGAATCCAGGTTTTGGTTGCGACAACCATGCCTTTCCCGTGTTGTGCGAGGTTTACTCTGAGCGTTTCCTTTCCCTCCCGTGGGATAAATAACGCACGGTGGCGACTCTTCTGTTCAGCCGGCGCCGATTTTCGCAGTAGCGACAGCTGGCGACTCTGCTGGGGATCCAACGTCCCCTGGCTGCTAAGGACTGCGATGGTTCTTATGCATTTGGGATCCAACGTCCCTTGAGAGAGTCGTTCCTAACGCTTGTTTTCCCGTCGAGGATTTTGTATGGAGTTATTTTATATTTCTAACCTTGTATTTTCAGCTTTATATATTGATTATTGTTGCTGTATGTTGGGGTGTGACGGGTGTTCTGATATTGAGAGATAAGCCGGACCTGGGCTTGAGTGCACCTAGAATTAGAGTAGAAATTAGTGGGTGCCCGCTTGCTTTGCTTGCTTTGGTGTCCCATGAAATCTACACTCAGACGAGGTTCCTCTGGTTGGCCTCCTGCCCCTTCCTTTGGTTGGCGTGGGTTGCTGGTTAGTTGGATTGTCGACTCTGGGGATCGATCATTTGGAAGTTGGCTAAGTGAGGCCTCTTCAGGGATTGATGATGCCACTCCTTCTGGGAATCGTATCATCAACCCTGAAAGTCTGTGACGCCGACGACCGCATAGGATGCCGTACCTTGTGCCAGTTATAGGGCCACCCACCTGTGAGGGGATTCAGGGTTATGCAGGTAACTAGACCTTCAGACCACCGGTTTGTTGATCAGGATCTTGGATATTTATGGAGGGTTCTAAGGTCTGTCAGAGACCAGTTGGTGTGTTCCGAGGTCTGTCAGAGACTATTTGGAGATGTGTTCTGAGGTCTGTCAGAGACCAGTGGGGGATATGATCTGAGGTCTTCCAGAGACCATTCAGGTTATGATTATGGGGTCTATCAGAGACCAATATTGGAGCTTTGTTTGAGGTATATCGGAGACCAGGGCTTGAGGACTTCTGGATGGTCTATCTGAGACCTTTCTGGATTGGGTTCAGGCTATTCAGCTACAGCTTTGGTCCCTGTTGCATGTTACTTGCATTGCATCACTGCATATCCATTACCATTTGCATTTCACTAACGTGTGTCTGTGCTGCAGGTGCATTTGCATTTCCCTAGTTCTAGTGCCCAGACTTCCGAGTGTTTGATCATGACTAGCTTAAGGAGAACGGTTGCTTACAAATTGCCTACGCCTGATATTGTTCCTCTACTTGGGTTGATCTCTCTTGCTGACGAGGGTGTTCGTAGGAGCTTCCGGATGAGCTATGGTAGACTACTGAGATTGGTGTGCAAACCTACAGAGGTAGAGTTAGATGGGCTGTATGCTTTGATGCAATTCTACGACCCTGCTTTGAGGTGCTTTACGTTCTCTGACTTTATTATGGGACCAACCCTGGAGGAATACGCTGAGTATGTTGAGCTGCCCGTGCAGAACCAGGTTCCATTCATTCATTATGACGCCAAGCCCAAGCCGGAGGATTTGGCAAAAGCCTTGCATATTGATGCTTCTGAACTTGTGACTACTGTTTCCCGTGGAGTTCCAGGCTTCTCACTCCAATTCTTAGTTGGTAAAGCCCAAGAGTATGCCAAGAGCGGGTGCTGGGTTGCTTTCAATGCTGTGTTGGCCTTGTGCATTTATGGCATAGTACTGTTCCCCAATATACCAGATTTTGTGGACTTCGACGCCTTCTACTTGTTTGCCGCTGGTAATCCTGTACCTACCTTACTCGGAGATCTCTACCACTCACTGCATTACAAGAATGAGAAGGGAAGAGGGAAGAATGTTCATCTGTGTGTACCCTTGTTGAGTAGGTGGTTTGAGAGTCACCTTCCTAAGAGAAGATCTGTTGCAGAGACTACAGTCCCGGCTGGTTGGCCAGAGCGCCTGATGAGGCTATCGTCGGAAGATATGGAGTGGTTTGATCGAGACCGGTTGGGGTCTGAGCTCATCTTCAGTTGTTCTGGGTACCCTAATGTGCCGTTGATAGGAAGAAAAGGGTGTATCAATTACAACCCCTCTCTATTCATTCGCCAGTTCGGATATGCACTGAAGAATCCACCTCAAGAGGAAGAAGTACAGGAATCTCTGTACTTCACAGGTGATTTGAAGGGAGAATTGCTAGCTGAGTTGCAACACGCCTGGACACGTATTAACCGCAAGGGGAAACCACTGTTAGGTAAGAATGATTGCCAGGCCTATGCACCTTACAGGGTTTGGATTCAGGAAAGAGCTAGTCAGTTGAGGATGCCATTTCCAGATGCACTAGCTCTTGATCCTATTCCGGTAGCAGAGCCAACTACTGTTTCTAGGGAAGTCTATGAGCAAGTTGTGAAAGAAAAAGAAGCCTTGATGAAGATCAACGAAGGGTTAGAGCAAGAGCTAGCTCAAGTACGCAGTGAGAAAAACAAGGCTGTATATGCTTTCCAACAACAGATCGAGCTGTTAAACAGGTTAGGAGCTGAGTTGACTGAGGAGAGGAAGAAGCGCGAACGTCTGGGACAAGAGTTCAGAAGCTCCCATGACATGCTGGAAGCCAAAAAGAAGGCGCTCGACGCAGCACACCGAGAAATCTCCTCTTGCAATAAGACTTGGAATGCTACTCTCACCAACAATAAGATGAGAGAAGATAAGATGAAGCAGCAAATCTCCGACCTCGAAGAGAAGTTGAAGTCTAGCATCAAGAAGTGTGAGGAAGAAGTGATGACCCGGTATAGTGTCCAACATGCACTGAACAAGGCAATCAAATCCAGAGATGAAGCGGTGTCTCAGAAGCGAAAGCTAGAAGATTGCTTCGGGGAAGCCACATGGGAAGAAACTGCTGAAGACGTGCGCCGTGTTCTTAAGAGGAGAAACCAGCTTGTTGAAGGGCTGCTTGATCGACCAAGCCATCCGGAGACCAAGAAGTTGATAGAAGAGTACCAGACTTTTGGGAGGATTTGATCATTTCATATAGTAACTTGTATGCTTTATTTGCATAGTGCTGACCATCACCAGGATTGTTGGTTGAGGTCATGCCTTCTTATTGTACTCTCAGTAATATTGTACTCCGGGCTTATTGATTTTCCCTGCAATATATGAGGCTTTCTATGATTCAGCTCCGATATTCCTATTGTCAACACTGTCACTGCACCGGCACCTTCACACTGGAACTGGGGGAATGGATTTCCCTAATGCACAGACACATTGCATTGCATTCATACTCATATTGCATTACAGGTAATCTTTGAATAGTGTCTTATTTCCTGCTCTGTAACAGGTACTTTCCAGGATTGCAGATCAACATCCGCACCGCTATTCTACCCGCACCAACTGTCGAAGGATCATGGATCAAATGCAGAACGAGATGCAAGATGTGCGCGAGAAGCTCGCTCTCTTTATGCAGACCATGGAAGCTATTGCGAAAGGGCAGGAGAATTTGCAGGCCATGGTCCAGCCTCTGTTGGCCCGAAGCGCTGGTCATGGTAACGAAGATCATCAGTCTGTACGGGTCGATACTGTTCACGGAGACGGCACTCCCACGCCGGTGGCTCCACCTGTGATCAATACACCTGCTGCTAATGTTAACAACGCTACCGCTGCTGTAAATGGTAACGTCGGAGTTGGAAATGAGACTGCTGTCCATAACGTTGGGCTGGGTGATGTCAATTTGGGAGATAATATGGGAGGCAACGGCTTTGTCAATACTGGATTCGGATTCAACGATCAGGGATTCGATAACACTGGCAAGTATGGCTTTAATGCTCAAGGCTTTGGGCAAGACGGTTATGGCGCGACCAATTAGGGTTACGGAGGCTTTGGAAACGGAAATGGTACTGGATTTATGGCTTTTGGTCCCGCTGGAGGTGTTCAAGGGTACGGCAACAGAGGCTGAGGTCCGGGGATGAATCAGATCAGAGCAGGACGTAATAATGGATATGATGGGTATGGGGCTGGAAATGGTATGTGGCAAGAAGATCAGCAGGAGGACGCCTTCTCTGGAGGAGGTTTCGAAGGGCCGATGGATGATTCCCAGAAGATCAGAATGCTGGAAGAGCAGATGAGGGGAGTCCTAAACCAAAGTGCTGTGGGTTTGGACATGGCAACAATGGGGCTGGTACCTGGCTTGAGGGTGCCAATTAAATTCAAAGCTCCTGCATTTGATAAGTATAAAGGAGACACATGTCCGAAAGTGCATGTACGAGCTTATTACAGAAAGATGTCTGCATACTCAACTGATGAAAGAATGCTAATGCATTTCTTTCAGGATAGTCTGTCGGGCCCTTCCCTAGAGTGGTACATGGGGCTGGAGCCAACTGATATTAAGACGTGGAAGCAATTAGCAGAGGCATTTGTAGCCCATTACAAGTATAACAGCGACTTGGCACCCAATCGGGTCCAGTTAGCCGGGCTGTCGCAAAAGAAGGGGGAGAGCTTTAAAGAGTACGCGCAAAGGTGGCGCGATATGGCTGCCAGGGTCCGTCCTCCTGTAGAAGATAAGGAAATGAATGACATGTTTGTCGGCACATTCACAGGCTTGTTTCATGACATGCTGTTTCACACGTCTCTGGCCAGTTTTTCAGACCTAATTCTGATGGGAGAAAAGATTGAGCGTAATATTAAGCAAGGAAAGTTCCAAGCCGAGGAATCAACTGCATCCGGCAGTAATAGGAAAGCTTACGGTGGGCGCCGGCAGGGCGAGGCAAGTGCAGTATTTGGAGGCCGAGGCCGAGGCAGAGGACGAGGTCAATATCGTCAACCGCAGCAGGTGGCGAGTGTTACTATCCCGTATCAACAACAACCACTCCAGCAACAACAACCGGTTCAGCAACAGCCAATGCCACAGCAGCAGCAGCCTCAGCAGGGTGCACAGCAGGCTCAGCGAAGATTCCAGGGTAGTAAACCGAGAAGAGTGTTTGAGAAGCCTCCCTCAACCTACGCCGATTTGTTGCAGACATTGTTGGGATTGAATCTAGTAGAGAAAAGAACTCTGGCGCCAATAACGGGAGCTCCCCCGTTTGGCTACGATGCAAGCAGGCACTGCGAGTTTCATTCTGGGGCTCCGGGCCACGATATAGAGGGTTGCCATACTTTTAAGCACGTTGTGCAGGATCTTTTGGACAATAAGACTATCAATTTCGGAACGGCAGGTCCGAATATAGTGCAGAAACCCATGCCTCATCATGGGGCAAATGCCATTCTAACTGAGGAAGGGTTGAATCTGGTTATGAATGTTGAAGATTTAAAGACGCCGCTGAGCAAGATAAAGAGCCGGCTGTTACAAAGGGGTGTTTACCCAGGATGTAACGAATATTGCTTAGACTGTTGGACCCTACCTGGAGGGTGTGATGATTTGAAAAAGGGCATTCAGGCTTTAATTGATGAAGGTACATTGCAGTTTGATCAAGCAGCCACTGAAGAGCCCGCAGGGGCAGTAGCAGATAATCAGAATGATGTGGCCACTGTGACAATTCCTCGGAAGACGATCACTATTGCAGCACCAGCTCAGCGCCCACCGATCACCATAACTAAGGCCGGGCCAATCCCGTACGAGAACACGAAAGCAGTCCCATGGTCATATGGGTTGGAAGTATATTGTGACGGAATAAGAATTGATGTTGACAAACAGCCAGCCGAGACTGGGGATAATGTTGTTGGTTCAGGAGGTATGACAAGGAGTGGTAGGATCTTCATATCGCCGGAAGTGGAGGCTGAAAGATTAGCAAAAGGAAAAGGGAAAGCAGTTGAGAATGTCCCAGCGCAAGCGAGTGACAAAGAATCGGCATCGAAAGACGTAGAAGAGTTCATGCGCTTGATTCGAAAAAGTGATTATAAGATTGTGGAGCATCTGCAGCAGACGCCGTCCAAAATATCTATCCTGTCACTGCTGTTGTGTTCGGAAGCTCACAGAAATGCGTTGCTGAAAGTCCTGGACACTTCTTTTGTACCCCAAGACGTCTCCGTGAACCAGCTAGAAGGAGTATTGGCACATGTGAATGCAGGCCACAGCTTGGGCTTTACCGATTTTGACTTGACTCCGAAAGGAAGAGATCACAATATGGCGCTGCACGTATCTGTCGAGTGTAGAGGATCAGTAATGTCGCACGTATTGGTTGACACCGGATCATCTTTGAATGTGCTGCCCAAGAAGGCGATGATGAAGCTGGATGTTAGAGGAATTTTATGTACACCCAGTGATTTGGTAGTCAGAGCATTCGACGGCACGCGGAGAACAGTCTTTGGATCAATCACATTGCCTCTACAGGTGGGGCCGGAGGTGTTTGCCACTGAATTTTATATCATGGATATACAGCCTGCGTACAGTTGTTTGCTGGGAAGACCCTGGATTCATGGGGCGGGGGCAGTCACGTCCACCCTGCATCAGAAGTTAAAATATATGGTCGGAGACAGCGTAGTCACCGTGTGCGGAGAAGAGGACATCCTGGTCAGCCATCTATCTTCATTTAAATATGTGGAAGTCGACGGAGAGATCCACGAAACGCCCTGCCAGGCATTCGAAGGTTTGCGCATCAAGGACAAGGGTCCCGGGCCGAGCAAAGCGCCAGAAATAGCCGTCTCATCGTACAAAGAAGTTCAAGCTCTAGTGGAAGCAGGAGAAGCCAAAGGCTGGGGCAAAGTGCTGGACATTCCTGTGAAGATGGACCGGTTTGGGCTGGGGTACCAACCGTCGTCATCAACTCCTTCCGTGGGGGCACCCCGTTTCAGAAAGCCAATCACCATCTCTGCCAGTGGGGTGTGTCATGAAACTGTCAATGCTGCTTCAGAGTCTGATGAAGGAGACAGCGACTGTGATATGGATGCCTGGATTCAGCCAAGCACGCCAGGACAAGGACTGTGCAACTGGTCTATTCAGGAGCTTGTTCCTGTGACTTTTAAACAGTAATGCTTTGCTTTATTAATTGTTGAATAATCTGATGTCTTGCCCGGGGCATCAGGATTTGCTTAGGGCTGTGTTGTTATGAACATTGCGTGTTAATCATCAAATAAATGGCGTTTTTCATGTGCAAATACTGTAATCCCTGTCTTTCTTGTTTTGTATTTTTCAATAAAATGGCAACGTGGTCGTTCGCTTTATACGCATTTTGAAGCGCTTAACCGTTCCTTTTGCAGGATAACATTTTCAGATGACATCCTTGAACCACCTATGACTCGTCCCGACTTTGAGCACCCGGTGTTTCAGGCCGAAGAAGAGGTTGTCGAAGATAGCGACGTTCCTGAAGAACTGTCTTGGTTGGTGAAGCAAGAGGAAAGAGCCATTCTGCCTCACGATGAGGTCATCGAAATTATCAACTTGGGGTCGGAAGGGGTTGAGAAGAATATTCGTATCGGAGCCGCACTGCAGGGTGATATCAAGCGAAGACTGGTTGAAATGCTCCGAGAGTATAGTGATGTATTCGCTTGGTCGTATGAAGATATGCCAGGGCTCGATACAGATATGGTTGTGCATCGCCTGCCACTGAAAGAGGATTGCCCGCCAGTCAAGCAAAAGCTTCGCAGGACTCGACCAGATATGGCAATGAAGATCAAAGAGGAAGTTCAAAAACAGTGGGACGCTGGTTTCCTGGCTGTGACGAAGTATCCTTCATGGGTTGCCAACATCGTACCAGTGCCAAAGAAAGATGGCAAGGTTCGAATGTGTGTGGATTATAGAGATCTGAATAAAGCAAGCCCAAAAGACGATTTTCCACTCCCTCATATTGACGTGTTAGTTGATAATACTGCTCAATACTCCGTATTCTCCTTCATGGATGGCTTTTCAGGCTATAATCAGATTAAAATGGCGCCAGAGGACATGGAGAAGACCACTTTCATAACGCCTTGGGGAACATTTTGCTATAAAGTGATGCCCTTCGGTTTGAAAAATGCTGGGGCGACATATCAGCGTGCGATGACGACTCTTTTCCATGACATGATGCATAAAGAGATCGAAGTTTATGTTGACGATATGATTGCCAAATCCCAGACGGAGGAAGAGCATCTGGTGAATTTGCTGAAGTTGCTTAAAAGGCTTAGGAAGTTCAGGCTGAGACTGAACCCTAACAAATGCACCTTCGGGGTGAGATCGGGTAAGCTGTTGGGATTTATCGTAAGCGAAAGAGGAATAGAGGTCGATCCTGCTAAAATAAAAGCAATTCAAGAAATGCCGACGCCTAAAACAGAGAAAGAGGTGCGCGGGTTTTTAGGGAGGTTGAACTACATTGCCCGGTTCATATCTCACCTAACAGCTACGTGTGAACCATTGTTCAAGCTATTGAAAAAGGATCAAGCTGTAACGTGGAACGAAAATTGTCAAAAGGCGTTCGATAAAATAAAGCAGTATTTACAGGAGCCTCCTATTTTGATACCCCCAGTGGCAGGTAGACCCTTGATCATGTATTTGACGGTTCTTGAGGGAAGCATGGGTTGTGTCCTCGGTCAACACGACGAGACAGGGAGAAAAGAGCATGCAATCTATTACCTGAGTAAGAAGTTTACAGACTGCGAGTCTCGGTATTCAATGCTGGAGAAAACTTGTTGCGCGCTAGCCTGGGCCGCCAAGCGTTTGAGGCAGTACATGCTGAATCATACAACCATGCTCATCTCGAAGATGGATCCTATCAAATATATGTTTGAAAAGCAGGCGTTGTCAGGAAGAATTGCCCGTTGGCAGATGGTCTTGACTGAATATGATATTCAATACGTCTCGCAAAAGGCTATAAAGGGGAGTGTGCTGTCTGAGTATCTGGCGGAGCAGCCTATTGAAGAGTACCAATCGATGAGATTTGATTTTCCTGACGAGGATATCATGTACCTAAAGATGAAAGATTGCGAAGAGCCATTGCCAGACGAAGGACCATGAGTTGGGTTCTAAGTGGAAGATGATTTTTGACGGAGCTGTGAATGCTTACGGTAGCGGAATAGGGGCAATCATCACTACGCCGCACGGGTCGCACATCCCGTTTACTGCCCGATTGACCTTTGCTGTTACCAATAATGAAGCTGAGTACGAAGCTTGTATAATGGGGCTTGAAGAAGCCATTGATTTGCGAATCAAACACCTGGACGTATACGGAGACTCAGCTCTGGTGGTGAATCAGATCAAAGGGGAATGGGAGACACGGCAGCCCAATCTGATACACTACATGAACTACGCAAGGAGAATGTTGCCTTTCTTCGATGAGGTTGAGTTGCATCATGTACCGCGGGCAGAGAATCAAATGGCTGACGCCCTGGCCACTTTGTCTTCCATGTACAAAGTCAACTTCTGGAACGAAGCTCCCCGAATTATTATCTCTCGGCTTGACAGGCCAGCTTACGTGTTTGCTATTGATGAAGCATCGGATGACAAACCATGGTATTTTGATATCCTTAATTTCCTGAAGAATAAAGAGTATCCAGCTGGGGCATCCAGTCAAGATCAGAAGACTCTCAGGAGATTAGCAGGCAATTTCTATTTGAATTCGGATGGCGTCTTATACAGAAGGAACCACGATTTGGTGCTGTTGCGTTGTGTAGACGAAAAAGAGGCAAAGCTGCTCATGGAGGAAATACACGAAGGTACCTTTGGTACGCATGCTGGTGGACATGCTATGACGAGAAAACTGCTGCGGGCGGGTTATTTTTGGCTGACTATGGAAACTGATTGTTTCAAGTTTGCGAGGAAGTGTCACAAGTGCCAAATCTATGCTGATAAGATCCATGTGCCTCCAAGTCCTCTAAATGTGATGTCATCGCCTTGGCCATTCTCTATGTGGGGAATCGATATGATTGGAAAGATCGAGCCGACAACTTCTAACGGGCATCGGTTCATCCTAGTAGCAATCGATTATTTCACCAAGTGGGTAGAAGCGGCGTCTTATGCGAATGTAACGAAGCAAGTGGTGGCCAGATTCATTAAAAGAGATATCATTTGCCGATATGGGATTCCCGAGCGGATAATCACGGACAACGGTTCGAATCTGAACAACAAAATGATGGAGGAACTCTGTCAGAATTTCAAGATTGAACATCACAACTCCTCTCCTTACCGACCCAAGATGAATGGCGCCGTTGAGGCGGCCAATAAGAATATCAAGAAGATCGTTCAGAAAATGGTGGTGACCTATAAGGATTGGCACGAGATGCTACCTTTTGCTTTGCACGGTTATCGTACGACGGTACGCACATCAACCGGGGCAGCTCCGTTCTCGTTGGTATACGGAATGGAAGCGGTATTACCATTGGAAGTTGAGATCCCTTCTCTGAGGGTATTGCGAGACGTTCAGCTAGACGAGGCAGAATGGGTAACAAACAGATTGAATCAACGGAGCTTAATGGATGAGAAGAGGCTAGCTTCTCTAGCATACGGTCGTTTGTACCAGAGCCGAATGAAGAAAGCGTACGACAAGAAGATACATCCGCGAAGCTTTCAGACGGGCAACCTTGTGCTGAAAAGGATTCTCCCGCCGCAAGCAGATCACAGGGGCAAGTGGACCCCCAACTACGAAGGGCCATACGTTGTCAGGAAAGTATTTTCGGGAGGAGCGTTGTTGTTGTCCACCATGGATGGAGAAGACTTTACGTCACCTGTGAATTCGGACGCAGTAAAAAAATACTTTGCTTAAAATTGACCCGCTGGACAGAAAAAGGAGAGTCCAGGCAAAAATGGGGCATCCTGGCGAACCAAAAACAGAATGAAAGGTTCGGGCAAAAATTAGGGATAAAATTGAAAAAATGTAAACCCGCGAAGTTGAAAACCTACACTGGGCGACTTCGGCAAAAAGGGGTATCCCGGTGAACTGAAAACCCGTAAAGGGCGGTTCACGCAAAAGTTAGGGATTTGAAAAGCAAATGACTGCGGTCCGAATTTGGCATTGCACTGAGCATCAATGCGGGAGAATATACCTGAGAGGTCGACTATCGGATACAATCTCTTCGGAAGTATGGATACCGGGAAAGCGTTAGGGTCGGACGAGTCATGGGGGGATCAATTCGTGGTGTTCATCTGTATCCCGTTGCCGACATGTGTACAAATTTAAGTTGTCAATATTTATGCTTCTTGTGCATACTTGTATACTTGTATATCTGCTTTGTGACTTCCTCATTTCAGGAGTTGCATCCCGTGTACAAAACTCCGCCCATTCAGGGGCCCAATCAATAAAACACGTTATTCAGTACTTGACACTGTTCTTTACTGTTTTGTGCATGATTAACGCCTAAGTTTGATGAAACTAGCGTGAGTATAACGCCACTGGCCCTTTCCAATAGTTGCTAAAGCTTTGAATTAACTGAAAACAACGTCACTAACCTGAGTTGATTTGGTTGCATAGACTTGTCTTGTCTTGTTTGTGTTGCCGCAGGTTTCATAACCGTACGAGGAAGATGATCGAAAGGTTGCAATAACGAAAGACTCAGCCTTCACGCCGGTCATGCAGCTTCTTCCTGAAGAAGGATCGAACTCTCCAGCTAGTCGTAGCTTGTGCAAAAAAAAAAAAAAAAAAAAAAGGGGAAGGATCGACGATTCCAAGATCGTAAGGCTGTATTCAGACAGGTTCAAATTTCCCCGCAGGGTCATTCACTCTCCCCCAGCAGAGTCAGTGGATTTCCCCCAGCGGAGTTCTCTCCTTTCAGCAAACGTTCTTTCCTCCCAGTGGAACCCGGAGATCAAGACTCTCCCCAGCAGAGTTGGTGGTGGGTCCTGTCATTTATTTTGTCAAGGATATCGTGTAATATCAGTTCACTCTCCAGCAAAGAAGTCCAATCATATTTGGCATACCTGCTATTCCTCAGCGAAGTTATTTTCCCCAGCAGGGGATTACCTCAACAGGGTATTTGGTTCGAACTCCCAACTTCCCAGCATGGTTGACTTCACCCTTCCGGCATTTATTTTGCTGGAATAATTCTGTAGCATCTGGCTATCCCCGGCGGAGTCGGCATTATCTTCAGCATTTATTGTGCTGAAGCAGTTTCTGTACTCTAGCAGTTCAGGTGGAGAGAACTCTTGCTCAAATGAACTACCAAACATTCAAGATCTCGGCATGGGACATCCAATGATAATGTCAGTTTCGGCCGTATTCCCCACAGAGTTATCAGGATAAGTTTCTCTTTATTCCCAGGCAGAGTTAGTTGTCATCAGGGGTTCCATGAATCAGAATTTCAGAGGCCACCGCCGGTTATCAGAACAAGCGTCTGGTAGTTTGGTTTCCAAATATCCCCAGTAGAGTCCACCTCAAAGTCGCTGTCACGTCGGTGCTAAGAAGTTTGTGGGTGGGGATCAATGGAGAACTAAGTCCTGACGTGGACAATTTATTCCTATATTGACGGGATTTCTTCAGAAGTGGGCGTCCTAACGTGGACAGGTTTATTTCCCCGGGTTAGGGAAGTGTGTTAGTCCTAACGGGGGACAAATTCAGATTCTCGAAATTGGTGAAATGGGAAGTCATGACGTTGACAAAAGTGATTGCTCTTTGTGTTGGTGTCCTGACGCGGACCAGTTACTCTCAGCAGTTATCTTTTTTCATGTTGGCAAAGCATGGGTCCTGACGTGGACAGATCAGACAAAGGTGTGAGTCCTGACGTGGACAAGTCTTATTTCCTCAGCAGGTCGAAGATGCCTGAGTCCTGACGTGGACAAATCAAGACGAAAGAGGGGTCCTGACGTGGACAAGTCTATTCCTTACATGGGAAAAGAGGTTCAGTTCCTGACGTGGAAAGATGAAAGTTTATTCCTAACGTGGAAAGATGAGATTCCTTACGTGGAAGAAATGGGTTTCCTTACGCGGAAAGATCGAGTCCTCACGCGGACATATCAAGTTTATTCCTTACGTGGAAGGAGAGGCATTCCTGACGTGGAAAAGAAGTTGATTCCTTACGCGGAAAATTGGGGTCCTTACGTGGACAGATTCAAGAAAAATTGATTCCTGACGTAGAAGAATGATGTACGCCTTACGAGGAAAGGCGAGTCCTAACGGGGACAGGTTCAGAACCAAAGGTGAATTCCTTACGTGGAAAGAGTGGGGTCCTGACGCGGACATGTCAAGTGGTATTGGAGTCCTTACGGGGACAGATCGCTATAGAAAGAAGATTGATTCCTGCATGAAAGATGGAAAGTTTAGTCCTGACGTGGACAGATTCAGAAAGGTTGGAGTCCTCACGTGGACAGATTGAGAATCGTATTCCTTACGAAGAAGAAAATTGGTTTCCTTACGTGGAAAGAAGATGTGGCTCCTTACGTGGAAGGATGGAGTCCTAACGTGGACGGGTCCAGACGAGGTTATCCCTAACGTGGAAGAATGTTATTCCTAACGGGGCGATTCAGTTTATGGAAAGTTAGACAAATTATCCCCCAGCGAAGTTGCCGAGATTTTCTGGGTTAACAGCAAGTGGAGTCCTAACGTGGACAGGTTCTAGTTGAGATTTCTTCGTATTGATGACAGACAGAGTCCTAATGTGGACAAGCAAGCAATCTGTTATCCCCAGCGTGGTCGTTACGAGATCAGTGAGCGGCTGCAAACAGTCAGATCCAGGCAGTGGATGTCGTTACCCAAACAGGGGTGCAGTTTATTTCTGCGGTTGGCAAATTTCCGGGTTTCTTAGTATTCAACCGTCTCGTACCTCGAATGTTTGAAGGCCGTTCGCTCTTCACCCAATCGGGTCCAAGTCGCTTGAATAGGGGCAGCTATTGCACCCTAAAATTTGCTCAACCTTATTCCCTTGGTTTATGTTTCAATATCATTAGCATTTGCATATAGAGTCATGTACATAGACTAACCATCTGCATAGCATAAGCATAGCAAGTCATCCAACAGGGGACCAATCATTATTCTCATCTCTAGAGGCCTATCAAGAGGTTATTATCCTAATTCCATCTCATTCAAGTCATCAGAAAAGAATTTGAGAGCAGAGAGTTCAGCAGATCAAGCCTTGAGCCTGTCCCCTATCTGAGGGCATCTGAGGGTCAACAGGGGAATTGTGAGCTATGAGCTGAGCATGGGGAGTATCTAGACATCTTGGGGGACTTAGAAAGTCATTTGGAGAAGAAAACAAGTTGTTGATGTGATCACAAGAGCTACAGTTGAAGACAGTCAACTAGGGTTTCACCTGGGTCAACCCTAGGTCAACCCTAGGTCAATTGATTGATTTGAGGACATTCAGGTCTATTGGAGAGGTGTGGGGTTCATCATTTGACATGGAGAATAAGGATATGTTGTTATGCTAAGAAGAATTCAAGAGAAAGTCAAGGAGAAGAGGGGTTTCTAAATTAGGGTTTCTATGTAAAATCCCCTAGTTTAGGTCAAATTTCCAAGCAAGGTAAGTCAAAATGAAAGCTTCAAATGGATCCTTGGTCAACATGAAACTTTAGGGGATCTCAATACCTTTAATTTGAGTGGTGGAAAACATCAAGGAGATTTATAGAACTCAAGTTATGGTCCTTGCAAGTTACAGGTCATCTGAGGTATCTGAAATTTTGTCTGTGAAAGTGACTTGACTTCCAAGCAACTTTTACCCCTCAAGGAGATTTCAAATGAATTTCTGGTCAACATAAGAATTGTTCCTTATTGTCTTAGCTCTCTAGAATGGTATAGTATGCCTTCATATGATGTGTGGAACTCAACTTATGGTCTTGGCAAGCAAAGGGTATTTTGGTCATTTGTGAATTACAGGTCATTTTAACCTATGTCCAAAACTCATACAAGGAGGCCTCAAATGGAAAAACTTACAACATCAAACTTGCTCCAAATGACATTTTGAGTCTAGAAAAGTGACCATGAGAGATTGGAAATGTCCATAGCACAAGGTTTCAAAATTGGTGAATTTAATGAAGAACAATGGCTTAAAAAATGGTATTTTTCATATCTTGGCCAAATGATGCAAAATTATAGGTCATTTTGAATGGAAAAAGCATTCTAAAGACATTGGCTAAAGTGGAATTTTGAGCTTAGGTCATGATTTGTGAGTTATCCATGGTTGCTTGAATTAAAAGTAACATAATCCAAATTGAAAAGGAAAGTGTAAAGGGAAATTTCTCCAATGTTCTAGGAGGTTCTAATGCAACCTATATATTCATGCAAGCTGAATCATGCAAGGGTTGGTGCTCCCATTTGCTCAAAATCTCAAGTTTTCCACATTTTTCCATTCTTGCATAAACTTCTCAAACTCCCTCAATCTCCCACCAATTCTCATCATTCTTGATCTGAATCTCATCACTATCATCCATAGTTTGTGATTCACACATTCATTTGGCTGAATCAATCAAGGAAAGTGCCATACAAAGTTCATCATTCAAGGTTCAAGAAATTGGAATCACATGATCCAAGGAGTTTGAGCCCAAATATTTGCATACAGAATCAAAGTGTTGGTGTGTGGATTAATATCCAGTCCCTGCAAGCATTGAATTGAAGATCTCCATAGCTGTTTCTCCATTTTTAACAGGTTGGTATCTCTGCTCATTTTGCATGGTTCAGGTAGCATGGTAGGGTTTTGATAGTGTAGAATGGTTAAGATAAGATAGAGGACTGAATAGGATGAGTTTGGGGAAGTTTCGAGAGATTTGATCATGGTGCACAAATTCTGTTGAGGTTCATAACACCTGGAATAAAGCATGATAATCCTCTCTTTATAGCCTAAAATGACTAGTATGAGATGTAGAGTAGATGAGGATAGGTTTTGGTACGAATTGAAGCACTTGATGGCAGGTGAAAATGTTGATGCATGACTGTTATTCTCATCGGGTTGATTGATAGAGTGAGTTTTAAGGTAAACTATGGTTATAGACTTGTAGAGGGGAAGAAGTGGACGAATTTTGCTTTTTACATCGTGCGTTTTCATGGCGTGTGGAGGGAGAATGAGAAGCTTGAAGGTTGTGCATGGAATCTGGGTTTTTCTGCAAACCCTAGCTCAATTGGGGACGATGACTGTGTGCCATTGGATCGTCCAGAATACTTGACTTAATCATCTCATCGTGTGGCTCCCATTCAATTTCAGAAACGGAGGGAAATTTCAAAAGAAATGAAACGCAGCGTTTCATTAATTGGGGGTTGGGCTCAGAGCGCTATCCACACCCCCCATGTTATTAAGCCCAATGCATTGAACGTGCTCTCCTTGCTTTTCTCACCCCCTCCATTTTATTTCATTATATTTTCTTTTATTTTCTTTAATTTTTTTCATGCATTTTCTAAAATTCATAATAAATAGCAAAATAATCATTTTTAATTCATTCTTTTTGCATTATTTTCTTTGGGATGTCTAGAAAATTATAAAAAATAAAAATTGCATTTTATTTTTTATTTGATATTTTTCCCATATTTTCTAAATAAATGACATTTTAATTGGTTTCATTTCATACATGATTTTATTAATTTTTGTTCTATTAGATGCTTTCACATTTTTCATCCATTCTTTTTAGGTTGTTTAGATTAGACATTGAACTTGTAGATTCATTTTAGTTCCCATTTTTAGAAATTAATTTTAGGTGATTAATGTAAGTATGAATAACATGGATAAAATTAGAGTTTTAGGTGATGACTTAGGAGATTTGATTCTTTTCCCTTAGGACTTAGGGTTTGACTAGTTTAGTTATGGGACTATAGGGGCTATGGGTAGTTATTAGATCCCCTTAGAAAAGTTAGGATTCCCCTACTGCTATTAATGTACTGTATATCTGATTGACTGGTGTGGTGTGCCCTCTGGGGATTATTGATTTGTCTGTGTGGGTATTGGGATTGTCTGGGGATTTGGGAGAGCTGAAGACTTGAGAAGATGAAGCCATTGGAGATCCAGAGATTGAAGTTCAACTTCCAGAGTTGAAGAGAAGATTCTTGCTAGCAGATGCTGAGGAGACTAGGGTTTAGGAGCTAGGCAGAGCTCTAGGTTAGAAAGTTTGTTTCTCAAACATGGATTGCCTTGTCTGCATCCATTCTTCTCTGTGATTCAGAGTCTCTCTAAGACACTCACCCCCTTCCTTTGGAAGGCTTGGTGATAGTGTCTAAGAGATAGAACTCTTGAGAGAAAATGTCTTTTGTGTTAGAAGCAGTCTGTTCACCACCTTTGGTAGTCAACTAATTGCTTAACACCCAGTTCACTCTGATAACTGATCCCTCATCCTGGAGGTTTGAGCTTGAAGAAAAGCCATTGCAGATGGAAGAATGATGATCAAAGCCCTTGCCTACAGGTCATGAAGATGGAGATTGATGCTTGTTGAAGCCCGTAGCTGATTAGAGATTACTTGGAGCCAGATGTTGATTCAGAGCTGCTGATGCTGTTGATGTTTTTGCTGTATTTCATTTCTGATGTATTGATTGGTTTTCTGGACTGTATTGTTTGCTGTCTACCCTGTTGGGTTGAAAGTGAAGTCTGTTCACTTTTGCCTATTGTTTTCTAGGTTCGAGGTTGAGTGGGACTCCCTTGCCTCGCTTGTATTGCTGCATCCATGCATTTTACTGTTTTACTGTATATATCTGATATTGTTTCTGTTTCTGCCTATCCCTTAGGATCTCTGTTTCTCTCTGTGCAAGAGAGGAGCATGATAGACACTAGGTCTTAACCCATGCATGATAACATTAGGTTAGTTTGTTTCCCTTCGCAACCGTAGGTTAGAGTTCTGTCTCTTCTTCCTCAAAACAAACAGAAAAACACAATAAATAATTTCAAACACAATAAAAGACACTTCTTCCGTAAAAGAATGTGAACTCACCAAACGTCATTTTTGTCCGCCGGGACTGTTAATCAAGAAACCCTTTTTCAGAAGGAATAAAAACAACCAAGACAGACTTGTGTCGTACGTGGCCCGAACTACGTTTGCTCTGATCTTCCATGCTGTGTGGAAGTACGTAGGCATAGGATGCGATATCCTAGCGAGCAACCTTCCCCTCCTTTCCCGTAGGTAGGCGAACTACGTTGATTCTGATTTCTCGTTCCAGACGAGAATACGTAGGCATAAAGTGCGATACTTTGCCGAGTCATTTTTATTTTCATTTTCTTTTCTTTTAACCCCTGACCTTTAGAGTAGATAGAATAACAATCCATACCCGAAAGCAAGCGTGGATCCCGTCGAGTACGACGGACGTGAGGGGTGCTAATACCTTCCCCTTGCGTAACCGACTCCCGAATCCAGGTTTTGGTTGCGACGACCATGCCTTTCCGGTGTTGTGCGAGGTTTACTCTGAGCGTTTCCTTTCCCTCCCGTGGGATAAATAACGCACGGTGGCGACTCTTCTGTTCAGCCGACGCCGATTTTCGCAGTAGCGACACTGATGAACGCATAGGATGCTGAACCTTGTCTGTGATTAGGTTCATACCTGTGAGCAGGGTCGGGTTATTGCAGGAAACCTTAACCTTCAGACAACCTGGTTTTCTTGACAGTGAATCAGTTTTGTTGGTATCAGGGGTTCTTATCATCAGAGATGTGTTTGTTCTTGACATAGCAGAATTATTGGTCCTCTTCAGGGTTTTGTTGTCAGAGTAGTGTTGTGGTTATGCTGAAACAGAGTTGTGGTCTCCTCAACAACAACCTTGATCTCGTGCAACATCCTAGCATTCTTGCATCTTGCATCTTGCATGTCTTTGCATTTTCATTGGCATATCATTAACGTGTGTCTGTGTTACAGGTGCATACTTCATCCCTGATTCTAGTGAGCTAGCTTCCCTTGCCATCATGGAGACTCTGAAGAGAACCATTGCCTACAAATTTCCTACACCAGGTGTCAGTGCCATCTTGAGTTTAAAGACCCTGGATGATGAGACAGTTCTGGCAAAATTCAGGCAGACGTATGGGAGATTGCTGAAGTATGTCTACAAGCCTCCGCCTACGACATCAGTGGTCTGTACACGTTGCTACAGTTTTACGAGGCCCCACTGAGATGCTTTCTGTTTCCCGACTATGTTTTGGTCCCTACTCTGGAGGAGTATGCTGACTTGATATGCATCCCTGTTAAGGATCAAATGCCTTTTCACCATGTTGACGCTGAACCTAAGCTGGTTGACCTAGCAGTTATCTTGCATTTGGATGAGTCTGAATTGAGAAAAGGGTTCACTCGGAGAGACAAGGTGTTTGGCTTATTTATATCGTTTATGGTGGAGGTAGCCCAAAAGTTTGCTAAGAAAGATCGTTGGGATGTGTTCAGTGATGTTTTGGCTGTGTGCATATACAGGATTATGTTGTTTCTGAATCTTTCTGACTTCGTAGATGCTGACGCTTTCTACTTGCTCGCCTTAGGGAATCCAGTTCCCACCTTGCTTGGTGACCTGTATCATTCTATCCACTACAAGAATGAGAATAGGAGAGGGAAAATGGTGTCCTGTTGCACTCCTCTGTTATACCGGTGGTTTGATAGCCACATGCCCAAGAGGGGTCTCTTTGTTTCTTCTGCAGCTACAACTGAGTGGTCTGAACGCCTGATGGGTTTGTCCGCAGAGAGCATCGTATGGTTTGATTGGGATATGCTGGGTACTGAAGTCTGTAAGAGCAAGATTTGTCTCTACAGGATAATCTCTATGTTTTGATGATAACAATTGAGTATTTGTGAAATAACCATTTTATGGTTTAATGGTTGTTATGTGCAGGTCATATTAAATTAAATATATTAGACCAAACAAACAGAAGCAACGTGTGCAACTAGTAACTTATGGAATTACTTAGTGTGACGTCATGAAGCGCATGTGAGAAGCTAGTTTGCTTATGTATCTGATCACGTTCAGTAAGAATCAAGGATGCTGGATATTGAAGTTGCAATGCTCCTGTGTATTTTGATATGAAGAAGTGCATCTGATCTGAAAGCAAATGAAGCTCAGTGAAGAAGCAAGTTTGTTTCTACATCTGATCATGTTTAGTAAAGAATCAAGGATGCTGGATATTGCAGTTGCAATGCATCTATAGATTCTGCTCTGAGTTATGCATCTGATCTGGAAGCTAATGAGTGTCTCTGAAGAGTGAGTCCTCTGAAGAACAAAGTGCTGAAGACTCTGATGACTTGAAGTTCTGAAGGCTGAAGGCTCTGAAAACCAAGTGCGTCAAGACTCTGAAGACTGGTTCTGAAGGTCAAGACTCTGAAGACTCTGAGGTCAAGACTCTGAAGACAGGTTTTGAAGGTCAAGACTCTGAAGAAGTGTTCTGAAGATCAAGACTCTGAAGAAGTGTTCTGAAGGTCAAGGCTCTGAAGATTCCAAAGACATGGTTTCTGAAGAATTAGTCATGAAGATTCTCAAGATTGCTTTTAGAGGAAACTTAGTTCTTGGAATGCTGAAGACTGGATTCTGAAGTGGAAGATTGTGTCAGAAGAAGATTCATCCAGATGCAAGACATGTTACATCAGATAAGTTGCTGCTGTTCAAGTCTGATAAATCATGTGCTTGAGTTAACAACTCTGATGCTGAAGCTTTCATACCAAAGTAGTTCTGAACTACTCATCAGATGAATCATCAGAAGAATCAAGAAGATTGAAGCACAACGTATGCAGTTATTCAAATGTGGTAAAGACGTTGGTACTGTTCAAGCGTAGTTTCCAAGGATTAAATATATTGAAGCTACAAGCTAAGGTCACTGTTCCAACACGTGAGCTTATTCTATATGACCGTTGGAATGAGAAAGGACAACTATATCCTCACAACAACTCTATTGGCTGCAATATAAAAAGAAGAATCAATTAATCAAAAATGTTGCTGGGTGGCTGAATAAGAAATAACATTTGATTCATTCAAATGTTACCATGCTAGTAAGCATGAAGTGAAGAAAGAAAGAAAGAAAGAAGAAAAGCTTAAATGAAAAGAAGCCTTAGTGCTCACACACAGAAAAGCTTTTAAGCAATATGAAAACTATGTTCTTATAATCTCTTAGAGATTCATCATTAGATTAGTTTCTACATTAGGAAGCAAGGAGTTGTTGCTCATTAATTTCTATGTGCTTAACTTGGAGTAACTAGCTTGCTAGGAAGCACCATTGTAATCTCCGGCAACACAACATTCTATTTTTAGAATTAGTGGTTCCTCAAGTGATCTTGTGAAGATCAGTATACTTGAGATGACAAGTGACAGTAGTCATTTGTGGTTTTCTAATATGAGATATTTAGTGATCGGATTCTATTGGATGTTAATGAACGTTATATCCTTGGGGATCCCTGAACGTTTCATTGATCTGTTGTTAGTCACTTGCAGTTAGCTTGTGCATCTGTAATCAGTTCGGTTATAGTGGATTAAGTCCTTAAAAGATTAAGGCGAAATCACCTTGGAAGGGTGGACTGGATTAGCTTGGGAGTTGCTCAAGTGAACCAGGATATATGCTGTGTTCTTTACTTTCAGTATGCTTTATTATTTATGCTTCCGCAATGCATTTGATATGAGCGCATAAAGCAACAAGTAAAGAAGAAGATAAGAAAAGGAAAAAGTTTTTATTTAGGCATAAACCCAATTCAATCCCCCCCTTTCTTGTGTTTATTTCACACCTTCAAAGTCATCCACAGCTGCAGTGGTTTTCCTAATGTTCCATTGATTGGGAGAAAAGGATGCGTTAACTACAATCCCTTACTGCTTGTCAGACAGTTCGGGTATGCCTTGAGAGGTCCTCCGAGAGATGAGGAGGTGCATGAATCTCTGTACCTCAATGGGTTTCTTGATAGTGACACGCTGACCAAGCTAGAGCATGCTTGGGCTAACATCCACAAACGAGGAAAGACGCTGTTGGGTAATAGCAACAGCCAGGCTTATGAGCCTTATGTGAGTTGGGTTCGGAATAGAGCACAACAGTCTTTGATGCCATTTCCTCTAGTGGCTCCTCCAGCTCCCCTCATGAATGAGAAGCCAACTATTGTGGACATCCTGAAGTATGAACAGGTAGTGGCTGAGAATGAAGAGTTGAAGAAGGCCAACAAAGAGTTGGAGAAAGAATTGGCTCAGCTCAGAAGCGAGAGAAACGACACCGTCTACTCCTTCCAAAAGCAGACAGAGCTGGTGAACCGGCTAGGTACAGACTTGACTAAGCAGATAACTGATTGTGAACGCTTGGGTCTAGACTTCAAATCTGTCAATGATGTGCTTGCCACCAAGAAGCAGAACCTGGACGAGGCATACCGGAGAATCTCCAAGTTCAACCAGCAGTGGAATGCCACTCTAGCCAACGGTAAGGAACGAGAGGATAAACTGAAATAGTAGATCTCCAAATTGAAAGCTCAGGTGAAGGCAAGTGAGAAGAGGTTTGATGAGGAAACTGCTCGCAGATATGCTGCTGAAGACCTGCTAAACAAAGCTCTCGCTAACCTGAAGGATCGCAAGCAGAAGTTCGAATCCAAGAAACAGAGGTTAGAAGATTGTTTCGGCGAAGGAGCGTGGGAAGACTCCATTGAAGGTCTTCAATACACTATTATGCAGAGGGAGTTACTCGTCGAGGGGTTGCTCACTCAACCTGATCATCCAGAAACGAATGGGTTGTTAGAAGAGTTTCGCGCCCGTGGCCGTGCTTGACTATATTTGTAATCCTTTGTTTTTGATCATTGTTGTATGCTGACCATCACCAGGCTTGTTGGTCGAGGTCATGCTGTTGATTCTGCTTGTACTCAGTGACATTGTATGCTTCCTTGATGGGCTTTATATATATGAGATGTTATTTCCATGACTGGATCCAGACTTCTTATTATCAACACTGGCACTTTGGCACTAGAATCAGGAAGAAATCTCCCTAAGGCACAGACACACGTTTGCATTTGCATGAATCATTTGCATAACAGGTACCTTGCTTTTTTTTCTAACCCCCTGTTGATACAGGTTGTTTTAGGTTTGTCTCAGGTTGATCCGAGCAATGGAACGGGTACGAGCGGAGCTGAGAGAGGTCTGAGGCCAGCTGAGGCAAGTTATGAGGGACCAGCAGGCACTCAAAGAGGAGAACGACCAGCTGAAGAATCAGGTGGGCCTGATGGCGGAAGTGCTAAAGAACATACTCCGAAGGGAATGTAAGCAGAAGCCCGAGGCTGCAGCCGACATACTTGTTCCACGGGTATCTGAAGAACCCGCGTCGGGGCATGATAGGCCTAACAGATCCTTTGCGCAGCATGAAGCTCAGAACGCTTCCCGTCAGTGGCCACATCAGGTTCCGCAAGACAACCCTAGAAGACAGGGTCAAAAGAGGAGACTATCTGACAGAACCCTTGACCCAATCCTGATGCATTATGACCAGTTGTTGCAACTCCTGCTCCGGCTTCAGTTGGTTAAACATCGAACGTTGGCTCCAATGGTTGGACAACCACCACCTGACTGGGACGTGAACGCCTGTTGCGAATTCCACTCTGGAGCACCGGGGCACGATATACTGAACTGTAGAGCTTTTAAGCATAAGGTTCAAGACATGATTGAGTCAAGAACAATTGAATTCGTGTTGGGCGGCACAAAACCATCAGGCAAATTCATCTTTTATCGTGCAAGAGAGATGGATGTTCCCATGATCTCATCTGAAGATGAGAAGGATCAGGAGTATATCCCGCGGTCTTTGAGGTCTGAATCGCCTTGCTCACAACTTTTTCATGTTCCTGGGTCAAGCTCCAGGATGAAAACCCCTGAACATAGAGGATCCTCACTAGGTGAAACCTCGTCTCCGGATTGGTTCTGCCATACAGAATCGACAACCTCTCGCTCCGTTGCAGCGAAACCATCGGAGCCTAAATCAGTGTCAACCTCACAGCAGTCGTTCTTTTGATCAAGTCTGAAGACTTCAATGGGTCGCTCTCCTCAGCAGCAAATCAAGCGTGAAAGCCCAGTTTCCCGAAGGCTGACAATTTTCATTTTATCATGTCATTTCTTTACATTTGTAGTTTCTTTCCTGTAGAATGGCAAATTTCGCTTGTAAAGCATGATTGTTTTTCAATTGATATTGATAATGACATAAATATGCATGTTTTGAACTAATCCATTCGTGTTCACTCTATTGCTTTCTTTTATTTTCAAAAGCTTGTTTAAGTGGGATCTGGGGAGGATGACGAAAATCCCATGATGCGTAAGCTTCCGATGCTATGTTTTGAATAAAAAACCTGTTGATGATTGTCGCTACTGCGAAAATCGGCGCCGGCTGAACAGAAGAGTCGCCACCGTGCGTTATTTATCCCACGGGAGGGAAAGGAAACGCTCAGAGTAAACCTCGCACAACACGGGAAAAGGTATGGTCGTCGCAACCAAAACCTGGGTTCGGGAGTCGGTTACGCAAGGGGAAGGTATTAGCACCCCTCACGTCCTTCGTACTCGACGGGATCCACGCTTGGTTTCGGGTATGGATTGTTATTCTATCTACTCTACAGGTTAAGGGTTAAAAAGAAAAGAAAATGACTCGGCAAAGTATCGCACTTTATGCCTATGTATTCCCGTCTGGAACGAGAAATCAGAGTCAACGTAGTTCGCCTACCTACGGGAAAGGAGGGGAAGGTTGCTCGCTAGGATATCGCATCCTATGCCTACGTACTTCCACACTGCATGGAAGATCAGAGCAAACGTAGTTCGGGCCACGTACGACACAAGCTTGTCTTGGTTGATTTTATTCCTTCTGAAAAAGGTTTTTCTGATTAACAGTCCAAGCGGACAAAAATGACGTCTTTGATGAGTTCACATTCTTTTACAGAAGAAGTGTCTTTTATTGTGTTTGAAATCTTATTGTATTTTTCTGTTTGTTTTGAGGAAGAAGAGACAGAACTCTAACCTACGGTTGCAAAGGGAATCAAACTAACCTAATGTTATCATGCATGGGTTAAGACCTAGTGTCTATCATGCTCCTCTCTTGCGCAGAGAGAAACAGAGATCCTAAGGGAATAGACAGAAACAGAAATAATAGCAGATATATACAGGAAAGCAGTAAAATGCATGGATGCAACAATACAAGCGAGGCAAGGGAGTCCCACTCAACCTCGAACCTAGAAAACAATAGGCAAAAGTGAGCAGACTTCACTTTCAACCCAACAGGGTAAACAGCAAACAATACAGTCCAGAAAACCAATCAATACATCAGAAATGAAATACAGCAAAAATAAACAGCCACAGCAGCTCTGAATCAACATCTGGCTTCAAGTAATCCCCAATCTGCTACAAGCTTCAACAAGCATCAATCTCCATCTCCACAGCCTTCAGGCAAGGGCTTTGATCATCAACCTTCAGTCTACAATGGCTTTTCTTCAAGTCCTAACCTCCAAGCTGAGGGATCAATCACAAGAGTGAATTGGGTGTTAAGCAATTAGTTGACCACCAAGGGTGGCAAACAGATTGCTATCAACACATAAGATATTTTCTCTCAAGAGTTCTATCTCTTAGACACTATCACCAAGCCTTCCAAAGGAAGGGGGTAAGTGTCTTAGAGAGACTCTGCATCACAGAGAGGAATGAAGGCAGTCAAGGCCTTCCATGTTTGAGAATCAAGCTTTCTAATCTAGGGCTCTGCCTAACTCCTATATCCTACAAACTGCAGCAGCCACCAGCAAGAGATACTCCTCATTAGCTCTGGAAATTGGTCTTCAGTCTCTGATCTTCACAGGGCATCATCATCACAAGCCTTCATCTCTCCCAAATCCCAAACAAACCCAATACCCCACACAGACAAAAAGATAACCCTAAAGAGGGCACACCACACAATTAATCACATATAAGCCATATTCTAGTAGCAGTAGGGGAAACCTATTATTTTCTAAGGGGATCTATCCTATACCCATAATCCCTATAGCCCCATACCCCAAACTTTCAATCTCTAAATCCTAAGGGAAAAGAACTACTTCACCTATGTTGTCACTTAAACCCTAATTTTGTTCATGTTATTCACACCCAAACTAATCACCTAAAATTAATTTCTAAAAATGGGAACTAAATTGTATGTACAAGATACATGTCTAAACTAATCAACCTAAAAACAAGGGATTAAAAATACTAAAGCACCTATTAGAACAAAAATTAACAAATTTAAGTATCAAACTAAACTTAATAAAATGCTATTTACAATAAAAATGCATGAAAAATATTAAACAAAAATAAAATGCCATTTTTATTTTTCCATATTTTTTTAGACAGAATTATGAACATGTAGAAAAAACAAGCATAAAAAAACAATGATTTTTCATTTTTATATGATTTTTATAAAATGCTGAAAATATAAAGGAAATTAAAAACCAAAAACATGAATTAAAGGGGAAGGGGGTGAGAAAAGTAGAAGCGCCCTAGTTGTTCTTATTAAGTGGGCCAGATCAGGGGGTGCGAGTAGGAATTACCCTAAGCCCAGCGCGCTTCAGAAAAAACCAAATGAAAAATAAAAGAAAAAGATTAAATCCTCGGTGCGTTTAGCAATCATTCTCAGTGTTCTTTCCAATTGGGCTTTGTTGGGGGGTGGGAATATCACAAGCTGGATCAGGCCCAGAGGTGCGTTTTAAGTGAAACGCATCGTTTCACATGGGAAATTTCCCTCCTCTTTTGACTTCAAATGGCAGCCACACGATTAGATTAAGAAGTCAAATAAAAGAAATGATCGAACGGCCACGGTATCGTCTTCTCCAACTCAACCTAGGGTTTTGCAGAATTCATAGCCATGCACGAACCTTCGAGTCCCTCGTTCTCTCTCCTCCCTCAACCAAACGCCACGATCTTAAAACCAAAATTGTTCTACTCTTCACCCTCTACAAGATCCTAACCCTAGATTTTGCTGAATCTCATTGCATAATCGAGCTCGATAGCTGGAAGATCCTGGTACCACTGATTTGCACCTGATGTGCATGATGATAGTTCTGGCTCAAACTACCCTAGAATGATCTATAGGTGATGGTGAGCATTCTGAGCCAAAAATCTAACATTGCCTTGCCCTAATTCAGGAGTTATTGATCATCAAAGTTTCCTCAACATTAAGCCAACTACCTCTAATGGCCATAACAGTGAGGGTACATGTTCATCATCCTAACCCTAACAATCCTATGCCAATGATCTAACCTAACAACACCTAATCATAAAGAAAAGAAAGAAAACACCAACCTGCTTAGCAGCTATGGTAGAGGTAGTTGCAGGTGGATCCAATGCTTGAAACTCTTCGAGGATGATCTCTAATTGATGTAAATCCTTCTGTTTGCAAAAAACTGGGAGGAAAGTGCTTGGATTGTTGACTGCAACTCTGGTTCACAATTTTGAATCTTGGACCACAACTCCTTAAACCTCCATTGATGGACCTTGCATCATGCTCATTCACCCTCACAATATGCCAAAGATTGGAAATCAATAACTCTCTTAAACAGAAATGGAAGATTATGATAATTCTCTCACTTTCTTACAATGGAAGCAACCATGAAATTCTCTCTATTCTCTCCCTCCTTTCACCAACCCCTTGCACCAATGGCTTCACTTCATTATATAGATGATGATTAACAGAATGAGAAGTTTCTAGATTGATCCTAGAGGGATCTAGAAACTTGTGGAAATTTCATGAACTTCTCATTTGATGGTATTTTGAATTCTCTTATCTCATGCTTGCACCTTTGTAAACTTGTATTAAAATCTCCTTTCATGAGATATTGGGAGTGAAAGTGTGGAAGAAACAAGCTTGGTTTTGCCTTGTGTTAAGTTTTACCAAGTTGCCTTATGATGCAAGAAACAAATTTACAAAGGAAGTCCAATTTTTAAGCCTAAACTCAAAAATGTGGCTGAACCAATGTCTCTAAAATGATGTTGGGAATCAATTTGGTATATTGGATGACCCATATTGGATTTGTAGATCTCTCAAACCAATTTTTTATTTCAACTTTTTCAACTTATATGCCTTTTTTAGGTCATTTTCCACCAACTTTGGTCAAGTCTCATTCCATGCATTTCCAAACTTTCATGACTTCTTTTCTAGACTTAAAATGGCATTTTGAGCAACTTTGATGTTGTGAAGTTTCTCATTTGAGGCCTCCTTGTATGAGTTTTAGGCATAGGCTAAGAATGACCTGTAATCCTCAGATGACCAAAATACCCTTTGCTTGCCAAGACCATAAGTAGAGTTCCACAAATCATATGAAGGCATACTATACCATTCTAGAAATATAAGACAATGAGGAACAACTCTTATGTTGGCCAGAAATTCATTTGAAATCTACTTGAGGGGTAAAAATAGCTTGGAAGTCAAGTCACTTTCACAGACAAAATTTCAGATACCTCAGATGACCTGTAACTTGCAAGGACCATAACTTGAGTTCTATAAATCTCCTTGATGTCTTCCACCACTCAAATTAAAGGTCTTGAGATCCTATACAAGTTTCATGTTGGCCAAGGATCCATTTGAAGCTTGCATTTTGACTTATCTTGCTTGGAAATTTGACCTAAATTAGGGGATTTTACACAGAAACCCTAATTTAGAAACTCCTCTTCTCCTTGATTTCTCTTGAATTCTTCTTGACATATCACCATATCCTCTTCTACATGTCAAATGATGAACCCCACATCTCTCCAATAACCCTTAATGCCTTTCAATCAGTCAATTGACCTAGAGTTGACCCAGGGTTGACCCAGATGAAACCATAGTTGACTGTCTTCATCCACAACTCTTGTGATCATATCAAGGACTTGTCTACTTCTCCAAATTACTTTCTAAGTCCTCCATGATGCCCACATACTCTCCATGCTCAATTCACAGCCCACAACTTCCTTTGTTGATCCTCAGATACCCTCAGTTAGGAGATAGATGCAATGCTTGATCCACTGACTTCTTTAGCTTTCCAATTCTTTCTGATGACTTGAATGAGATTGAGTTAGAATGATAACCTCTTGATAGGCTCTTAGAGATGAGAATAATGCCTGGTCCCCTGTTGGATGATTTGCTATGCTATGCTATGCAGATGCTTAGACTATGTACATGACTCTATATGCAAATGCTAATGATATTGAAACATAAACCAAGTGAATAAGGTTGGGCAAATTTTAGGGTGCAACAGCTGCCCCTATTCAAGCGACTTGGACCCGATTGGGTGAAGAGCGAACGGCCTTCAAACATTCGAGGTACGAGACGGTTGAATACTAAGAACCCGGAAATTTGCCAACCGCAGAAATAAACTGCGCCACTGCTTGGGGAACGACATTCATCAATTGGATCTGACTGCTATGGCAACCCACTGATCCATTAGCGACCGTGCTGGGGGTGACTCATCTGCATTTCATCAGGAATAACTCATCCACGTTAGGAGTAAACTCTTGTCCACGTCAGGAATAACATTGTCCCCGTTAGGACTCACCCTTCCACGTAAGGAATAACCGTTCCACGTTAGGAATAACACCGTCCACGTTAGGACTCACCTTTCCACGTAAGGAATAACCGTTCCACGTTAGGAATAACACCGTCCACGTTAGGATTCACCTTTCCACGTAAGGAATGAACTTCTACTTCGTCAAACTCTTCCACGTAAGGAATACGTCTTCTTTTGAATCTGTCCACGTCAGGACTAAACCCTTCCACGTCAGGAATACACTCTTTCTTTCCATGCCAGGAATACAAGCCTCTTTCCACGTAAGGAATACTATCTTTCCACGTAAGGAATCACAATCTTTCCATGTCAAGAATAAATCTTGATCTGAATCTGTCCACGTCAGGACTAAACTTTCCACGTAAGGAATAAATCTTCTTTCCACGTAAGGAAACATCTCTTCTTCCACGTAAGGAAGACAATTTCTTCTGAATCCGTCCACATCAGGACTAAACTTTCCACGTAAGGAATCTATCTTCTTTTCCACGTAAGGAAACCAACTTCTTTCCACGTAAGGAGAACATCGTCCTGATCTGTCCGCGTAAGGACTCAATCTTTTCCACGTTAGGAATCAAACTTTTTCCACGTTAGGAATGCCTCTATCTTTCCACGTAAGGAATCACCATTTTTCCACGTTAGGAATCCATCTTGACATGTCCGCGTAAGGACTCAATCTTTCCACGTAAGGAATACTATCTTTCCACGTTAGGAATCAAACTTTTTCCACGTTAGGAATGCCTCTATCTTTCCACGTAAGGAATAACTATCTTTCTCTGCTTTGTCAAACTCTTCCACGTAAGGAATACGTCTTCTTTTGCTTTGTCCACGTAAGGACTCTTTCTTTTTCCACGTTAGGAATCACAAATTTTCCACGTAAGGAACCCCAATCTTTCCACGTAAGGAATACAACTTGATATGTCCACGTCAGGACTCCAATCCTTCCACGTGAGGAATGCTATATCAATCTTTCTTTCCACGTTAGGAATGTCATCTTTCCACGTAAGGAACACCTCTTTTCCACGTGAGGAATGCAACTTTCTTTCCATGTAAGGAATACATCATCCACGTTAGGACCCGCCTTTCCACGTTAGGAACACAATCTCTTTTCCACGTAAGGAATCATTTTCTCTTTCCACGTAAGGAATACACTCGTCCACGTCAGGACCCATGTTTCGTCTTGATTTGTCCACGTCAGGACTCAGGTATCTTCGACCCGCTGGGGAAATAAAACTTGTCCACGTCAGGACTCACCCACTTCTGAAGAAATCCCGTCCATATAGGAATAAATTGTCCACGTCGGGACTTAGTTCTCCATTGATCCCAACCCACAAACTTTTTTAGCACTGACGTGACAGCGACTTTGAGGCGGACTCTACTGGGGATATCTGGAAACCAAATCACCGGATGCCTGTTCTGATAACCGGAGGCAACTTCTGAAATCCTGATCCACGAAACCCTTTGACGACAAATAACTCTGCTTGGGAATAAAGGGAAACTTTGACTGATAACTCTGTGGGGAATACTGCCGAAACTGACATTATCATTGAATGTCTCATGCCGAGATCTTGAATGTTTGGTAGTTCGTTTGAGCGAGAGCTTTCTCCACCTGAACTGCTAGAGTACAGAAACTGCCTCAGCAAAATAAATGCTGAAGATAACGCCAACTCCGCTGGGGATAGCCAGGTGCTACAAAATTATTCCAGCAAAATAAATGCTGTAAGAGTGAAGTCGGCTCAGCTGGGAAATTAGGAACTTAAACCAAACACCTTGTTGAAGTAGCATCCTGCTGGGGAATATAACTCTGCTGGGGAATAGCGGACGTGCTCAGTATGATTGGAATTTGGCTGGAGAGTGAACTGATATTACACAGTATTCTGACAAAATAAATGCCAGGATGCACAACCCGCTCTGCCGGGGAGAGCCTTAATCTTCGAGTTCCACTAGGAGGAATGAAAATACTTGCTGGAAAGAGAACTCCGCTGGGGATGGGATGATTCTCTTGGGGAAAATCAACTGCCTCCGCTGGGGGAGCGTAAATGACCCTGCGGGGAAAGGTGAACTGTCCGAAGACAGCTCACAAATATTAATCTTTTGCGGCTAAACTACTCTGCTTGAGATGAGGAACCTGCCAAACTCTGCTGAGGATAAATGACTTGGTTGGGGAATGTCCTTTGGATAAGCTGCGACTAGCTGGGGAATTCGATCCTTCTTCAGTAGGGAACATTGTTATCTCGAAAACGCGACCTGCGCGGGGATCGAATCTTTCGCTACGAACTTCTGGTCCACACTGCAATCTTTTGATAGCCCACCTTCTCGGAACTCTGCTTCGGGGATACCAGCATGCCCCAATCTGTGTTCTTGCATACTTCTTCTCGAAAGGAAATTCTAGTCAGGACTCTGTCTTGCAATAGCTTGCCCCCTGATTGACTGATTCGTGGAACAATGCCCATAGCTATGAGAGATTTGCCAAATCTTGACCTGACTGCCCCCGATTTACTGATTCTAGGATGACTGACTCTACCTGAATTAATCAGTATAGCTTGCCCCAGTTCACGAAACATTTGGGCATTCTGCATTTTATCCTGATCAGACCTTTCACTGTAGGAATTCTTCGTGTTGGCATGCGCTTACTCGCAAGTAACACAAGTTGTTCTGTATAAAAGATATATTAAACGTAATGCATATGACAGTTTCAAAATCCAAGTCTGTTCATTGGAAAAAATTTTGTGACATGTAATGAATCAATTATCAAGCTGTCAATATGAAAGCTAGTAAGAGGAACCCTTTTAGGAGTCAGAATCGACGAGATCTTTACTGACGTATGCTCTTGACCAAAACCTGTTTCAATTAGGACTTTTTCGGGTTGTAACGTGGTCAGGTTCACGGTTAACAAGGAAAGACAAAGGCTCAAAGCTTATTTTAACCCACCCATTCTCCATGATGTTCTCCGATCCTATGTTCAGCTAAATCGACACAAGCGCTCACCTTTCAAAGGTTGAGTGATAGGAGTGATGGTTCAGGATACCACTTGCTTTTCAGAGTGACAGTCATTCACTTTTCGTCTTTGGGTACCTAGAGTCACACGACTTTGTCCTTTTCGAGGATTTTTTTCTTTGCCAATCCTTTTCGTCTTTCGTTTTTTTCTTTCTTCCCTAACTTTTGCCTGGACTGAGTATCCTTTGAGATTCTTTTGATTTTTCAGTCCAGCGGGATGTCCCTATTTTTGCCTAAGTCATTTGTTTTCAAGTTTTGACTTAGCGGGCTTTTGGTTCTTTTCGCTTTTCGTTTTTTTTTCCGAACAAGTCGTGTGACACTGGTTTGTCTGACTTTTTGTGGAATAATGTGACTGTTTCACTCTTTGTCGGCAAGGTTTAACCATTGTGGTTCTTTAGGCACGACCTATACAAGTGTGATTTATCCTCAACCGGACACTCTTTTCGCGATTCGAACGCTTGGTCAAATTAACTGACACCTACCCTGCCCCGGGTTAAGATTTAGGGTTTTTTCATTTTCAAAAAGGAACTCCTACTACTGGCTCGAAAGGGGTTATCAAGGGATTATCTTCCTTATATCTCCTGTGTTTATGGATTGAAACAATGCCTGTATTTCATCAACAAGTTTTTTATCCAAAAGCATACAATCGGAATATTATTCGTCATCTGTTTTCGTCATCCTCCCCAGATTCCTGCTAAAACAAGCATTAAGCATTAAAGAAAAACAAAGAGTGAACACGACTGGATTAATTCAAAACATGCATATTCATTTCGTTTATCAATATCAATTGAAAAAACAACAAGTTTTAAGAGCGAAATTTGCAATTACACAGAAAAGAAACTACAAATGCGAGGACATGAACAAGATAACATGAAAAATGTCGGTGTCTCAGAACTGGACTTTCTGCACTTTGACTTATTGGCGAGTCAACCATCCTCAGAAGCTATCATCAGGGGTAGTCTACTGCTGTCTCGATCTTCTCTCAACGGCCCGATCAAATCTGGGAAACCTTTTCATCATTCCGGCTTTCGCTTGTCTATGGCCTTGCACCACCTTGGGGACCCTATCAGAGAAGTTAATAACCCTGCTGTCGATTAAATCTTGGACGTTATGCTTGAACGCGTGGCAACCTTCAATATCATGTCCGGGAGCCCCGGAGTGGAATTCACAGTGCCTGCTTGCATCATAGCCATCCGGCAGAGTGCCGGTTATTGGCGCCAGAGTTCTTTTCTCCACCAAGCTCAATCTTAGTAGTGTCTGTAACAAATCTGCGTACGTTGAGGGAGGCTTTTCAAACACCCTCCTTGGCTTCTTTCCCCGAATTCTTTGTTGAGCCGGATACTGGCATCTTGTATGCTGTTGGCTTTGCTCGGACGATTCCTCAGGCTCAAGCGCTATCATCCTTAAATTCAACCCTGGCATCGGCAACTGTTGTGGACATGGGGACTTAGCTTCCAGCGGCTTTGGGATATATCTCGATTCGTCTGCAACCTCTGGCGGAGAAATGGGAATATCAGTCCCTGAAACTTTTATGCCCCCTGGTACAAACTCAATTATTTTCTCATCCAGCAAATCTTGAATCTTATGCTTAAAAGCTTTGCAGTTTGCAATGTTATGCCCCGGTGTTCTGGAGTGGAAGGCACAATGGGCGTTCAGGTCATAGTCTGGTGGCGGCTGCCCTGTCAGTGGAACCAATATGCGGGACTCAACCAGTTGAAGTTGGAACAAGAGTTGCACCAGTTGATCATAATCCACAGGGATCTCATCAAATATTCTGTTAGAAGACCTCATTCTCTTACCACCCCTCCTTGGGTTATCCTGCAAAATCAATTGCGACTGCTGACGAGGAGAATCCTGAGCTTCGAATCGTGGAGAGGGTCTCTTACACCTATCATGCCTGGGTAACGGTTCTTCAGACCCCTGAGGAGCAGACAAGTCAGCCGCGTCTTCCGACATTTGCCCTCCTTCTCTCCTGAGTATGTTCCTTAATATCTCAGCCATCAACCCTATCTGTGCTTTCAATCGGCAGTTCTCTTCTTCTAGCGTCTCTTGATTCGAGCGCAACGCTTGCATATCTTTCGTGAACTGCCCCAGCTGGCCTCGAACATCCGTTAATTCTGCTTGAACCTGCTTGATGGCTATCCCCACAAGTTGGCGTATGCGGCCTGGGAGAAAACCATGATTCTCTAGCTGAGCAAAGTCGGCAGCCCTATCATTAGCCCGTGCAGTCAGAGGCTGCACCATATTTTGCAACTGTTTCTGACTCTCGGCCATGGCTTCCATTACCTGCATGAGCCGCATTATGTTGTCGTGCACCTCTTGCATCTCAGTCTGATCCCGACTCATGACTTCCTAACTGCTGCTTCTGGTTGAATGCCAGGGAATTCTTTGGTCGCTAATCTTGGAGGACCTGGAAGATACAGGAGACGAGATACAGTTTAATAATTACCTGTAATGCAATATGAATATGAATGCAATGCAATGTGTGTGTTTGTGCATTAGGGAATGGCATTCCCCGATTCTAGTGTGAAGGTGCCAGTGCAATGACAGTGCTAGCAATACAAATATCGGAGCTGAATCACAGAAAGCCTCATATATTGCAGAGAAACCAATAAACCCAGAATACAATATTACTGAGAGTACAATGAGAAGGCATGACCTCAACCAACAATCCTGGTGATGGTCAGCACTGTGCAAATAAAGCATACAAGTTAATACAAGAAATGATCAAGTACTCCCATAAGCCTGATACTCTTCTATCAACTTCTTGGTCTCTGGATGACCTGGTCGAGTAAGCAGCCCTTCAACAAGTTGGTTTCTTCGTTTGAGCACACGTCGCACGTCTCCAGCAGTTTCCTCCCATGCCCCTTCTCCGAAGCGATCCTTTAGTTTACGCTTCTGAGACACAGCTTCATCCATGCCTTTGATGGCCTTGTTTAGTGCATTCTGGAGACTATACCTGGACATCACTTCTTCTTCGCACTTATCGATGCTGGCCTTCAACTGCTCTTCGAGGTCAGAAATTTGCTGCTTCAACTTATCTTCCCTCTTCTTATTGTTGGTGAGCGTAGCATTCCAAGTCTTATTGCAAGAAGAGATCTCTCGGTGAGCGATGTCAAGTGCTTTCTTTTTGGACTCAAGCATGTCATGGGAGCTTCTGAACTCTTTCCCCAGACGCTCGCGCTTCTTCTTCTCTTCAGTCAGCTCAGCCCCTAGTCTGTTCACTAGCTCAATCTGCTGTTGGAAAGCATGCACGGCTTTGTTTTTCTCACTGCGTATCTGGGCTAGCTCCTGCTCTAACCCTTCGTTGATCTTCATCAAGGCTTCTTTTTCTTTCACAACTTGCTCGTAGGCTTCCCTAGAAACAGTAGTCGGTTCTGCTACCGGAATGGGAACAAGGACTGGTGCATCTGGAAATGGCATCTGCAACTGCCTTGCTCTCTCCTGGATCCAAACCCTGTAAGGTGCATAGGCCTGACAGTCGTTCTTCCCTAACAATGGCTTCCCTCTTCGGTTAATACGCGTCCAGGCATGCTGCAGCTTGGCCAATAACTCCCCCTTCAAGTCTCCGGTGAAGTACAGAGATTCCTGCACTTCCTCCTCTGCGGGTGGGTTCTTCAGCGCATATCCGAACTGACGGACCAACAAGGATGGGTTGTAGTTGATACACCCTTTTCTTCCTATCAGCGGGACATTAGGGTACCCAGAACAACTGAATATAAGCTCTGCCCCTAGCAGGTCTCGATCAAACCACTCAACATCTTCGGAAGACAGCCTCATCAGACGCTCTGACCAGCTAACTGGGACTGTAGTCTCTACGGCAGATCTTCTCTTAGGAAGGTGGCTCTTAAACCACATACCCAGCAATGGTACACAGAAATGAACATTCTTCCCTCTTCCCTTCTCATTCTTGTAATGCAGTGAGTGGTAGAAATCTCCGAGCAAGGTAGGTACAGGATTACCAGCGGCAAACAAGTAGAAGGCGTCGAAGTCCACAAAATCCGGTACATTGGGAAACAATATTATGCCATAAATGCACAGAGCCAACACGGCATTGAAGGCAATCCAGCACCCGCTCTTGGCGTACTCCTGGGCTTTACCAATCAAGAACTGGAGTGAGAAGCCTGGAACTCCACGGGAAACAGTAGTCAACAATTCAGAAGCATCCATGTGCAAAGCTTTGGCCAAGTCCTCTAGCTTGGGTTTAGCGCCAGAATGAATGAATGGAACCTGGTTCTGCACGGGTAGTTCAGTAAACTCCACATACTCTTCAATGGTAGGCCCTAGAATAAAATCAGCAAACGTAAAACATCTCAATGCGGGGTCATAGAACTGCATCAGGGTGTACAGCCCATTCATCTCATCAGCAGTGGGCTTGCAGACTAATCTCAGTTATCTCACATAACTCATTCTGAAGCTTCTTCTAACCTCCTCATCAGCAAGAGATATCATACCAAGCAAAGGAGTAATATCAGGGGTGGGCAGCTTATACGCAACTGTTTTCCTCAAACCAGCCATAATCAATACTCAGAAGTCTGGGCACTAGAATCGGAGGATATGCAAATGCACCTGCAGCACAGACACACGTTAATGGGATGCAATGATAATGGGTATGCAAACAATGCAATGCAAATAACATGCAACAGGGACCAAATGCCATAGCTGAATAGCCTGAACCATATCAAGAAGTCTCAGATAGACTCTCTAGAAGTCCTCAAACCCTGGTCTCAGATAGACCTAAAATAAAGCTCCAACAACGGTCTCTGACAGACCTCAAACCATAACTCCAACTGGTCTCTGGTAGACCTCAAATCACATCTCCAACTGGTCTCTGACAGACCTCAGAATACATCTCCAACTGGTCTCTGACAGACCTCATAACACATCTCCGAATGGTCTCATAACACATCTCCAAATGGTCTCTGACAGACCTCATAACTCTCCCTAGATACCCAGGATCTCTGATCAAGAAATAACCGGTTGTCTGAAGGTCTAGTTACCTGCATATCCCCAAACCCTCTCACAGGTGGATGTCCTAGTAACTGACAAAGGTATGGCATCCTATGCGGTCGTCAGCGTCACAGACTTTCAAGACTGACGATACGATTCCCAGAAGGAGTGGCATCATCAAGTCTTGAAGAGGCCTCACTTAGCTGACTTCCAAATGATCGGTCCCCAGAGTCGACAATTCAACTAACCAGCAACCCACGCCAACCAAAGGAAGGGGCAGGAGGCCAACCAGAGGAACCTCGTCTGAGTGTAGATTTCGCGGGACACCAAGGCAAGAAAAGCAAGCGGGCGCCAACTAATCTCTACTCTAATTCTAGGTGCACTCAAGCCCAGGTCCGGCTTATCTCTCAATATCAGAACACCCGTCACACCCCAAAAATACAGCAATAATAATCAATATATATAATGCTGAAAATAAAGGTAAGAAATATAAATCCATACAAAATCCTCGACGGGAAAACAAGCGTTAGGATTGACTCTCTCAAGGGACGTTGGATCCCAAATGCATAAGAACTATCGCAGTCCTTAGCAGCCAGGGGGAGTTACATCCCCAGCAGAGTCGCCAGCTGTCGCTACTGCGAAAATCGGCGCCGGCTGAACAGAAGAGTCGCCACCGTGCGTTATTTATCCCACGGGAGGGAAAGGAAACGCTCAGAGTAAACCTCGCACAACACGGGAAAAGGTATGGTCGTCGCAACCAAAACCTGGGTTCGGGAGTCGGTTACGCAAGGGGAAGGTATTAGCACCCCTCACGTCCGTCGTACTCGACGGGATCCACGCTTGGTTTCGGGTATGGATTGTTATTCTATCTACTCTACAGGTTAAGGGTTAAAAAGAAAAGAAAATGACTCGGCAAAGTATCGCACTTTATGCCTACGTATTCCCGTCTGGAACGAGAAATCAGAGTCAACGTAGTTCGCCTACCTACGGGAAAGGAGGGGAAGGTTGCTCGCTAGGATATCGCATCCTATGCCTACGTACTTCCACACTGCATGGAAGATCAGAGCAAACGTAGTTCGGTCCACGTACGACACAAGCTTGTCTTGGTTGATTTTATTCCTTCTGAAAAAGGTTTTTCTGATTAACAGTCCAAGCGGACAAAAATGACGTCTTTGATGAGTTCACATTCTTTTACGGAAGAAGTGTCTTTTATTGTGTTTGAAATCTTATTGTATTTTTCTGTTTGTTTTGAGGAAGAAGAGACAGAACTCTAACCTACGGTTGCGAAGGGAATCAAACTAACCTAATGTTATCATGTATGGGTTAAGACCTAGTGTCTATCATGCTCCTCTCTTGCACAGAGAGAAACAGAGATCCTAAGGGAATAGACAGAAACAGAAATAATAGCATATATATACAGGAAAGCAGTAAAATGCATGGATGCAACAATACAAGCGAGGCAAGGGAGTCCCAATCAACCTCGAACCTAGAAAATAATAGGCAAAAGTGAACAGACTTCACTTTCAACCCAACAGGGTAAACAGCAAACAATACAGTCCAGAAAACCAATCAATACATCAGAAATGAAATACAGCAAAAATAAACAGCCACAGCAGCTCTGAATCAACATCTGGCTTCAAGTAATCCCCAATCTGCTACAAGCTTCAACAAGCATCAATCTCCATCTCCACAGCCTTCAGGAAAGGTCTTTGATCATCAACCTTCAGTCTACAATGGCTTTTCTTTAAGTCCTAACCTCCAAGCTGAGGGATCAATCACAAGAGTGAATTGGGTGTTAAGCAATTAGTTGACCACCAAGGGTGGCAAACAGATTGCTATCAACACATAAGATATTTTTTCTCAAGAGTTCTATCTCTTAGACACTATCACCAAGCCTTCCAAAGGAAGGGGGTGAGTGTCTTAGGGAGACTCTGCATCACAGAGAGGAATGGAGGCAGTCAAGGCCTTCCATGTTTGAGAATCAAGCTTTCTAATCTAGGGCTCTGCCTAACTCCTATATCCTACAAACTGCAGCAGCCACCAGCAAGAGATACTCCTCATTAGCTCTGGAAATTGGTCTTCAGTCTCTGATCTTCACAGGGCATCATCATCACAAGCCTTCATCTCTCCCAAATCCCAAACAAACCCAATACCCCACACAGACAAAAAGATAACCCTAAAGAGGGCACACCACACAATTAATCACATATAAGCCATATTCTAGTAGCAGTAGGGGAAACCTATTATTTTCTAAGGGGATCTATCCTATACCCATAATCCCTATAGCCCCATACCCCAAACTTTCAATCTCTAAATCCTAAGGGAAAAGAACTACTTCACCTATGTTGTCACTTAAACCCTAATTTTGTTCATGTTATTCACACCCAAACTAATCACCTAAAATTAATTTCTAAAAATGGGAACTAAATTGTATGTACAAGATACATGTCTAAACTAATCAACCTAAAAAGAAGGGATTAAAAATACTAAAGCACCTATTAGAACAAAAATTAACAAATTTAAGTATCAAACTAAACTTAATAAAATGCTATTTACAAGAAAAATGCATGAAAAATATTAAACAAAAATAAAATGCCATTTTTATTTTTCCATATTTTTCTAGACAGAATTATGAACATGTAGAAAAAACAAGCATAAAAAAACAATGATTTTTCATTTTATATGATTTTTATAAAATGCTGAAAATATAAAGGAAATTAAAAACCAAAAACATGAATTAAAGGGGAAGGGGGTGAGAAAAGTAGAAGCGCCCTAGTTGTTCTTATTAAGTGGGCCAGATCAGGGGGTGCGAGTAGGAATTACCCTAAGCCCAGCGCGCTTCAGAAAAAACCAAATGAAAAATAAAAGAAAAAGATTAAATCCTCGGTGCGTTTAGCAATCATTCTCAGTGTTCTTTCCAATTGGGCTTTGCTGGGGGGTGGGAATATCACAAGCTGGATCAGGCCCAGAGGTGCGTTTTAAGTGAAACGCATCGTTTCACATGGGAAATTTCCCTCCGCTTTTGACTTCAAATGGCAGCCACACGATTAGATTAAGAAGTCAAATAAAAGAAATGATCGAACGGCCACGGTATCGTCTTCTCCAACTCAACCTAGGGTTTTGCAGAATTCATAGCCATGCACGAACCTTCGAGTCCCTCGTTCTCTCTCCTCCCTCAACCAAACGCCACGATCTTAAAACCAAAACTGTTCTACTCTTCACCCTCTACAAGATCCTAACCCTAGATTTTGCTGAATCTCATTGCATAATCGAGCTCGATAGCTGGAAGATCCTGGTACCACTGATTTGCACCTGATGTGCATGATGATAGTTCTGGCTCAAACTACCCTAGAATGATCTATAGGTGATGGTGAGCATTCTGAGCCAAAAATCTAACATTGCCTTGCCCTAATTCAGGAGTTATTGATCATCAAAGTTTCCTCAACATTAAGCCAACTACCTCTAATGGCCATAACAGTGAGGGTACATGTTCATCATCCTAACCCTAACAATCCTATGCCAATGATCTAACCTAACAACACCTAATCATAAAGAAAAGAAAGAAAACACCAACCTGCTTAGCAGCTATGGTAGAGGTAGTTGCAGGTGGATCCAATGCTTGAAACTCTTCGAGGATGATCTCTAATTGATGTACATCCTTCTGTTTGCAAAAAACTGGGAGGAAAGTGCTTGGATTGTTGACTGCAACTCTGGTTCACAATTTTGAATCTTGGACCACAACTCCTTAAACCTCCATTGATGGACCTTGCATCATGCTCATTCACCCTCACAATATGCCAAAGATTGGAAATCAATAACTCTCTTAAACAGAAATGGAAGATTATGATAATTCTCTCACTTTCTTACAATGGAAGCAACCATGAAATTCTCTCTATTCTCTCCCTCCTTTCACCAACCCCTTGCACCAATGGCTTCACTTCATTATATAGATGATGATTAACAGAATGAGAAGTTTCTAGATTGATCCTAGAGGGATCTAGAAACTTGTGGAAATTTCATGAACTTCTCATTTGATGGTATTTTGAATTCTCTTATCTCATGCTTGCACCTTTGTAAACTTGTATTAAAATCTCCTTTCATGATATATTGGGAGTGAAAGTGTGGAAGAAACAAGCTTGGTTTTGCCTTGTGTTAAGTTTTACCAAGTTGCCTTATGATGCAAGAAACAAATTTACAAAGGAAGTCCAATTTTTAAGCCTAAACTCAAAAATGTGGCTGAACCAATGTCTCTAAAATGATGTTGGGAATCAATTTGGTATATTGGATGACCCATATTGGATTTGTAGATCTCTCAAACCAATTTTTTATTTCAACTTTTTCAACTTATATGCCTTTTTTAGGTCATTTTCCACCAACTTTGGTCAAGTCTCATTCCATGCATTTCCAAACTTTCATGACTTCTTTTCTAGACTTAAAATGGCATTTTGAGCAACTTTGATGTTGTGAAGTTTCTCATTTGAGGCCTCCTTGTATGCGTTTTAGGCATAGGCTAAGAATGACCTGTAATCCTTAGATGACCAAAATACCCTTTGCTTGCCAAGACCATAAGTAGAGTTCCACAAATCATATGAAGGCATACTATACCATTATAGAAAACTAAGACAATTAGGAACAACTCTTATGTTGGCCAGAAATTCATTTGAAATCTCCTTGAGGGGTAAAAATAGCTTGGAAGTCAAGTCACTTTCATAGACAAAATTTCAGATACCTCAGATGACCTGTAACTTGCAAGGACCATAACTTGAGTTCTATAAATCTCCTTGATGTCTTCCACCACTCAAATTAAAGGTCTTGAGATCCTATACAAGTTTCATGTTGGACAAGGATCCATTTCAAGCTTGCATTTTGACTTATCTTGCTTGGAAATTTGACCTAAATTAGGGGATTTTACACAGAAACCCTAATTTAGAAACTCCTCTTCTCCTTGATTTCTCTTGAATTCTTCTTGACATATCACCATATCCTCTTCTACATGTCAAATGATGAACCTCACATCTCTCCAATAACCCTTAATGCCTTTCAATCAGTCAATTGACCTAGAGTTGACCCAGATGAAACCCTAGTTGACTGTCTTCATCCACAACTCTTGTGATCATATCAAGGACTTGTCTCCTTCTCCAAATTACTTTCTAAGTCCTCCATGATGCCCACATACTCTCCATGCTCAATTCACAGCCCACAACTTCCTTTGTTGATCCTCAGATACCCTCAGTTAGGAGATAGATGCAATGCTTGATCCACTGACTTCTTTAGCTTTCCAATTCTTTCTGATGACTTGAATGAGATTGAGTTAGAATGATAACCTCTTGATAGGCTCTTAGAGATGAGAATAATGCCTGGTCCCCTGTTGGATGATTTGCTATGCTATGCTATGCAGATGCTTAGACTATGTACATGACTCTATATGCAAATGCTAATGATATTGAAACATAAACCAAGTGAATAAGGTTGGGAAAATTTTAGGGTGCAACAATGATGTACATTCATTGTTTCAATTCCCAAACACCAGAGATATAAGGAAGAGAATCCCTTGTTAACCCCTTTGAGCCTAGTTGTAGGAGTTTCTTTCTGAAGATAAAAAACCCTCAATCTTAACCCGGGGCAGGGTAGGTGTCAGTTGATTTGACCAAGCGTTCAAATTACAACAAGGAGTGTCCGTTCGGGGATCAATCACGCCGCTATAGGTCGTACCTAAAAAACCATGCTGGTTAAACCTGGCCGATCAGGAGTGAAACAATCACAATCTCTTTAACAAATCACGCGAGCCGATGCCATACGATTTGTTCAAAAAAAAGAAAAAAAGAAAAAAAATCGAAAAGAAAAAGCCCGCTAAGTTGAATCTTGAAAGCGAGCGACTTAGGCAAAAATCAGGGCACCCCGCTGGACTTCAAAATTGAAGAAACTCAAAAGAGTTAGTTCAGGCAAAAGTTAGGGGGAAACGAAAAACGAAGAAACGAAAAACGAAAAAGGATTACGAAAGGAAATCCTCGAGAAGGAACGAAATCGTGTGGCTCCGGACGCCAATAGACAAAAAGCGAACGACTGTCACTCCAAAAAACTTGTGGTTTCCTGAACCGTCACTCCTGTCATATAACCTTTGAAAGGTGAACGCTAAGGTCGAATTAGCTGAACGTAGGATTGGAGAACATTAAGGAGAATGGGTGGGTTAAAATGAATTTTGAGCCTTTATCCTTTCTTTCTTAAACCGTGAGCCTGACCACGTTACAACCTTTAAAAGACCTAATTGAAATAGGTTTGTTTCGAAAGCATACTTCGGTAAAGATTGCGTCGGAACTGACTCCTAGATAGGATTCTCAATACAGCGTTGTTTTAGTGTTGACATGTTGATGAATGATTTCATATATTTTATGTCATAAATTTTTTTCCAGTGAACAGGAATGGATTTTGGACACTGCCATATGCATTGCATTTGATATGTCTTTTATGCAGAACAACTTGTTTTACTAGCGAGTAAGCGCTTGATAGCAGGAAAGTTTCCACAATGGAAAGTCTGATCAGGATAGAATGCAGAACGCCTGAGTATTCCGGTGAACCGGGGCAAGCTATGTCAAATGATCACAGTATGGAAGTCAGCCATCCAGAAATCGTTAATCCGGGGCAATCAGGTTGAGATTTGATGAATCTCTCGCAGCCAGGGTACTACTTCCCACAGATCAACCCATGAGGGGTAAAGTCATGACAAGACTGAGGCAGGTCACCCCGAGAGCATCGAAGCCATCCTTATCATGAAGGTTATTAACTTGAAGCGCCTTCGCGAGGTTTAAGATGCTGAGGCAGATCCAGGTGCAGAGATTGCAGATTTCCTTTCAAGGAACATCCCCACAGAGATCCCATAGGCTGAGGCAAAAGCTGAAAGCGAAAGAGCCGTTCCTCCCCGTGTTGGCATAGATTGTCAGAGTTTGTCAGAAGTTGTCGGAAGATTCTGGGGCAATCCATCTCGAGTTCATTTCGTGGCATGTTTTCCAATCAAGATGATTCCTTCTTCCCCAGCAAGTTCAGTCGTGTTTCCCCACGGAGTCAGAACATGGGATTGTAAGCATTGATATGTCTCCCCAAGCAGAAATAGACTCTCCCAGATGAGATATATCCTAGGCAGGATCATCATCTCCCCAGCTGAGTCATGCGCTGAGGCGTATGTTCATTCCCAGCATTGAGTCAATATGCAGTTTTCTCATGAAAGACTATTCACAAGTGTGCAGCTTTCGATAGTTCAGACTGAAGTCTCCAGCGGAATTGAAATTCCCCATAGAGTTGTACTCTCCCCGGCAGGTAAGAGTGATTCCAGCGTCTGGTTGCCTATCCTCAGCCGATTTTGCAGTTCCCCACGAGAGCCGAGTCCTTGGAGAGTGTTCAGGCCATGATTGGTTTTCCCCAGTAGAGAGTACTGAATAGCCGATGTTGTATTTCCCCATCGGAGTCGTTATCTCCAGGAAATTTTTATCTGCGAAGGCCGTGCAGTTTATTTCTGCGATTGACGTCGTTTCCTCGACAGTTTGTGGCTTGAATACCTGGTTGAGCGGGTTCAGGTTCTTGTAGAACTTTGTTCCCCTGCAGCAGTCGTCTGGAGTTTGTTTCCCCAGGTTTAGTCCAATTGAGATTGGTGTGACTTCTTCTCCTCGGCAGGATGAGTCCTTCCTCCACCAGAGTGGTTCTTTCTCCTTGACAGGAGGCTTTTCCCTTCAGCATTTATTTTGCTGATGGGGTCGTAGCATTTTGCATGCTTGCATAGCATTTACCCTAAACGCGTAGCATTTCCACCGTGTGGAGCATTACGCCATGGTCAAACATATGCATACGAAACATGAGCTAGGTCGTTACCGTTCTTGTTTTGAAGGTGTTCCTCCGTAGAATGGTTTGCTCAAGTTGATTCTTGAATTCCCCAGCGAAGTTGTTTGCTTAAGATGATTCTTAAAATCCCCAGTGAAGTCGCAAGAGTTAGTTGCTCAAGTTGATGCTTAGAGTCCCCGACAGAGTGTTTGCTCAGGATGATTCCTGAAATCTTCAGCAGAGTTATTGGTTCAGGATGATTCTTGAAGTCTCTGACGGAGTTATTTGCTCAGGATGACTCTCGAGTTCCTTAGCGAAGTTGTTTATTCAAGATGATTCTTGATTTCCTCAGCCGAGTTTATTTGTCCAGAATGATTTCTGAATCCCTGAGGCAGAGTTACTTGATAGTTCTCCACAATCCCCAGCGGAGATGTGTCATCTTCAGCAGGTTTTGAACAGAGAAGTTGAAATTTCCCTTGAAGACTTGGTGATTAAAGTCTAGCAGTAGTGCCAAATCTCAAGACTTACTGATGAAGTCCAACTACGATGTCGAAGTAGTTCTCCCAGCTGACACGGAGTGCCTGACGACGAAAGAATAGGTATCCCTATTGGGTTCATGATTGACTGGGGATTCTATTTCAGACTTATTGATGAAGTCCGACTGCGACGTCGAAGCAGTTCTCTAAGCTGACACAGAGTGCCTGACGGCATAAGCTCGTATATGCTTATTGGTCCGCGATCGATAAAGGATTATATTTCCAGACTTACTGATGAAGTCTAACTGCGAGGTCGAAGCAGTTATCTCAGCTGACGCAGAGTGCCTGACGGCAAAAGATTGTGTATCCTTATTGATCCGTGAATGACTAAAGATCCCATTTCAAGACTTACTGATGAAGTCCGACTGCGAGGCCGAAGCAGTTCTCCCAGCTGATGTGGAGTGCCTGATGGAAATAGTTTAGATATCCCTATTGGTTCATGATTGATTGAGGAGTCTATTTCCGACTTTCTGATGAAGTCCGGCTGACGCCCAAGAATTTCTTTGAATGCCCGACGACATAGTTACAGAGATTGTCAAAAGTTCCTAATGACCTAATGAGTCCCGAGGAATTCTTCTGCCGCAGTGTCGCAGAATGCCTGACGGTAATGTCAGCTATGTACCGCCGGTTACCGAGTGACCAGTGATCCCTTGATGACTTGAGGAAGCAGCTGTAGCGAAATCTGATAATCATCCCGACGGAGATTTGAGAGTAACCCTTCACCAGTTACCGAGTAACCGATGATCCCTTATTGACTTACTGATGAAGTCCGACAAAGATGTTGTCGACGTGCCTAGCGACACGATGAGTCCATAGGTGACGATAAGGAATTCTTCTGCAGTGGCGCAGAATGCCCGACGGCATAATCAACCATCATTCACCAGTTACCGAGTAACCGGTGATCCCTTATTGACTTACTGATGAAGTCCGACAAAGATATTGTCGACGTTCCTAGCGACATGATGAGTCCATAGGCGACGATAAGGAATTCTTCTGCAGTGGCGCAGAATGCCTGACGGCAGAATCAACCATCATTCACTAGTTACCAAATAACCGGTGATCCCTTATTGACTTACTGATGAAGTCCGACGAAGATGTTGTCGACGTTCCTAGCGACATGATAAGTCCATAGGCGAAGATAAGGAATTCTTCTGCTATGACGCAGAATGCCTGAAGACATGATCAACCATCCAGTTAACGTGTAACTAGTGACCCCTTGATGACTTGAGGACGAAGATCTACAGCAAAATCAGATGATCATCCTGACGGAGATTTGAGATTAGATCCTTCACCAATTACCGTGTGACTAATTCCTCAGCAGAGTTGCTGTGCAATTGTCATGCTCAGTTTTTGAAGATGTTCCCACCAATTAGAGTATCTCTTACTGGTGCGGGCAGCAGACCGCCAGTTACCGTGTGACTATTGATCCCTGGATGATTTGAGGATATAGATGATCATCCTGACGGAAATTTGAGATTAATCCATCACCAGCCACCATGCAACCGGTGATCCCTCGATGATTTGAGGATGCAATGATATTAGATAAATCAGAGAATCATCCTAAAGGAGGTTCAGATCAGTATTTCTCTAGCTAGTTGCCGTGCAACTATTATGTCAGTTTCCGAAGATTTGTCCCCCTCAGATTACCGTGTACTTGTGCAGTTGGAAAATTTCTGGGTTTGTTGGTATTCAACCGTCTTTTACCTTGATTGTTTGAGAACCGTTCGCTTCTCACCCAGTCAGGTCCAAGCTATTTGAATAGGGGCAGCTGTTGCACCCAAAATTTGCCCAACTTTTCTTTACCCAACTTATGTTTCATTTCATTCACATTAGCATTATCATTTGCATTTCATTGACATGTATGCAGGAGATCAAGAGGTATGATTACCAATCAATAGCCACACAAGACTGGGAAGCTAGCTAAGAAGGTTATTCAAGTGTTCAAGGGTTGATATCCTTGTCAGAAAAGTTAAAAGATCCTCAGAGAGAGTGATTGAAGCCAAGTGTGTAGGTCTCTTAACTTGAGAGTTGTGGAAAGCCATCAGATGATTCTGAAGGCATGAAGTTGGACTTGAGGTCTTGAGAGAGCTCATGAGAAATGTTGAAGTTCATGTGGGAGCTCATACAGGTCATTGTTCAAGATTAATAAGCCTCAGCCATGATTGGTGCAGCTAGGGTTTGACAGGGTCAACCCTAAGTCAACTGAGGATTTGAAGAAGGTTGAGACTTAATTCAAGAGCCATGTGATCATGGATTGATACATTGAGATGTTATAAGGATGATTCCAAGGTTAACTCATCATGATTGAAGATTTTGAGAAGTTTCTGGCTAGGGTTTCTAAGGCTTGACAGTGTAAAATCCCCTAGCTTGACCCCTGACTTCAAGGCCATTTAACTCAAGATGTGATTTTAATCTTATCTTGACCCCAACATGATTATTGTAAAGCATGAGCTTAGATTTAATTTGATTACTAGAAGTCCTTGATAAGGTTTATATAACTCAAGTTATGAGCTAGACAAGTTACAAGTCATCTAAGGCATGTGAATTTGGAGCTTGAAAGTTGCCCTACTTGCATGACACTTTTGCCCTAGAAGGATGATTCCTATGAACTTTTCGTCAACATGAATGTTGTTACTTATTCTCTTAGCTTTCTAAAGAGTACTAGAATTCCATTATTGGATTTGTAGAACTCAAGTTATGGCTTTGACAAGTCAAGGGTATTTTGGGTATTTGGGCATTACATGTCATTTTGAATTATAGGTCAATTTCACTATCTTGCAAGCTTCAAATGGAGTTTTGTTCAACATGAAAGTTGCTCAAAATGATGTTTTTAGATTATTCAAGTATCAAGAGTTCATTGATATTGATTAGAACAAGCATTGGTTGAAGGAATTTCACAAAAAGACCATTTTAATGAATTAAAATGGAAAAATTCAAAACAATTGATAATTGAATGATTTCAAGCCAAATTTGTGCTCATTTTGATTGGAAAATAAGTTCTAAACACTTTGGAATCATTACATTTTTGAATTGAGGTTTATAACATGGTCATTTGGAGGATTGCTTCATGATGAAGTAACATTTCAAATACATCTCTTTGGTTGAAATCAAGGAAGGAAAACCATCCAATTACACTCAGTGACTGTCAAGCACGAGATGTGAAGTGAATTGAGAGTGATAACAAGCCAAAATCATGCACACCATAAGGGGATTTTTGGAAGAAAATTGAAAATGGGAAATCACAAATTGGGCTTTGTTTGGGCCTCCAAAGGTGTCAAACAGATTATAAATTGGATTTAGATCATTCCCAGAAGCTTCTAGTGGAAAATTCTATTGAGAATCAGTTGGAGCAAGTGTGTGAAGAAGCTTAGAACTTGGTTTTCAAATTTTGAGATTGAGGGAGTTTCAGAAGGAATTGGACTTCAAGAATTGTTCACCATCATCCATTGAAGGGATCTGCAACTTTTGGAAGCACGTGGAGCTCTAGAAGTCACCAGATTCGAAGCTTTGTGTTAGGTTTTTCATCTCAAATTTTCTCTTAGATTATGTGCATTTAAGACCTTAGTTACATGTGGTTAAGTTAGAATCGAACCATAGATGGATTCTGGATAGAAAATTCGAAGTTTAGAGACAATTTAGGAATGAACACGTTTTCTAGTTGGTGTTGAATCTCTCTGTTCTTGGAGTTTTAGCATAAATAAGTGTGATATTTGGAATCCTTGCGAAAAATCCTTCAAGATTGGTCCAAGAATCACTCGAAATCGTTGAGAATTGAGAGAGATAGAAGCGCATGAATGTTGCCGGAATCCTTACGGTTACTGTTGCCGGCTGGTACTGTAGTGTTGCGTTTTTGCCTCCTTGAAAATTCAAAACGGAGAAGGAATAAGAGGACCGTCGGATCGCACAAGGAAAGAAGACTAAGTCATGCGATCTAACTACTATCAACGCGCCACGTCCACCGTCCACATCAGCGCCACATCACTTAAGTGACTTTCAGACGGGCTTAATGAGTTTCGTTATTCGCACCCCTGCATAATAGGCCCATTCCAGATTTGCCTTTGACTGCTTACTACTTACACCACCTTCCAATTCCATTTAATTTTCTTTTCTTTTATTTTTTCTGTTCTATTGCTGTTTGTTATTAATTCATTAAAAATAGCTAATAGTTTTATAAAATCATAAAAAAATATGTTCTAGCTAGTTTAAGATGTGTAGCATTTTATCATGTTTTTTATTTTGATTTTTCATTTCGTTTTCAATTAATTGCGTATTTTCTCCTTTAATGTGTTTTTAATGGTTGAAAATGGACATGCATGACTTGCTGATTTTTGTATTGGCTCATATTTTAGAATTTAGTTCTAATTTTTTGTATTCTAGCTGTAGACTCATTAATTGTTTTGTGTAATTTTCTCAGATTTTTTTAGAGCCCTTAAATGTAGTTTTGAATTAAATCTTTGTGACCCTCCTCACTTGGTGATTCATTTGCATACCTCACATTGTTCTTTCTGTTTGAACCATTTCCTTTTAGATTTTCCCCCCATCCTTTTGGCTGTTGATTATGTACATATTAAGGTGCTTCCATGATTTTTGTGGTAATTTTTAGATAGCTTTTGGTGCTGTTTTAGAATTAGATCATTAGACCTTCCATTTTAGAGTTATTTTGTAACACGTTGTGGTTTAGGATTTGTTTAGAGACTTTCCCGTTAGGTTTGGCCCCTGGCCTTTCTACTATAGATACCTAACATACTTAGGTTCCCCTAGAAATTTTCCTAGGATTTTAGAATTAGTTTTGGTATTTTTAGATTGAATTAATACTTAGGCTAGTCTTAACATGTTCATAACATAGCCTTTCCTTTTGATTGATTTCATTGATGACTTTTAGCATGAGATAATTTCCCTATTTCTCTTGGATGTTGCTTTATAATGTTATAGCTTCTGTTCGCTTGATTATAATGATTGATTTGGAGTTTTAGTTTCCCTTTGATAGCTTTCTTATAGTTTGTTCTGATTAGGGATTAGGAAGAGCCTTAGTTGTTTCTTTCTTTCTTCAAATAAACATGGATAGCTTTGTTTGCTTTCCATCCCATCCCATGATTCAAAGTCCTCATTGAAATCCCATCTCTCCTTTGGAGGGATGTATGGCATGTCATAATGAGTAGAACTTTTGAGGATGCCTTTCATGGATGCATGGTTGAGTGTCATGATGGATTCCTTTGGTTTCCATCATGCTTCCCATTATCATGTACTCATCTCGTTGATTCTCTTCATCCTTGTTGAAGTAGCTTGTTAAAGTTTGAAGATGAAGCATTCATTTCCTTCTCTTGAAGATGGTTTGAGCTTGAATATTGGTTTACAGACTGTAGGTTTGCTTTGCTGTCAGAAGATTGCCTTGCTTGTTGTCTTGTTTGCTGTTTTCCTTGATTGATTTACTGTATTGATGTGACTTGTTTGGTATGTTGCATTAGATTAGGTTTCCATATAGACGATTCTAAGCCTAAGAGCATCCTATAGGTTGAGTTGCTCCCTTTGCTTGTTTGCATAAGAGGATGAGTTGAGCTCCCTCTGCTTGTCTGTTATTGATTGGCTTTGCTTGATTGCCGAGAGGTCGAGTGGGTCTCCGTCTGCTTGTATTGCTGCATAGAATGTGCATCTCTACTGTTTATCTATTTACTGTTAAGCTGGTGCTTTATCTGTTTCTGTATACCATTGACATGATCCCCTAGGAATCTCACTTCCTTTGATAAGGAAGTGATGATTAGAACTGTAGGCTGAAACCTATGCATGATAACACTTAGGAGTTCCTTGTTTCAAACTTCGATCATAGGATGAATCCTTGACATGATAACTGTTAGGACTTGATAGTCTCCCCTTAGTTAAGCCTGTTCTCTCTTCTCATCTTCAAACAGATCAAAAATACAGTAATAAAGGTTAATTGATGTCGTACGTTACGAGCCTTAAGTTACTTAGAAAATGATTGTTGAAGGGTCACTCTTCAACAGTCAGGATGTTTAGTATGGCACCCTTAGGGTGACATGCGACGCATTCACTCCTAGTTCATAGTCTCTAGGGCAATATTAGTTGCAGACCACCGTAAAAACACCTCTTCCGTAAAAAACAAAAAAAAAACTTCAAACCTTTTTGCCCCGTGGGCCCGTAATTCAAAGGAAGCTTTTCTGAAGAAAAGAGTGTCGTTAACTCTCAGTTCTACCACAAATGATAACGCCTAAGTCTCCAAGGGTCGAGCTGCGTACGCCAAACTGCTGGAACTGTTTGTTAACCCTACTCAAAAAAATAGATGAATCTGAATTCTCGTAATCCGTATTATCCCAAACTACGTAAGCTCTGATCTCTCAAGCCTTTTGAGAGTACGTAGGCACAATACTGACGTATTGGCGAGCCACCTTCCCCCATCACCCGTAGTTAGCCAAACTACGTTGACTCTGATTTCTCATTCTATGATGAGAATACGTAGGCATAAAGTGCGACACTTTGCCGAGTCAATTTTCTTTTCTTTTCAGACCAGCCTTGATAGGTAGATAGGAAGCCAACCCGTCAGATAATCCCAACCAGCGTGGATCCCATCGAGTACGATGGACGTAAGGGGTGCTAATACCTTCCCCTTGCGTAACCAACTCCCGAACCCAGACATTGGTTGCGATGACCTTGTCTTATACCTTTTCGTCAGGTTTTTCCGATCGTTTCCTTTCCTGTTATGAGGGATAAATAACGAAAGGTGGTGACTCTTCTGTTTTGCCAGCACCTTATTTTTGCGGTAGCGACATGTGGTAACACCAATCTGGATACTAAGCACATGTCTTTGGCATCGGACCCAAAGACGTTACTTCCTCCGATGGCTCGCATTCTCTTGGCCATGATATGCATTTCCACTCTCAACTTTTCATGTTTCTCATCTTCGGCTTCGGAACCGTCTGGTATATCGAAGATGGGTTGATGGTGACTGAAAATAGGTCGGACCTGAGTTGGTCTACCCGCTTGAGTGAATATAGGGTTTGTTGCCATTGGATCAACCTGCGGCTGAGAACTGGACGACTGTAGATTGTTGATTGGTGGTAGGAAATCCCTAGACATGCCGAATGGGAATTCCGTTGTTGCAACTAGAGTGGTTGAGAGATTTGCTGCTACTTTAGTGACCTCGGAAACCACTGTAGCTTGCATATCCATCTTCACTCTGATCATATTAAGGACTTCCATGATTTGGCTAACATTGTCCTTAATTCCCTCGATATCATTGTCTATCTGGTCGATTCTTTGATCATTGTCTGCCATCCTGCGCTGAGCTTGGGCCCGAGTGTTGTATCTGTGAGAATTCAGCATGACTTCCCCTTTCTGACGAACAAGAACAACAGGTGAGCTATGGAACTCGAATGCAAGACCAATGCAAGATGAGACGCACATGCAAAAAACCAACCATTCAAGGAAAAAGGAAATTTTGTTTACAAACAAAATTAGGAACAAACGCGTAACAATGTGCTTTAAACAACAATTTTTCATTGATAATTAGGATCCATTACAATAGATGGCCCTTGCTAAAAGAAAGACCTTTCTTTACAACAAAAGTAAATGCGACAAAAGTAAATGAAACATAGGATTACAATCCTTTTTAGGAAAAACAGGAAATATTGAAACATCAATCATTCTAACAAGATGATCCTTCCCCTTCTTTGGGCCGAGCTCGATACTGGCGAATGATTTCCCACAAGTCTTCATTTTCTCTCTGAGCTTTGACTAGGGCGTACCTCATCTCCTCCCTAATCATGGGAACTTCTGGTTCCATTATGATCTCATAGTCACAGGAGTAGAACATTGCCAAAGCCCTCTCCTTTGACCAAAGCAAGTAAGCTCTAGTAGGTAGACATCTTATATTCTCCACGGAGATTATTCCTTGTATGTGAGGATGCCTCCAAGCATAGCTAGCTTGAGCTTCTAGCTCTTGGTTACTACCTTTTTCGTAAAAGCGAGTTCTCAGCAGTTCTGGTTCTGGCCCGGTTGTATACCCAAGCTGGCGTTGAGCGAGGATTGGACTGTAACTAATAACCCCCTTTGTACCAATGAGAGGTATGTTGGGGAAGTCCCCACATCTATGAATCATGGTATGCCCCCAATTTGGAGATCATACCAATTAATGTCATAGTGGTTGAGAATTGTTAATCTTGCCATCCAATCTTCTTTGGAGTTGAGGTTCCATAGAATGTGAGTTTTGGGCAAATGGGAGGTGAACCATCTGCTGAGAAATGTGGTACAGCATGTAAATTGTCCGAGATCATATAATGTGTGGCGGTTGATGACAACATAAGTATCCGCTAGCAATGCGTTCACAGGGTTTTGGTCGATGAAGAGCCGAATAGCCTCTTCGCTGATAAATTCATCACCACATGGGAAAAGGTATAGACCGTATATCGAAAATGCTAAGATTGCCTCAAAAATTCCCCAATTCCTATTCTCATGGTGAAATTCAGCCATCTCCATAAGTGGCCTTGCCTCCATTCCATAGAAACCACCCTTGGCTCTCATAGCAGGTAAACCTTCTGGCCTAAGGTGTAGCGCCCTAGCAAGATCTCTTCTCTTTGGTTTCCCATGGGGAGACTTGAAAGAAAAAGGAAGCTTTAGGTAAGCCATGTATTCTTCAATGGTCAGAAGTAACTGGAAATCCTGGAAGATGAAACAATGGTACACTGGACTATAAAACTCAACGAGTGCGTGTAACATGCATCCATCAATTTGAGTATTAAGTAAAGGCAGAAGATCTCCATATTTCATGGTGAAAGTGGTGGGATCTCTAATGAGGCCTGCCAAAATCTTGAGGTTGTCCAACTTCAAATCTGGGAATGGAAGTCCACCTCGTTGTACCATGTTTGATGTCTACAAAGAAATTTTTGAATTTCCTTGAATGGTTAGTAAATGCAAATATGTAATGCAAATGCGACTGGTTTTACAAAACTTAGAAGATCAATTTGTGTCAAACCCTCATTTCATTCATTATTGGTAAAAGTTTCAACTTTCGAGATACAATACAAGAAGTCTAAATTACATCAAGAGATTAGGTTTCATACGTAGGCACAAGACGCGATGTCTTGGCGAGCAACCTTTCCCCTTGCACCCGTAGTTAGCCAAACTATGTTGACTCTGACTTTCCCATTGCACGAGGGAATACGTAGGCCCAGAGCGGCGATGCTCTGTCGAGTCACTTTTCTTTTCTTTTGTCCCATACTTTTAGTTAGATAGTTTCAATCACCCTTTCTAGATAGACAACAAGCGTGGATCCCGTCGAGTACGACGGACGTGAGGGGTGCTAATACCTTCCCCTTGCGTAACCGACTCCCGAATCCAGGACTTGGTTGCGATGACCTCGTCTTTTCCCTTTTTTTCGTTAGGTTTTTCTGATCGTTTCCTTTCCCTCACTTTGGGATGAATAACGAAAGGTGGTGACTCTTCTGTTTTCCGCCGGGTGTTTTCGCAGTAGCGACACATTACAAAGTTTGGAATAAGTAATTTAAAGGAAATTGGTTACATTAAAATATAATGACCACTATCCTTTTAACAACTTTGAACCTCGAGTATTCTTGAGCTTCTATTGAAGGTGACTAGATCGAGGATTCTTTGGAAGATGACGTTGCTTTAGATGATCCAATATTGTTAGATATAATTACTTGCCATAAATCTACTGGGATATCTATTTTCTATTTATGTCTCTAATTTTATTCTCGACCATCCTTTCAGGTTTTTAGTCCACCGAGACGCTCTTTTTTGCCTATGCTGATCTTTCGGGTTTTCAATTTAGCAAGTTGTTATTTTGTTTCTTTTTAGGCGAAGTATTCCTTGATTGCATCAACATTTGTAGGACGAGCGGACTCTTCACCATTCATAGCCGTAAGCATTAAGGCATCGCCTGAGAAGGCTTTCTTAACAACGTAGGAGCCATCATAATTTGGAGTCCATTTGCCCCTGGAATCGGTGAGGAAAGATTGGATCTTTTTGAGCACAAGGTATCCTTCTCTGAATACCTGAGGTCGAACCTTTTTGTCAAAAGTTTTCTTCATATTTTGATGATATAACTGACCATGGCATAAAGTTGTCATCCTTTTTTCTTCGATTAGATTCAGTTTATTATATCTGCTTTGATACCATTCAGCTTCTGTTAGCTTGGCTTCTATCAAGACTTTTATTGATGGGATTTCAACTTCTACGGGGAGCACAACTTTCATGCTGTATACCAAAGAAAAAGGGGTTACCCCTGTTGAAGTGCAGATGGATGTGCGATATCCATGAAGGGAAAACGGGAGCATTTCGTGCCAATCCTTGTAAGCCACAACCATCTTTTGATTGACTTTTTTGATATTTTTGTTAACTACTTCTACCGATCCATTCATCTTAGGCCAGTAGAGAGACGAGTTATGATGTTCAATTTTCAATTCAGTACACGATTCCTTCATCATTTTGTTGTTCAAATTTGACCCATTATCAGTAGTGATCTGGTTTGGGACACAGTAACGGAAGATGAGATTGTTATTGATAAACCAGACCACTACTTGTCTGGTTATATTGGCGTATGATATTGCTTCAACCCACTTGGTGAAATAATCAATAAAAACCAAGATGAAGCGATGTCCATGTGAAGCCTTAGGCTTGATCATGCCAATAATATCAATCCCCCATATAAAAAGGGCCATGGAGAGGATAGAACTCTGAGAAAAGTCGGAGGCACATGAATCTTGTCGGCACAAATCTGACATTTTTGACATTTCTTCATATACGCAAGGGGAAGGTATTAGCACCCCTCACGTCAGTTGTACTCAACGGGAACCTCTTAGTACGAATTGTGATGAACGTTAGCTAAACTTATTTATTTTCTTCTCAATGATAAATACAAAACGATACCTTAAAAGGATAAGATGCTAAGGTAAAATGGATGGTTATGGGATAGGGTGCGTGGCAAGGATTAGGGCCCTTATGCCTATGTATGCTCATTTGGACGAGAATGAGAAACCAGAGCTGTCGTAGTTTGACTACGGGAATAGATAGAGGGGAAATAGAAGATGAATAGAATTGTGCTCGCCAAGATAATCACAATCTTGTTCCTACATATCTTCCATTCCAAGAAATGAATGAAGAATCAGAGCGTCCGTAGTCCGTGGAGAAGACCACGAAAAAAGAGGGGTTGGATTAATTTCGAAGTTTGGTTGATTTTGGAAACAAAAGATTGACTGACAAACAACCCAAGCGGCATGCCTTGATAACCGTCACTCAAAAATCCAAGGAATGCAAGATTCCAAGAACTCAGTTCTCTCGAGAGCTATCCATTCGAAGGTTCATAGAATGCTAGAGTCCAAGAACCTTCTTCTTTCGTAAGTTTGATTATAAAAATGTTTAAATAGAAATTAGGTGTTTTAAGACGATAGGGTGAATGAACGACAACCCTAAGCGTGCGCCTTAAGAACCGTTCATTCGAAGATCCAAGGAATGCTAGACTCCAAGACTTTTCTTCTTTCGTTATTTGTTTAAGAAAAATGGTTTGAAAATGATAGGATCGAATAAGTTGAGAAAAGAAGTGGACTGCAAGGCATAAGGCACTCAGCTTATAAGTTTGAAAATACCACTTGACGTTGGATCAAGGGTTTTATTTTATTTGTGTGCAAAGACGTGTTGGGAAGGAAGTTGGTTTGAAAATGGCCTGACGACGAGTCGAGGATTTAGTTTAAAATGGAACCGACTCGACGATGAATCGAGGGTTAGGTTGTGAGAAATGATACTAGTCCCTAAGGGTGCTCCTAATAACGAAAACACAATGAAATGTGAGAGTGTGTGTGATAGGTTGATGGCGAATGCGTACGAGCAATCGACTTACGAGAGGTGTTTGAAAATGGCTCGATGACGAAATGAGAATTAGTTTGAAAATGGTTTATTCTACGTTAGTCCCTGAGGATGCTCCTAGAAGATAAACCATAATAAAAGAAGTATGAATGTGTACATCGAAGTGGGAGAGGGATACATGTAAATTACACGAGATTGCACGAAATAAGAGGTCTCATTGTAAGGTAGCCCAAGAGGAAGTTGTGTGTGTGCGAGGTGTCCTAAACTAAGCCTTAAGCAAGAATCAGACAAAAGCTCACAGTTAGGGTTTTTGATAGAGTCTAATAATCCGTTGCTCAGAAAAGTAACCAACAATCCACCAATTTAGGCTTTTAAGTTTCTATCATTGTTAATGTGTTTTCGAATAATGTGAACAAGATATGAATAAGATGAATATGATATGAATATGTACAATGTGAATAATATGGCAAGATATATAACAATGTAATCAAGATAATATTCACAATAGTATAATCAAGATAATATTAACAACTATGTGAACCAGATAATATAATCAAGATATAATGACTGAAATGTAAAACAAGAATATATTGGTGGAAATTAAAGTTAGTCGTTAATTGATATGAATTGAATCGGGATGAAATGTAGCACAAAACCGACGTAGCTCGATCTATGATGAAGATCAAACTATAGGAGGTCGCACAAGTTGATATCCATGCTAAAAACATGATAGAGAAATGATATTGAGGATCATTTTCCAATGTAATCGTGTCACAGAGACATAAAAGGCGACGGTCTCGTCTTAATCACAAACTTGCGTTAATTAATCGAGGGTAACCTCTCGCGATCCCAAAGTATAGAAAATGATCTAAAAGATCATTCACTACAGATTTGAAATAACGAAGGTTAAACAACCTCAACCAATAAACATTTGTGAATAGAAAGAATTTACTGACCAAGTTGAAAAGGAAAATAAAAACGAATGGAAAAGAAAAGAATATGGTCTAATCCTAATCACGGAGTTTCATCGATAAATCGAGAATCCACGACTTTTATATCTTCATCGACCAATAATAAAAAAACAAATCTAAATGAAATGAGATAAACATGAGTAATAAAAATGAACCATGATATCTTAAGCTAAATATACAAAACAAAGTTAAAATCAATAATTAAGAGACAAAAGAAAATAAAAGGAGGAGAGGGGGTGCGTTTGAAATAGGTGAGGTGAATTGAAAATCAAACCATTTTTGGGCCTCAAATATAAAAAGGCATCGTCCAAGCCTTTTCTTAAGCAATTATCAAATTTAAAAAAAAAACATAGGGGAAACTAAGACTTAAAACAAATCAGAAGAGGATAACACAACCATGGAAGCAGGGCAATGCATCACGATCCAATGCACAACAACATCTATTTGTTTCAACAACAAAATGAATTAGAAGACAAGAAAGAAAAGGAAGAAATGCAAGCAACAACACGACACCTTCACTTTCAATCTTTCACTATTATCCTCTTCTCTTTTCTCTGTTCATCCTTTCCTTCCTCGTCCTCGATCTCATCTTAAATCATGGTTCTCATGGCTTTGTTCTCACCTTGTTTTGTTTCTTGGTTTGCTCAGGTTTGTGCAATTCACTCTCAAATCATCTTTTATGTTTCATCTTATCTTCGTCTCTCTCTCTTTTTCTATGGTTTTGTGGTTTTTGTGTTTGGTTGATTAATTTTGGGTGAAGGAGGATGGAAAGGTATCATTGGGTTTGGTGATGCCATTCTTATTTTTAAATTGTGACATGGTTTGTGGCTGAAGGTGTGGGGTTGGTGATGCCATTCTGATTTTTAAATCGTGACATAGTTTATGGCTGAAGGTGCATTAGACGTGGCTCGTGTTGTTGTGTTTTCATATTTTGATGCTTTGAGGCAAAAAGTCACGGCATAGCATTTTGATGAATCATGTTTTTTTTTGCCTTTTTTGTGTGTAATAAATGGGCTTTCTTTGGGGTTTTTTTGAAGATGGACTTGTTTTAAATTTGTAGAATGATGTAATGGAAAATGAACTATGATCTTTTCATAATGGTTTACGAAAAAAAGAGTAAATGGACTTTTCTATTTTTGTAGAGCTCTTGTATGTTAATGGGCCTTGGAATAAGAATCATGAATTTTTTTTTGTGTGGAATTTTCTCAAATTTTGTATGAATGGGCTTTAGAAATCTTGAATGGACCTTAAATTTTATTGACACACCCTCCATATTAATTCCCAAACCTTAAACCTTCACTTTAAAAATTGAACGAAAGCTTGATAACAAAAGTGAACCAATCTTGTATTTTTTTGAAAGAATCATGACAAACCACCAATGTTCTCAATGGATTTTTCGGATAATAACGTGGATCTACTGAATATGTCTTGGAATAAAAAAACTCGGATGTAACACACCAAGACCTAATTGTCCTTGATTTGATCCTTGACAAATTAAACAAGACATGGACTTGTCTAAAACTTGAAACTAATCAGAACCTTGAAAATAAGTCCACCATTGAATCGAATCTTGAACTTGAACTACTGAACCAAACATTCACAATGAACCCAATGATCAGGAAACTTCTTTGAGATCAAAGACCCGACCCACGAACTGACAACAAACCCTAATTAGATCATCAACCACAAATCACCTGAACTGTGCACATCATATCCTTGATCATGAAACAAAACTTGTTTGACCATTGAACCTTAATCACTGCAACAACCAAAAACGGTATTATTATTTTTTTGGGATTTTTGAATAAGGTTTAATGGAAGGATGTACAAGTGAAAGTATTATATATAAGTAGGACAAATTTGGGATATGACAGATGCCTCTATCTAATTAGCCTGAACCTAGTAAGATGAACTGCTACGGAGTTCATCCTTTCAAGGTAGACGACAATTAGATATGAAAAAGACTCTGAATTTGTCCGAAAAGAAAGGAAGTGCTTGGGAACTGGAATGCAAATCAATGTCTACCATTGAGTAGACACTGAATAATTATAAAGGTCGTTATCACCAAAAGGATGATAATAGAAACAATCTGACACTAAAAGGATGACAGATCTATCACCAAAAGGATGATAGTTAACACACACCCCGACACCAAAAGGATGACAGCTCTATCACCAAAAGGATTATAGAGCAACACACGTACAATAATCCCGACACCAAAAGGATGGTGGGTCTATCACCAAAAGGATGATAGAGGATACACACATATCTGGCACAAAAAGGATGACAGACCTATCACTAAAAGGATGATAGTTAACATATTTCTGACACCAAAAGGATGACAGATCTATCACCAAAAGGATGATAGAGAACTCACGCACACCATCCTGTTGCACCCTAAAATTTGCTCAACTTATTTCACTTGGTTTATGTCTCATAGCTTTAGCATTTGCATAGTAGGTCATGTACATAATTAATTCATCTGCATAGCATAGCATGAGCAAGCCATCCAACAAGGGACCAAGTGCAACTCTTATCCCTATGGGCATATCAAGTGATTCTTATTCAAATTCAATCTTAGCCAAGTCATCAGAAAGAAATTGAAATCTGAGATGTTAGTGGACCAAGCAGTGGATCTATCTCCTATCTTGAGGGTATTCGAAGATCATCAGGGAAGTTGTGAGCTATGAATTGAGGTCATGGAGGGTATGTAGACATCATGGAAGACCTAGAGAGTCATTTTGAAAGTGAGACAAGTCATTGGCATGGTTACAAGAGATACAGTTGAAGACAGTCAACTAGGGTTTCATCTGGGTCAACCCTAGGTCAACCTTAGGTCAACCTTAGGTCAAATGCTTGATTGAAGGGCATCAAGGCCTGTTTGAAAGATGTGGGATGCCTCATTTGACATGTAGATATGGATGTGGTGTTGTGCCAAGGAGAAATCAAAAGAAATCAAGAAGAAGAGAAGTTTCTGAATTAGGGTTTCTGTGTAAAATCCCCTAGTTTAGGGCAAACATCCCAGCAAGATAATTCAAAATGCAAGTCTCAAATGGATCCTTGGCCAAAATGAAAATTTTAGTTTATCTCAAGACCTTTAATTTGAGTGGTGGAAGGCATAAAGTATATTTATAGAGCTCAAGTTATGGTTCTTGCAAGTTACAAGTCATCTGAGGACTCTGAAATTTGTCTGTGAAAGTTACTTGACTTCCAAGCAACTTTTACCCCTCAAGGAGCTTTCAAATGGATTTCTGGCCAACATGAAAGTTGTTCGTCATGATTTTAGCTTTCTAGAAAGGTATAGTATGCCTTCATATGATTTGTGGAACTCTACTTATGACTTTGGCAAGCAAAGGGCATTTTGGTCATTTGGACATTATAGGTCATTTCAAGCATATGGCCATATCTCCTACTTCCAAGCTTCAAATGGAAAAACCTTCAACATAAAAGTTGCTTAGAATGATGTTTTAAGGCTAGTAGGGTGGTCATGAGATGTTGGAAAGGCTCATAGCAAAAAGTGATAAAAATAGCCTAAAAATGAGGCATAAGTTAATTCAAGTGAAATGGAAAATCCTAAAATCCAAGTTCCAAATCCAAACCATGGCATATGATAGGTCATTTTGACTCCCAAGGGCATTTTAAGAACAATGGTTCAGCCACAATTTTGATTTGAGGCTTAAATCTTGGGGTTGCTTTGTAAAAGTCTTACTTGCATAATGACATACCAAACCAAAACAAGGAAAAGCTTCATAAACAAGGTGTTTAAGCTTTGTATCTTGTCCAAAATACCACTTAAGGAGAAAATGAAGATAATTACTCAAGTTGTAAGGATTTTGTCATGATATGTCATATGGTGAGAATGGAAATGCAAAATATCATTTCATGAAAGTTCAAGTTTCTACTAGAGTGATCTAGATGATTCTAGACCCTTCTAAATCAGTCTATATATTGATTTCATTCTCCATTGGTGAGAGGTTGGTGATTTTTGATGTTAATGGTGGTAGAGAAAAGAGATTGAACCAAGAATTTTCCATTTGCAAATTGTATTGAAACTCCATTTTTCTCTTCATTACCCTTCCATTTTCTTCCACAAATCATCACTACAAACCTCCCTGAACATGTTCATGCTAGAGTGAGCCCCCATTGTTGAAGAATTGAAGCTTTCCAAGTGAAGTTGCAAGAGAGCAAAAGGGATTGGATCTGAAGATACAAGCCATCTCCATCAAATCTTGTGCAAGTAGAGTATTATTCATCACATAGAGACCATTCTTGAAGATCTACAAGGCCTGATTTGAAGCTTTTAAACACCTACCATTGCAAGGGTCAAGGTAAGCAAAACCACTTCCACACTTTGATTTAGGCATGGCTAGGATTGATTCTTGTTGTGAAACTATTAGAGACCATTAGGGGATTCATTTGGATGAGTTTAAGACCAATTAGTGAGGTTTCATTAATGGAGGTTGATTCTTGATGGAGGTAGAACACACTGTTTAATGGATGATAATGCACGAATTTTGGTTGGTTTTAATCAGCATGGCATAGGGATTAATTATGTATAAAGATTGTTGAGTTTTGTGATGTTTGAAAATTGAAGAAAGTTTGGATCCATGGTGTTGTACTGTTCGGGTAGGATGATAGAAAGAGTTTTAATGCAAACCATTGGCACAGTTGGATTCTACGTGAAAAATAGAGTGATTTTGGTTCTTGGATCATGGCATTTGATGGAGAAATGAGAGAGAACAAAGGTGATGAAGTTTCATGCATGGGAAGTTTTTTTTCATGGAGTTTCAAACCCTAATGTCCAAAGGAAGAAGACAACTCATCTACCATTGGATTGGCGCTTGACTTGTTGACCGGAGGACCGTCCAACGGTCCGTAATCATGCACGAAAATGAAGGAGAAGCTGCTGCCAAAACGCAGCGTTCCAACTTAAAAGCTAGCTGGGCCTCACGCATGAATTTGATTTCCCCACCCCCCGTTTCCAAGCCCATTTGCTTTTACACTATAAAACCTGCTATTCGCACCATTCAGTTTTTTTATTTTTGTTTTTTTCTGGTAGAAACTAGGCCCAAGCGCCTGCTGCTAGGCGCACCCCACCTGCTGGGGCCCAAATCATTTTCAACTCAATATCATTGCTCCTTGCACCCCATTATCAATTCTCATATTAAACTTTCTCCAAATTTTTTCAAACTTTAAAAATTCATATAAAATTGAAAAATGCATATTTTTAATGAGACTTTTTTTTCTTATTTTCTATTTTCTGTCAAGAAAAATATGAAAACATAAAATTGTCATTTTACTTCATTTTCATATTTTTTGCATATTTTTACATTTAATAGCTTTTTTAATTCTTTTGGTTTATGCTACTATTTGTTGAATTTAGTTTGAGAGTTTCCTTTAGGATTTTCATCCCATTCTTTTTAGTATAACTAGATATGGATATTAGGTGCCCCCCTGATTTTTATACCATTTTTTTAGGATTTATTTTAGGTAGTTTAGTTAGAAACTATTAGGATAGTCAATTAAGGTTGTGAATATAATATAGGTATAACAAAACAAGTTTCTTTTTGGGTTTTCTTTAGGAAAAATTAAGAGGGGACTATAGGGGTATTATGGGTAAGTGATAGATCCCTTAGAAAATGCTAGGAATTCCCCTATTATATTAATACTATTAGTATATTTTCTGTAATTGATTGATTGTGTGGTGTGCCCTCTCTAGGGTTATTTGTTTGACTGTGTGGGGTATTGGGCCTGCTTGGGGTTTGGGTTTGAGCTGAAGACTTTGCTGTTGAAGCCATTGAAGACAAAAGGAATGAAGATCAATTTCCAGAGTTGATGAAGATTGCAGCTTGCTGGAAGCTGTTGAAGGTTATAGGATCTAGGAGTTAGGTAGAGCTCTAGAATAGAAACTTGATTCACAAACATGGAAGGTCTTGTTTGCCTCCATTCTTTCTCTGTGATTCAAAGTCTCTTTTAAATACCCACCTCCTTCCTTTGGAAGGATTAGTGAATGTATTTAAAAGATAGAACTTTTGAGAGAAAACTGTCTGTATCATGTTAACAGTCAGTAGGCCACCCTTGGTAGGCAACTGACTGCTTAACATCCAATTCATCTTGTTGACTGCTGCTCATCTTGGAGAGTGAGACTTGAAGAAAAGCCCTGAAAGATTGAAGATAGAGACCTTGCTTGAAGGCTTGAAGATGAAGACTGATGCTTGCTTGAAGCTTGTAGATAGTTGAAGATGACTTGAAGACAGATGTTGATGAAGACTGCTGTTTGCTGTTTATTTTTGCTGTTTATAATTTTTGATGTATTGTTTGAATTTCCCGGACTGTATTGTTTGCCATTAACCTGTTAGGTTGAAAGCGAATGTTGTTCGCTTTTGCCTGTTGTTTTCTAGGTTCGAGGTTGAGTGGGACTCCCTTGCCTCGCTTGTATTGCTGCATCCATGCATTTTACTGCTTTATTGTATATATGCTATTGTTTCTGTTTCCGTTTATCCCTTAGGATCTCTGTTTCTCTCTGCACAAGAGAGGAGCATGATAGATATTAGGTCTTAACCCATGCATGATAACATTAGGTTAGTTTGATCCCCTTTGCAACCATAGGTAGAGTTCTGTCTCTTCTTTCTCAAAACAAACAGAAAAACACAATAAGATTTCAAACACAATAAAAGACACTTCTTCCGTAAAAGAATGTGAACTCATCAAAACGTCATTTTTGTCTGCTTGGACCAGTAATCAGAAAAACCCTTTTTTAGAAGGAGATAAAAACAATCAAGACAGACTTGTGTCGTACGTGGCCCGAACTACGTTTGCTCTGATCTTTCATGCTGTATGAAAGTACGTAGGCATAGGATGCGATGTCCCTAGCGAGCAACCTTCCCCTCCTTTCCAGTAGGTAGGCGAACTACGTTGACTCTGATTTCTCGTTCCAGACAGGAATACGTAGGCATAAAGTGCGATACTTTGCCGAGTCATTTTATTTCTTTTAACCTCTGACCTGTAGAATAGATAGAATAACAATCCGTACCAGAAAACAAGCGTGGATCCCATCGAGTACGACGGACGTGAGGGGTGCTAATACCTTCTCCTTGCGTAACCGACTCCCGAATCCAGGATTTGGTTGCGATGACCATTCCTTTCCCGTCTTTGCGGTAGGTTTACTTCGAGCGTTTCCTTTCCCTTCTTTGGGATAAATAACGCACGGTGGCGACTCTTCTGTTCAGCCGGCGCCGATTTTCGCAGTAGCGACAGCTGGCGACTCTGCTGGGGATCCAACGTCCCCTGGCTGCTAAGGACTGCGATAGTTCCTTATGCATTTGGGGTCCAACGTCCCTTAAGCGAGTCAATCCTAACGCTTGTTTTCCCGTCGAGGATTTTGTATGGATTTGCTTTTTCTGTCATTTACTCTCAGCATTATATTATTGTTATTATTGCTGTATTAGGGTGTGACGGGTGTTCTATGATTGAGAGATAAGTCGGACCTGGGCTTGAGTGCACTTAGAATTAGAGTAGAAAGTAGTGGACGCGTGCCGGCTTTGCTTGCATTAGTGTCCCACAAAATCTACACTCGGACGAGGTTCTGCTGGTTGACTTCTTTTTCTACCCTTTGAGTCGAAGGGGTTGTTGGTTAGTTGGATTGTCGACTCCGGGAACCGATCATTTGGAAGTTGGCTAAGTGAGGCCTCTTCAGGATTTAATGATGCCACTCCTTCTGGGAATCGTATCATCAACCCTGAATGTCTGTGACGCCGACGACCGCATAGGATGCCATACCATTGTCAGTTACTAGGACACCTACCTGTGAGAGGGTTTGGGGCTATGCAGGTAACTAGACCTTCAGATACCGGTTTGTTTCTTAATTTGAGATTCAGGGTATTTATGGACAGTTGAGGGGTCTATCAGAGACCAGTTGGAGTTATGTTATGGGGTCTATCAGAGACCAGAGTCGAAGCTTTATATTGGGTCTGTCCAAGACCAGGGTTTGAGGAATTCTGGATGGTCTATCTGAGACTTATGATGTGGTTCAGGCTTCTCAGCCATGGCATTTGGTCCCTGTTGCATCTATTTGCATTGCATTGTTCGCATAACCATTACCATGTGCATTTCATTAACGCGTGTCTGTGTGGCAGGTGCATTTGCATATTCCCTGATTCTAGTGCCCGGACTTCTGCTTATTGATCATGGCTGGTTTGAGAAAGACAGTTGCGTACAAGTTACCCACACCTGACATTACTCCCCTACTTGGTCTGATGTCCCTTGCTGATGAGGAGGTTAGGAGAAGTTTCCGGATGAGTTATGGAAGATTGTTGAGACTGGTCTGCAAGCCAACTGCTGTTGAGATGAATGGGTTGTATACCTTGATGCAATTCTATGACCCTGCCTTGAGGTGTTTCACATTTGCTGATTTTATTTTGGGGCCTACCATGGAAGAATACGCAGATTTGGTCGAGCTGCCGGTGCAAAATAAGGTTCCTTTCATCCATCGTGATGCTAAGCCCCAGCTGGAGGACTTAGCTAAGGCCTTGCACATGAACGCTTCTGAACTATTAGTGACTTCTTGGCTCGGGGTTCCAGGTTTCTCCCTCGATTTTCTGGTTGGCAAAGTACAAGAATACGCCAAGAGCGGGTGCTGGATAGTCTTTAATGCTATCTGGGCTCTGTGCATCTACGGAATAGTGTTGTTTCCCAATTTACCCAATTTTGTGGACTTGGACGCCTTTCATCTGTTTGCTGCTGGCAACCCGGTACCCACTTTGATTGGAGATCTCTATCATTCACTGCAATACAAAAATGAAAATAGAAGAGGAAAGACTGTTTACTGCTGTGCACCGCTGTTGAACATGTGGTTTAAGAGCCACCTCCCCCTGAAGGGACCTTTTGTAGATAGTGCAACTACAGCTGACTGGCCAGAGCCCCTGATGAGACTATCTTCTGAAGACATTGAGTGGTTTGACCGAGACTTGCTGGGGTCTGAGCTTATTTTCAGTTGCGCTGGGTATCCTAATGTTCCTTTGATAGGAAGAAAAGGGTGCATCAATTATAACCCATCTCTGTTCGTTCGCCAGTTTGGATACGCATTGAAGAACCCACCTAGGGAGGAAGAAGTACAGGAATCTCTGTACTTCACCGGTGATTTGAATGGAGAGTTACTAGCCAAGCTTCAGCACGCTTGGATGAGTATCAACAGAAGAGGGAAACCACTGTTGGGGAAGAATGATTGTCAGGCTTATGTACCATACAAAGTTTGGATCCAAGAGAGGGCAAAACAGTTGCTGATGCCATTTCCAGCTGCACCGGTTCATGTTCATGTTCCAGTGGAGGAACCAACCACCGTTGCTATGGAGGTCTACGAGCGAGTTGTAAAAGAAAAGGAAGCCTTGCTGTTGGCTAATGAAGAGTTAGAAAAGGAACTGGCTCAGATGCGTAGTGAGAAGAACAAGGCTGTGCATTCTTTTCAACAGCAGATTGAATTAGTAAACAGGCTAGGTGCCGAATTGACTGAGGAGAAAAAGAAGCGTGAACGTCTGGGGATAGAGTTCAGAAGCTCTCATGATATGTTGGAGTCCAAAAAGAAAGCACTCGATGCCGCCCACCGGGAAATCTCTTCTTGTAACAAGACGTGGAATGTTACGCTAACCAACAACAAAAAGAGGGAAGACAAATTGAAGCAGCAAATTTCTGAACTTGAAGAACAGTTGAAGGCTAGCACCAAGAAGTATGAAGAGGAGGTGATGGCGAGATATGGTCTCCAGAATGCATTGAACAAGGTCATCGAAAGCAAGAAAGAGGCTGTGTCTCAGAAGCGGAAGCTAGAGGATCGCTTCGGAGAAAGGGCATGGGAGGAATCTGCTGGTGATTTACGACGTGTTCTCAAGCGAAGAGATCTACTTGTTGAGGGTCTGCTCACCCGACCAAGTCATCCAGAGACTAAGAGGTTATTAGAAGAGTACTAGGCATATGGGAGCACTTGACCGTTTCATGTATTAATGTGTATGCTTTATTTGCATTTGTGCTGACCATCACCAGGATTGTTGGTTGAGGTCATGCCTTCTTATTGTACACTCATTGATATTGTATTCCTGACTTGATGGATTTCTCTGCAATATATGAGGTGTTTTCTATGATTCGGCTTCGAACTTCGTATTGCTGTCACTGTCACTACACTGGCACATTCGCACTAGAATCGGGGAATGATATTCCCTAATGCACAGACACATATTGCATTGCATTCACATTCATGTTGCATTACAGGTGATTATTGAACTGTATCTCATTTCCTGCACTGTACCAGGTCTTTTCAGGATTGAAAGTCAACGCCCGCACCGATACTCCACTCGCACCAACTGTAGAAGAGTTATGGATCAGATGCAGAATGAAATGCAGGACATGCGTGAGAAGCTGGCACTATTCATGCAGACAATGGAGACCATTGTGAAAGGCCAGGAGAACTTGCAAGCTTTGGTGCAACCTTTGCTGATGAGAAATGCTGGGCACGGAAATGAAGACCATAATTCTGTGCGAGTCGACACTATTCACGGGGATGGTACTCCTACACCGGTAGCTCCACCTGTGGTAAACATACCTGCTGTCAATGTGAACAACGGCGCTGCCGCCGGGAACGGTAACACAGGAATCGGTAACGAGACTGTCGTCAACAACGTTGGGTTCGGAGATGTCAACCTGGGTGGTGATAATATGGGAGGTAATGGCTTCGGTAACAATGGATTCGGCTTTAATGACCAGGGGTTTGATCATGCTGGAAAGTACGGTTTCAACACGCAGGGCTTCTGACAGGATGGATTTGGTATGGCTAATCAGGGTTATGGCGGATTCGGAAATGGAAATGGTGTCGGGATAATGTCTTTTGGACCTACTGGAGTCGCTCCGGGGTACGGTAACAGGGGGCGGGGCCCTGTAATGAATCAGACTAGATTTGGCCGTAACAACGGGTACGATGGATACGGAAATGGAAACAGTAATTGGCTAGAAGATCAGCAAGAAGATGCCTTCTCCGGTGGAGGTTTTGAAGGTCCTATGGATGACTCTCAGAGAATCAAGATGCTCGAGGAGCAGATGAAGGGGGTCGTGAATCAAAGCGCTGTTGGTTTAGATATGACCACAATGGGTCTGGTGCCTGGCCTGAGGGTACCGCTAAAATTCAAAGCTCCCACATTCGACAAATATAAGGGGGATACCTGTCCAAAGGTGCATGTGCGATCATATTATAGAAGGATGTCGGCGTATTCAAACGATGAGAGGATGCTAATGCATTTCTTTCAAGATAGCTTGTCTGGTCCTTCCCTCGAATGGTACATGGGGTTGGAACCAACTCAGATAAAGACTTGGAAGCAGCTGGCTGAAGCGTTCGTGGCCCATTATAAGTACAACAGTGACTTGGCACCCAACCGAGTCCAATTGCAGGGGTTGTCCCAGAAGAAGGGCGAGAGCTTCAAAGAGTATGCGCAGAGATGGCGCGACATGGCTGCTCGAATTCATCCTCCTTTGGATGACAAAGAAATGAATGATATGTTCATAGGAACATTTACCGGTATGTTTTATGACAAGCTGTTTCATACTTCTTTGGGCAGTTTCTCGGACTTAATCCTGATGGGGGAGAAAATTGAAAGCAACATTAAACTGGGAAGATTCCAAGCCGAGGAATCCACCTCAGCTGGCAGTAACAGAAGGGCTTTCGGTGGGCGCCGTCAAGGTGATGCAAGTGCAGTGTTTGGGGGCCGAGGCCGAGGCCGGGGCAGAGGTCGAAACCAGTACAATCAGCCGCAACAGGTGGCAAGTGTCACCATTCCATTTCAGCAACAACCAATACAACAATAGCAACAGCAGCCACAACAGGGGGTACATCCTGCCCAACGCAGAATCCAGGGGGGCAGACCAAGGAGGGTGTTTGAAACGCCTCCTTCAACGTATGCAGAATTGCTACAGACGTTACTGGGTTTGAACTTGGTGGAAAAAAGGACTATGGCGCCGGTAACGGGCACTCCTCCGTACGGCTTTGACGCGAACAAGCACTGTGAATTCCACTCTGGGGCTCCTGGCCATGACGTAGAGAGTTGCCACGCGTTCAAACATGTAGTGCAGGATCTATTGGATAATAAGGCTATCAGTTTTGGACAGGCAGGTCCGAACATAGTACAAAAGCCCATGCCCAATCATGGGGCAAATGCCATTTTAACCGAGGAGGGTTTGAACTTGATTATGAATGTTGATGACCTCAAGACACCGTTGTGTGAGATAAAGAGCAGGTTATTGCAAGGAGGTGTGTATCCGGGCTGCGACGAGTATTGTTTAGAGTGTTGGACCCAAGCTGGGGGTTGTGCTGAATTGAAGAAGGGTATTCAGACCTTGATAGATGGAGGCACCTTATAATTCGACAGAACGGTAGTTGAGGAGCCTGCAGAGGTATTAGCAGACGAGCAAAGTGATGTAGCTACCGTGACGATTCCCCGAAAAACAATAACTATAACGGCGCCAGCCAGGCGACCGCCGATCACTATCACCAAGGCAGGACCAATCCCTTACGAGAGCACTAAGGCAGTACCCTGGACCTATGGGTTGGAAGCATACTGTGATGGGGTGAAAATTGATGTTAGTAAGCAGCCAGTTGAGGTTGTAGACAATGTCGTCGGTACCGGAGGGATGACGAGAAGTGGGAGAATCTTCATATCGCCTGAGGTAGAGGCCGAGCGATTGGCGAAAGGAAAAGGAAAGATGAATGAAGATGTCCCTGTGCAGAGGAACGAAAAAGAAACGTCGTTGAAGGATGTGGAAGAGTTTATGCGCCTTATTCGTAAGAGTGATTATAAGATTGTTGAGCACCTCCAACAGACGCCGTCAAAGATATCCATACTGTCGTTGCTATTATGTTCCGAAGCTCATAGAAATGCATTGTTGAAAGTTCTGGATACGTCCTTCGTACCCCAAGATGTTTCTGTGAATCAGTTGAAGAGGGTGCTGGCGCACGTGAACGCAGGCCATAGCTTGGGATTTACAGACTTTGATTTGACCCTGAAAGGGAGAGAGCATAACATGGCGTTGTACGTCTCAGTTGAGTGTAGGGGCTCAGTCATGTCGCATGTACTAGTAGATACCGGATCTTCCTTAAACGTGCTGCCCAAGAAAGCAATGATGAAATTGGACGTCAGGGGAATCATGTGTACGCCTAGTAACTTGGTGGTCAGGGCATTTGATGGTACACGAAGAGCAGTCTTTGGATCCATAACGTTACCTCTACAGGTGGGGCCGGAGGTTTTCGAAACTGAATTTTTCATTATGGACATACAGCCAGCATACAGCTGCCTTCTCGGACGACCCTGGATCCATGGTGCTGGGGCAGTCACATCTACCTTGCACCAAAAGGTGAAATACATGGTAGGGGACAGTGTGGTCACAGTCTGTGGAGAAGAAGATATATTGGTTAGCCATCTGTCATCATTCAAGTATGTAGAAGTTGACGGCGAGATTCATGAAACACCCTGTCAAGCCTTCGAAGGGTTGCGCATCAAAGACAAAGTTCCAGGGCCGAGTAAAGCGTCAGAGGTGGATGTCTCGTCATACAAGGAAGCTCAGGCTCTAGTGGAGACTGGCGAGACAAAGGGTTGGGGCAAGGTCCTGGATATTCCCGTGAAGATGGACAGATTTGGGCTGGGATATCAACCGTCGTCATCAGCACCTGTTGCTGGGGCACCCCGTTTCAAAGGACCGATAACAATCACAGCTAGTGGAGTGTATCACGAGGCCATCAACACTGTTTTAGATTCCGAAGAAGGAGACAGTGACTGCGACATGGACGCCTGGATTCAACCGAGCGTGCCAGGACAAGGATTATGCAATTGGTCTATTCAGGAGATTGTTCCTGTGACTCACAAACAGTAATGCTTGGTTTTCTTAATTGTTGAACAATCCGGTGTCTTACTCGGGGCATCGTGATTTTGCTTAGGGCCGTGCTGTTATGTACATTGCGTTGTTTAATCATTAAATAAAAGGCGTTTTTTTATGTACAAATATTGTGATCTCTGTTTTTCCTGTTTTTGTGTTTTACAATAAAATGGCAACGTGGTTATTCGCTTTATGCGCATTTTGAAGCATTTAACCATTCCTTTTGCAGGATAATATTCTCAGATGACATTATTGAACCGCCTATGACTCATTTCGACTTTGAGCACCCGGTATTTCAGGCCGAAGAAGAGATTGTTGAAGATGGCGACGTTCCCGAAGAGTTGTCTTGGTTGGTGAAGCAAGAAGAACGAGTCATTCTGCCTCATGAGGAGGTCTTTGAAATTATTAACCTGGGGTCGGAAGGGGTTGAAAAGAACATCCGTATAGGAGCCGCGCTGCAGAGCGACATCAAGCGAAGACTGGTTGAAATGCTCAAAGAGTACAGTGATGTGTTCGCTTGGTCGTATGAAGACATGCCTGGGCTGGATACGGATATGGTTGTGCACCGTCTGCCGTTAAAAGAAGAATGCCCTCCGGTTAAGCAGAAGCTTCGCAGAACTAGACCTGATATGGCAGTGAAAATTAAGGAGGAGGTTCAAAAGCAGTGGGACGCTGGTTTCCTAGCTGTTACGAAATATCCCTCATGGGTCGCTAATATTGTACCAGTGCCAAAGAAAGACGGTAAAGTAAGAATGTACGTAGATTACCGTGATTTGAACAAAGCGAGCCCGAAAGATGATTTTCTGCTTCCTCACATCGATGTGCTGGTTGACAACACTGCTCAATTCTCCGTATTCTCCTTCATGGATGGCTTCTCGGGCTATAATCAGATTAAAATGGCGCCAGAAGACATGGAGAAGACTACTTTCATAACGCCTTAGGGAACATTTTGTTACAAAGTGATGCCCTTCGGATTAAAGAATGCTGGGGCAACGTATCAGCGTGCAATGACGACTCTCTTTCATGACATGATGCATAAAGAGATAGAGGTATATGTTGATGATATGATTGCCAAATCCCAGACGGAGGAAGAGCATTTGGTGAATCTGTTGAAGCTGTTCAAAAGGCTTAGGAAGTTCAGGCTGAGACTGAACCCTAACAAGTGCACCTTCGGGGTGAGATCGGGTAAACTGCTGGGGTTTATCGTGAGTGAAAAAGGAATAGAGGTCGATCCTGCAAAAATAAAAGCAATACAAGAGATGCCGACGCCTAAAACAGAAAAAGAGGTGCGCGGGTTTTTAGGGAGGTTGAACTACATCGCTCGATTCATATCTCACCTAACAGCTACGTGTGAGCCGTTATTCAAGTTGTTGAAAAAAGACCAGGCTGTAACATGGAATGAAAATTGTCAAAAGGCGTTCGATAAAATAAAACAGTATTTGCAGGAGCCTCCTATTCTGATACCACCAGTGGCAGGGAGACCCTTGATTATGTATTTGACAGTTCTTGAGGGAAGTATGGGTTGCGTTCTCGGCCAACACGACGAGACAGGAAGAAAAGAGCATGCAATATACTACTTGAGTAAGAAGTTTACTGACTGTGAATCTCGATATTCAATGCTCGAAAAAACTTGTTGCGCGCTAGCCTGGGCCGCCAAGCGTTTGAGGCAATACATGCTGAACCATACAACCATGCGCATCTCGAAGATGGATCCTATCAAATACGTATTTGAAAAGCAGGCATTACCGGGGAGAATTGCCCGTTGGCAGATGGTTTTAACCGAATACGACATCCAGTATGTCTCACAGAAGGCTATAAAGGGGAGTGTACTATCTGAGTACTTGGCAGAGCAGCCTATTGAGGACTACCAATCAATGAGGTTTGATTTTCCTGACGAGGATATCATGTACCTAAAGATGAAAGATTGTGAAGAGCCGTTGCCAGACGAAGGACCAGAATTGGGCTCCAAATGGAAGTTGATCTTTGACGGAGCTGTAAACGCCTACGGTAGCGGAATAGGGGCAATCATCACTACTCCACACGGGTCGTACATCCCGTTTACTGCTCGATTGACCTTTCCAGTTACCAATAATGAAGCCGAATACGAAGCTTGTATCATGGGGCTCGAAGAAGCCATTGATTTGCGAATCAAAAATCTGGATGTATACGGAGACTCAGCTCTGGTGGTGAATCAAATAAAAGGAGAATGGGAGACGCGTCAGCCTAATTTGATACCATACATGAATTACGCGAGGAGATTGTTGCCTTTCTTTGACAAGGTTGAATTGCATCATGTGCCGCGAGCGGAGAATCAGATGGCTGACGCCCTGGCCACATTGTCTTCCATGTATAAAGTCAACTTCTGGAATGAGGCTCCCCGAATTGTTATCTCTCGGCTTGACAGACCCGCCTTCGTATTTGCCATTGACACAACATCTGATGATAAACCCTGGTATTTTGACATCCTTAATTTCCTGAAAAACAAAGAGTATCCGGCTGGGGCATCCAGTCACGATCAGAAGACTCTCAGGAGATTGGCGGGTAATTTCTATCTGAATCCGGACGGTGTCTTATACAGAAGAAATCACGACTTGGTGTTACTACGTTGTGTGGACGAGAAAGAGGCGAAGCTGCTCATGGAGGAAATACATGAGGGCACATTTGGTACGCATGCTGGTGGGCATGCTATGACGAGGAAGCTGCTGCGGGCAGGTTATTATTGGCTGACTATGGAAACTGATTGTTTCAAGTTTGCGAAGAGATGTCATAAGTGCCAGATCTATGCAGATAAGATCCATGTGCCTCCGAGTCCTCTGAACGTAATGGCGTCACCGTGGCCGTTCTCAATGTGGGGAATCGATATGATTGGAAAGATCGAACCGACGACATCTAATGGACACCGGTTCATTCTAGTAGCAATCGATTATTTTACCAAATGGGTGGAAGCGGCATCTTACGCAAATGTGACCAAGCAGGTGGTAGCCAGGTTCATCAAGAGAGATATCATTTGCAGATATGGAATCCCCGAGCGGATAATTACCGACAACGGTTCAAACCTGAATAACAAAATGATGAAGGAGCTGTGTCAGAGTTTTAAGATCGAGCATCAAAACTCTTCTCCTTATCGACCCAAGATGAATGGCGCTGTTGAAGCGGCCAATAAGAATATAAAGAAGATCGTTCAGAAGATGGTGGTGACCTATAAGGACTGGCACGAGATGCTACCTTTTGCTTTGCACGGTTATCGTACGACGGTACGCACATCAACCGGGGTAACCCCGTTCTCGTTGGTATATGGAATGGAAGCAGTGTTACCACTAGAAGTTGAGATTCCTTCCCTGAGGGTATTGCGAGATGTCCAACTAGACGAGACAGAATGGGTGAAAGACAGGTTGAACCAGCTGAGTTTAATGGACGAGAAGAGGCTAGCTTCTCTAGCATACGGTCGTTTGTACCAGAGCCGAATGAAGAAAGCATATGATAAGAAGATACATCCTCGGAGCTTTCAGACGGGCGACCTTGTGCTGAAAAGGATTCTCCCGCCACAGGCAGATCACAGGGGCAAATGGACCCCCAACTACGAAGGGCCATACGTTGTCAGAAAAGTCTTCTCAGCAGGAGCTTTGTTGTTGTCCACCATGGACGGTGAAGACTTTACGTCGCCTGTGAATTCGGACGCAGTTAAAAAATACTTTGCTTGAAATTGACCCGCTGGACAAAAAAAAGAGAGTCCAGGCAAAAATGGGGCATCCTGGCGAACCAAAAACAGAATGAAAGGTTCAGGCAAAAATTAGGGATAAAATTGAAAAAATGTACACCCGCGAAGTTGAAAACCTACACTGGGCGGCTTCGGCAAAAAAGGGTATCCCGGTGAACTGAAAATCCGTAAAAGGCGGTTCACGCAAAAGTTAGGGATTTGAAAAGCAAATGACTGCGGGCCGAATTTGATACTGCGGTGCGCATTGGTGCGGGAAAATATACCTGAAAGGTCGATTATCAGATGCAATCTCTTCGGAAGTGTGAATACTCGGAAAGCACTAGAGTCAGGCGAGTCATAGGAGGATCAGCTCATGATGTTCGTCTTCATCCCGTTGCCGACATGTGTACAAATTTGAGTTGTCATTATGTATTTATCATTCTTGTGCATACTTGTATATTTGTTATGTGTAGCTTCCTCTTTTCAGGAGTTACATCCCGTGTACAAAACTCCGCCCATTTAGGGGCCCAATCAATAAAACATGTTATTCAGTATTTGATGCTGGTTCTTTACTGTTTTATACATGACAAACGCCAAGGTTTAATAAAACTTGCAAGTGTATAACGTCGCTGGCCCTTGCCAATAATTGCTAAAACTTTGAATTAACTGAAAATAATGTCACTAACACTAACCTGAATAGATTTGGTTGCATAGACTTGTCTTGTCTCGTTTATGGTGTTGCAGGGTTCGTGACCATATGAAGTGGACGATCAAAAGATTGCAGTATTGACCAGAGGCTCGTAACGAAAGAATCGATCCCCACGCAGGTCGCGCTTCTGATATGACTATGTTCCTTACCGAAGAAGGATCAAATTCCCCAGCTAGTCGCAGCTTATCCGAAGGACATTCTCCAGCAAAGTCGTTTACTCTCAGTAGAACTGACGATTCCAAGATCGAAGGCTGTATTCAGACAATGTGGTGTCCCCCAAAAGGATTCCCCATCCCGAGCAGAGTGGTTTAGCCTCAGAAGATTAATATTTCCAACTCGTGAGCTGTACCCAGACAGTCTACTCTTCCCAGTAGAGATTCCCTTCCCAGTAGGGCCATTTACTCTCCCCTAGCGGAGCCAGTTGATTTTCCCCAAGAGAGTCGTTTCGTCCCCAGCGGATTTCTCTCTTTTCAGCAAGTGTTTTCTTTCCTCCCAGTGGAACTCGAAAGATTAAAAAAACTCTCCCCGGCAGAGTTGGCTGTGTGTCCTGGCATTTATTTTGTCGGAATACCGTGTGATACCCGTTCACTCTCCAGCAGAAGTCCAATCATGATTGGCGCATTCAGTTATTCCTCAGCGAAGCGGGCTTCACTCTTCCAACATTTATTTTGCTGGAATAACTCTGTAACGCCCGGTTACCCCCAGCAGAGTTGGCATTGTCTTCAGCATTTATTTTGCTGAAGCGGTTTTCTGTATCCCAACAGTTTGAGCTTGCATTTGCATCGGCATATAGTGTCATACTTGCATCCACCAAATAAAAACGCATAGCATTTCCATGTCGAATGGAGCATTGCGTCATTGTCAAACATATGCATTTTGAAACATAAACCAGGTTGGTTAACCGTTTGTTTTCAAGTATTGTTTCCCATGCAGGTGGAGAGAGCTCTTGCTCAAATGAATTACCAAACATTCAGGATCTCGACGTGAGATGTGTAATGATAACGTCAGCTTTGGCATTATTCCCCACAAAGTTGCTTGATTAAGTTCTATTACCCCTCCAGCGGAGTATTTCTTCAAGGTTGTTATTGTGACATCATCAAAAGATTTCGTGAATTGATTTTTGGAAGTTGCCGCCTATGTTAAAATAGGTGTTTGGCAGTTTGAGTTCAGAAAATCCCCAGTAGAGTCCTTCTCAGATTTGCTGCCATGACAGCACTGAAAATTGGAAGACTAGACTCATATTGTGTCACCCATACGATTGATAGAGCCAGCTGCTGCAAAGATAGGCAGAAAAGTTGTATCGGAGTTAGTACCCGTAGCGATGACAGAGTTATTTCCCGTAGCAGTGACGGAGTTATTTTCCTGTATTTGGCAGAGTATGTACCCGCAGCAGTGGCAGAGTTATTTTCCTGTATTCGACAGAGTATTTCCCATAGCAGAGGCGGAGTTATTTTCCTATATTCGACAGAGTATTTCCCGTAGCAGAGGCGGAGTTGTTTTCCTGTATTCGACAGAGTATCTACCCGTAGCAGAGGCGGAGATATTTTCCTGTATTTGACAGAGTATGTACCCGTAATGGTGACGGAGTTATTTTCCTGTATTTGGCAGAGTATCTACCCGTAGCAGAGGCGGAGTTATTTTCCTGTATTCGACAGAGTATTTCCCGTAGCAGAGGCGGAGTTATTTTCTTGTATTCGACAGAGTATTTCCCGTAGCAGAGGCGGAGTTATTTTCTTGTATTCGACAGAGTATTTCCCGTAGCAGAGGCGGAGTTATTTTCCTGTATTCGACAGAGTATTTCCCGTAGCAGAGGCGGAGTTATTTTCCATTATTCGACAGAGTATTTCCCGTAGCAGAGGCGGAGTTATTTTCCTATATTCAACAGAGTGTTTACCCGTAGCAAAGGCGGAGTCATTTTCCTGTATTTGGCAGAGTACGTACCCGCAGTGGTGGCGGAGTCATTTTCTATAATAATGACAAAATTTTCCCGCAGTGGTGGCGGAGTGATCTCTCGTAGTAATGGCAGAGTGATTTTCCTGTATCAGTGGCAGGGTCAGGCTTTGTTGACAGAAGTATTTCTCCCGGTGAAGTCAATAAGTTCATTCCAGTATTGACAAGATAATGTTGAAATCAGATTTCTAGATAGTGGTCCCCAAACAGTTGTGCAGTTTATTTCTGCGGTTGGCAAATTTCCGGGTTCTTAGTATTCAACCGTCTTGTACCTCGAATGTCTGAAGGCTCCGGGCGTTTCACCCAGTCAGGTCCAAGTCGCTTGAATAGGGGCAGCTGTTGCACCTTAAAATTTGCTCAACTTATTTCACTTGGTTTATGTCTTATAGCTTTAGCATTTGCATAGTAGGTCATGTACATAATTAATTCATCTGCATAGCATAACATGAGCAAGCCATCCAACAAGGGACCAAGTGCAACTCTTATCCCTATGGGCATATCAAGTGATTCTTATTCAAATTCAATCTTAGCCAAGTCATCAGAAAGAAATTGAAATCTGAGAAGTTAGTGGACCAAGCAGTGGATCTATCTCCTATCTTGAGGGTATTCGAAGATCATCAGGGAAGTTGTGAGCTATGAATTGAGGTCATGGAGGGTATGTAGACATCATGGAAGACCTAGAGAGTCATTTTGAAAGTGAGACAAGTCATTGGCATGGTTACAAGAGATACAATTGAAGACAGTCAACTAGGGTTTCATCTGGGTCAACCCTAGGTCAACCTTAGGTCAAATGCTTGATTGAAGGGCATCAAGGCCAGTTTGAAAGATGTGGGATGCCTCATTTGACATGTAGATATGGATTTGGTGTTGTGCCAAGGAGAAATCAAAAGAAATCAAGAAGAAGAGAAGTTTCTGAATTAGGGTTTCTGTGTAAAATCCCCTAGTTTAGGGCAAACTTCCCAGCAAGATAATTCAAAATTCAAGTCTCAAATGGATCCTTGGCCAACATGAAACTTGTAGTTTATCTCAAGACCTTTAATTTGAGTGGTGGAAGGCATAAAGGAGATTTATAGAGCTCAAGTTATGGTTCTTGCAAGTTACAAGTCATCTGAGGACACTGAAATTTGTCTGTGAAAGTTACTTGACTTCCAAGCAACTTTTACCCCTCAAGGAGCTTTCAAATGGATTTCTGGCCAACATGCAAGTTGTTCGTAATGATCTTAGCTTTCTAGAAAGGTATAGTATGCCTTCATCTGATTTATGGAACTCTACTTATGACTTTGGCAAGCAAAGGGCATTTTGGTCATTTGGACATTATAGGTCATTTCAAGCATATGGCCATATCTCCTACTTCCAAGCTTCAAATGGAAAAACCTTCAACATAAAAGTTGCTTAGAATGATGTTTTAAGGCTAGTAGGGTGGTCATGAGATGTTGGAAAGGCTCATAGCAAAAAGTGATAAAAATAGCCTAAAAATGAGGCATAAGTTAATTCAAGTGAAATGGAAAATCCTAAAATCCAAGTTCCAAATCCAATCCATGGCATATGATAGGTCATTTTGACTCCCAAGGGCATTTTAAGAACAATGGTTCAGCCACAATTTTGATTTGAGGCTTAAATCTTGGGGTTGCTTTGTAAAAGTCTTACTTGCATAATGGCATACCAAACCAAAACAAGGAAAAGCTTCATAAACAAGGTGTTTAAGCTTTGTATCTTGTCCAAAATACCACTTAAGGAGAAAATGAAGATAATTACTCAAGTTGTAAGGATTTTGTCATGATATGTCATATGGTGAGAATGGAAATGCAAAATATCATTTCATGAAAGTTCAAGTTTCTACTAGAGTGATCTAGATGATTCTAGACCCTTCTAAATCAGTCTATATATTGATTTCATTCTCCATTGGTGAGAGGTTGGTGATTTTTGATGTTAATGGTGGTAGAGAAAAGAGATTGAACCAAGAATTTTCCATTTGCAAATTGTATTGAAACTCCATTTTTCTCTTCATTACCCTTCCATTTTCTTCCACAAATCATCACTACAAACCTCCCTGAACATGTTCATGCTAGAGTGAGCCCCCATTGTTGAAGAATTGAAGCTTTCCAAGTGAAGTTGCAAGAGAGCAAAAGGGATTGGATCTGAAGATACAAGCCATCTCCATCAAATCTTGTGCAAGTAGAGTATTATTCATCACATAGAGACCATTCTTGAAGATCTACAAGGCCTGATTCGAAGCTTTTCAACACCTACCATTGCAAGGGTCAAGGTAAGCAAAACCACTTCCACACTTTGATTTAGGCATGGCTAGGATTGATTCTTGTTGTGAAACTATTAGAGACCATTAGGGGATTCATTTGGATGAGTTTAAGACCAATTAGTGAGGTTTCATTAATGGAGGTTGATTCTTGATGGAGGTAGAACACACTGTTTAATGGATGATAATTGTTGCACCCCAAAATTTGACCAACAATTATTTATTCACTGAGTGTTTGAAAGGTGATACCTTCATCAGAAAGTTCAAGAGATCCTTAGAGGAGTGGATTGAAACCAGGATTGTGTGCTTCATAGCTTGAGAGTTGTGGGAGCTCCTCAGATGATTCTGAGACTTTGAGAATGAACTTGATGTTTTGAGAAAGCCTATGAGATGTATTTATAGCCATCATGAAGCCCAAAGAGGTCATTATGCAAGGATTCAGGAGATTCAACCATGAATGGTAGAATTAGGGTTTTGACTGGGTCAACCCTAGATCAGCTGAAGATTTAGAGAAGGTTGAGACCTAATCCAAGGGCCATGAGATCATGGAATGATGCATAGAGATGTTTTAAAGGTGATTCCTAGACCAACTCATCATGATTGAGGAGTTTGAGAAGTTTTGAGTTAGGGTTTCTGAGGATTGTTAGTGGAAAAACCCTAATTTGATCCCTATCTTCCAGGCAGTTTTAGCTCTAGATGTGATTGATATCTCATCTTCCCCACAACATGAATGTTGTAGAGCTTGTTCTTAGATTTAATTTGAGTGGTGGAAGTCCTTGATAGGAGTTGCAGAGCTCAAGTTATGGTTTTGACAAATTACAGGTCAGCAGAAGTATGTGAATCTGGGTCCTTGAAAGTCACCCAACTTGCAGACAACTTTTTCCCTAGTAGGATGATTCCTATGATCTCTTGGTCAACATGAATGTTGTAGAGCTTATTCTTAGCTTTAATTTGAGTGGTGGAAGTCCTTGATAGGAGTTGCAGAGCTCAATTTATGGTTTTGACAAATTACAGGTCAGCAGAAGTATGTGAATCTGGGTCCTTGAAAGTCACCCAACTTGCAGACAACTTTTGTCCTAGTAGGATGATTCCTATGATCTCTTGGTCAACATGAATGTTGGAGTGCATCTTCTTAGCTTTAATTTGAGTGGTAGAAGTCCTTGAGAGGATTTGTGGAACTCAACTTATGGTTTGAACAAGGCAGGGGTATTTTGGTCATTTGTTAGTTATAGGTCATTTTTAAGCAAAGGCCATATCTCCTATTTCCAAGCCTCAAATGGAAAAACTCAAAACATGAAAGTTGTTCAAAATGTGATTTTAAGTCTAGAAAGAAGGTCATGAAGTGTTGGAAAAGCTCATAGCATGGATTTGCATGATTGGTCAAAAATGAACTAAAAATGGCTTATAAGTTTAAAAAGTTGAAATTGGAAATTGGTTTGGAGGATCTAGAAATCCAAAATAGGTCATCCAATATATCATTTTGATTGGAAACACCATTTTGAGAACATTGGTTTAGATAGAATTTTGATTTGAAGCTTTAAAATGGGACATGCTTTGGAAAATTGAAACTTGCATATTAAGGCACCTTTGGAAATCATAACACAAGGCAAGGAAAGGCATGATTTTTACTCATTCCTTCTCAATATCTCACATAAGGAGATTTTGGCACAAATTTGCAAGGTTTAAGGCATGATGCATGAGATTTTCAACTTACCATCATATGAGATTCTAACACTTTCTAGCTCATTCTAGAAAGATCTAGGAGTTTCCATTGATCATTATAAAAAGAGTGGATCAGGGAGGGTAAAAGGTTGGTGATCATTGTTGATGAGAGGTGAGATTAGAGTGTGAAAAGCAAGATTCTTCCATTGGCAATTTGATCTCAAACCTTCATTCTCTTCAATCTCCATTCATTTCTCCACCACAAACCTATTATTCTGATCATTGTGATTGAGTATATGCTGAGGTAGAAGAAGATCCATGGCAGTTTGAAGCTATTTTGAAGAAATTGCAAGAATTGCATTTTGCTGTCCAACTCGAGTTTCAAGCCTTGTTCATCATTCTTGCTGCATACAGAATCCATATTGGCTTCTAAGGATCAAACAAGGAAGGTTTCAAGCACTGAATTGCAAGGAAACCATAGCCTCCATTAAAGTGTAACAGGTTGGTGATCTTGCTCGAATCTCATAGTTTATGTGCATTCTGCCATAGTTATAGGTGTAGAACTGTTAAGCTAGGGTAGAAGACCATTTTCTGAGAAATAGAGAGCAATTCGAGGAGTTCCATAGCAGGGCATTGAATCTTTAATTGGCAAGAATAAGCTGGATCAAGAGTTTTAGCTAGCATGTTATAGTTCATTGTGATGAGGGTAACATAAAGAACATAATCAGGCCATTAGATTTGAGTTTTATCAATGTTGATACCAGAAGAGAATGTTGGAACCCTAGTTTTCTCGCATGCTGTTTGAATGATACAAGATGATTCAAGAGAAACTATGAACATGGTTGGATTCCTGGTGTTGAGTAGAGTGATTTCAGTCTTTGGATCGTGGCAAACCATGGAGAATTGAGAGAGAAAGAAGGACTGGAAGTTTCCTGCGTGAGAGCTCGTGTTGCTGCAAAACCCTAATCCATTTGGGACGATGAACTATGGCTGTTGGATGGGGGTCAAATGTTTGACTGAAGACTCCATCGTGTGGTCACGGTTAAAAGAGAAAACGGAGGGAATTTTAAAAACTGAAACGCACCGTTTCAATTAGTGAGGTTTCCTGGGCTTGAGCTTCGCTATCTGCACCCCACCTTACTCTGGCCCATTGAATTTTCAACTGCGCGCGTGTGCTATTTTCACCCCCTCCCTCATTTTCATTATTTTATATTTTGTTTTCTTTTATATTTTTAGTAAACTTTGATAATTCATAAAAAATTGATAAATAATGCTTAGATAATAATGTGTAGAAAATTATAAAAATAAAAATAGGATTTTATTTTTAATGTAGAATTTTTGGTGATATTTTCTTGTAAATAGTGCATTTATTTTCTTTTAGTTGATATCTCATTTTCTATAAATTGTTTTAGGACCTTCCTTTAGGATATTAGAGCCATTCTTTTTGGCATAGCTAGATAATAGAATGTAGTTTCCCCCTGGATTTATTACTAGATTTTTAGAATAAAATTTGATTAGTTTAGATAATTGAAATTAGGATAGTTTAATTAGGGTTTTTAAGTAGTATACTTGAACTTCAACAATTTGTTTTGGGGTTTATAGGCCAAATTAGTGTATGGGGAATACATGGGTTAAGGGTAAGTATGTATAGAATCCCCTAGAATTTTGCTAGAATATTGTATGGTGTTTTAGTATTTTTCATTGATTTTTGAATGTATGGATAGTATGTGTGTTGCTTAAAGGCATAAGTTGTATTGTTGTGTTTTCTTTCCTTCTCTTTTGAGTGTGTGAGCTTTGAAGATTGAGTTGAAGACCTTGTGGATCATCATGGAAGCTTTGAAGACCTTGCAGAGGAGTTTAGCATAGCTTTTGTTGTTTTGTTTATAGGTTTATAGGTGCATAGGCAGAGCCCTAGATAGAATACTTTGTTCAATAACCAAGGAGTGCTTTGTTCACCTCCTTTCTTCTCTATGACACAGAGTCCTTTAAGGGTATTCACCTCTCTCCTTTGGAGGGATTAGTGACCTTGCCCTATAAGGTAGAACTTTGAGAGAGCCTTTCCTTTGATGTTAAGTTCTCAATGGCATCCTTTGGAAGTCAGTGAGTACTGCAACATCCTCATCTCATCTTGTTGACTGAATCTTGTTTGCTGGGGCATTTGAGCCTTTGAAGATAGAAGCTGAGGCCTTGAAGAGGATGATTCCTTGAGGATGATTGAAGTCTGAAGACTCTGTGAAGATCAAGTGGATGCCTGAAGATCCCTGAAGATAGTGAAGCCTGAAGGTAGAGCTGATCAAAGGAGCTGAAGCTCAAGGGAGAAGATGAGTGGATACTCATGTTGTAGGGTGGATACCTGGAAAGCAAGTGATCTCTGAAGTCTGAAGACTGGGTTGCTGCTGGAGGAGCTGAGGCTTTCTTCTGTTTTCTTTGATGTATTGTGTGTTTTGTCTGATTTGTCTGTTGCATTAGACTAAGCCCATTTAGAATAAGTTCAAGCTAAGAGCATGAGTGCATCTGATTGTATTGTTATTGCGTGGCTTTGCTTGCGGGTATTCGGTAGAGCCCAGCTCCCTTGCCCATGTGTTTATTTTGCTTGATAGCATTTCATTTCTTTCATCTGTATGATTGCAGTTTACTGTTTTGCTTGATAGCATGTTGTTTATTTCAGTATGATTACTGTTCTTTCATGACTGGCTTGAGGTCGAGACGAGCTTGTGGAGGCTGAAGCCCCACACACATTTCCTCCCTCACTTGCATTGCATGCATTTTACTGTTAAAACTGATGCTTTTGTCTGTTTTGGTGTATCATTGACATGATCCCTTAGGACTCTCATTTCCTCTGATGAGGATTTGATGATAGACTTTTAGGTTGAAACCTATGCATGACAACATCTAGGAGTTCCCTGTTCAAACCTCAACCATAGGATGAATCCATGGCATGATAACAGTAGGACTTGATAGTCTCCCTCCTAGTTGGGCCTGTTCTTTTCTCATCTCAAAGCAGTTTAAGATACAGTAATCATGAATGATTTCTTTCGTACGCTACGAGCCTTAAGCCATCTGAGGATGGATGTTTAGTATGGTACCCTTTGGGTGACATGCGACGCATTCACTCTCAGGTCATAGTCTCTAGTGCGGTTGAGATCGCAAACACAATAAAAAACACTTCTTTCAGGAGATAACCCGTAGTTTCCCGAACTACGTTTGCTCTGATCTTTCATACCAGATGAAAGTACGTAGGCATAGGATGCGACATCCTAGCGAGCAACCTTCCCCATCTTCCCCCGTAGTTAGGCGAACTACGTTGACTCTGATTTCTCGTTCCAGACGGGAATACGTAGGCATAAAGCGCGACGCTTTGCCGAGTCATTTTTCTTTTCTTTTTCAGCCAACCTTGATAGGTAGATAGATTATAACCAACCCGTCCAAGTAAACAAACAAGCGAGGATCCCGTCGAGTACGACGGACGTGAGGGGTGCTAATACCTTCCCCTTGCGTAACCGACTCCCGAACCCAGACAATGGTTGCGATGACCTTGTCTTACCCTTTTTCGTCAGGTTTTTCCGATCGTTTCCTTTCCCGCTCTGAGGGATAAATAACGAAAGGTGGCGACTCTTCTGTTATGCCGACACCTTATTTTCGCGCAAGCGACAGCTGGCGACTCTGCTGGGGACTCCAACGGTTCCCTGTGCGAGTCAATCCTATCGTTTGTGTGTTTGCTTGTTGGGGTGCGTTTATTTATCGCATTTTATACTTCTCGCACTTTATTTCCCGCACTTTATTTGCAGTATAATATGATTATTTGTGCTGTTGTGGGATGGGAGTTCTGATTGAGTGAGAAGCCAGACCCAGGCTTGAGTGCACCATAGACTTAGAGTGGAAATTAGTGGGCGCGTGCTTGCTTTGCAGGCACTAGTGTCTCATGAAATCCACGCTCAGACGAGGTTCATCCGGTTGGCTTCACTTTCAACCCTTTGGGTTGAGACGGTTGCTGGTTTGGTGGATTGTCGACTCTGGGGACCGATCATTTGTGATTCAGCTAAGTGAGGCCTCTTCAGGACTTGATGATGCCACTCCTTCTGGGAATCGTATCATCAGTTTTCAAAGTCTGTGACGCTGATGAACGCATAGGATGCCGTACCTTGAGTCAGTATAGGTTCGTGCCTGTGAGTGGGACTGGGTTTATTGCAGGAAACTTAGACCTTCAGACTACCTGGTTTTCTTGACAGTGAATCAGTTATGTTGGGTTCTCAGTTGCAGACATGTTCTTGATAGAGCAAGAGGTTTTTGATCAGAGGATCTTGTCGCCTGGTGTTTGTCTGTTCTTGATAGAGCAGGCTTTGATCAGTATGTTATCATCGGTGGTTTGTTCTGGATGGAGCAGATTTTGAGTGAGGTCTGAAGACCTCATCAGCAGATGTTATTTGTTCTTGATAGGGCGGATTTTGATTTGGAGTCTGAAGACTTCAACAGATGTTCCTTGATCTTGCGCCCGGGGTCCTTATTATTAGTCACTTACTCTTGTCAGAACAGAATTTTGATCTCGGTCCTATCAGATGGTTATTCTCAGCAGATCCGATTAGTGGTCTTACACCGGGGTTTTCTTCTCATCAGTGACTGTTGATACCGAATCTCCACAGCAGCCACCTGGATATATTATTGCATACCTGCATTTTACATTAGTTTGCATATTCATCTGCATTTCATTAACGTGTGTCTGTGTTGCAGGTACCGTTTCCCCGATCCCGGATTCCTCGTCTTCTGCTGTTATTATGGCTTCTCTCAGGAAGACTGTTGCATACAAGTTCCCGACCCCCGATGTGTCGAAGCTGACTGGTTTGATAGCCCTGGCAGGGGATTCTGTGAAGGATAGGTTCAGGAAGTCTTATGGCAGGTTGCTTAGCCTGGTTTACAAACCTGCTACGTCTGAGTTGAATGGGTTACATGCTCTTCTGCAGTTTTATGATCCTCCATTGAGGTGTTTCACCTTTCATGACTTTATTCTCGCGCCGACATTGGAAGAGTATGCTGATATGCTGGGTGTGCCTATCAAAAGGCAGATGCCTTTTGTCCACATGGATGCTGAGCCTGATCTAGTTGGTCTGGCTTCCTCACTCCATTTGAGCGCTTCTGAGTTAGTAGTGACGAGTTGGAACAAGGTCCCAGGGTTCTCTCTGCAGTTTCTGATAGCTAAGGCTCAGCAGTGTGCTAAGGACAAATGTTGGGACGCCTTCAGCGCCATCCTTGCTCTATGCATATATGGCATTATCCTATTTCCCAGCATGCCTGATTTCGTAGACTTTGATGCACTCCATATCTTTGCCTCAGGGAATCCAGTCCCTACTCTGATCGGAGACGTTTACTATTCAGTGCATTACAAGAATGAGAACCGGAGAGGGAAGAATGTTTCATGCTGCGTACCGTTGTTGTACAAGTGGTTTGATAGTCATTTGCCTAAGAAGGGTTCTTCTGTCTTGTCTGCAGCCACAGCTGAGTGGCCTGAGCGTCTGATGAGTTTGTCGGCAGAAGACATTGATTGGTTCGTTGACAGAGACAGGTTAGGCACCGAGGTGATCTTCAGTTGTAGTGGGTTTCCTAACGTACCGCTGATAGGTAGGAAGGGTTGCATCAACTACAACCCATCATTGCTAGTTCGTCAGTTTGCATATGCTTTGAGGACTCCACCGAAGGAAGAAGAGGTACGGGAATCTCTGTACCTCACGAGTATTCTAGAGGGGGATTTGTTGTCCAAGCTTCAGTATGCGTGGAACAATATCAGCACGAGAGGAAAGCCTTTGCTGGGGAAGAGCAACAGCCAGGCCTACCCTCCTTATTCAGATTGGATCAGAGCCAGAGCCAGCGCTATAGGGATGCCATTCCCTCATGTCAGACCAGAGAGTCCTCCACCAGTCGAAGAGCCCACCACTGTGTCCATTCATCAGCACAACCAGGTATTAGCTGAGCGTGATGAACTGAAGAAGGCAAATGCAGAATTAGAGAAGGAGTTAGCTCAGCTTCGAAGTGAGAGGAACGAAGCCGTGCATGCTCTCAAAAGGCAAACAGAGTCGGTGAGCCAGCTGGGTGCAGACTTGGCAAAGCAGATTGCTGATCGGGAACGCTTAGGTCAAGACTTCAGAGCTGCTAACGATGTGCTAGCTACGAAGAAGCAGCATTTGGAGGGAGCATATCGGAGAATATCTAAGTTCGACCAGCATTGGAAGACTTCCATGGCCACCAGGAAGGAGCGAGAAGACAAGCTGATGCTGCAGATCTCTAAGCTAGAGACCAAAGTGAAGGACAGTGAGCGGAGGTTTGATGAAGAGACCGCCCGCAGGTACTCCGCTGAAGCCCGTCTCAACAAAGCCATTGCTAGCCTGAAGGAGCATAAGCTGATGTTTGAGTCTAAGAAGCGGAAGCTGGAGGATTGCTTTGGCGAAGGCGCTTGGGAGAGTTCAGTTCAGGGGCTTCAGCATACTATCAGGCAGAGGGAACTACTCGTCGAGGGGTTGCTCACTTCGCCAGATCATTCAGAGACAAAGGAGTTATTAGCAGAGTATCGCGCCCGTGGCCGTACTTGACTAGTTATATCCCTGTTGTTTTTGATCTTTGATGTATGCTGACCATCACCAGACTTGTTGGCTGAGGTCATGCTGTTGATTTGTACTCGCTGATACTGTGTACTGCCGTGACAGGCCTTTCCATTTATATATGAGATTGATGTTTCCATGATCGGGCTCAGATTTCTTCTTCCTCTTATTATTATCAGCACTGGCACTAAGGCACTAGGATCGGGGGAAAACCTCCCACGCACACAGACACACGCCTGCATCTGCATGCAGCATATTTGCATGGTGTATATCTTATTGCTTTTCCTAACCTTTATTGTTAACAGGTTTTTCAGGTTCCGACCTGCTTTCGATCTCCAGGATTGATCAAAGACTCATCCACCGCTATTCAACTCGCGCTAATCAGACGAGGATAATGGACCAGGTGCAGTCAGATGTTCAAGAACTCCGTGAACGGATGGATCGTTTTATGGAGCTGATGCAGGTGGTCGCGAATGGTCAAGACCAGCTTCGTACTCTGGTTCAACCTCTGATCTCCAGGGTTGACAGTAATGGCATACTTCATGGAGGGGCAGTGCCCACTCCTACTCCAGGGGATACTCCACAGAACGTTGTTCCTGCTGCCGGGGGCAACGGCAGTGCTAACGACAATCTGATGACTAATATCGGGCTCAACGCGGCTGGCGTCGGCAATGGTAGTTTGGGAGCCAATGTTAACATAGGGCCGGTCAACGGCAATACTGGTGCAGGAAATCTGTTGGTGCCTCAGCCGTGGCTGGAGGACCATCAAGATGACGTATTCTCTCAGAGAGGTGTAGAAGCAGAGTTGAATGCTGAAGCTCGACTCAGGTTCAAGGCGCTGGAAGACAAGATGAGAAACATAGAAAATCAGAACACATTGGGCGTTGACATGTCCAACCTCGGGTTGATTGCTGACTTTAAAGTACCTCATAAGTTTAAGGTGCCTACCTTTGAGAAGTATAAGGGTACTACCTGCCCCCGTGTTCACCTCCGATCTTATTATAGAAAGATGTCCGCCTATTCTGACGATGAGAAGCTGCTGATGCACTTCTTTCAGGATAGTCTTTCTGGTCCATCGCTCGAATGGTATATGGGTTTGGAGCCCACTACTGTGCGCACCTGGAAAGATCTTGCAGAAGCGTTCGTCCTCCACTATCAATACAATAGCGACTTGGCTCCCAACCGAGTTCAGCTTCAGAATCTCTCACAGCGGAACAATGAAAGCTTCAAAGAATACGCCCAGCGGTGGCGTGAATTGGCTGCTCGGGTTCAACCGCCTATGGTTGAGCGTGAGCTAGTGCAAATGTTCGTGGCTACCCTTCCTGGAGTCTATTATGAAAAGCTGGTCAGTGGCATGTCTGGAACATTCTCGGCTCTCATCACTCTGGGCGAGCATGTTGAGAACGGTATAAAGATCGGAAAAATTCAGGGCGAATCATCCTCAGTTGGAGGAGCTAGCAAGAAACCCTACGCTGGCAAGCGTCGAGAGGGAGATGCCAGTGCTGTCACTAATGCTAGGAGAAAGGGCAAGGGCCCTCAGTCTCAGATTGCTAGCATAAATATCCCAGCTGCCCCACCGCAGCAGCAGCAGCAGCCTCACCAGCAGAATCAGCAGGGGTATAAGAGATATCAGAATCGGGCTCCTATGACAAACCGTCAGTTTGAAACTCCACCTATGTCGTATGCACAACTTCTGCAAACGTTGCTTCAGCTCCAATTAATTCAAAAGAGGACGTTGGCTCCCTTAACAGGGGCACCACCACCGGGGTATGATGCCAATGCTACTTGTGAATTCCACACTGGGGCACCTGGCCATACGATTGAGAATTGTAAAGCTTTTAAGCATAAAGTCCAGGACTTGGTGGACGCCAAGGTTATCAACTTTTATGACAACGTGCCCAACGTTACCAAGAACCCCATGCCTCATCATAAGGGGGGCGGAGTGAATGCCGTTATCACTGAGGAGAGTTCAGACTTGCTGACCGATGTCAAAGATTTGAAGACACCGTTGAGTTTTGTCAAGGCTAAGCTGCTGAAGAAGGGCTTCTTTCCTGGATGTGGAGGGTTGTGTATGGCTTGTGCTACACTTCCTAATGGGTGTGAGCAGCTGATCGAAGGTATCCAGAGTCTGATGTCCGAGGGTATTTTACAGTTCAGCCGGAGCGTTGAAAGTGCATCAGGGGAGGTCGTGCTAAAGCAGGCAGACGAAGTTGCTACCATTACCATTCCTCGTCACCCTATTACTATTTCTGCGCCTCGTCCGCCTACTATCACTATCACCAGGGCCGGACCAATCCCATTCGAGAGTACTAATGCTGTTCCATGGCATTATGGCGCCGAAGTTTATTGTAATGGTCAGAAGATAGAGCTAGAGCCATTCGGATCGACTGTGCAGGATCTTATCGAAGTCAGTGGTATCACTAGAAGCGGTAGAGTGTTCGCGCCAGCAGAGGTTGCAGCAGAGAAAGTGGTCCGGGCGGACGCTGTGGATAAGGGTAAAGGTAAAGCTGTCGAAGAGGTCCCTGCAGGGGCAGAGAAGGACTTGCTGGTTAAAGATGCTGAAGAGTTCATGCGACTAATCAAGAAAAGTGACTACAAAATTGTAGATCATCTTCATCAGACTCCGTCAAAGATCTCGATTCTTAACTTGTTGCTGTGTTCTGAAGCGCACCGCAACGCGTTACTGAAAGTATTGAATGCTGCATATGTGCCGCAGGAGATATCAGTAAATCAGCTCGAGGAAGTGGTAGCTCATGTCAATGCTGGTAATGGGCTGGGTTTTACAGATCTAGAGCTGACTCCTAAGGGAAGAGATCACAATAGCGCCTTGCACGTCTCAATAGAGTGCCGAGGCACGATTATGTCACATGTCCTGGTAGATACGGGTTCCTCGCTTAATGTGCTTCCGAAAAAAGCACTGATGAAGTTGGATACCCGTGGACTGCTGTGCACGCCCAGTGATTTGGTCGTGAAAGCCTTTGATGGGACCAAGCGCCACGTCTTCGGAGAATTGACCCTGCCAATTCAAGTTGGTCCAGAGACGTTCAATACGGTTTTCTATATCATGGATATCATGCCCGCCTATAGCTGCCTCTTAGGTCGGCCATGGATCCATTCTGCTGGTGCCGTGACGTCCACGCTGCATCAGAAGCTTAAATATGCTGTCGGGGGCAGCATAGTGACCGTCTGCGGTGAGGAGGACATCATGGTGAGCCACCTGTCGTCCTTTAAATACGTTGAAATGGATGGCGAGATCCATGAGACTCTTTGCCAAGCCTTTGAAACCGTCAGGGTAAAAGAGGTAGCTCCTGTCGTCGCAGAGAAGCAAGAGATGAATCTATCCTCGTTTAAGGAAGCTCGGGCCGTTGTCGAAGCCGGTTCCACCCCAGGCTGGGGGCACGTCTTGGATATACCAATCAAACAGGATAAGTTTGGATTGGGATATTCTCCTGAAGCTGAAGCTTCATCTTCTTCTGGAAGTTCGTCTCGTGGGAAAGGGCCGATCCTATTCACCAAGGGCGGAGTCATTTTCGAGAGCATCAACGCTGCGTCGGAGGACAGCGGAGACAGTGATTGTGATATTGACGCCTGGATTCAACCGAGCAAGCCAGGCGAGCGCCTCCACAATTGGACCATCAAGGAGATTATCAAGCTGACAAGTGAAGAGTAATAATTTGCTTTTTACAATCTTTGTACAACCCTATGTCCTGCCCGGGGCATAGTGGTTTTACTGTCAGGGCCTTGTTGGATTATGTGGATGCATTTTGTTAATAAATAAAAGGCGTTTTCTTCGTAATCAAATATTGTGTTCTCTGTTATTCCTGTTTTATGTTTATTTCGAAAAACAGTAAAATGGCAACGAGGTTCGTGCTAACCTGCATATTCTTGCTTTAAACTTAACCCTTGTTATTGCAGGATCCACGTAACAGACGACATCGACTCTGGACCCTCTACGGCTCACTACGACTTTGATTGCCCGATCTATCAAGCCGAGGATGAGATTGATGAAGACGAGGACCTTCCGGAAGAATTGGCCCACTTGTTGAGACAAGAGGAGAAGGTTATTCTGCCTCACGAGGAGGATATTGAGATTATAAATCTGGGTTCTGAGGAGCTCGTCAGAAATGTCAGAGTAGGGGTTGCGCTGCAGAATGATGTCAAGCATAGACTGGTCGAGATGCTTCGAGAGTATAGTGACGTCTTTGCTTGGTCATATGAGGATATGCCCGGACTTGACACTGATATCGTGGTTCATCGCTTGCCGTTGCGAGAAGATTGCCCTCCAGTCAAGCAGAAGCTTAGGAGGACAAGACCAGACATGGCTGTAAAAATCAAAGAAGAAGTCCAGAAGCAGTTGGACGCAGGATTTCTAGCCGTTACCACCTACCCTCCGTGGGTCGCCAACATTGTGCCTGTACCGAAGAAGGACGGTAAGGTACGCATGTGCGTCGATTATCGGTATTTGAATAGGGCGAGCCCTAAAGATGATTTCCCGTTGCCTCATATCGACGTGTTGGTCGACAATACAGCCCAGTTTTCCGTGTTTTCGTTCATGGATGGCTTCTCCGGTTACAATCAGATTAAGATGGCACCGGAGGACATGGAGAAAACAACGCTTATCACCCCCTGAGGAACATTCTGCTACAAGGTAATGCCCTTCGGTCTGAAGAACGCAGGGGCCACTTACCAGCGAGCAATGGTAACTTTGTTTCATGACATGATTCATCATGAGATCGAGGTTTATGTTGATGACATGATTGCAAAGTCCCAAACGGAGGAAGAGCATCTGGTCAACCTATTGAAGCTGTTTCAGAGACTTAGGAAATTCAGGCTGAGGCTGAATCCTAACAAGTGCACTTTCGAAGTGCGGTCCGGAAAGTTATTGGGGTTTATCGTTAGTGAACGAGGTATTGAAGTTGATCCTGCAAAGATAAAAGCCATCCAAGAAATGCCAGCGCCGAAAACGGAAAAAGAAGTTCGTGGTTTCCTGGGCCGAATAAACTACATTGCAAGGTTTATCTCTCAGCTCACGGCCACTTGTGAACCGATGTTCAAGCTTTTAAAGAAAAATCAGGCGATTACTTGGAATGAGGATTGCCAGAAGGCATTCGACAAAATAAAGCAGTATCTTCAAGAACCTCCAATCTTGATACCCCCAGTGGCTGGACGGCTATTAATCATGTACCTGACGGTTCTGGAGAATAGCATGGGGTGTGTTCTCGGTCAGCACGACGAGACGGGCAGAAAAGAGCATGCCATTTATTATTTGAGTAAAAAGTTCACTGAGTGTGAGTCTCGATACTCGATGCTGGAGAAGACGTGTTGTGCATTAGCTTGGGCCGCCAAACGTCTACGACAGTATATGCTCAACCACACCACTATGCTAATTTCGAAGATGGATCCGATCAAGTACGTCTTCGAGAAGCAGGCTCTTTCGGGCAGGATTGCCAGATGGCAAATGGTGTTAACAGAATATGATATTCAGTACGTCTCTCAGAAAGCCATCAAGGGAAGCGTATTGTCTGATTACCTTGCCGAACAGCCAATCGAAGACTACCAGCCGATGAAGTTCGAATTCCCTGACGAGGATATTATGTTTCTCAAAGCGAAGGATTGCGATGAGCCATTGCCCGATGAGGGGCCAGATAGGAAGTCTCAGTGGAAGTTGATATTCGACGGAGCGGTTAATTCCTATGGAAGTGGTATCGGGGCTATCATCACGACTCCTCACGGATCCCACATCCCGTTTACTGCGAGACTGACGTTTCCAGTTACCAACAATAAAGCCGAGTATGAAGCATGTATTATGGGTCTAGAAGAGGCAATTGATTTGAGAATCAAGAATCTAGACATATATGGTGACTCAGCGCTTGTAATCAATCAGATTAAAGGGGAGTGGGAAACTCGTCAAGCGAATTTAGCGCTGTACATGAATTACGCCAGGAGGCTGCTTCCGTTCTTCGATCGAGTGGAACTTCATCATGTACCCAGGGCTGAAAATCAAATGGCTGATGCTTTAGCCACGCTGGCTTCAATGTATAAAGTCAATTATTGGAATGAGGCTCCAAGAATTGTGCTTTCGCGTCTTGATAGACCAGCATTTGTCTTTGCAATTGAGGATGCCAATGACGGCAAGCCATGGTTCCACGACATCCAGACCTTCCTTATGACCAAGGAGTATCCTGCGGGTGCGTCAACCCAGGATAAGAAGACTCTGAGGAGGCTATCTGGAAACTTTTATCTCAATCCTGATGGAGTGCTGTATAAGAGAAACCACGATCTCGTGCTGCTCAGATGTGTAGATGAGAAAGAAGCAAGTATGCTCATGGAAGAAGTCCATGAGGGCACATTTGGTACGCACGCCGGCGGGCACGCCATGACGAGAAAGATCCTGAGAGCAGGGTATTACTGGCTGACTATGGAGTCAGATTGCTTCAGATTCGCGAAGAAATGTCACAAATGCCAGATTTATGCTGACAAAGTTCATGTGCCGCCGTGCCCATTGAATGTCATGTCCTCCCCTTGGCCGTTCTCCATGTGGGGCATCGACATGATAGGCAAGATTGAGCCCACTGCATCCAATGGTCACCGTTTTATTCTGGTAGCTATCGACTACTTCACCAAATGGGTGGAGGCAGCCTCGTACGCTAATGTGACCAAGCAGGTGGTAGCTAAATTCATAAAGAGGGACATCATCTGTCGCTATGGAATTCCCGAGCGGATCATTACTGATAATGGTTCGAATTTGAATAACAAGATGATGAAGGAGCTGTGCCAGAGCTTCAAGATTGAACACCACAACTCATCTCCTTACCGGCCAAAGATGAATGGCGCCGTCGAGGCCGCCAACAAGAACATCAAGAAGATTGTTCAGAAGATGGTTGTGACGTACAAAGATTGGCACGAGATGCTGCCGTTTGCCTTGCACGGTTATCGTACTACGGTGCGTACATCGACCGGGGCAACTCCTTTCTCCTTGGTGTACGGTATGGAAGCTGTCCTACCGTTAGAAGTGGAGATTCCTTTTTTACGAGTTTTGGTTGATGTGAAACTCGACGAGGCAGAATGGATTACGAATCGTTTGAACCAACTCAGCCTGATGGACGAGAAGAGGTTAGCATCGATTGCATTTGGTCGTCTGTACCAAAGCCGAATGAAGAAAGCTTATGATAAGAAGGTGCGTCCTAGAAGCTTTCAGACGGGTGATCTCGTCCTGAAGAAAATTCTTCCGCCACACTCCGATCACCGGGGCAAGTGGACCCCGAATTACGAAGGGCCGTATGTCGTCAGCAAGGTCTTCTCAGGAGGAGCTTTGTTGTTATCCACGATGGATGGTGAAGATTTTGCATCCCCGGTGAACGCGGACGCAGTTAAAAAATACTTTGCTTGAAAGAGACCCGCTGGACAAAAAAGAAAGAGTCCAGGCAAAAAAGGGGCATCCCGGCGAACCAAAAACAGAATAAAAGGTCCGGGCAAAAATTAGGGATATATTGAAAAATGTACACCCGCGAAGTCGAAAACCTACACTGGGCGGCTTCGGCAAAAAAGGGTATCCCGGTGAACTGAAAACCCGTAAAGGGCGGTTCACGCAAAAGTTAGGGATTTGAATAAGCAAATGACTGCGTTCCGCGTGTGGACTTTCATTGTTTAGTGGTTTGGAGGACCTGAGGGCCGTTTATCTGAATCAATCTCTTCCGAAGCTGAAGCATCGGAGAAGTATCGAAGTCGAGTGGGTCTTAGAGGGATCAACTCATGGTGTTCGTCTACGCCTCGTTGCCGACATTTGTATATACTGATGTATATTTATGTTTTCTTTTTTGCGCGGCTTCCTCATTCCAGGAGCTTGCCTCTGTTGTAAAACATTTTTGCCCATTCAGGGGTTCATCATCAATAAAATGCACATTATTCAGCAATTCCGCTTGTCTGTTTAGCATGTATCTGTTTTGTTTGCGAATGAAAACGTCGATGTTTTTTGATAAAATGCGCATACATAAACTTGCGGGCCTAGGCCCATTGATTGTTGAAACAATTAATTAAGTGAATATTGTCACGAGATAATAACCTGGATAGGCCCCTTTGAGGAGGGTATCTTGTCTGTTTGTTTGTGTGGTTGCAGGTGTAAGATGTGCCGTGCGCATCCCCGAAGCAGGGTGAACCCTCCTTCTCCAGCGGAGTCCAGTAGTCTCTCTTCCATAGAATCAGAATCAGAATAGTGAGCATTGATATGTCTTCCGCGGGCAGAGACGATTCTCTTCCCCAAGCAGACGCATCCTGAAGGAACGTCATCTCATCAGCTGAGCCAAGCATCGAAGAATGATGTCGTCTTTCCCCCAGCACCGGGTCACAAGTACAGATTTCATAGCAGTGTTCGGGTGCCGAAGCTCGTGTTTCACCAGTAAAGTCTCCAGCGGAATTGAGATTCCCCACCAAGAGTCATGCTCTCTCCTGAAGTTGGATGATTCCCTCTTCCCCAGTAGAGTGCTGGAACAGCTGATGTTGTATTCCTCTGCAGAGTTGTACTCTCCCCCGAAGTCAGATGATTCTTTCTTCCCCAGCGGAATTGAAATCCCTCATCAGAGTCGTACTCTCCAGTGAAGTAGAATGATTTCTCTCCCCGGCTGAGTCCGCAGAAAAGCAGAATCCGTGGAAGCAGTTGAGGCCGTGAGTGGTTTCCCTAGCAGAGCGTGGGGCAACTGATGTTGTGTTTCCCCAGAGTCGCACTCTCTCCAGCGAAGCAGAATGACTTCTCCTTCCTCAGCCGAGTTTGCAGATGCCCAAGAGAGCCGAGTCCTTGGAAGTTGATCAGACCATGTTTTCCCCAGCGGAGTGTGGAGCAGCTGAGGTTGTTTCCCCACAGAGTGGTTGTCCCCAGAAGAGTAGCCGAGACGGCCGCGCAGTTCATTCTCGCGATTGGCATTGTGTTCCCTGCAGCAGTCCGCGGAAGATCAGTCCCCCAGGCAGAGCCTGATTGATATTGGCATGTCCACGTTCTCCTCAGCAGGATGATTCCTCTATCTGAGTAGCTCTTTCTCCTTGACAAAAGGGGTTCCTCCCCCTAGCATTTAGTTTGCTGACGGGATCGCATCATATTGCATGATTGCATAGCATTGTGCATGATTGCATGGCATTTAGCATAAACGCATAGCATTTCCACCGTGTGGGAGCATGGCGCAGAAGCATACGCATCATAAGCATGATCTAGGTTACTATCATTCTTGTTTTACATGTATTCCACCAAAAGACCGGTTGCTTAGGACGATTCCTGATATCCTCTCCAACAAGGTCGCTTCCTTAAGATGATTCCCAAGACCCCAGTGTAATCCCCACGGACGCTCGCTCAAGATGATTTTTGAGATCCCCAGCGAAGTCTTCAGTTCAAGATGATTCTTGAATTCCTCAGCAGGGTCGTTTGCTTAAGATGATTCTTAAGACCTCAGTACAACTTCCCGAGTTGTTCGCCTAGTATGATGCTTGAGCTCCCCAGTAGCGTCCCCAGCAAGAGTTGCCCAGGAAGGTTCCTGGAATACCCCGCAGAATAAAGTCTCCAGGAAGGTTATCAGTTCAGGATGATTCTTGGAAGCGCCCTACGGAGTTGTTTGTTCAAGATGACTTCTGGAACCCCCAACAGAGTGAAGGGCTTTTCCCCAGCAGGTGGTTGGCACTTCCCCAGCAGCAGGCAGGTAGATTGATATCCCTAGCCGAGCACAGTCATGATTGGCAGATGGAATGTTTCCCCAAGCGGATCCTGAAGGATTGTCCAGCAAGCCGAAGTTTGTTTATCCCCGTGAGTTTGAGGACTTAATGACATGAGTGTCTTGTAGCCCGAAGGCTATGTTCCCTAGAAGGGTCGTTCCCCCATAAAGTCGTTCAGAGCATTTATCGCTTTCCCCGTGCAGAGTATAGCAGAAGATAGTATGTTGATCAGCTTGGCGTGCTGTGTTCTCCGGAGGAGTCTGTCATCCTCAAGTGCAAGTCCAGTTGAGATTGGCAGAAAGTGCAGTTCCCTTGAAGGGTAGCTCTTCCTCAGCATAAGGGTTACTCTCCCCGAGTGGATGGTTCCTCTTCCCAGCATTTATTTTGCTGGGGCATTTCCTCGCATGATTGCATAGCATTTACCCAAAAGCGTAGCATTCCGTTTTGCACGGAGCATTACGCTCATTCTTCCAACATTTGCATATGAAGCATGAACCAGGGGGTTACCTTGTTCTCAAGCAGAAGCACTTGCTCCCTAGTAAAGTTGGTAGGAATCGTCTGAGTGAACTCTGTCGTTATTCCCCAGCAGTTGTTGAAGTCGTTTGGGTGAACTCTCTCGTCTTTCTGCAGCAAAGTCTACAAGGTTGTTTGGGTGAACCCTTCTTCCTTTTCCCCAGTGAGTCGCCAGGATTGTTTGAGTGAACCCTCATTCCTCTCTCCTCGACAGGGTTGTTACCTTGATGATTATGTCTGGTGACCCGGCGTGTTTGCTTTTATTTAGCAACAACTTGACAAGACGTCAAGAGAATAGCAGCGTATGTGTTTGAGTCCAAGCTCAGGTTTAGTACCTTTAGATGTGTTTGAATCCAAGTTCAGGTTTCGTACCTTTGGATATGTTTGAATCCAAGCTCAGGTTTCGTACCTTTGGATATGTTTGAATCCAAGCTCAGGTTTCGTACCTTTGGATGTGTTTGAATCCAAGCTCAGGTTTCGTACCTTTGGATGTGTTTGAATCCAAGCTCAGGTTTCGTACCTTTGGATGTGTTTGAATCCAAGCTCAGGTTTCGTACCTTTGGATATGTTTGATTCCAAGCTCAGGTTTAGTACCTTTGGATATGTTTGAATCCAAGCTCAGGTTTCGTACCTTTGGATATGTTTGATTCCAAGCTCAGGTTTAGTACCTTTGGATGTGTTTGCTTCCAAGCTCAGGTTTCGTACCTTTGGATGTGTTTGAGTCCAAGCTCAGGTTTCGTACCTTTGGATATGTTTGATTCCAAGCTCAGGTTTCGTACCTTTGGATATGTTTGCCTCCAATATTAGGATGTGTACCGCTGGAAGTGTTTGTTTCCATCTCAAGCTCAGGTTTTGTACCTTTGAGATGTATACTTCGGATTCCCGGACCGGGTTTGTGTTCGACGGCAAGGTTGGATGTTTGTTTGACGGCGAGGTCAGACCCTTTAAATCCCTAGTAGAGAGGATGTTTGTCTCCGACGGCGATGTCGGATTCGGTTTTCCAGCGGCGATGCGGGATATTCTGTCAGATGTGTTTCTCCAGCGGCGATGCGGGGTACTTTGTTCAGGGATGTATTTTCTCCAGCGGCAATGTTGGGTGTTGTGGTTGTCTGAAGGCAGTATCAGAAAAGTCAATGTGGATAACTGACGGTGACGTCAGATCGTTATTTCTCCAGCTAGTTGCCGTGCGGCTAGTGTTGCAGTATTCAAAGATTTGTTCCCCGCAGAGTACCGTGTGCTCGCGCAGTTGGCAAATTTTCGGGTTTACCGATATTCAATCGTCTCGCACCTTGATTGGTTGAGAGCCGTTCGCTCCTCACCCAGTCAGGTTCAAGCCGTTTGAATAGGGGCAGCTGTTGCACCCCAAAATTTGACCAACAATTATTTATTCACTGAGTGTTTGAAAGGTGATACCTTCATCAGAAAGTTCAAGAGATCCTCAGAGGAGTGGATTGAAACCAGGATTGTGTGCTTCATAGCTTGAGAGTTGTGGGAGCTCCTCAGATGATTCTGAGACTTTGAGAATGAACTTGATGTTTTGAGAAAGCCTATGAGATGTCTTGATAGCCATCATGAAGCCCAGAGAGGTCATTATGCAAGGATTCAGGAGATTCAACCATGAATGGTAGAATTAGGGTTTTGACTGGGTCAACCCTAGATCAGCTGAAGATTTGGAGAAGGCTGAGACCTAATACAAGGGCCATGAGATCATGGAATGATGCATAGAGATGTTGTAAAGGTGATTCCTAGACCAACTCATCATGATTGAGGAGTTTGAGAAGTTTTGAGTTAGGGTTTCTGAGGATTGTCAGTGGAAAAACCCTAATTTGATCCCTATCTTCCAGGCAGTTTTAGCTCTAGATGTGATTGATATCTCATCTTCCCCACAACATGAATGTTGTATAGCTTGTTCTTAGATTTAATTTGAGTGGTGGAAGTCCTTGATAGGAGTTGCAGAGCTCAAGTTATGGTTTTGACAAATTACAGGTCAGCAGAAGTATGTGAATCTGGGTCCTTGAAAGTCACCCAACTTGCAGACAACTTTTGCCCTAGTAGGATGATTCCTATGATCTCTTGGTCAACATGAATGTTGTAGAGATTGTTCTTAGCTTTAATTTGAGTGGTGGAAGTCCTTGATAGGAGTTGCAGAGCTCAAGTTATGGTTTTGACAAATTACAGGTCAGCAGAAGTATGTGAATCTGGGTCCTTGAAAGTCACCCAACTTGCAGACAACCTTTGCCCTAGTAGGATGATTCCTATGATCTCTTGGTCAACATGAATGTTGGAGGGCATCTTCTTAGCTTTAATTTTAGTGGTAGAAGTCCTTGAGAGGATTTGTGGAACTCAACTTATGGTTTGAACAAGGCAGGGGTATTTTGGTCATTTGTCAGTTATAGGTCATTTTTAAGCAAAGGCCATATCTCCTATTTCCAAGCCTCAAATGGAAAAACTCAAAACATGAAAGTTGTTCAAAATGTGATTTTAAGTCTAGAAAGAAGGTCATGAAGTGTTGGAAAAGCTCATAGCATGGATTTGCATGATTGGTCAAAAATGAACTAAAAATGGCTTATAAGTTTAAAAAGTTGAAATTGGAAATTGGTTTGGAGGATCTAGAAATCCAAAATAGGTCATCCAATATATCATTTTGATTGGAAACACCATTTTGAGAACATTGGTTTAGATAGAATTTTGATTTGAAGCTTTAAAATGGGACATGCTTTGGAAAATTGAAACTTGCATATTAAGGCACCTTTGGAAATCATAACACAAGGCAAGGAAAGGCATGATTTTTACTCATTCCTTCTCAATATCTCACATAAGGAGATTTTGGCACAAATTTGCAAGGTTTAAGGCATGATGCATGAGATTTTCAACTTACCATCATATGAGATTCTAACACTTTCTAGCTCATTCTAGAAAGATCTAGGAGTTTCCATTGATCATTATAAAAAGAGTGGATCAGAGAGGGTAAAAGGTTGGTGATCATTGTTGATGAGAGGTGAGATTAGAGTGTGAAAAGCAAGATTCTTCCATTGGCAATTTGATCTCAAACCTTCATTCTCTTCAATCTCCATTCATTTCTCCACCACAAACCTATTATTCTGATCATTGTGATTGAGTATATGCTGAGGTAGAAGAAGATCCATGGCAGTTTGAAGCTATTTTGAAGAAATTGCAAGAATTGCATTTTGCTGTCCAACTCGAGTTTCAAGCCTTGTTCATCATTCTTGCTGCATACAGAATCCATATTGGCTTCTAAGGATCAAACAAGGAAGGTTTCAGGCACTGAATTGCAAGGAAACCATAGCCTCCATTAAAGTGTAACAGGTTGGTGATCTTGCTCGAATCTCATAGTTTATGTGCATTCTGCCATAGTTATAGGTGTAGAACTGTTAAGCTAGGGTAGAAGACCATTTTCTGAGAAATAGAGAGCAATTCGAGGAGTTCCATAGCAGGGCATTGAATCTTTAATTGGCAAGAATAAGCTGGATCAAGAGTTTTAGCTAGCATGTTATAGTTCATTGTGATGAGAGTAACATAAAGAACATAATCAGGCCATTAGATTTGAGTTTTATCAATGTTGATACCAGAAGAGAATGTTGGAACCCTAGTTTTCTCGCATGCTGTTTGAATGATACAAGATGATTCAAGAGAAACTATGAACATGGTTGGATTCCTGGTGTTGAGTAGAGTGATTTCAGTCTTTGGATCGTGGCAAACCATGGAGAATTGAGAGAGAAAGAAGGACTGGAAGTTTCCTGCGTGAGAGCTCGTGTTGCTGCAAAACCCTAATCCATTTGGGACGATGAACTATGGCCGTTGGATGGGGGTTAAATGTTTGACTGAAGACTCCATCGTGTGGTCACGATTAAAAGAGAAAACGGAGGGAATTTTAAAAACTGAAACGCACCGTTTCAATTAGTGAGGTTTCCTGGGCTTGAGCTTCGCTATCTGCACCCCACCTTACTCTGGCCCATTGAATTTTCAACTGCGCGCGTGTGCTATTTTCACCCCTCCCTCATTTTCATTATTTTATATTTTGTTTTCTTTTATATTTTTAGTAAACTTTGATAATTCATAAAAAATTGATAAATAATGCTTTTTTGTTCATTCTTTTTGCTATGTTTAGATAATAATGTGTAGAAATTTATAAAAATAAAAATAGGATTTTGTTTTTAATGTAGAATTTTTGGTGATATTTTCTTGTAAATAGTGCATTTATTTTCTTTTAGTTGATATCTCATTTTCTATAAATTGTTTTAGGACCTTCCTTTAGGATATTAGAGCCATTCTTTTTGGCATAGCTAGATAATAGAATGTAGTTTCCCCCTGGATTTATTACTAGATTTTTAGAATAAAATTTGATTAGTTTAGATAATTGAACTTAGGATAGTTTAATTAGGGTTTTTAAGTAGTATACTTGAACTTCAACAATTTGTTTTGGGGTTTATAGGCCAAATTAGTGTATGGGGAATACATGGGTTAAGGGTAAGTATGTATAGAATCCCCTAGAATTTTGCTAGAATATTGTATGGTGTTTTAGTATTTTTCATTGATTTTTGAATGTATGGATAGTATGTGTGTTGCTTAAAGGCATAAGTTGTATTGTTGTGTTTTCTTTCCTTCTCTTTTGAGTGTGTGAGCTTTGAAGATTGAGTTGAAGACCTTGTGGATCATCATGGAAGCTTTGAAGACCTTGCAGAGGAGTTTAGCATAGCTTTTGTTGTTTTGTTTATAGGTTTATAGGTGCATAGGCAGAGCCCTAGATAGAATACTTTGTTCAATAACCAAGGAGTGCTTTGTTCACCTCCTTTCTTCTCTATGACACAGAGTCCTTTAAGGGTATTCACCTCTCTCCTTTGGAGGGATTAGTGACCTTGCCCTATAAGGTAGAACTTTGAGAGAGCCTTTCCTTTGATGTTAAGTTCTCAATGGCATCCTTTGGAAGTCAGTGAGTACTGCAACATCCTCATCTCATCTTGTTGACTGAATCTTGTTTGCTGGGGCATTTGAGCCTTTGAAGATAGAAGCTGAGGCCTTGAAGAGGATGATTCCTTGAGGATGATTGAAGTCTGAAGACTCTGTGAAGATCAAGTGGATGCCTGAAGATCCCTGGAGATAGTGAAGCCTGAAGGTAGAGCTGATCAAAGGAGCTGAAGCTCAAGGGAGAAGATGAGTGGATACTCATGTTGTAGGGTGGATACCTGGAAAGCAAGTGATCTCTGAAGTCTGAAGACTGGGTTGCTGCTGGAGGAGCTGAGGCTTTCTTCTGTTTTCTTTGATGTATTGTGTGTTTTGTCTGATTTGTCTGTTGCATTAGACTAAGCCCATTTAGAATAAGTTCAAGCTAAGAGCATGAGTGCATCTGATTGTATTGTTATTGCGTGGCTTTGCTTGCGGGTATTCGGTAGAGCCCAGCTCCCTTGCCCATGTGTTTATTTTGCTTGATAGCATTTCATTTCTTTCATCTGTATGATTGCAGTTTACTGTTTTGCTTGATAGCATGTTGTTTATTTCAGTATGATTACTGTTATTTCATGACTGGCTTGAGGTCGAGACGAGCTTGTGGAGGCTGAAGCCCCACACACATTTCCTCCCTCACTTGCATTGCATGCATTTTACTGTTAAAACTGATGCTTTTGTCTGTTTTGGTGTATCATTGACATGATCCCTTAGGACTCTCATTTCCTCTGATGAGGATTTGATGATAGACTTTTAGGTTGAAACCTATGCATGACAACATCTAGGAGTTCCCTGTTCAAACCTCAACCATAGGATGAATCCATGGCATGATAACAGTAGGACTTGATAGTCTCCCTCCTAGTTGGGCCTGTTCTCTTCTCATCTCAAAGCAGTTTAAGATACAGTAATCATGAATGATTTCTTTCGTACGCTACGAGCCTTAAGCCATCTGAGGATGGATGTTTAGTATGGTACCCTTTGGGTGACATGCGACGCATTCACTCTCAGGTCATAGTCTCTAGTGCGGTCGAGATCGCAAACACAATAAAAAACACTTCTTTCAGGAGATAACCCGTAGTTTCCCGAACTACGTTTGCTCTGATCTTTCATACCAGATGAAAGTACGTAGGCATAGGATGCGACATCCTAGCGAGCAACCTTCCCCATCTTCCCCCGTAGTTAGGCGAACTACGTTGACTCTGATTTCTCGTTCCAGACGGGAATACGTAGGCATAAAGCGCGACGCTTTGCCGAGTCATTTTTCTTTTCTTTTTCAGCCAACCTTGATAGGTAGATAGATTATAACCAACCCGTCTAAGTAAACAAACAAGCGAGGATCCCGTCGAGTACGACGGACGTGAGGGGTGCTAATACCTTCCCCTTGCGTAACCGACTCCCGAACCCAGACAATGGTTGCGATGACCTTGTCTTACCCTTTTTCGTCAGGTTTTTCCGATCGTTTCCTTTCCCGCTCTGAGGGATAAATAACGAAAGGTGGCGACTCTTCTGTTATGCCGGCACCTTATTTTCGCGCAAGCGACAATAATGCACGAATTTTGGTTGGTTTTAATCAGCATGGCATTGGGATTAATTATGTATAAAGATTGTTGAGTTTTGTGATGTTTGAAAATTGAAGAAAGTTTGGATCCATGGTGTTGTACTGTTCGGGTAGGATGATAGAAAGAGTTTTAATGCAAACCATTGGCACAGTTGGATTCTACGTGAAAAATAGAGTGATTTTGGTTCTTGGATCATGGCATTTGATGGAGAAATGAGAGAGAACAAAGGTGATGAAGTTTCATGCATGGGAAGTTTTTTTTCATGGAGTTTCAAACCCTAATGTCCAAAGGAAGAAGACAACTCATCTACCATTGGATTGGCGCTTGACTTGTTGACCGGAGGACCATCCAACGGTCCGTAATCACGCACGAAAATGAAGGAGAAGCTGCTGCCAAAACGCAGCGTTCCAACTTAAAAGCTAGCTGGGCCTCATGCATGAATTTGATTTCCCCACCCCCCGTTTCCAAGCCCATTTGCTTTTACACTATAAAACCTGCTATTCGCACCATTCAGTTTTTTTATTTTTGTTTTTTTCTGGTAGAAACTAGGCCCAAGCGCCTGCTGCTAGGCGCACCCCACCTGCTGGGGCCCAAATCATTTTCAACTCAATATCATTGCTCCTTGCACCCCATTATAAATTCTCATATTAAACTTTCTCCAAATTTTTTCAAACTTTAAAAATTCATATAAAATTGAAAAATGCATATTTTTTAATGAGACTTTTTTTTCTTATTTTCTATTTTCTGTCAAGAAAAATATGAAAACATAAAATTGTCATTTTACTTCATTTTCATATTTTTTTTGCATATTTTTACATTTAATAGCTTTTTTAATTCTTTTGGTTTATGCTACTATTTGTTGAATTTAGTTTGAGAGTTTCCTTTAGGATTTTCATCCCATTCTTTTTAGTATAACTAGATATGGATATTAGGTGCCCCCCTGATTTTTATACCATTTTTTTAGGATTTAATTTAGGTAGTTTAGTTAGAAACTATTAGGATAGTCAATTAAGGTTGTGAATATAATATAGGTATAACAAAACAAGTTTCTTTTTGGGTTTTCTTTAGGACAAATTAAGAGGGGACTATAGGGGTATTATGGGTAAGTGATAGATCCCTTAGAAAATGCTAGGAATTCCCCTATTATATTAATACTATTAGTATATTTTCTGTAATTGATTGATTGTGTGGTGTGCCCTCTCTAGGGTTATTTGTTTGACTGTGTGGGGTATTGGGCCTGCTTGGGGTTTGGGTTTGAGCTGAAGACTTTGCTGTTGAAGCCATTGAAGACAAAAGGAATGAAGATCAATTTCCAGAGTTGATGAAGATTGCAGCTTGCTGGCAGCTGTTGAAGGTTATAGGATCTAGGAGTTAGGTAGAGCTCTAGAATAGAAACTTGATTCACAAACATGGAAGGTCTTGTTTGCCTCCATTCTTTCTCTGTGATTCAAAGTCTCTTTTAAATACCCACCTCCTTCCTTTGGAAGGATTAGTGAATGTATTTAAAAGATAGAACTTTTGAGAGAAAACTGTCTGTATCATGTTAACAGTCAGTAGGCCACCCTTGGTAGGCAACTGACTGCTTAACATCCAATTCATCTTGTTGACTGCTGCTCATCTTGGAGAGTGAGACTTGAAGAAAAGCCCTGAAAGATTGAAGATAGAGACCTTGCTTGAAGGCTTGAAGATGAAGACTGATGCTTGCTTGAAGCTTGTAGATAGTTGAAGATGACTTGAAGACAGATGTTGATGAAGACTGATGTTTGCTGTTTATTTTTGCTGTTTATAATTTTTGATGTATTGTTTGAATTTCCCGGACTGTATTGTTTGCCATTAACCTGTTAGGTTGAAAGCGAATGTTGTTCGCTTTTGCCTGTTGTTTTCTAGGTTCGAGGTTGAGTGGGACTCCCTTGCCTCGCTTGTATTGCTGCATCCATGCATTTTACTGCTTTATTGTATATATGCTATTGTTTCTGTTTCCGTTTATCCCTTAGGATCTCTGTTTCTCTCTGCGCAAGAGAGGAGCATGATAGACATTAGGTCTTAACCCATGCATGATAACATTAGGTTAGTTTGATCCCCTTTGCAACCATAGGTAGAGTTCTGTCTCTTCTTTCTCAAAACAAACAGAAAAACACAATAAGATTTCAAACACAATAAAAGACACTTCTTCCGTAAAAGAATGTGAACTCATCAAAACGTCATTTTTGTCCGCTTGGACCAGTAATCAGAAAAACCCTTTTTTAGGAGATAAAAACAATCAAGACAGACTTGTGTCGTACGTGGCCCGAACTACGTTTGCTCTGATCTTTCATGCTGTATGAAAGTACGTAGGCATAGGATGCGATGTCCTAGCGAGCAACCTTCCCCTCCTTTCCAGTAGGTAGGCGAACTACGTTGACTCTGATTTCTCGTTCCAGACGGGAATACGTAGGCATAAAGTGCGATACTTTGCCGAGTCATTTTATTTCTTTTAACCCCTGACTTGTAGAATAGATAGAATAACAATCCGTACCAGAAAACAAGCGTGGATCCCGTCGAATACGACAGACGTGAGGGGTGCTAATACCTTCCCCTTGCGTAACCGACTCCCGAATCCAGGATTTGGTTGCGATGACCATTCCTTTCCCGTCTTTGCGGTAGGTTTACTTCGAGCGTTTCCTTTCCCTCCTTTGGGATAAATAACGCACGGTGGCGACTCTTCTGTTCAGCCGACACCGATTTTCACAGTAGCGACACATCCCGACACCAGAAGGATGACAGGTCTATCACCAAAAGGATGATAGAGAACACATGCATACAGTCCCGACACCAAAAGGATGACGGGTCTATCACCAAAAGGATGATAGAGAACTCACGCACACAACCCCGACACCAAAAGGATGATAGGTCTATCACCAAAAGGATGATAGAGAACACACACATACAGCCCCGACACCAAAAGGATGGCGGATCTATCACCAAAAGGATGATAGAGAAACACACGCACTATCTGGCACCAAAAGGATGACAGACCTATCACCAAAAAGATAGTAGTGGACACACGCCCAATCTGGTACCATAAGGATGACAAACATATCACCAAAAGGATGATAGTTAACTCACACATATAATCCCGACACCAAAAGGATGGCGGGTCTATTACTAAAAGGATGATAGAGAACTCATATAGAATCTGAAACCAAAAGGATGACAAACCTATCACCAAAAGGATGATAGTTAACACCTTCGACACCAAAAGGGTGACAGGTCTATCACCAAAAGGATGATAGTTAACACACCTCCGACACCAAAAGGATGAGAGATCTGTCACCAAAAAGATGACAGAGAACTCACACAAAATCTGGCACCAAAAGGATGACAGACCTATCACCAAAAGGATGATAGTTAACTCACGCATACAATCCCGACACCAAAAGGATGACGGATCTATCACCAAAAGGATGATAGAGAACTCACACAAAATCTGGCACCAAAAGGATGATAGAGAACTCACACAAAATCTGGCACCAAAAGGATGATAGTGAACACCTCCGACACCAAAAGGGTGACAGATCTATCACCAAAAGAATGATAGTTAACACACCCCTGAAACCAAAAGGATTACAGATCTATCACTAAAAGGATGACTAATAACTCACACAAAATTTGGCACCAAAAGGATGATAGTTAACTCATGCACACAATCTCGACACTAAAAGGATGGCGGGGTCTATCACCAAAAGGATGATAGAGAAATCACACACAATCTGGCACCAAAAGGATGACAGTCTTATCACTAAAAGGATGATAACTAACACACATCCGACACCAAAAGGATGACGAATCTATCACCAAAAGGATGATAGAAAACTCGCACACACAATCCCAACACCAAAAGGATAACGAGTCTATCACCAAAAGGATGATAGAGTATACAACTCACTACTACCAAAAGGATAATAGTAAGCAAAACAATAACAAAGGTCGTCGTTCACCAAAAGGATGATACACAGACCAAAGGTTCACAAGTTGCTGACACCAAAAGGATGACGGTAAGATCAAACAACATAAGTTATACCACCAAAAAGATGATAGGAACTTTCCAAATTTGAAGGTCACCAACACCAAAAGGATGCAGGTCAGGTTGAATTGATAGGGTTAAGGCCAGGTTGAATTGACAGGGTTTGGCTATGACCAAAAGGATGATAGTAAGGCAATTGACAAAAGGTCAAGTTTGATGGAGATATGATGAGTGAGGCTTATCTGAGGACATCAACAAAAAGTTGAAGCAAAGAAGTCACTGACGAACACCATTATTGTAAACAAACGGTTGAAAGGAGCCAACTCACTGGGGAACGCCCAAGAAAAAAAGGTTGAATTTTGTCTGAGGATAACAATTCTATCCATAAAAGGTTGAAGAATACAATTCAATGAGGAACACCCACTAACTTAAAGAAAATGCCTCTGACTGGGCTGATGTTTGCTTTTGAAATCTTGTCTTGATCAACAAAAGGTTGAACAACTTCGTGGGGAACACCCACGATTTTGCTGAAGATGCCCATGACCGGGCTGAAGTTCGCTTAATTTTGATCAACAAAAGGTTGATACAACTTCGTGAGGAACGCCCATGAACTTGAAGAATATTCCCTTGATTGGGCTGAAGATCTTCTTGGAAACCTCGAGATTGATCTTGAATCTTGACTTTCATATATGAATGCCCGATGATAATGATGTACCATACCGAGTGGAAATGAAAATGCAAATGCTGACGCGCAGAAATGCAGGTGTTGGGGAAGTATGATAAGTCTTGGATATGGATATGATGCAAGGTGATGCTTATGATGTCAAATGTGATGCGTATGATTGCAGACTGGTGATTGGATATGTTTGGTGAGAATGCCAGCATGGTGGACTTTTGGTAGTTGCCAATGCAGATTGGACTTTGAGCGGTGGGAGGGATTGATTTCCTCGATACACGGTTTGTTAAAGACGCCATGATTAACGCAGAAGATGTTCTTGATTCCCCAAGTCTGATCACTTGATGACTTATTGTGAATTCACTTCAGAGAAGATCACAACTCCTGCTTGATGGTCAGGATGACCTGGTCTTTCCCCAATCTGAACATGGTAATGGTCTGCCCCTGATTAACCAGTTATGATCTATGGAAGCTGAACTTTGATGCTTTGAGATGGCTTGCCCCTGATTGAGCTTGAATGATTTGCCCTAGCATGTGGATTTAGAGATAGCCTTATTTCGTGTCAGCCACTGAAAGTCAGGTTTCTTCTTTGATTGCCCCTTGTTGGAGTGTCTTGGATGTCTAGCACTTATTTGCAATTAAAATTGTACATTCACAAATGGTAGTCTTAATGCAAAGTTCATGCAAGTTTTGAAAAAGTGTCGTTTATTGAAGTGTCGTGATAGTGAGAGACGAATGAACCGTTAGTCCAGACATTGTGCTGGTTTTGCTAGTGTGACAAATATAGCAAGAAGAATGACACTAATGTTTATGATTAGCAAATATGTGAGGATTCAGTTTACGCAACCTTGCAATAGTATGCTTTCAGAATAAACCTCCCCTCAATTAGGTCTTTCGAGGGTTGTGACGTGGTCTGGTTCATGGTTCATGAAAGAAAGGATATTAGGCTCAAAGTATGATTTATACTCACCCTTTCTTCACAATGATCTCCAGTCCTACGTTTAGTTAATTCTGCACATAATTGTCTTCCAAAAGGGTTGACAGTGTAAGAGTGATAATTCAAGGTTTTCTTGAAATGGCAGTCACCTTATTTTGCTTTTGATGGATGTCAGTGACCCTTTGATTTTAATATGGTGTTCACTGGATCTTATTTTGTTTTTGTTGAGGATTTAAGGGCCTCTTTTGATTTTTTTAATCCCTAACTTTTGCACTGACTAATTTCGCTTGTTAGACCCGTCGGGATTGCCTTGATTTTTGCATACGTCTCCTTTGAGGTGTTCGACTTAGCAGGCTTTTGATTTTTATTTATTTTGTTGGACGATCGTGACTGCCAAGTCATGTGTCTTTAAGAACAACCATCATGTCTTTTGTATTTTGCTTCGTGATTTGAGTGCGTAATTGAACTAACTGAACACTACCCTGCCCCAGGTTAAGTGTAAGGGTTTGAATATCCGAAGGAAACTGCTACTTCTCGGCTCAAAGTGGTTAACTAGGGATTAACTCATTGTCTCTCCAGTGTTTGGGGATTGAAATAATGCCTGCACATTATCGACGAGATTCGGTCTGAAAGCATACAGTTTGCAATTATGGGTATTTTGTTGTCATCATCCTCCCTCCAATCATGATAAACAACAATTTATAAAGAGTGAATGGACAAATACGTGTCTGTGATATTTGATAGGTGGAAGAAATGAGTGAATACGACATAACTAATTCAAAGCATGCATAATCAATACATTAATAAAACCAAATACGAATAACAATGTTTAAAGCATACAATACTTAAACAAATAAAGACAAAATACAAGAATGCAAAAGATGAAATGGTAACAAGACTGCCTTCTTCGGGGAGATGAACTTGACTTGACTTGATTTGACTTGATCTGATGCTGGCACTAGCTTGGCGGTGGCATTGGATTGTTGATGATGTTTGGAGTTTTCCCATTGAAGTTGAGAGCATTCCTATTAATCGTGTCCTGAATTTTATGTTTAAAAGCTCTACAGTTCTCAATTGTATGCCCTGGAGCACCTTTATGAAACTCACAATGGGTGTTAACTTCATAGTCGGGAGGAATAACAATTGGAGGAGCTAAGTCTCTCAGAGTGATGGCCTTTTTCTCCAATAACTGAGCAAGGATATTAGCATACGTCATTGGTAGACGATCAAAGATTCTATCTGGCTTCCTTGGCCTTTATTGATTGGGCTGACGCTGTTGTTGAGCACCTTGCAGTTGTTAATGCTGAGAAGGATACTGATACCCTTGCTGATTGTAGGTCTGTTGCTGAGGAGCCTTCTGCTGAGGCATTTGAGCTTGAACTGCTTGAACAGCTGGATGATAAGGCATTGGAGCATATTGCGCAGCAGCAACATATAAATACTAGTAATATGGGATTTGATAAGGCATATAAGCGGGAGCTTATTGAGGAGCTGACCCTTTTTGCGTAGAGATGGCATTTATTTCGCCCTTTTTCTTCTTGTATCCATTGAAAGGCTTCTTTACTCCAGACTGGCTACCAGAACCTCCTTGGATTTTCCCACTTTTTAAACCCTCTTCAATTCTCTCACCGACGATCACCAAGTCAGAGAATCCTGCTGAAACACTACCAATTAGCTTTTTATAGTACTGGCCTTGCAAGGTACCCATGAAGATGTCAATCAGTTCACAGTCAACAAGAGGTGGATGCACCCTTGCAGCTAGCTCCCTCCAACGTTGCACATACTCCTTAAAGGACTCGCTGTCCTTTTGAGCCATAATCTGAAGTTGAGTACGATTAGGAGCAAGATCGGTGTTATATTTGTACTATTTGACAAACGTATCAGCTAGCTCAGCCTAAATGCGCACACTGCTACGCTCTAGCTGCATATACCATTCGAGTGATGCTCCAGACAAACTGCCTTGGAAGCAATGAATCATCAGTTTTTCGTCTCTGGCATATGCAACCATCTTGCGACAATACATCTTTAGATGAATGTTTGGGAAACTGAGGCCTTTTTACTTCAAGAATAATGGCGCTTTAAACTTGGGAGGAATGACAACATCAGCCACCAAGCAAAATTCCAAAGCATTGAGAGAAGATGAGTTGTACCCCTCCATGACTCGGAGTTTTTCAGCTAAATCACGACACATTTTAATAGCTTTAGAATCCTTAGAGGCAATGGGACTGGAAATGGGGATAGCAGCATGATAATTTTGTATATCATCATACTGGTCTAGCATATTCTCTTCAGCATGAGGAATAGGGATCTGAACGACAGCAGGTTGGGCTTGCGGGATGGCTCCAACAGTAACTCTAGGTGCGGGGAGTGGTTGAGAAGTGGTTCCTTCAGCTGCGGTAGCGAAGTTCACTGGCATCCCATAGTTGATGGGGTTGGAAACAGGAACTGAGAGCCATGAGGTAGACCCTTGCACCTAACCGTTGTTGTTGACGGCAACAACTTCACACAACTCTTCTTCCTTTCTAGCCGTAGTGATGGCTTCCAGAATCTGGTCGATCTTCCATTTAAGGGATTCCAATTCTTATATGAAAGCAACTTGTTCTTGTTGAATATGCTTCATCATGCGTCTAGTGTTGGCTCTAGTTGCGTACTGGTGTCGAGGAATCAGCTTGATTTACTAGAGAGGAAGGAAGGTAAAATGAGATTCTACTGTTGAAATGAAATGCAATATGCATAATTGATGCAATGCAATGACATGTATGCAAGATGCAATTCAAGATGCAAGATCCAGGATCACAGGGTCACAGGTTCAAACAAGTCTGAAGCAGGTTACTGTAACAGGTAGATAACCAAAGTTTCTGACCAAAGAAACCTTACAGGTATACCCTATACGTGAATATCTATATTCTTTACCCATAAACCCACTCAAGGGATGGTTTCTACATTGATGGATATGGTTCCCAGGATCACAGACACTAATCACATCAATGTCACGCAACATGTTAGTTGTATTATGACGATAATGACGACAAGGTCTCTCCAGAGCGGAGCCCTCATGTTAGGCACACAAGGAACGAGTCCTTGGAGACTAACACTACACGACCACCAATATAGAACTGGTGCTAAAAAGGGATCCCAGAATCACGAACCCTTCATGAATCAAGTCGTGTAACAGGCTAGCTGTGTTACAACAAGATCTACGAATAGGTCTCGTCTATGGGAGCTTTCATGCTAGGAACACAAGGAGCGAATCCTTGGGGACTAACACTACTCGAATACCAATTACAAAATATGTGTTCTCTCTGCTTTTACCAAAGCTCGGGCGTAGAGCTTTACTCATGATGTCATCCCAAGATCCAGCAGGCAAGGATAATAACAAACATATAAAAGAGAAAATAATAAGAGAACAAATACGTAAGCAAGAAGAAAACAAGCAAATGAAGATAAGATTCTTCACAAACCCCTAAGTTATGCTCGAATCTCTCTTGCATGGAGCAAAGTCCCCAGCAGAGTCACCTACTGTCGCACCATGAAAAATCAAATAGATAATTTGGAAACGCGACCCTCGCGCTAAAGGCACAGAATGCAGTTCGACATAGTCGCCATTGAACTTTATTTATCCCAAACAGATGAGAAAGAAAAATATCGAGAAAACCTTTTAAAAGACGGATAAGAATGATGGTCGTTGCAACCACGTTCCGGGTTTGAGAGTCGGTTACATAAGGGGAAGTTATTAGCACCCCTCACGTCCATTGTACTCAACGGGAACGTCTTAGTACGAATTGTGACGAACGTTAGCTAAGCTTATTTGTTTTCTTCTCAATGATAAATGCGAAATGATACAATAAAAGGATAAGATGCTGATCACGACTTTCTATGTCTAATACAACCTAACTGCAAGTGCACAGTCTATCGCGTAGTAATAATAGATATCGATCCCACAGGGACTCGTAATCAAACTAGTGTCTCGGGAGTTACTATGTTTAGCTAGGTAGATAATGTTTGAGGGAATAAGATTGTCACTAAAGGGAACTAAGAATGTTAATTAAAGTATAATTGAATCGATATGCAGTGATTATATTCTTCGGGGATTTGACAAGTTACCGGTGTATGAAATATTTTTCAGAGTTTATTTAATCAGAAAATGGTGATCTGAAGACTCTCGCCTCACGATGGTTATTGACGCTAATCATAATTCTAAGGGCCAAACGTACGCTTTCGTGTCCCATTCGGGGTTAAAATTATTTTTTGGAAATCTCTAAGTTCTAATTCATTTTAAAGTGCTTTCGCTGTTATTAAAATGAATGACTAGTGATTACTCTCTGGTCTCGCCGCAGCTTTCGCTTGTTGGTTCGTACCTTAATTAATTTTCCACTTTCGTGGCAAAACTACTTTTAAATAAGTTCTCGCTATCGCGACAAAGTTTATTCAGTAAATTAATTTTAAACACTCAGACCATAAACAACTTTTGAAAAAGACAGTTTTCAACCGATTATTATCAAATCCCTTTCGAATTATTACTACCTATCGATTACTTAAATTTAGCTAGACATGGATTTGGGAAAGGTAAAACATAAATGAAAACAATAAATAATGGCATGCATCATAATAAAAACTGGAATTACGATTGAAATGAGAAACCTGTAAATATTCCAATTGGCCTTTGGGCAGATCCTCCACAGATGTTGGCAGGATTCTGGTCTTTGTGCCAATTTGATCGTACAACAAAAATAGAAATTACAGAAGGAATAAAAGGCAATGCAGAAAAAGAAAAGAGAAATAAATAAGAATATTAAAAACTGGAAAGGTTGCTCTAGAAATAAATTGGGCAGCACTTCGTTGTATGAATGCGGCTCCCTTTCTGAGTTCCCTTTCTTCCCCTTTTATAGAGATGGAATTCTAACGGTTATAACTTGAAGAAGGTGGACTTTGAGGCAGAATTATCAGGGAGTAGTGGTCCACTATTTGGGACTTGGAACTGCTTCTTTCACGTGCATTTGAAGTGGGGCGTTTTTTCCTGCATGACGGTCGTCACAATGTGTGATGGTCGTCACAGCAGCAAAATCACCAGTCTGCGTTTTTCATGTTGTTTTCATCCGGTTTTCGTCCATATTTCATCTGAGATTGCTTCTTTTCTTCATATTCCCTTATTTAGACGTGATCATCAAATACCTGCAAAACATCAGACAAATAACACGGAAATAACCCGAAATCGGATCGAAAACAGTTAAACTTCAGTTGAATTATGCATCAAAATATATATACGATTTCGTGTTATCAAACTCCCCTAAGCTTGAATCTTTGCTTGTCCTCAAGTAAAACAGGAAAAAGTCGGCAAGCACGAGGCAGCTTCTTCGTTCGCAAAGTTGGGAAAAACCGGGATTCTTAGTAAGAACAAAACGAGTACCATGACGACACTGGACTATAAGTCATCGGAGGTCTCCTTCTTATGCAAATCGGTCCTAGTCATGCTACAGTAGCTTGGTGTCAAGGTTCTCGCGGCAAGTTCACCCTGTTTGTTCTAGCGCAGTCACATTAAGCCCGTTGTCCATACACTTTCATGGCGAGTCGACCTGTTAGCGAATATGATCTCATTTCTGTTTTGATCTTCTTCATTGATCATAAGCTTATATCATTGATTTTTCAATGCGTTTTCGTGCCGTTGGGCTAAATGCTCGGGTGAGGAGCACCTAACTTAGAAGGAAACGTGTCTTTATAATTTTGGGCTATCTAGCTTTCTTTTCATGATTTTTCATCTTTTTGGAGATCATACACTTATTTGCATCGGTCGCTCGCTTAGAAGTGTTTTAGGATGGTGCTGACTGCTAGTATAAACTACTTGGGGCTGAGTTTGCGTAGACACTTGAGACTTTGGTACACGTAAGTAGTGAAACCGACTTGCATAAACCGGAGATCTAAGGTGTCAGGATGGTACTGGTGTTGTTGGAATTGTCGTCTCCTCGGAGTTTCAGAACTTGGTTTGAACTCGGGCGCATTCTCGTGATGCTTTTGCTTTTGAGGAACGAACGAGAAAATTTGTTGTTTACGTCGAATAACGTGGGGATGTTTGCGTAACGGAAAAGGGATATATAAACGAGCTTTATTTGCTAAAAATAGAAAATGTTTAAATAGAAATTACGAAAGTCAAAGTACAATGGAATGGAAATAAACGCTCCGCTCCCACACTATCTCAATCAGTGTCCCCACTGATTTGGAAGCATGCGAGAGGGAGATACAACGGAAATGAAAGTACATAGAAACTGAAAATATAGTAAACAAGTAAGGAAAATGGATAACTAATCACGTCCTCTGCGTCGGTCACGTCCGCGCTCGCGTCCTCTGGCTCTGACCAGGGCGACTCGGTCCTCATAACTCATAGCTCCGGTGTGGTAGACGGTGTCCCGGAGTCCTTCGACCTGCAAAGTCAGATTCGCCAAGTTCTCAGTAATGGTGGCTTGGCCGGTTTGAAGTTGTTGCATTTGGGTCCGATGCCAAGCTTCGAACTGCTCTGCTCGCTGATTCTGCTGCTGCATCATAGCGAGTATCTGGGCCTACTGGTCAAGAGAGCAGCGGAGGTCTTCTTCTGAGTAGTCGGGCACTAGACGATGGCGGCGGCGGCGGGAGGATGTACCTTCGGAAGGAGGAGGCTGTGATGCCTCCGATTGCTCTGGCCTATCCAACTCAGCTTGGATTTCGTCATCAGAACCTTGGGTGTGGTCCTGAGTTGGAGCAGCGGCAGCGAGAGGGGCAGTGAGGTCAAATAACCAGTTGGTACGATCCTCTGGGTGTGTCTGGGTGCGTGATGGAAGGATGATGCTTCGGACGGTTTTGCCACGCACTACCGGGTGGTACTTGCCGTCGGCTCTGGAACGGATAAGGTGGGAGGCTCTGCAGTGGTTGGTGTCAAGGAACACCGAGGGGATGGCATGGAGGTGCTGGAGGCGGTCGCCTAGGTTCAACCCAAGTGCAATGGCAGTGACAATCCCGCCAAAGTAAAATGGCTTGGAGCCACGGTTACAGTTGGCCTGAATGTGGGCCAGGAGGAACGGAGCGGCGTTAATAGGCTCGTTATTGAAGACACAGTGGAGGAAGAAGAGCTCTTTCGAGTTCACCTTATGGTTGCTGTCCCTGGCGAAGATTGTGTTGCTCAATGCTCGGTGGAAGTACCGGATGGTCGGGTTATGGATATGCGTAGCGTGCAGAGAGTCCCAACCATCGGCATTGATGCCGGTCAACTGGTACCAGAGCGCGAAGGCTTCGTGCTGGAACTGATCGGTGAGGCGGCGGTGAGCATTGTCGCCTCAAGGGAGTTGTAAGATGGCGGCAATCTGGTTCTGGTTCACCTGATAGTTTGTGCCGAACATCCGGAAGCATGCGGCACCGGAGTGTTGGCTGAGGTCGCCGCTGGAAGTGACGTAGGTAAACAAACTCAGGAACTCGAGAGTGAGTTGTTCGTACATCGGCAGTGGATTGGTGCATAGGTTCCAGATGTCGGCTCTTTGAAGCATCCAAGTGACGCCTTCAAGGAGTCCGAGCTCCGTGAGCGATGGAATGTGTGGATAATGAGTCGGCTGGAGCGACCTTTGATGGAATGCGATGTAGTTGGCCCGCTGTCTTTCGCCAGAGTCACCGTCGCTAAACACAATGTTGCTGATGTCTGGGGTTTGGTATTTCTCGCCATTGTTGGAAGATTGAGGTGGTTCTGAGGATTGGGGTGGTTCTACGAAGTGGGAAAAAATTGACAGAAGTGTGGTAGGAAGTTGAGATGGGAGTTGAAATATATGGTGCAATGTGGGGAAGACGAAAAATTGGAGTGGGGTGGGAGTTCTAATGATTGGAAGTTGAAAGGAGGTGAGTGGGAGAGAAAACGCAACCCCTATTATATCAGATAGCAGTTTTGGGTTCGTGACGGTCGTCACGTATATGTGACGGTCGTCACCCGCGTGACGCTCGTCAGGATCCTGTGACGGTCGTCACAGCAGCAAAATCTGCAGAATGCAGAATTTTGCTCTGAGGGTGTTCTTGCAGTGACTTTTAGGCCTAGTATTGATATGGAAATGTATTATAGCAGCCAATAAACAAAGAATAACGTAAAAACAGAATAATTGAATAAAGACTATAATTGAAATAACAAGAAATTGAAATGATTGTGTGTAGTACATAAAGAAATTAACAATGCGAAAATCAAAACAATTGAAAACGGGCGGAAAGTAGAAAAACTAAACTAAACTAAATCTAATGCTAAAACTAGTATCTAGTCTTTTCGTGCCTTCAACTCATCGAACTTCCGTGCGTAGTAGTCGAGCTGGTCACAGACTAAGTCCATGAAGACTACCAGTTCGCTGTGTATGCCTGCGATGTCGTCTTTGATGGTAGTCAGAGCTGCATCAACATTGTCCAACCGGAGTAGAACAGTATCCATTTTGTCAGTGGTCTCCCCAAGAATAGGCTCAGGATAGGTGTTGTAATGCGGAGGAGCCGTAGGGTCTACTTCAGCTTCTGATACACCATCCTCATAGTACATATAGTCGTGTGCCTCAGAGATGCGGTCACTGTCGTACATATAGTTTTGTGGAGTTGACTGAGGTGAAGGAGGTCCTATAGGCTCATCCAATTCATAAAGCCAGTTGTCCTTGTTGTGGATACTTGTCATCTGATGATCAGGCAGTGTGAATATCTGGACAAGTTTTTCGTTAATGAGGTACTCATAAGGTCCAGGTCCCATAGTTCCTAAAATGCGCCTGTTAAAGTAGAACTGTATATTCATGGGTCGGATGGTGACAAAACGAGTGCTTGCATTTAAGTGGAATCTAAGGCCAAGCTCGTGGGAAATCATTGTCACGAGGCCTCCTATAAGAATGGGTGACTGTGGTTCCTGAGTGAGGCGTCTGAAAGATCTCATCATGAAAGGCACTGCATTTACTGTACGTCCCTGGGAAGCACAGAACATGATGAATAACTCCTCTTTAGATACTGTGGTAATGTTTTCTTCTTTCCCGAAAAGGGTGTGAGCTAGTATCTTATGGAAGTATCTGAAAGCTGGGTTGTGAATATCATCATTATACATTCTTTCTGGTTCAGGGTGATAGTCGCCTGTGATTCTACCCCAGAATTGGTCGAGTTCAAAATCAATATCGTCATCTTCTGCACTGATGAACACATGCGGTCCGCTAGGAAATCCTAGGAGGTTAGCTAGTGACATCCGGCTATGGGTTTGGTCCATTCCAAACATTCGAAAGGTAATCAGCTCTGTGTTGGATCCAAAACCATAGTTGGGTAGGTATCTGAAGGAACTAAGGATATCATAGGTGAGATCCTTATAGGTAGAAAAACGTGTTTTCAAAGCAGTATTCTCCCAACCCAGTTGATTGAACAGGTATTGAATGCTATCCGTGATTCCTAATTTATCCATGGTAGACTTATCATAATACATCGTTAAGGCGATTTCTCTTTCAGTTAGTGCTGCAAATCTTGCCTTTTGAGCTAGTCCTCGAAAATGAACCTTTGTGAAGTCGTACTCGGCCATACTCGCAGGTAAGTCGGAGAAAACAGAAGGAATGTTTTGAAGACTTTTAAAATCCTGAAAAGTTTAAAATAGAAGTTTGAAGTCAGGATTTTTAAAAACAAAAAGCGGTAAAAACAAAAGACAAAAAGAGAAAAATAGAAATATGAAAACAAACGAAAGTAGAAAGTAGTAGTAATTATAAGTTTAGAATTTTTGTTAAATTTTCAAAGTAAAATTTTAAATAAAATGAAATACCGTAACGAGGAAAAATGCGGGAAAAGTTGGGTTGCCTCCCAGTAAGCGCTGTTTTTAACGTCTAAAGCCTGACGATAGCTTGGTGACAAGCTATTCGGGTGTTTGAGCTGGAAGCTCAAGCAATGTTATACTGCAGACTTGAGGGCTGGTTTCGTTCTTATTATAATGTTTTAGACGTTGCCCGTTTACGATAAACGGTGCATTCGTCTTATCGGTAATTTTAACAGCTCCACTCTGAAGTACTTTAGTCACTTCATAAGGTCCAGACCACCTAGATTTTAGTTTACCTGGGAAGAGTTTTAATCTTGAATTAAATAGCAATACGATGTCTCCCACACTGAATTGTTTCTTGACTGAACGTTTATCATGCCACTTTTTAGTTCGTTCTTTGTAGATACGGGCATTTTCGTAAGCGTCTAATCGAAGTTCTTCCAATTCGTGTAAGTTCAAGATTCGCTTTTCTCCCGCCTCGGTGTAGTTGAAATTGAGTGTCTTAATGGCCCATAAGGCCTTATGCTCTAATTCTACAGGGAGATGACAGGATTTACCGTAAACTAATTTGTAGGGTGTAGTACCTATTGGTGTCTTAAAGGCGGTCCTATAAGCCCATAAAGCTTCTTGTAGCTTTGATGACCAATCTTTCCTTGAGGTAGCGACGGTCTTTTCCAATATCTGTTTTATTTCCCTGTTCGAGACCTCTACTTGTCCGCTAGTTTGCGGATGATAAGGCGTAGCTACTCGGTGTCGGACTCCATATTTAGAAAGAAGTTTATCAAATATTCGCGATATGAAGTGAGATCCGCCGTCACTAATGACGAGTCTGGGTACACCGAATCTAGGAAAGATTGTGTTTTTGAAGAGTTTGATTACTACTCGTGCGTCGTTTGTTGGAGCAGCAATTGCTTCTATCCATTTAGACACATAGTCTACAACGACGAGTATATAGTTATTACCAGAAGAAGGTGGGAAAGGTCCCATGAAATCTATTCCCCATACGTCAAAGATTTCTACCTCTAAGATTCCTTTCTGAGGCATTTCATCGCGTCATGAGATGTTGCCAGTTCGTTGGCATCGATCACATTTTAGCACAGCGATGTGAACGTCTTTCCAGAGGTTAGGCCAAAATAAGTCGGCTTGGAGAATCTTAGCGCACGTCTTGGATGTACTAGCATGACCACCATATGGTGCTGAATGGCATTGGGAAATGATATTTTCTACTTCTTCCTCTGGGACACAGCGACGGTATATGTTGTCGGCCCCTCTCTTGAAGAGTAGAGGTTCGTCCCAATAATAGTGTTTCAGATCGTGGAAGAATTTCTTCTTTTGCTGATAAGTGAGATCCGGTGGAAGCACGCCTGCAGCGAGGTAATTAACGATCTCAGCATACCAAGGTAATGTGACTTGGGCATAGACGGCTTCTACGGCTTTTTCGAATTCTGGATCTTCCGAGATTGCGTTGGGCATGTCACTTTCTAATTTGGCTATCAGACGTTCATACGAAAAATCGTCGTTTATCGGTACTGGTTCATGTTTGATGCCTTCTATTCGGGATAAGTGATCTGCAACAACGTTCTCGGTTCCTTTCTTATCTTTGATTTCTAAGTCAAACTCTTGTAATAACAGGATTCATCTCAATAGTCTTGGTTTGGCATCCTTTTTGCTTATTAGGTACCTTATGGCAGCGTGGTCTGTGTATATGATAATTTTTGCTCCTACTAAGTAAGAACGGAATTTGTCAAGCGCAAATATAACTGCTAGAAGTTCCTTCTCTGTTGTAGCGTAGTTCATTTGGGCAGGATCTAAGGTTCTACTGGCATAGTAGATGGCATGGAGTTTCTTGTCCTTCCTTTGTCCTAGAACTGCGCCTACGGCATAATCACTCGCATCGCACATGATTTCGAACGGTAGTCGCCAATCGGGTGGTTGCATAATCGGTGCGGTGATAAGGGCTGATTTTAATGTTTCGAATGCTTTTAGACAGTCGTCGTCGAAGACGAACTCAGCATCTTTCATCAACAGACCGGTCAGAGGTTTTGTGATTTTTGAAAAATCTTTTATAAATCTTCTGTAGAAACCGGCATGTCCTAGAAAACTCCGTATTTCTCGTACGGATTTTGGAGGTTGGAGATCTTTTATAATCTCTATTTTAGCTTTGTCGACCTCAATTCCTTTATTTGATATGACATGTCCTAGAACTATTCCTTGTCGGACCATAAAATGGCATTTTTACCAATTTAGGACGAGGTTCACTTTTACACAACGTTCTAATACCATTTCTAAGTTTTGTAGGCATCCTTCGAAACTTTGTCCACATACCGAGAAATCGTCCATAAATACTTCCATGATGTCGTCTATGAAATCTGCGAAGATTGCCATCATACATCTTTGGAAGGTTGCTGGAGCATTACAGAGTCCGAACGGCATTCGGCGGTAAGCAAAAGTGCCATAAGGACATGTGAATGTAGTCTTTTCTTGGTCATCCGGATGAATGGGAATTTGGAAAAATCCTGAGTAACCATCTAGATAGCAGAAATATGAATGTTTGGCTAATCTTTCCAACATTTGGTCTATGAAGGGTAACGGGAAGTGATCTTTTCGTGTGGCCTTGTTAAGCTTTCTATAATCAATACACATCCTGCTTCCAGTCACGACTCTTTTTGTTATTGATTCAGCTTTTTCGTTTTTAACTACTGTGACTCCTCCTTTCTTCGGTACGACATGAACTAGGCTAACCCACTCACTATCGGAGATTGGATAGATGATTCCTGCATCTAGTAATTTCTTTACTCCATCTCTGACTACAGTGCTTAGGATGGGGTTCAGTCTTCTCTGATGCTCTCTAGAGGTTTTAGAGTCTTCCTCTATTGTAATTTGATGCATACAGATCGAAGGGCTTATACCTTTTAGATCGCTTATGTTATAGCCTAACGCGGTGGGGTACTTCTTTAGGACTTCTAATAGCTTTTCGGTTTCTGGTTGTCCTAAGTCGGCGTTGACTATCATTGGTCTTTTTAGTTCATCGTCTAGAAATTCATATCTAAGGTTTTTGGGTAATGTTTTAAGTTTTAAAGATGGGTTCTTCGGACCTGGCATATGGTTTGGGGTCAGTGCTAAGCTTTCGCTTAGGCTGTCGTCTTTATACGGTTTACGCCAATCATCGTCTTCAGAAATATCGGGTATTTGAATCTTTATTATTTCTGAATACGTGGTCTCTTCATTTTCAAGTTCTCTTATGCATTCGTCAATTTCTTCTACTAAATAGCAGGTATCGTCTATGGCTGGTGCTTGTAAGAACTTGGTGAGAATGAACTCTATCTTTTCTTCTCCTACTTTGAATGTTAGCCTTCCTTTCTTCACGTCTATAATAGCTCCGGCTGTAGCTAGGAATTGTCTTCCTAGAATAATTGGGGTGACAGTGTCCTCCTTGATGTCCATGATTATGAAGTCGGTTGGGATGTAGAATTGTCCTATGCATACTGGAACGTTTTCCAGTATTCCGACGGGGTATTTTACTGATCGGTCAGCTAATTGTACGAACATTTTGGTTGGTCTGAGGTCTCCCATATTCAGCTTTTTGCATATAGATAAAGGCATAACACTGATACTGGCTTCTAAATCGCATAGAGCTTTGTCTATTACGAACTTTCCTATGACGCAGGGTATGGAGAAACTACCTGGGTCTTTTAATTTAGGAGGCATGCGGTTTTGAATAATGGCGCTACACTCTGCAGTAAGTGTAACTGTTTCGTTATCCTCGATCTTTCTCTTATTTGACAGGATTTCTTTGAGAAATTTAGCGTATGACGGCATTTGAGTTATCGCTTCTGTAAAAGGAATAATGATATTCAACTGTTTAAGGAGCTCTACAAATTTCTTAAACTGTCCTGAAGTTTTGGAGTTTATTAATCTTTGCGGATAAGGGATAGGTGGTTTATATGGCGCTGGAGGTGCTTGAGTTTTTTCACTTGCGGTATCCTCCTTCTCGTTGTCTTCCTTCTTCTCTAACTCAGATTCCTTTTCTGCTTGTTCAGTTGGTTTTTGTTGCATGGCTGAGTTTTCGGTCCTCGGATCGATCGGTTCGTCCAATTCTTTTCCACTTCTTAGTATTACAGCATTTGCTTGGCCTTTTGGATTCTGTTCGGGTTGTCCAGGAAATGTGCCAGCGGGTGCGGCAGCAGAGGCTTGTTGTTGAGCCACTTGTGATATCTGTGTTTCTAACATTTTATTGTGGGTGGCTAAAGCGTCTACTTTTTCGGTCAACTGTTTAATTTGCTCGCTAGTGTGTATGTTTTGATTCAGGAATTCTTTGTTTGTTTGAGCTTGAGTAGCTATGAATTTTTCCATCATCAATTCGAGGTTTGATTTCCTAGGTGCAGTCTGAGCAGCAGCTGGTTTCTGATATCCTGGCGGAGCAGTAGGCATTTGCAATGCATTTTCGCTTTTGTAAGAAAAGTTTGGATGATTTCGCCAACCTGGGTTGTAGGTATTTGCGTAAGGATTTCCTTGAGCATAATTTACTTGGTCTGGTGGGATTCTGGCTAGCAATGGGCATTCGGGTGCATTATGAGTGGTGCTTCCGCATAACTCGCAATTTGGAGTTACGACAGTGACGGTTGCAGTGGGGTTAACGGTCAGACTGTCAATCTTCTGTGCTAGAACATCTACTTTAGCGTTGAACTTTTCAAGACTGCTGATCTCGTACATCCCACCTTTCGCTGTGGTTTTCTCTGTTGAAGTGCGTTCACCTCCCCATTGACAGTGGTACTGAGACATGTTTTCGATTAATTGATAGGCTTCGTCGTATGGCTTATCCATAAGTGCACCGCCCGCGGCAGCATCTATTGTCAATCTAGTATTGTATAAAAGCCCATTATAAAAAGTATGGATTGTCACCCAGTCTTCTAAACCGTGGTGAGGACATGTTCTCATCATATCTTTGAATCGTTCCTATGCTTCGTAAAGAGATTCAGTATCTTTTTGTCGAAATCCGTTAATTTGAGCTCTGAGCATAGCGGTTTTGCTTGGCGGAAAATATCTCGCTAAGAAGACGTTTTTCAATTGTTCCCACGTCATAACGGAGTTGGATGGTAGAGATTGCAACCATGTCCACGCTCTGTCTCTAAGAGAGAATGGGAAAAGACGAAGTCTTATCGCGTCTGGAGTTACTCCATTTGCTTTCACTGTGTCTGCGTATTGTACAAACTTCGTTAGATGTTCGTTCGGATCCTCAGTTGCATTTCCTGAGAATTGGTTTTGTTGTACAGCTGACAGCAATGATGGTTTCAGCTCAAAATCATTTCGAGTAATAGTTGGGGCAGCAATGCTACTTCTAGGCTCCATCTGAGAGGGTGTAGCGTATGCCTTCAACGGTTTGTTTGGAGGTCCAACAGCCATGTTTGATTCTTCTTCGGATTTGGGAAAGGGAGTGAGAGGACCGGGAATGTTATGTTTGAGTTGGTACTCAATGATTCGGCTTCTTAGATGTAAGAAGCGTTCTAGTTCTGCGACTGAAGGTTTCAAGATATCGCCTTGCGGGCGATCACTTGGCATACAATCGATAACACTAGTAAAAGAAAAATGAGAATAATTAACCTAGTCTATACAGTGTAACAGAAGGTTACACTATTGACTAAACGGGTCCCTGGCAACGGCGCCAAAAACTTGATCGCGACTTTCTATGTCTAATACAACCTAACTGCAAGTGCACAGTCTATCGCGTAGTAATAATAAATATCGATCCCACAGGGACTCGTAATCAAACTAGTGTTCTCGGGAGTTACTATGTTTAGCTAGGTAGATAATGTTTGAGGGAATAAGATTGTCACTAAAGGGAACTAAGAATGTTAATTAAAGTATAATTGAATCGATATGTAGTGATTATATTCTTCGGGGATTTGACAAGTTACCGGTGTATGAAATATTTTTCAGAGTTTATTTAAGCAGAAAATGGTGATCTGAAGACTCTCTCCTCACGATGGTTATTGACGCTAATCATAATTCTAAGGGCCAAACGTACGCTTTCGTGTCCCATTCGGGGTTAAAATTATTTTTTGGAAATCTCTAAGTTCTAATTCATTTTAAATTGCTTTCGCTGTTATTAAAATGAATGACTAGTGATTACTATCTGGTCTCGCCGCAGCTTTCGCTTGTTGGTTCGTACCTTAATTAATTTCCCACTTTCGTGGCAAAACTACTTTTAAATAAGTTCTCGCTTTCGCGACGAAGTTTATTCAGTAAATTAATTTTAAACACTCAGACCATAAACAACTTTTGAAAAAGACAGTTTTCAACCGGTTATTATCAAATCCCTTTCGAATTATTACTACCTATCGATTACTTAAATTTAGCTAGACATGGATTTGGGAAAGGTAAAACATAAATGAAAACAATAAATAATGGCATGCATCATAATAAAAACTGGAATTACGATTGAAATGAGAAACCTGTAAATATTCCAATTGGCCTTTAGGCAGATCCTCCACAGATGTTGGCAGGATTCTGGTCTTTGTGCCAATTTGATCGTATAACGGAAATAGAAATTACAGAAGGAATAAAAGGCAATGCAGAAAAAGAAAAGAGAAATAAATAAGAATATTAAAAACTGGAAAGGTTGCTCTGGAAATAAATTGGGCAGCACTTCGTTGTATGAATGCGGCTCCCTTTCTGAGTCCCCCTTCTTCCCCTTTTATAGAGATGGAATTCTAACGGTTATAACTTGAAGAAGGTGGACTTTGAGGCAGAATTATCAGGGAGTAGTGGTCCACTATTTGGGACTTGGAACTGCTTCTTTCACGTGCATTTGAAGTGGGGCGTTTTTGCCTGCATGACGGTCGTCACAATGTGTGACGGTCGTCACCCGTGTGACGGTCGTCATGGAGCTGTGACGGTCGTCACAGCAGCAAAATCAGCAGTCTGCGTTTTTCATGTTGTTTTCATCCGGTTTTCGTCCATATTTCATCTGAGATTACTTCTTTTCTTCATATTGCCTTGTTTAGACGTGATCATCAAATACCTGTAAAACATCAGACAAATAACACCGAAATAACCCGAAATCGGATCGAAAACAGTTAAACTTCAGTTGAATTATGCATCAAAATATATATACGATTTCGTGTTATCAGATGCTAAGGGAAAATTTATGGTTATGGGATAGGGTGCTCGGCAAGGATTAGAGCCCTTGTGCCTACGTATGCTCATTCGAACGAGAATGAGAAATCAGAGTTGTCGTAGTTCCACTACTGGAAAGGATAGAGGGGAAATAGAAGATGAATAGAATTGTGTTCGCCAAGATCATCACAATCTTGTGTCTACGTATCTTACATTCAAAGAAATGAATGAAGAATCAGGGCGTCCGTAGCTAGTGGAGATGACCCCTAAAAGAGAGGGGTTGGATTGATTTTGAAGTTTGGTTGATTTTGGAAACGAAATATTGACTAACAAACAACCCAAGGGTCATGCCTCGAGAGCTGTCATTCAAAAACCCAAGGAATGCAAGATTCCAGGAACTCAGTTTTTTTGGGAATTGATTAGAAGGTTTGAGGAAAGGTTGAACGTTTTGAATTTCAAAGATTGAATGAATAACAACTCAAGGGGCGTGCCTCGAGAGCTATCCATTCAAAGGTTCAAGGAATGCTAGACTCCAAGAACCTCCTTCTTTCGTAAGTTTAATTACAAAAATGTTTAAATATAATCTAGGTATTTTGAGACGAAAGGGTGAATGAACGACAACCCAAAGCGTGCCCCTCAAGTGCCTTTCATTCGAAGATCCAAGGAATGTTAGACTACAAGAATCTTCTTCTTTCGTTATTTGTTTAAAAAAACGGTTTGAAAATGATAGGATCTAATAAGTTGCGAAAAGAGGTGGACTGCAAAGCATAAGACACTCAACTTATAAGTTTGAAAATACCACTTAACGTTGGATCAAAGGTTTGATTTTATTTGCGTGCAAAGACGTGTTGGGAAGGAAGTTGGTTTGAAAATGGCTCGACGACAAGTTGAGGATTTGGTTGAAAGTGGAACCGGCTCGACGACGAATCGAGGGTTAGGTTGTGAGAAATGATACTAGTCCCTGAGGGTACTTCTAATAATGAAACCACGATGAAATGTGAGAGTCAGTGTGATAGGTTGATGGCGAATGCGTACGAGCAGTCGACTTATGAGGGGTGTTTGAAAATGGCTCGATGACGAATCGGGAATTAGTTTGAAAACAGTTTAGTCTACGCTAGTTCCTGAGGATGCTCCTAGAAGATAAACCATAATCAAAGACATATGAATGCGTACATCAAAGTGGGAGAGGGATACATGTAAATTACACGGGATTGCACAAAATAAAAGGTCTCATTGTAAGGTAGCCCAAGAGGAAGCCGTGTGTGTGTGTGAGGTGTCCTAAACTAAGCCTTGAGCAAGAATCAGACAAAAGTTCCAAGTTTGGGTTTCTGATAGTGTCCAATAATCCGTTGCTGGGAAAAGTAACCAACAGTCCACCAATTTAGGCTTTTAAGTTTTGATCGTTGTTAATGTGTTTTCGAATAATATGAACAAGATATGACCAATATGAATATGATATGAATATGTATAATGTGAATAATATGGCCAAATATATAACAATATAATCAAGATAATATTCACAATAGTATAATCAAGATAATATTAACAAGTATATGAACCAGATAATATATCAAGATATAATGACTGAAATGTAAAACAAGAATATATTGACGGAAATTAAAGTTTGTCGTTAGTTGATATGAATTGAATCTGGACGAAATGTAGCGCAAAATCGTCGTAGTTTGATCTATGACGAAGATCAAACTATAGGAGGTCGCACAAGTTGATATCAGTGCTAAAAACACCATGGAGAAATGATATTGAGGATCATTTTCCAATGTAATAGTGTCACATGGGCAAAAAAGGTGACGACCTTGTCTTAATCACAAGCTTGTGTTAATTAATCGACGGTAACCTATCGCGACCCCAAAGTATAGAAACTGATCTAAAAGATCATCCACTATAGATTTGAAATAACGAAGGTTAAACAACCTCAACCAATAAACATCTGTGAATAGAAAGACTTTATGAACCAAGATTGAAAAGGAAAATAAAAACGAATGGAAAATAAAAGAATATGGTCTAATCCTAATCACGGAGTTTCATCGATAAATCGACAATCCACGACTTTTAGATGTTCATCGACCAATAATAAAAAAAAACAAATCTAAATGAAATGAGATAAACATGAGTAATAAAAATGAACCATGATATATTAAGCTAAATATACAAAAAAAATTAAAATCAATAATTAAGAAACAAAAGAAAATAAAAGGAGAGGAGGGGGTGGGCTTGAAATAGGTGAGGTGAATTGAAAATCAAACCATTTTTGGGCCTCAAACATAAAAATGCACGGTCCAAGCCTTTTCTTAAGCAATTATTAGATTTAAAAAGAAACATAGGAGAAACTAAGACTCAAAACAAATCAAAAGAGGATAACACAACCATGGAAGCAGGGCAATGCATCACGATCCAATGCACAACAACATCTATTTGTTTCAACAAAAAAATGAATTAGAAGACAAGAAAGAAAAGAAAGAAATGCGAGCAACAACACGAAACCTTCACTCTCGATCTTTCACTCTTATCCTTTTCTATTTTCTCCGTTCATCCTCTCCTTCCTTATCCTCGATCTCATCTTAAATCACGGTTCTCATGGCTTTGTTCTCACCTTGTTTTGTTTTTGGGTTTGCTCAGGTTTGTGCGATTCACTCTAAAATCATCCTTTATGTTTCATCTTCTCTTCGTCTCATTCTTTTTCTCTGGTTTTGTGGCTTCTGTGTTTGGTTGAGTAGTTTTTTGTGAAAGAGGATGGAAAGGTATCATTGGGTTTGGTTTGAATATGTTTTGCGATTGAGAAAGATGATGGTGATGAGTTGTGGGTTGTTAGGATTTGAAAGAGTTGAGGTTATAGAAACTTAGAGGGATTTTGGCAGCATCATTTTTCATCTATCGAACCCCTTTTTAGAGTGAAGGAAGGTGGTCTTTATAGAGAGGATTTGGAGGGTAGAAGTGGAATATTGTGATGAAAATTATTGCTGCCTTTCTTGCATCTTTGTGTTGTATGTATGTGAATCATAATGGTTTTGTTACGCTGCAGTTCGTTATGTCACGAGATGTTGTATGAAGTTTTGCTAGCTGGCATTTGGTAAAAAACGGTGAAGTGCTTTTTCTACAAGACGTGTAGTGTGTGCTTCACTTTTTATGCAGGTTGTATGTTGTTGTCTTGTAATTTTGATTTTGTTTTGCAGCTTATTCAATTGGCTTGATGCGTGTTATTTCTGCAGGATGTGAATGAGGCTTGTGTGGGGTTAATGATGCCATTCTGATTTTTAAATTGTGACATGGTTTGTGGCTGAAGGTGCATCAGACATGGCTCGTGTTGTTATGTTTTCATATTTTGATGCTTTGAGGCAAAAAGTCACGGCATAGCATTTTGGTGAATCATGTTTTTTTGCCTTTTTTTGTGTAATAAATGGGCTTTCTTTATGGTTTTTGAAACACATCTTGAGGTATTGGATCGTGCCCAGATGAAAAATTCATTTTGGAGGTCTTGATCAACCAAAACCCTAATTGATGCACCAAATGAACTTGGGACTTGATTGGCTTGACATGATGTAGAATTGTACTTGATGATTGATGGAGGAGATCTCTTGATATTCATTGGATGAATAAGGGATTTGGTAAGTTGAAGATTATGCCCATTCTTAATTGATCCTTTGCCTGCATTTTTTTTAGGCTTGAAAACCCTAATTTATAATCAAATGAAACAAACAACAATCTTTGTACCTTCAAATACGTTAGTGATGCATAAGAGTATAGACATGTATGATGCTAAGGAAATGCAAATGATGTGGGATCTTAGGGTCAAAAATTATGGTATGACACCCCTCAGTAAAATGGAGTGTCTGGGAGGAAAACTACAACATTACTCAATATGGTGAGAAGCATGATATCTACTAGAAGAGTACCTAAGTAATTTTGGTCTGAAGCTGTGAAATGGGCTGCATATGTAATGAATAAGTGTCCTACACATGTTGTAAATGACATTACCCCAGAAGAAGCTTGGAGTGAAGTCAAGCCCTCTGTGCATCCTTTTTGGATTTTTGAATGTCTAACTCATGTTCATGTTCCTGATGTCCACAGAAGAACATTGGACAGTAAGAGCATCAAGTGTGTCCTCTTTGGTGTTAGTGAAGAGTCAAAGGCTTATAAACTTTACAATCCAATTGAGAGAAAAACCATTGTTAGCAGAGATGTTATTTTTGAAGAATCTAATAGGTGGAATTGGAACAAGCCAAAGGCAGTCAAGCAATTTGATCATGCAAGTGATGCTGAAGACAATGATGAAATTAAGCTGCAAGAGGACCAATATGAAAATGTTAGTGATGATGGGGTTGAAAACAGTCATGAAACCAGTGCTGCTAAACAAAATTTAAGTGAAGACATTGAGGTTGAACAAGGTAACTCAAATGCTCCACTTGCAAGGAGAAGAAATCCACCTAACTACCTCAAAGACTATGTGACTGACTTGGAAAATATGGAAAATCAGACAGATCACATTCATAACTAAGAAACTGTTATGTTTATTGTTGAATGCCAAATATGTCATAATTTGAACCATTATTCTTGGCATTTTTCAACTCATTTCTTAAGTTTTAATTGATTTATTCCATGTTCGTATGTGATTCTTCAATATAATTGTTGTTACCTTTGGATTCCTTGATGTGTGTGTTATTGTGTAGGAATTAGGTTTGATTATCAAAGAACAAGGCACAAATGAATGAACAAGGAAGCCAAAGAAATAATGAAGAATCTAGCAAGTTCGTCGTGCGAGCAAGTAGCAAAGGCAAAGCGAGCTCGCACTGCGAGCTCAAAGCGAGGCCAAGGCGAGCTATGAATTTTGGATGGAAGTAGTTAAAACCCTCACTGAATGCAGTGTGAAGTCAAGGAGAAGAAGTTTACAGTGCAAAAAGTAGCTCACAGTGCAAGCTTAGATATTTTCTCAAGGGAGATTTAACTGTTCAAAGGCACTTCATGTGCCTAAAAGTAGACTTCATAGTGCGAAGAGGGAGTTCGCAGTGCAAACGAGATAGATTTTTTAATGTTATTTATGTAATTTTCTTGTTTTTAGAAACATAAATTAGATTTTCAGAGTTAGAAATTTATCTCTCTTCATTCCAAATATAATTTAGAGAGAGAAACATAAAACCCTAAGAGAGAGAAGTCCGAATACAAGCAAATCGGAGCTTGATCTTTGAGTAAGTACTTCGATCTCTTGTTGGGGTTAGATGTAATCTATTGGTAACCTATGTATTTCTTCTAATCTATATATTCTTGAAATAGTTTTGATTCAATATTGATGTTGTCTGTGATTTCATATTATTCAGTTTGAGATATTCATCTATCAATGAGCAAACTCTAGACATAGATTTGTGAGTTGATATTCACTAGTATCAAACTTTTATTGTGTTGATTGTTAGCATGAGGCATCATCTAGTGATTAATACAGTAAATCCCACAATAATGCTTTAGACATAAACAATATTGTGAGGATGCTTGATAATAGAGATGAAGAACTATGTTCACATACATAAATTAGTTGAATACATGTTAAAAAAAGGTTAAGCGTATATACGTAATCTGATCATGGCATTTTATATGAATCAATCATTTATCTGATATGGATGTTATCCTTGTTTACTTATTTACACATTGATTTGAACCGTTACAGACATATACTCTTCAAATCTGGATCTAGGATGAATACATATTAGGTTCTAACCTCTAGACATAAGTTTAGATTTAACATTCACGTGAGTATCAGTTCTTAATGCTCTGTGTTGTTGAGTTGCGTGAGACATTACCAATGAGACAATATGGTTGTTCTCTTGAATTTGTGTTAGACATAACCTCTGTTGTGGGTGACACGCGAGGGTATTAGACGAATGATTGATTTTTGTTTAACTAGTAAGAAGAATGCATGTGTTATATATTGATGAAATTCCAATTTGAACAAGGCTCTATTTATTTTAAGTCTTTATTTTATATTTTCCGCTTTTATCTATTGTACCTTGAATCTTTAAACCAAAATTTTCACAACAAGCTTATAAATGTATAGATCGTTGAACGGTGTTCTTTTCCTCGTACCGATCCCTATGGAGATGACAAAACCGGGTACAATATTTTTGCTTTTACCGAATCAACAAAATGACGTCATTGTCGGAGATTGGTGTTTTGATTTTGAATCACATCGTAATAGTTTCTATATTTTTTAGCTTTGTACAATTGTTTATATTGTAAATATACTTGTTTCCTTTCACGTTTGCTCAAGTGTTGGATAGGGATAAATGTTGATGAGAACTTCTAGATTGGTTGCTCTTTTTTTAAAAAGTATCCAATAAAGATTTTACCAATATTGGAGGGTGATGATATGATTTTGAATATTATGAATGCAGGAAAGGTACACGGTTACTACTTTCTAGAATGTTAGAATGATTAAGAATTTTTTGCAAATGTGTATTCATGTTTCATTTTATAACTTATTTGAATGCTTGAGTCACTTAGGTCCAAAAGCCACAAATGTGAGAAGCATCCATTGTTTCTAAATGCTTGGATGACTAATAACTTTGTTTAATTCATTTGATTCATGCTTCATATTTTCATTATTGTGATTTTATAGAAGCATTAGAAAGGATTAAGGAATTTGTTTATATTGAGCACAACCATATCAAAAGGTAACATGCTTGTGAGAAGTGAGAATTCGTTAACCCCTTTGAGCCTAATAGATTAGATCTCAATTTAGTGATGAACTTGGTTGATGTACATAATTTGAAAGTTTAGTTTATCATTGAATTTTGTGGAATTCTAAAAAAAATCTTGAAACCTTTGAACATTGTTCTAAATTGATTTTCTTGCCATAAAAAGCAAGGAGCACTCACTTGAGGTTTGATTGTATTCAAGTTGGAGAGAATGAAAGAAAAATGATAGGTTGCTAATTTTTTAGCAAGCAAAGAAAATTGTGAATATGAATGTGAAAAAGAATGCTTGTTTGAAAAAAATAGAGAATGCAAATAATTGTGCAAAAGAAAGTTTGAAAGGGTGACCAATAAAGAAGTGGTGAATGAAGTTGTGATGTGTAAATAACTTGTATAGTGAATGTCTCTTTTAATTGAAAACTTTGATTCAATGGCCTTTATAAATAATCTTTTATTGTGAACCTGTCCAAGCTACAACCTTAAAATCCCTTAGTGATCTTTTGTTTCCATAATTTATGATATGATTGATTGATAAATATATGAATTGAATTGTGTTAGGATTGTTTTTCAGTTGAGTGTAATTTTCCCGCGGTTGCAAACTCACAATTTCCTTCATCCATTAATTTAAGAGGAGTGTTAGAGTGATTCAAGTATGAGAGTTTAGTTGTTATTTGAAATATTGCAAGATATTTGTTTTAAGAACTAAATTCTTTATAATTGTTGATTCTAGGAAGTTATGATTATTGCTTGTGTGCATTCTAGCATTGAAATTGAACCATAAATATTTTCTTGGTTGAATCTATTCTTGAGAAAATCCTCTTGTTTTCATGAAGGGCATACTTTGCTTGAGGACAAGAAAAAATCTAGTTGGGGAGAGTTTATTGAATACCAAAGACGTCTTAATTTGAACCATTATTCTTGCCATTTTCAACTCATTTCTTAAGTTTTAATTGATTTATTCCATGTTCTTATGTGATTCTTCAATATAATTGTTGTTACCTTTGAATTCTTTGATGTGTGTGATATTGTGTAGGAATAAGGTTTGATTATAAAAGAACAAGGCACAAATGAATGGACAAGGAAGCCAAATAAATAATGAAGAATCCAACAAGTTCGTAATGCAAGCAAGTAGCGAAGGCAAAGCGAGCTCAAAGCAAGTCCAAGGTGAGGTGGGAATTTTAGATGGCAGTAGTTAAACCCCTCACTGAATGCAGTGCGAAGTCAAGGCGAAGATGTTCGCAGTGCGAGCTTAGATATTTTATCATGGGCGATTTAACTATTCAGAGGCACTTCATGTGCCTAAAAGTAGACTTTGTAGTGCGAACAAGATAGATTTTATAATCCTATTTATGTACGTTTCTTGCTTTTAGAAACATAACTTAGATTTACAGAGTTAGAACTTTATCTCTCTTCATCCCAAATATATTTTAGAGAGAGAAACATAAAACACTAAGAGGGAAAATTCCAAATACAAGCAAATCGAAGCTTGATCATCGAGTAAGTACTTCGATCTCTTGTTGGGGTTGGATGTAATCAATTGATATGTTATGTATTTCTTCTAATCTATGTATTTTTGAACTAGTTTTGATTCAATATCGATGTTGTCTTTGATTTCATATTATTGGGTTTCAGATATTCATCTATCAATGAGCAAACTCTTGACATAAATTTGTGAGTTGATATTCACTAGTATCAAGCTTTTATTGTGTTGATTGTTAGCATGAGACATCAACTAGTGATTAATACGGTAAAGCCCATGATAACGCTTTAGACATAAACAGTATTGTGATGATGCGTGATAATAGAGATGAAAAACTATGTTCACATACATAAACTAGTTGGATACATGTTAAAAAGGGTTATGTGTATGTACATATTCTGATTATGGAGTTTTATATGAATCAATCATTTATCTTATATGGATGTTATCCTTATTTACTTGTTTACACATTAATTTGAATCGCTATAGATATATACTATTCAGATACGGATCTAGGATGAATACCTGTTAGGTTCTAAACTCTAGAAATAGATTTAGATTTAACATTCACGTGAGTATCAGTTCTTAATGCTCTATATTGTTGAGTTGCATGAGTCATTACCAATGAGACAATACAGTTTTTCTCTCGACTTTGCGTTAGACATAACCTCTGTTGTAGGTGATACGTGAGGGTAAAATACAAATGATTGATTTGTGTTTAACTGGTTAGAAAAAATGCATGTGTTATCAATTGATGAAATTCCAAACCCAACAAGGCTCTGTTTATTTTAAGTGTTTACTTTATATTTTCCGCTTATATCTATTGTACCTTGAATCTTTCAACCAAAATTTTTAAAACTTGCTTAAAACATAGAGACCGTTGATTGGCGTTCTTTCTCTTGCACTGATCCCTATGGATATGACAAGACCGTGTATATAAGAATTTTTGCTTGCCGCTTTATGTTAGATGCCCAATTGTGCTTATTTGAGCTATTAAATGTGGGTATCTTTCAATCCTTTTTTATCAAGAAAGTGTTCAAAATCACTCTTGCTTTGGTTGGTTTGCAACTTTGTGTGAAAGTATCTTGGTACCATTAATTTGTGTGTTATTGTGTATGAATTTTGCATGAAATAGTGTGAATTAAGACACAAGAAAGATGGCAAGGAAACCAAGACAGCAAGCAAACATCAGCAAGTTCGCTAGGCGAACTGGCCAGCGAAGCTCCCTCCAAAACTTCACAAAGTTCGTTAGGCGAATATTTAGCGAAGGCCAAGAATCCAAAACAGAAAGGAAAGGGCCATAAACTCGCTAGGCAAGGGAGGCAACAAAGAACTCGCTAGGCGAAGAAGCAGCGAGTAACCAGCGAACACTCCCATACTTAAAACAGCAAGGAAAGGGGCATAAACTCGCTAGGCGAAGTTCACAGCGAAGGCTTCGCTAAGAGAAGGATTACTCGCCTAGCGAACATTTGGAAACTTGTCTGGGGAGAGTCCACAGAGCACAGGCACTTCAGGTGGCACTTTTGGGGTTCGTTAGGTGAACCACTTTGTTCGCCTAGCGAACATGACAGCTCAAGTGACCCTTCTATAAGTAGCATGGGCTACTTTTTGTAAAAAAGATCTTTTGTCTTGTACTTGCTTTTGAGAGGATTTTTCTGTCCTAGAAACCCATTCTCTCATTTCTCATCATCCCTTAGCAATATTTCACCAAAAGAAGGTGGATTCCCATCCATTCTCGATTATTCGACTCGGATGTTGATCAACCTTCTTCCGAAACTTGTTGCTCAAGCTATCATGGAAATGAGTGGCTAAGTCCCTCTCTTGTCAAGGTTAGGAGTAGTTAGTTAAGATTTTATGTATTCTTCTTAATCTCTTGTATGTGAACAATGTTATGATCAATGTAGATGAAGTTATTTGCTACTATTTGTACATTTATGGTTTGGATTACTTTAGACATGAACTTTCCAAGTCTTGATCTAATATCTTCATCTATCAACTATACAAATACTAGAGATAGATTTGAAAGTTGATATCCGCTTTATATCGTTCTTAATGATTATTGTTTCGATTGTTATTTAGAGAGATCATTTAATGGTCGAAACAATAACATTCACGAAATCGCTTTAGAGATGAACATTTTTGCGAGGATGCGCGGTTATGTTGGTTATAACTTCGTTCACATATTTGATTAGTTGGATATGTTTAGGACGGACTAGCGAACCCTAATCTTGACACGCCTTTATCAAACTTAGACTGACTTTTATTCTGTTTTAATTCTTGCAAACTTATGTTACGAAATTGAAACCATTATTAAAAACCCCCCTTTTTCTTAAGTCATTAAACCATTGAGCGGAAAGCATCTATATTCTCTTCAATCCCCGTGGATACGATAAAACACTACCGCAAAATACTTTCTAACACTTTACCGCATCAACATTTAGCTCCCATGAAGATCCAAGATCCTATGAAAAAGTAGTAAAGTCAGTCCCCTGGAGGAAGGCTATGGATAGTGAAATGCAGTTAATTGAAGACAATGATACCAGACAGCTGACAACCCTTCCACAAGGAGTGAAAGCCCTAGGTGTCAAGTGGGTTTTCAATACCAAATACAATGAAACGGGAAAGGTAGAGAAGCATAAATCCAAAGTTATGGCAAAGGGATACACACAAAAATATGGAATTGATTATAGTGAAGTCTTTGCTCCCGTAGCAAGATGGGATACTACAAGAACAATTCTTGCTTTGGCTGCTCACAAACAATGTTGTGTATTTCAGTTAGATGTAAAAAGTGCTTATTTACATGGAGATCTAACCGAGGAGGTGTATGTGGAACAACCATTGGGATATCACAAGGGTGAAAGTGATCAAGTTTATAAACTCAAAAAAGATTTGTATGGGATAAGGCAGGCACCTAGAACCTGGTACAATAAGATTGAATCTTACTTAAGTGCAGAAAAATTTGATAAGTACTCTCACGAACCAACTTTTTTTCCAAACATGGAAGCAATGACAAGATTCTCATTGTAAGCTTGTATGGAGATGACCTCATTTACATTGGAAATGATGAAGATATGACCGAAGCATTCAAATAATCTACGAGGGAAAAGTTTGTTATAACTGATATTGGAAAAATGAAGTATTTTTTAGGAGTTGAAGTAAGTCAATGTAATCAAGGAATATTCATTCATCGGCAGAAATATGCTTATGAGAATCTAACAAGGTTTGTCATGGAAGATTGTAACAAAGCTTGTATTCCAATTGTTTCCGAAAGCAAACTTGTAAAAGATGAAAAAGGAAAAGTCACAGATGCTACACTGTACAAGAGGATGATTGAATGCCTGATGTATCTGTTAGCTACAAGGCCAGACATGACTTTCTCAGTTTGTTTAGCAGCAAGATACATGGAAAGGCCTATTAAATTACATGTTGTTGATGTCAAGAGGATTTTGGGATACTTGAAGGGAACTCTAAAATTATGGCATCATGTACACGAGTGAAGCTGATGGTGACTTGATGATGCAAGGATGGACTGATTCTAATTATGCAGGTCACCATGATGATAGGAAAAGCACCTCTGGCTATGTATTCAAAATGGAATTAAGTGCAGTTTGTTGGTCTTCCAAAAAGCAACCAATTGTCACTTTGTCTACTACTGAGGCTGAGTTTGTATCAGCTGTATCTAGTGCTTCTCAATGCATTTGGATGAGAACTGTGTTGAATCATTTGCATCTGAAGCGGAGTGACTGTACTACCATAAATTGTGATAATAGTTCATTTATCAAACTTTCAAAGAACTCCATTATGCATGGAAGATGTAAACATATTGATGTAAGATACAATTTTTTTAGAGAACTCAACACTGATGGAGTTATTGAGTTGAAATTCTGCCTTTTATAAATTAAGGGAGGGCTTAAGAATGTGCGATCCAAGCTGCACCAAGTGAACTGTGTTTTTTCTTCTTTTTTTTTGTTCAATTCAGTTTTATTTTGATGTTGTGAGTTGATTTTTTGTGGAGTCTTATCTTTCTGCTTGGGCTTGTTGGGCCTGGTTTAGACTTAGACCCATTTCAATGTATTAGTTCCTTTGGTTGTAGCTTATACAAGGAAGGTGAATATTGAATGGAGTAACAGTTGGATTCATTTTACATAACAATCTTAATTTATGGCCTAACATCTAGTGATATACATGAAGACATAACTCAATCTGACTAATATTTTCTTTCCCAGTGTATGGTCGGGGATATTTCTTTGTCAAACTATTCTCCATTTGTTGAATCATAGAGCAATTTCTGTGGAATAATAACAAACTCAAAGCTTATCTGTACATACCAAAGGGTTGAAGAATACACACAAGCCCCTGAAATTGACTCCCACTAAATTTTCAATCATTTACAAAGCATGGCATCTTTGAATTTTATTGTACGTATAATTGGTATACTTACATTACATCCTCATAAATTCCAAATATGATGGCTTTTAATGTTAACCACGTGAACATCTTAGTAGTCGTATATAATCTACACAGAAGTCAACCATAAGTTTTTGGTATAAATATCAATAATTTTTATTGTCACTTTAATTGATAATATATATTACTATATAGGAACGTTATTGTCTTTATCATTTGGCTCTATTCTATGTAATTACAACTTGTTGGGAAAACTTTTTGCAATAAATGAAGTTGATTGATACATATATTTTCAAAGTGCCGTGTTGAAAATGAAAGAATAACTAACATTAGGAGAATGGTGAAATGACAGGGAAGAAATTATGAGCTTGAATAATTTGATTAGTAAGTTCCATCTTAGTCCAAACCAAAAACTAGTTGGATGGAGCTTTCAATTAATTTGATTGCATGCAATGTACAGGATAAAATTTATGTAAATATTGGAATATGAGAAGACTTATTTTGCTGATATATATGCTTGGAATAATAATCATTATTATAGTGGGTCGGTTTGAAAAGTTGTGAGTTTTGTGTGTATAAGGCTGTGGCTCTTACATGGGTCTTTTCATCCAAGACCGGAAGAACCAAAAGACTAGTGAGGAGGGGACCATGGCATATATGCTACAGATATAGATTTTGTGAAAATGATAAAAATTATAGAACTTAAACATTGTTCATCTATTCTTTCACTCTTACTAAATGCTAATACACTATCCAACCTAATATAAAAGAAAGAAAGAAAAAAACTTTAAAAAAAAATTTAAAAAACCTGATGGTGTACAAGGTGAAAAAGATGAAGATGGAGGAAGAGGGAGAAAGAATAATACATTCTAACAAATTTCCATTACAATTCACTAACGGTAACGGTTACATACAGAGAATGGTTACTCCACTACTCTGTCATACAATGCATTATTGTTACATTACTTAATGGTTAAACACATTATTACTTATATACACAAACAAAAGTGTCACGTAGACTAAATACTAAAATATTGAATTATCCTTCAACATCATCCCTGAATTCAGGATTTAACTAATCAAAACTAACGACACCAATTCCATCCCTCAAATGGAAAAAATTTATCAGTCTTGATCGCCTTCATTAGAATGTCTGCCAGCTACTTATGGGTACTATAGTGCACAACTTCTAGCACTTCATTTTGTACTTGACTTCTAAAAAAATGATGTTTCGTCTCAATATGCTTATTTCTCCCATGTAGCAATGGGTTCTTGACAAGATTGATTGCAGACTTGTTATCAATCATCATCTTTAGAGGCTTGTTTACCTTGATCTTCAGATCCTACAGTAAATTCAGAAGTCAAACATCCTGACATGCATCCACAACACCTGCAATGTATTCAGCTTCACAGGTTGGAACACCCAGAAATAGGATCTCCCAGATATTTAAACAGATATCTAGATGTACTTCTTCTGTCAACTCTATCTCCACACCAAATAGAGTTTGAGTAACACATCAGCTCTGAATTAGCTTTTTCTCTAGAGGGGAACAAAACTCCATCTGGCTTTAATTTCACCTTGAAAACCCATTTGACGTTGGTGGCTTTCTTCTCTTTTGTAAGGTTAGTCAACTCCCAAGTGTCGTATCTTTCTATAGCCTCAAGTTCTTCTTTCATGGCCTTCATCCACATTTTCTTCTTAAGAGCTTCTTTAACACTAACTGGTTCAGAGTCTACTAACATGACACACTGAACGACTTCTGTCTCAGAGTCTACTTCAGTATCTTGTAACATGTCAAACTCTACAAATCTTATTGGTATTTGTTTGATTCTTTGTGGTTTTTGAACTTGTTCACAATCTCCTTCTGATTCTGAAACAGTATCAAATGCTTGACCACCTTCAGAGGTTCCACCTTCATAAGCTCCACCTTCATAAGCTCCATCTCCAAAGGCTTCATCTCTAGATATTGGATTACCTCCAAATTCTAGATCATCATCAGAATATGGATCAGAATCAGATTCATCTTCAGAGTCAGACTCACCTTCAAAGTCTTCTTCATCTTCAAAGTCACCTTCATACTCTGACTCATCTTCATCTTCAAAGTCATCTTCTGACTCAGACTCATATTCAGAACCTTCATATTCTGAAGTATCTTTAGAAGTTAACTTAGGTTTTAACACCACACCAGAGTTGGAATGAGATTCAATCTAATCCCACGCTTATGACTCTTTCATAACGACGTCTCTGCTGAATTTAACCTTATTAGTGACAGGACAGTAGAGCTTATAAGCACTTGTACTGCGGTATCCTACAAGAAACATGACTCTGCTTTTGTCATCCAACTTCATTCTCTTAGCATCTGGAACATATTTGTAACACACAGAACCAAACATCTTTAGATGGCTCACATTTTGCTTATCTGCAGTCCACTTCTCTAAAGGGAGAATCTTCTTCAGCTTCTTTGTTTGACACCTGTTGAGCACATATATTATTGTGGCAAAAACTTCTCCCCACATTGTGTGAGGTAACTTCTTCTCCTTTAGCATGCTCCTTGTCATATCAAGCAAAGTTCGGTTTCTTGTTTTAGCAAGACCATTGTGTTGAGGAGTGTATAAAGCAGTCACCTCATGCTCAATTCCATTCTCCTCATAGAACTTTCTAAACTCAATAGAGTTATACTCACCTTCACCATCAATTTTGAGAATCTTCAGAGTCTGACCACTCTAATTCTCAGCCTTGATTATGAATTTCTTGAATTTAGCAAACACCACGTGTTTGAACTTTATAAGGGATATTCATGCCATCCCTGTGAACTCATCCACAAACAACACAAAGTATTTATTACCTCCAAGTGAAGGTACTAGAAATGGTCCATACATATCAGAGTGCACCACACCTAAAGCATGCTTTGCTCTTGGAGGAATTTGAGATGCAAATGGCAGTCTTGGTTGCTTCCCTGTCATGCATATATTGCATGAGTTCTTTGGCTTCTTAATTGCAGGAATTCCATGTACCAACTTCTTCAAATTCAGATACCCTAAACTTATGAAGTTCAAATGACCAAATCTTTTGTGCCACAACTCACATTCGTTCACAAGACTTGTTGCACTAAGGCATTCAGAATCTTTAGTTTTAACATTCACTTTGAATGTTCTATTTCTTACATGTTCTTACTTCATGATCAGATTCTGATTACATTCATACTACTTCAAAAGGTTGTCCTTCATGGTAATTGATAAACCTTTCTCAATTAATTGGCCTACACTCATTAGATTGCTTTTCATGCCCGGAACATACCACACATTCTGGATTAATGTTGTTTTACCACTATTTAGAACTACTCTGACATCTCTTATATCTTCAGTGTTGAGGTATTTATCATGAACACATATGATTCGTGTCCTATTTCTAGAGTCAAAGTCAACCAACCATTTCTTATTTCCAGTAAGATGATTTGAGCAGCCAGTGTCCATATACCACCAGTCTGTCAAATACACATCATCCGATTCAGAAGCCATCAATAGCACAGATTCATCCTCAGAATCTCTTCTAACTATGTTTGCTTCTTCTGACTTCCTTTCTTTGTTTGACCAACAATCAGCAACGAAGTAGCCAAACTTCTTACAACAGTAACACTGAACCTTCCTCTTGCCATACTTCTTCTTACCCTTCTGAGTGCTCATTTACCTTTAAGAAGTTGAGGTTTTTGTCATCTAAACACCATCAGATCTCTTCCTGGCTTATGACCAAGACTGCTTCTGATATTTCTTACTAGAAGCTGCTTTCAGAGCTTCCTGCTCTACCTACCTTTCATATTTTCTCTCATCGAGACGCAACTCTTGTGCCTTTAGATTTCTTTGCAACTATTCGACTCTCATGATGCTAAGATCCTTAGAATGTCCAATGGCTACCACAATGTAATCAAACTAGGGAGTAAGAGATCTAAGTACTTTCTCAATGATCTTTTCATCAGAGAGAGTTTCTCATTGTTCTTCATGCTAAGATTCTCATACTGCTTACGTAGAGACCAAAGCTTCACCTTCTTCACTTATGCATCACTGCCTTAGCACCGTACCAGTGTGTCTCATGCAACCTTCACCGTCGTCGAATCAATGACATTCTCAAACATGTTCACACACACACACACACACACACACACTGATGGATGTAAAATAACTCCTTTTAATCATTCTTCCTCATATCACGTTAAGCATTTACTTGCGCATCTGTTGCATTTTTCGGAAGTGCAACCGGAACGTAACCTTTATTTATAAGATCAAGAACATCTTGAGCACCAAACAACAAACGCATCTAAATCATCCACCGATTCCAGTTTTTGCCATCGAACATTAGAAGCTTGGTACTTGGGTTACCGTTTTCGTTCATCTTTAACCTTGTACAATCACTAAGATCTCACTAAACACTAGTGTTTCATAAACCCGCAAAATCAAGAAGTTTGATTTTGTTACGATTCCAATCAAGAAATTCAGCACAAATTCATGAAACAAAATCAATCACACAATGCCTAACCATTCACTAGTGTTTCCATGTGTTTCTATGTAGATCTGAACCGAAACTCTAGATACCAATTATTGGTACACAAGGTGAAAAAGATGAAGATGGAGGAAGATATATATATATATATATATATATATATATATATATATATATATATATATATATATATATATATATATATATATATATAGAGAGAGAGAGAGAGAGAGAGAGAGAGAGAGAGAGAGAGAGAGAGAGAGAGAGAGAGAGAGAGAGAGAGAATAACAAACTCTAACAAATTTCCACTACAATTCCACTAATGGTTACACACAGAGAATGGTTACTCCACTACTCTATCGTATAATGCATTGCTATTACATTACTTAATGGCTAAGCACACTACTACTTATATACACAAACAAAAGTGCCACATAGGCTAAATACTAAAATTTTGAATTACCTTTCAACAAAAACAAGGAAAGCAAATAAAAAAATAACAAAATTAGAGTCATAAATGAACAATAAAAGCCCTAAAGTCTTGGAGCAAGATTTGAACATCAAACAAACATAAAGTTTAACTCTCTATCTAAACATTTTTTCAACCTTTAATATTGGTCTTCTCAATTCTAGCATAATAGACATAAGTTCAGCTCTCAATGCGTTTATCTTTTCTAGATTAATTGAGAATCATTTGATAAAATTATCATGATGATCACGCGTAATGGCTCTCCCCGTCAATGTTGTATGCCTCTGCGAGTCGTTTGTGTTTCCTACAAATTATATTTTTTTATAATAAAACTTTCACTTCGACCAACCAAAAATTGAAATATATATATCTTAGAAGTGTCATGTTTAATATATATATATATATATATATATATATATATATATATATATATATATATATATATATATATATATATATATATATATATATATATATATATATATATATATATATATATATATATATATATATATATATATAACCTATAACCTCGGTTTTGCACAAAACCTATGGGACGTAACTACCAATAATCTCGTTTAAAATCTCAAATGTTGCATTTTATATTTTTTTAAGTTGGTTTAGAATCATTATTCTCACTTGACGACTTTTCTTTTTTTATATATATTTTTAATTTGTATTATCCTTCGGTTATATGTCACAACCGAGGGGTAATAGATTTTCATCAATACTTTTAAATTAATATTTTCAAATGTTTTTCTTATTTTTTTTATTTTTAATTATTAATTATTAAATAATCTAATCCTTCGGTTTTGTTTAAAAATTGACATGATAGTTCTTTTATATAAATTTCTAGAATATGACACTTTTTTTAATTAATCAATTTCCTCGATTTTTTCTAAAAACGACATGCTTGTTCTTTTGCATGAATACTTCACATAACTAGACTCTAACTTTTTGTTTATCCACCGTGTTTCATCGTCATTCTCTTAACAAAAACCTAGGCGATTTTCATCAAAATTATGATTCCATCATCTCTTTTAAACATCAACTCTTCCAACCTTACTTGTTAAAGCTTCGTCATCACATTTGAGGTACATAACTCACCACTGAGATTGTGTTAGTTTTATAAATGTTCATAGAAATGACATTAGTTTTAAAAATGTTCATAGAAATGTCGTGAGAAATGTTAGAAATGATGTTACGTACTAACTAAAATGATGTTAATTTTAGAAATGTTCGTATAAATGGTTATAGTTTTAGAAATGTTCATAGAAATGGTAATACCACTGTTTATTGTATTATCCATATGTTGTTTTTCTTGAAATGATTCATCATAACTTGTTGTTTTAATCTTTAATCATGTTCATGCAATGTGTTTGTAATTTGTTTTAGAAATAGTCATGGTAACTTGTGTGATAAATGTGTTAGAAATAGGAACACTGGTCTTCTTATTACCTTATTAACCGTTTAAATTTGTGTTAGAAATAAATCATGTGTTATGATATTACTTATGTATTAGAGCTTAGAAATATTAAATATTGTGTCTTCTTATAACTTAAATTTGTGTTAGAAATAAATCATGTGTTATGTTATTACTTATGTATTAGAGCTTAGAAATATTAAATATTGTGTCTTCTTATAACTTAAATTTGTGAATCATTTTGGATGAAATGTTTTGTGTGTTTCTAGTTAGTATGTTTCTATGGTCTCTCTCTATTTTATTTTTCTATTTAGTTTGTTTCTATGGTCAGAATCATTTTGGATGAAGTGTTGTGTGATGTGGCTTTGAAGTTCATGTTGTGTCTCTTTTAGATGTTCCTATTTTTCTTAATTTACACAAACATGAACGATATTCAACAAGCACCTTTCATACAACCTCTACTACAACCTCTGATAATACAAAAAATAAAATAAAAACTAGAGGTTCCACAATGTTAACCAAGGTGAAAAAAGCCCACGAAAGCGATGTTTGCTTTCTGATTAATTTTGATGTGAAATTCGATAAGGCTTATTGTGAACATGCTGGTGATTTTAAGGGCTACTTAGCTTTACAAGGTAGAAGCAATGTGAGTATTTTGATAGATAATTAACACGAAGTTGATGGTGATTTGAAAGATAGCATATAAACCTATATTACAGTATTTATTATAAATTTTATGATTTGTTTTATAAGTATAGATGACCATTTATTTTTTGGTTTAATACAAATATCATCTATATTATGTAATCATAGAAAGTGTTTATTATTCTAGAGAATAAAATGATAAAATAGAAATAATTTGAATATGCAGGTGAGCGTTAGATAGGCTTTAAAACGCAGCTCGCACATGACTATATTAAATATGCAAGTTCTTAGTATTATCCCATGTGTTAATTATCTATTTGACGTTTTAATAACCCAATTGTAATGCTGATTGATTACAAGCTAAATATAAGACTTCATATGGCAGGTTCTTGGTTTTTTATTAAAGATATACATGGCCTTACAAACCTTGGATCAATATTCCTAGAAGAATAATAACTTCCACCTTATTTGAAGACCTAAGACCTAACCCCCTTCCTTTAAGCGATTTACAAACTGATTTGCAAGTCCCTTTACAAATATTTTGACTCATGATATCCCTACTCAAAATGAAGTTCATGAACCAAATATCTAATTGATATAGGATTTTTTTTTGCCACTTATAAATATGAAGAGAATAAACCAACATAACATGAATTATTGATTTTATGAATTAGATTCTTCTCATAATTGATAAAAGAGACCATGTATGTTTGGTCATTAATTTATGAGCTATATTCTAGAAATGAATTTGTTTTGACTTCCCTTTTAAAATGGGGCAAGCCGGGTAAGATAGAGAAAATTTTGCCCTGATTGAAACCCAAAGAGTTTTGAATGATTCGTTATTTATAATTTGTATAGAGGCCTTTCCATAATCTTTGAAAATTTTGAGTACAATGTTTATAGAACCTTTAGTGCTTTGACAAAAAAATCATAGTGTAATCGACATATAACAGATGAGGTTGGGTTTGGACTTCCCTCGTTATATTTATTAGTTTGATTTTCCCATCTTGAAGAGATGATGATATTTGCTGACTAAGAACATCTTCAATAGTGCAAAATAAAAGTGGAGAAGATGTGTCCTTTTATCACACTCTTCTTTTGTAATTGAAAAATCATATTCCTTTTTCTCACTATAAAAGACAATCTTGCCAAAAGTAAGATTTCTCTGATCCAACCATGGAAAGTGTAATTGAACCCAAAAAGCCATTTTGTTATCTATCTTGAAAATTGTAGTTTTATATGTGTTGTTTTGACAATGACAAAATAACAAAGCTAATGTAATTATGTGCATCATCAAAGAAGAAAAATGAAATAAAGTTATTAAAAAGAGAAGCTAAGCAACTTTGGATATTGAGTGTGGATCTATGTGTTTGTAGGTATAAAGTCATACCTCGCAAAATATCCTCCCTAAAGTTTTGATGACGATAATAGTTATTGATGTTAAAGTTGTTGGAATAGCTTTCAACTCTCTAATGATGGTGACCTAACTAGTGAAATATCTCAAGCCTCATCAAGAAATAAACTCAAGATTAAATTATGATCTATGTGCCTCGCAAAGAATCTTGAAGCCTCGGAGTAGTAAAGAGAGGAAGTCTCAAAGCCCGCTAGATTGTATCTGTCTGTGTTGGTCTGAGTGATCGTAATTTTGTAAAAGTACATGGGAATAACTCTTAAGTTCTAATGCAACTCTCTCTCTCTCTCTCTCTCCCTCTCTCTCTCACGCACACACGCGCGCACACACACACATACACACACACAAAAGTCTTTTTCTAACCTTTTTATATCTTAAAAATATTTTCAAGACAGAGCCATGTGATTAAGAAACTCTCTAATGTCTCTTAAAATATTTTTTGAACTACCCAATCGATTGGAATTTTTTTTAAAACCATTCAATCAATTGGATAATGCCTAGATGATAAACTAATTGATTATAACAACATCTTAATGATTTATAATAACTTTGTATCTTTCATTCCTTTTAAACAATCATAATCGATTATTTTGAGGGCATCCAATCGATTGACAATTCAATTTTTGCCCATGGGTCATTTCCTTTTATGGATTTTTCTTCTCTTATACAAAAGAGGGTCGCCTCCTCTTCATTTCACAATATTTTCTGAAGCTTTACATTTTCTTTGGAATTTATCTCTCTATTTTCTCTCTTTCTCTCACTATAAATATTTTTTACTTTCACTAAGTTTCCTTGGTACTTTTAAGTGAAATACTACTTGCAAGGAAGAATTTGTAAGTGGTTGTATTCTTGTTTTAATTCTAGCTAGAACTTTGCTGGAAGAAGTTATGTTTTAGTTATTGAGATAAACCTGAAAATATAAAAAAAAGGTTTGTTAGATTAGCCTTAAATTAAAGCTATCACTACTAGAAAAAAGACATTTAAGAAAATAATTTTACATCTGTTATTCACTCGAACCGATTTAAAATCTAAAAATATAAACACGGTGGCAGTATCGTAAATAATAAAAAAAAATTTACTAGATTTTTTACATCGGGCCAATTAATTAACCGATGTAAAAAATTGAAAAAAAATAGTGAAAGGATTTTTACATCGGGTAAAGAACCCACCGATTTAAAAAAATATATTAAAAAAAATTTAAAAATGGGATTTCAAATCGGTTTTCATATCCACCGATCTAAAAAGTAATAATTAAAAAATTAATAATTTGGTTTTTAAATCGGTTAACAAATCCACCGATCTAAAAAGTAATAATTAAAAAATTAATAATTTGGTTTTTAAATCGGTTAACAAATCCACCGATCTAAAAAGTAATAATTAAAAAATTAATAATTTGGTTTTTAAATCGGTTAATTAATTCACCGATCTAAAAAGTAATAATTAAAAAATTAATAATTTGGTTTTTAAATCGGGTTTAAGCTCCACCGATCTAAAAAGTTAATGGCGAATTGGATTTTAAATCGGTTTTCCATTCCACCGATTTAAAAAGTTCTGAACATTTAAAATCCAAAATCTCAAATATTGTTTCTTCACCAAAATCTGCTCATTTCTAATAAACCCACGACGAACCGTTTCCACTGTTCTCTCTCCCTCCTTCGTTCGCCATTCTCCCTACCTCCGTCCGCCGTCGCCGTTCGCTGTTCTCTTTTCCTCCGCCGTTCGCAGTTCTCTCTCTCCCTCCGCCGTTTGCATTTCTCTCTCTCCCTCCGCCGTTCGCAGTTCTCTCTCTCCGCCATTCGTCGTTCCGCTTCCGATAACAACATACCACCACGCGAACACGGTTATGAATCCGACATTATTATCAGGTTCAATACTCCTTCATTTTTATTCATTTCTGTCTATGTTCTTTCATTTTTTATTCTTATATCCGTTAAAGGTTAGGGTTAGTTCAAGATTAAATTGTTGAAATGGTTGATTCTGTTGTTGTTGTCGTCTGAGATTAAATTGTTGAAATGGTTGATACAATGTTTAATAGTTAACTTTAAGGAATCGATTCGTATTTTCTGAAAAATATAAGGGTAGATGTGAACTTTAAGGAATCGAAAATTGCCAACAACATCGATGTTGGCACTGGCAGAGTTAAGATTCCATATAAAAAGACAGTGGCAGTGAGGAAAAACAGTTTCTTCTTTTAAGTTTTTCTTTAGAACAATGAATAGTATTAAAAGTATTCAGTAAAAAAAAGTATTAAAATTATTCAGTCAAAAATAAAGTATATATAATTTAATTTAAAGTTTTTCATCGTATATTATAGTAAAACATATACTACTCCACCTAACGCTTGAAAGTTACTAATAGTAAAACATGATAGTTGTAGTTCATCAAAATCACTAAAGGCTGTCATGAAGAACCCTGGTGTCAAGTTTTGTTACTTCTTGTTCTTAAACTACTACTGCTAATCTTAATGTTAGAAGGCTTAGGCGAAGATTGTGTGATTTGGTGTTACATCAAGTTTTATATGTTAGTGACATATTAATGTAGCATAATTCATTATGAGTTATATATTCTTGCTATCTTTTGTGTGGATAATTATATCTCATCTGAGTTAGATTTCAAGAAACTCACTATAATAATATGTTCTACAGCGAGAACTTTAAGCCATTGTTGATACATTGTAAATGGTTCAAACTTGAGTGTATTTTTCAAATCAATGAAAAGATGGTTCTGCAATGTCTGTAACAGAACATGATATATTGTTGATACGCTCATATAAACTCTTGCATGCATGGCCCTCTACTCCTCACAATATAGGATGAATGTGTCATGGAGTTTGTTGAGGATCTCTCAACTGATGACAACTGAACAGGAAGAAATGCCCCAATGCTTGAAGTTCCGCATCTATTTGGTTTGAAATAATTTTTGTGTATAAAAAGCTCACATTAACTAAAGATTGTGTCTTTAGTGGATTTAGGTGACGTATGGGCCATAGGCTCAAAAGTTTTGTAATAAAGATATAAAGAAAAATAATTTTTAAAAAATAAAAATATAAGAAAAGTAATTTCTAAGAATTAAATATTTAATTATAAATATAATTGCAATTTTATATTTGTTATTTTTTTATTTAATGATGTCATATTTGCTTATTTAATTATTAATGTTCTCAGCTACTGAATAGAAGTGACCCATAAAGCTGAACCCATAAATAAAATTAAGAGATAATAAATAATTAGCAAACAAAATTATAATTAAGAAAATCAACACTTGAAAAGTAACTCACGGAATTTATAAAATTAAAAAAATTAATATGTTAGATAATATTATCAATCAAAAATTTAGAGAAATAAATAATAATGAAAAGGTTATTTAAAATATATATATATATATATATATATATATATATATATATATATATATATATATATATATATATATATATATATATATATATATATATATATATATATATATATATATATATATATATATATATATATATATATATATATATATATATATATATATATATATATATAACATTATAAATTAAAATTTATACTAAATTAATTAAGAAAAACATTGATTATAAGCAACAATATGTTATTAATAAATAAAATGTCAGATCTGTTAAGTGATGATGTTATATAGCTGCTTAAACATATTTTGTATGCTTATCAATAATATGATATTAATAAATAAAATGTTATATATATAATTATTTTAGTATTTAATTTTTAAAAAAATAATTTAGTCTATATAATTGCAAATAAAAGAGGTGTCTCATGGAATTATTTACCAGTAGTAATTTATGTAAAAGTTACGAGTAATTAGTGGTGTCTCATGGAATAAAAATTGATTTTTCGTTTCTCGCAGGATTTGTGTCCCTCTTTTTCTCTTAACCGCAAGTCATTCGGCCGCCACATAATTGCAGGTTCTGTTTTCATTCTTTATAACTTCTTAATTCTTCTTTTATGCCATGTGTTTACACATAGATACTTTTTGTTCTCTCTAATGTCTAAAAGAGGGACTATTATAGGCATTCCAATGATTTAACTCTGTATGCATTAATAATTTCGGAACATAGGTATGAATCGTAGTTGGATGAGAGCCAATCGATTAAGTTTCGAGTACGAACAAGGAGTGATGGAATTTCTAGAGCTTGCTGAAAGTAATGCTAAAAAAAATCTTGCTCCTCCTAAGAGTGATGCTGAAAAAAGTCTTCATTTGTTTTTTCTCTGTCCATGTGTTCGTTGTGCAAATCACGAACCAAAACTCAATAAGAAAGAAATCATGGATCATCTAATTTGTCATGGGATTTGTCAAAGTTATACACAATGGATATGGCACGGTGAGGTAGTAGCAAAGTCAAATGTGTCCCAAAGAGATAATGTTAGTGCAGAAATGGATGATCGTCTGGAAGACATGATGCGTGATATTGGACAAGATTCGTTTAAGAAGGCGCACGCGTATGATACTTTATGCAGTGACAAGGATAAACCTTTGTATCCGGGATGCACAAATTTTACACGTTTGTCAGCCGTGTTAAAATTGTTTAATTTGAAGGCAAATAATGGGTGGACTGACAAAAGTTTTAGCGAATTGCTTGAATTGTTGACACAGATGCTTCCAGAAGGTAACGTAATGCCAAATCGTTATTACGAGGCGAAAAAGATATTATGTCCGATGGGTTTGGAGTATGAAAAGATACATGCATGCCCTAATGATTGCATATTATACAGAAAAGAGTATGTAAACTATAATCATTGTCCGAAGTGCAAGGCATCCCGCTACAAAAAGAATGCTGGTGATTCTAGTGATGATGAGGCGGTAAAAAAGGTTCCTCCCGCGAAAGTGGTATGGTACCTACCAATAATTTCAAGGTTCAAGAGACTATTCGCTAATGCAAATGACGCAAAGAATCTTAGATGGCATGCAGAAGAAAGAAAGTGTGATGGAAAAATTTGCCATGTAGCTGATTCTTTACAATGGAAGAAAATAGATGTTTTATTTCCAAATTTTGGCAAAGAGTCGAGAAACCTTAGACTTGGACTTTCAACTGATGGAATGAATCCGTTTGGTAATCTAAGTACTAACCATACTTGTTGGCCTGTTCTCCTGATGATCTACAACCTATCTCCTAGGTTGTGCATGAAGCGTAAATATATTATGTTATCGATGATGATTTCGGGCCCAAAACAACCCGGAAATGACATAGATGTTTATCTAAGTCCTCTGATTGATGATTTAAAAGTGTTGTGGGAGGAAGGGGTGGATGTTTTTGATGCGTATTCTGGTGAACAGTTCAATATGCGTGCCATGTTGTTTTGCACCATCAACGATTTTCCGGCATATGGCAATTTGTCTGGTTATAAAGTTAAAGGGCATAGAGCATGTCCTATATGTGAAAAAGACACATGTTACCATCAACTTGTAAAAGGAAAGAAGACTGTTTATCTCGGGCATCGAAAATTTCTAGATCGTTATCATCCATATCGTAGATTGCGGAAAGCTTTCAATGGGGAACAAGAGCATGGTGTTGCTCCAAAGCCCTTAACTGGAGAGGAAGTTTATCAACGACAACAAGGCATTAATGTCGTCTTTGGAAAATACCAAAAGCAATCTACTGTGAAAAATATATGGAAAAAGAGGTCGGTTTTCTTCAATCTTCCATATTGGTCTAGTCTTGATGTAAGACATTGTATTGATATGATGCACGTGGAGAAAAATGTATGTGATAGTTTAATCGGAACACTTCTCAACATTCAAGGCAAGACAAAAGATGGTTATAATGCTCGTCTGGATTTGAGTTTGATGGGTATACGAGAAGAGTTAACTCCACAACATATAGGTAATAAGATATATTTGCCTCCTGCCTGCTACACTCTGTCTAAAAAAGAAAAAATAAGTTTCTGTGAGTGTTTACAAAGTATTAAAGTGCCGCATGGATACTCATCAAATGTCAATAGGCTTGTCTCAGGTAAAGATCTCAAATTAATTGGATTAAAATCTCATGATTGTCATGTCTTAATGCAACAGCTACTACCAGTGGCTATTCGTGGGATATTGCCTAACAATGTTAGGAAGACTATAACTAGGTTGTGCTTATTTTTCAATGCAATTTGTTGTAAAGCCATTGATCCATTAAAGCTAGAAATTTTGGAAAATGAGGCTGCAGTTATCTTATGCCAATTAGAGATGTATTTTCCTCCTTCATTTTTTGACATTATGGTTCACTTGATTGTTCATCTAGTAAGGGAGATTAGATTATGTGGTCCAATTTATTTACGATGGATGTACCCAATAGAGCGATACATGAAGATCTTAAAAGGGTATACAAAAAACCCACACCGTCCGGAAGCATCAATTGTTGAGAGGTACATCGCAGAAGAAGCAATTGAGTTTTGTTCGAACTATTTGTCAGAAGTGGATGCTGTAGGGGTTCCCAAGTCTCGTCATGATGGAAGATGTGAGGGTGTGGGTACACAAGGTTTAAAGGTCAAGAGCTTAAGTATTGATGTGGTTCTTCGAGCGCATTTGTATATATTGAATAACACGGATGAAGTTCAACCTTACTTATCTGCTCACAAAAGCATCATAAAGAAAAAGTACCCCAAGATGAATGAAAGATGGTTGTTAAAAGAGCATAATAAGAGTTTCTCTGAGTGGTTTAAAGAAAAAATTTCTAATGAGGATAGTGCTTCCAATACAATTAAGTGGTTGTCCTATGAGCCTAAATGTAACATAATAACTTGGAGTGGATATGATATTAATAAAACTTGCTTTTGTACAAAGTCAAAGGATGATCGTAGTACCACACAGAATAGTGGGGTTATGATTGTGGCCGAGTCCATGCACTTCTCTAGTGCTAAAGATAAAAACCCGGTTATGGCATCTACACCCTACTTTGGGGTGATTGAAGAGATTTGGGAAGTTGATTATGTTGTGTTTAAAGTTCCTGTATTTAAATGCAAATGGATTGATATCAACAGTGGTGTAAGAATCGATGAATTCGGAGTTACATCGGTTGATCTTAGCAAGCTAGCTTATGCGGACGAACCTTTCATTATGGCGTCTCAAGCAAAACAAGTGTTTTATGTCACAGATCCTTCTAATAAAAGGTGGTCAGTGGTTATACAAGGAAAGGTGCATGATAGTGATGAAAACCAAGATGCAAACCTTGATATTTCCGAAACTCCTCCTTTCTCAATGAATGTGCCTACCTTCGTTGAAGAAAACGAAGAGGATGACGTGCATGCTATTCGCATAGATCATGAAGAAGGCATATGGGAGGACTAGTAAGGTTATTTTATACTTTAATTTCTATTTATTTATTTATTTAGTGCTTAATTTTATGTCTAATTGTTTATATTTTATGCTTAATTTGATGTCTAATTGTTTATATTTTGTGCTTAATTTGATTTCTAATTGTTTTTATTTTGTGTTAACAGATACATGACTGATTCAACCGACAACCCTTCTTCATCTAGTGACCCTAAAAAAAGAAGAGTTAGAGGTCCCACTTTGATGACACAAATTAACAAAGTTCATCAAACGGGTGAAAAGATAAAGGTCGAGTTTCATCCGATGACTAAGGGATGTATGGGTAAAAATTCTTCAAATTTTAGGAGTTACATAGCGTCTCTTGCTCGACAAAGATGTAGTATTTTGAAAAATGAGTGGAAAGACATAGATGAAGGCATAAAAGAGGCTATTTGGACTGATGTTCAGGTATGTTTTACTGCTACACTTTATTATATTTTATAATCATATACTAACAACATATGTCGTATACTATATGTGTAGGCTCATTTCACTATTCCAGAACCTCATGATCCAAAGAAGGATCCGTTGAAGAAAGAATGGATTAAATATGCAGGAGAGCGATGGAGAGCTTTTAAGACACAACTCACAAGCGAGTATATTAGACACCCCAAAGAAGGTCTAGCTCCTCCATATATCAGGTATAATTATATTAAAGAAGAAGTATGGAAGGATTTTGTGCAGTCTCGAGACACTCCTGAATTTAAGGTTAGTAGGAGTTATAATTTTTTTTTGCATAACATTTTTATTATGTTTAGTATGATTAATAACTTTTTGAGTTTATAATAGGAAAAAAGTCAAAAGGGTGCAGCAAATGTGGCTAAGAATGTATACCCACATGTATTATCTCGTGGAGGGTATCGTTTGCTTGAGGAGAAAATGATAAATGAAAGGAGATCATCGAGAGATGATTCTACCTTAGATGATACTGGTAGTCCATCTCCACCGTCACGCCATGAGTTATGGAAAAGAGCACGACAAAAGAAAGGGGGAGAATACACATCAAAGGCTACACAAGTTGTTGCTGAGAAAATTGTAAGTAAAAAAATATGGTTTTTTTATTTTGCAGGATTCTCTAGTTATAATTGTGATTGATAAAAAATATGGTTTTTTCATTTTGTAGGATTCTCTAGTTGAAGAAGCTGAAAAGGGTGGCTTTGTTTCGGATGGACGTAATGATATCTTAACAGCAGCCATTGGAACATCTGAGCATGGCGGTCGTGTTCGTGGTGTTGGAAAACACCATAAACAAAGCACTTTCTTTGGTAGATCATCTTCACGTCAACGACAAGACGATATAAAAGAACAATTTACACAATTATCATCTAAATTAGAAGCAAAGCTTAGAGCTGATTTTGATCAAAAGTTGGCTGAAGAGCGTAAGGCAATGGAACAATCTTTCATGGATACACTTAGGTCTATGGGTCTCTCGCAACAAAGCACTGAAAATAATAATAAATGCATTGTACAATATGAAGCTGTTGATGGAAGTGGAAAAGGAAGTTGTTCAGCTGCAAAAGTAAGCACAAAAGAAAGAGAAGGAGAGGACAATGTTGAGAGATTAATGAGAATGGTTCTAAGAATGGGTGATGATCATTTGACAATAGAATTAAGTCATTGTGCGAGCGCCAGTAATTTTCATATGTCAGCTAAGTGTATCAGAGAGCTGTTGGTGGGTTTTAATTGGCTTGATGTGTCTACCCTCCAAGTTTGGTGCACGTAAGTACATTTTCTATTTTTATCAGTGTCAATATCTATTAATATGTTATATCTCTCATCACTTTTATTATAATGTTGATTTTAAAATTTTTTAGGTATATTCATCGTTTGTGTATTGATACTTCACAATCTAAAGTATACGGATTTATGGACCCTGCTATGTGTTCGTACGTTGATCATGTGCCGAGATCTCAAGCAGATGTCAAACAATACATACAACATAAGTTACGTGACGAAAAGAGAGAGTGTCACTTGCTACCATTTATTCATGGGTAAGTTTGTATGAAACTATGTTTTCTATTTTTTTAATTTTGGTAACATATATAATTCAATTTTGGTAACATGAAATTGTGACTTTTGTGTTTCCACACACATGTACAGAGGTCATTGGCAATTAATAGTCATGTGTCCAAATGATAATACGGTGGTCGTCTTTTGTTCCCTTCATCATGAACTTAATCAAACCATGACAAAAATTGTTACAAAGTAAGTTTATTTTTTAATGTTCACTTCATCCTATATACATAATTTGTTACAAAAGTAATATCATATATTGTGTGGCTTTATATGAATTTTTTTCTTCTGAATTAGTGCTTTTGGGGTTCATCAAGCGGCAAATGGGAATAGAAAAAAGGCTACATGGCTTCAACCCAATGTAAGTGTGGTGTAAATTATAATTAGATATTTAATTTTATCATATAAGTATTTACTAATTATGTCATTCATTTGTAGACAAGGAAACAACCTAACTCTCATGATTGTGGGTATTATGTGATGAAAAATATGTTGGATATTGTCTCTGCCAATATAACTAACTCTTGGATGAAGGTAATAAAAATGACTTTAATTTGTTATTTACTTTACGTTTTGCAACTTAATATGAATTTTCAAAGAATAACTCTATTGTTACTTACGTGTTGTAGGTATTTGATGACCCAACGAACCTATCGCCCGATGATTTGTATGATTTGCGACTCCGTTGGGCAACATGTTTCTTTGAATTATATAAAGGTTAACCTTTTTGTTGTTGTAGTACATTTGTGTAGCTTTTTGTTGTTAGCACATTTGTGTATAAAGGTTAACCGGCCTTTTTGTTGTTAGTACATTTGTGTATATCCTTTATATTGACACTTTTGTGAATCACTTATTTGTATACTAGATATTTGGTGCAATCAAATTAGATTTATGAGAAAAATATGAAACTAACGACCTAAATATGATCTATGTGATGTTGCAAAACTATGAAAATAGCGACCTAAATGTGGTCTATATGATGTGCACTATGAAAATAGCGACCTAATTATGGTCTGTGTAATGTTGGAAAAATATGAAAAATTAGGTACCAAAAAAGATACAGGGAACGACTAAAAAATAGGCAAATAATTTATACTCGTAACAGTACTTTTTACATCGGGCGAAAGAAAAAACCGATGTAAAAAACTACCTTTTACATCGGTTTAACCACAGAACCGATGTAAAAAGTGTCATTTCCTACAGTACTTTTCACATCGGTTGAACCAACAAACCGATGTAAAAAAGTGTCAGCATGAAATTTTTTTTTTCCTCCAGTACTTTTTACATCGTTTTGTCACGCAACCGATGTAAAATACCCACCTTTTACATCGGTTTTTCTCTGCAACCGATGTAAAAAACACCATTTTATAATTAAAATTTACAGTTATAAATTTTTTTTCACATCAGACTTAAAAATTTAACCGATGTGATTGGTGTATTTCTTACATCGGGCCACAAACCCGATGTAAAATGTCTTTGATTTATTACATCGCCTGACTTTACATCGGACTAAGACCCGATGTAAAAAGTCAATTTCGCCCGATGTAAAAAGTCGTTTCTGCACTAGTGTATCTTTCATTGGGGATAAGCCACTAAAATCTCAAGATCAGACTGTATTAAGGTTCGTGGACATAACCTGTAAAAACTCAAAGTTCAACAGTCAAAATCTAAAGAAGATCTCTAAGGAATAGGAGTAGGCCAATGTTCAACTGAACCTGGATAATTCTTTAGTACAATATATCTAACTCTTATCCACTTTAATTACCGCTATTTACTTACTGTTTTTATTTCTGCTGCTATATACTTTATCCTCAAGAAACTACTAACATAATTTAAGTATATTTGAGAAAATCCAAAAGTAACTGTGAATTTTAAATACCATAATTCACCCCTTCCCCTCCCCTTTTATGATTGAAGTTACTTGTCCAAAAAGTAGCATTATAGCCTAATTCCTATTAAAGACTAATCGCCCCAGAAGAAAAAATGTATTCAAGCTTTTCACTAAACAAGCCACCATCTTTTAAAGGAGAAGGGAACAGTTTGTGGAAAGAGAAAATGATTTTTTCATAAAAGGGATGAATCGTGGTATTTGTAAGGTTGTGAAAGAAGTTCAATTTGTTCAAAAACCATCATCACCACCGCTCTCAGTTTTCATGAATTTTTGCAAGTTTCTCACTGCGAGACTACAAAAGAAATATGGAACATCCTCCAAATTACCCATGAAGGAACTAATTAGGTAAAGATGGCAAGGTTGGGTACATTATTCCTTGAGTATGAACTCTTTAGAATGAAACTTGAAGAGCGCATAAATCAAATGCAAACACAATTCACCCATATCGTAAGTCATATGAGAAATCTGGGAAAAAAATTCTTAAAATAGGAATTAGTCATAAAAATTCTTAGATGCTTAAATAGTAGTTGGTAACCCAAAGCCATTGTGATTTGTGAATCTAAGTATTTAGCGACTATGAATAGGCACACTATCTTTGGTAAATTGAAGGAACACAAAATGAAACTCAAAAGACTTTCCGTAGATGAAAAAGGAGAAAAGAAAAACAAAAGTCTAGCACTTAAATCTAAGGAACCTGATTCTGATGGTGACATGTCTCTCATAGTAAAGAAATTCAAGCATTCCTAAAGAATGAGAAGAAATAAAAATAAGAGCATGAAAAAAATAAGGAAAAACAACATTCATTCCAACATGCTACAATTATGGGAAGAAAGGACATATCAAACCATATTGTCCCCTAATCAAGAAAACAAATAAAGAATTCAAAAAACCTCAGAAAAAGAAGAAAGATTATGTTGCATGGGAAGATAATGATATAGAATCCTCAAATGACGAAGAAGAAGAAAAAGTAAATGTCTATCTTATGGCGAATTATCAAGATAATGGCGAATTACTAACAAAAAAACAAGTAAACTAGACCAAATTGTTTCTACATCTATGGATATTTTCTCATATGTTTAAATTTAAAGTAAAAACCTTTAAAGGGAGATATAACTCCTTAAAGAGAGACAAAATGATCCAGTTCAAAGTTCTTCCACTTCATACTAAGAAGATGAACTTTACAAGTGTAGCAATTTAAAAAATGAAATTAGTGATCTTCAAAAAAACACTTTTGAAGTTCACCAAAGGTAAATATAACTTAACTCTTTTTTTAGGGAATCAAAAAGCCTCTTCTAACTAAGCCGACCTTGGCTATGAACCAAATTTAACAATAAAAGCTTCGATAACATTTGTAATACAAAAACCACCTTTTGTTGTAAAACCTAAAAATGCAACCACTATAGTAAACAAGTAAACATTTCAATGTTTTGTAGTCTCGGGATTTGGCTTTCCACATATGTTTTGATCATGCCTACTTGATAGCGATTACCTTTTTCTCCTTCCTGCTTCCTGTTTTGAAGCACATTCAAAGTTATTTCATCCTCTTAAACTTTTAAAGTGAGTGTACCTTTTCCCAAGTTGATACTGCATCAACTTGTAAGCAAGAAAGGTAGACTAAGAATATTAGGTGTCTCTTCATCTTCAGGCATGTCCATATCACAAAATAAACTGGAAAGCTAAATGTTTCTGTTATAATTAGTACATCTTCTGCTACCTCATATGAATTTTTTTTGGAGTGATATTCAAATTTCAAACTCATCATTTTATCACTGACCTTTCTAATACCAAGCTTTTGATATATGAAAAACGTCATCAGGCTCACACTAGCTCCCGAATCAATCAAAACCTTCTTGAATGTTTTATATTCTATAGTTCATGGGATTGTGATAGATCTGTCATCATTATGTTTGATTGGGATTTTAATACCTTGTGATATTGCATTATACTTCTCAATAAATGTTATGGCTCATCTCCCATTATTCTCTTTCTAGAGATTATAGCCTTCCTGAATTGTTAGTACATAGGCATTTGTTCGAGTGCTTCAAAGAAAAGAATAATGATCTCCAAATTAATGAACATTTCAACAAATTTCTCAAACTTTTTCTTGTTTAGATCCTTCTTCTTCACCCTTTAAGGATATGGTAGCATGATCTCCAGTTTGGCCTCCTTTTTTATTTTTCTCTTCAGTTGGCTTTATAGGGACATAAATTTTTCTAGTTCTTTCTTGTTCTCTTTCACTTCTAGATCTACCTCTATAAAATGATATTCTTCATATTCATCAACTTTATGACTTCTTTTTGTGAAAACATTCACATTGATATGATCTAATGAATTTGTGATTGTGGTACTCGAATTGATCCCTTGTGCCTGCTGTGAAACCTATAGGTTTTTTTAATCACTTCCCTTTTTCTTTTTAATCTTTGCAGACAAGGCAGTCTGACTTTTGGCTTTGGAATATTTTCTTTGATTGTTCCTTGTCTCTTTTGGCTTTGGAAGCTTTTCTCTATTATTCTTTGTCTCTTCCTAAAATTGGGCATTTTGAGCAGTAACTTTTTTAAGATATATTTCCCACTCTACTTTCTTTGGAGCTTGTGGTTTTTGTGGGAATTGCTATTGAAATTGTTTATTTGGCTGATACTTAATTGGATTATGATATTGCACAAACCATGCTTCTGAACATTCCCTTTATGATCTTTTTAGGAAAAGTCAGGATGATTTTTCCATCTTGGATTGTATGTGTTAAAATACACATTGTTATGCTGGAGATAGTTTAATTATTCAACCTGTTGAAGATGTGCTACACAGTTCATGGAAAAATAAGGGCATCCACAAATTTCATAACTAACTACTTGAGCTTGTTGGACTTGAGCTATATGTTGAGTACATATCCTCATTGCGTTAAGTATCCTTTCAACTTCAGTTGCAACCTAATATTCCATTTTTATACTTTGAGTTGCCAAATTCAAATTAATTACCCTTTCTAGTTTACTTGTGCATCAACCATAACATTCCAAATGTTCATTTGCAGACATGGTGTTAATAATCTTCTTGATATTAGTGGTTTTTGTAAAATTTGATGAGCCATCAACAGCTATATCAATCAATTGCTTAGTTTTCAGTCTGAGCCCATTAACAAGCATTTGCATTTATTCAGTTTGATCTAAATTGTGTGTTGCACAACCAACAACGATCCTTTTGAATATTTTGTATGTATCACCCAGTGATTTACCCTCTCTCTGTTTGAAATTGAGGATTCCAGATCTCTTTCTAAGGAAAACTAAAGTAGCAAAATATTCATTCAGAAAAGTTATTTCCATCTCTTCCCAAGTAGTGATACTATCTGCTGGAAGTGAATAAAACCATTCTTCAGCATCCTCTACTATAGAAAAAGGAAACATTCTTATCTTCTTGCTCTCTTCTATGTGAACTTCTATATTAAGAATAATACTCATTTTCAGAAACCTTTATAGATGTTTATTGGCATCTTCGTTGATTTTACATGTGAAAGGTGTCTTTTTGAGTTGGCAGATGGTGGTGGGATGCAACTGAAAATTGGGAACATTTACCGATTCATTTACTATTATCAATCGACCCCCGGTGAATTTATTCTTCCATAATCACCTAATAATCTTTCAGGTGTTAATGGATTTTTAGTCATGATTTGTTCTACTTCTATATCTAAACGGTGAGAATTTATCTCTTCTTGTTCTTCCAGCTTCTACAACCGAGCTTTCCTGAGCTGAGACATTTACCTTCTTCTTACTTTGATATGAACTATTAGTTTTGTTTTCCATACCAGAGGTACCAGCATCCTCATTAGCATCACCTTCCACTCGTCCTTCTTTGAGCACAAAGTTGGGTAACTTGTGCAGATTATCTGTGTTAGGGTTCTTCTCAGAATGAGAGTCATCAACATCTTTTTCTTCACCTTGGTTAGCAGCAGTAGTGGGAGTTGCATCCATATGAGACAGAGGGGTAGAAATAGCAGGGACATTATGGCCGCCATACAGAACCTTAGTAACTAACTTCCTAATGGCTCTATCGACATAAGCACTACCATCTATGTTCCTATTTTTAGTTGTAGAATTAAAAGAAGTATCAGAGGATTTACCTATAGGGGCCTGTTTGGAGCCGCTTGAATGTGTGGGTGTGGATTTTATCACTTCAGCATCGTGGCATGTAACCATGGCAAGAGGGGCTACATCAAGCACGTCCTCAAATGAGATGCTTATAGGATGAGCCTTTGTCTTAGAATCAAACCTAGAGGACTTGGACGAAGTTGAAACATGTTTTGAAGACATCTTGAGATTTTTGTGAGTGGGAGAATAGGTTTCAAGCAAAGGTTCAAGCAGAGAATGGGGTTCATGCAGAAAATCTATGAAGGTATGGGAGGTGAACGGGTATTTGGAGTGAAAAATGTGATTAGGGTAGCGTGCGATAGTGACTTTAAAAGTGTTTTGAAATAGTGAGTGATGTTGAGACATCTTTATTATTGGAAAATACCACCCCTCTTAAATGATATTCCCACTAAGAAATAATTTCTACAAATCCTCATAAATGCAAATCCCTAATTTCCCTCTTAAAATTTCAAATTGACTAGCATCCAATGCCTTAATGAAGATATCAACCAGCTGTTTTTCTGTAGTAACATGCTCTAAAGTAATGATTTTATCTTCAATAAGCTCCCTTATGAAATGATGACGGATATCAATATGCTTGGTTCTCCTGTGTTGAATAGGGTTTTTGGATATGTTTATAGCACTTAAGTTGTCACAATACAATGTCATGACATCTTGTGTGACATTATACTCAGTCAGCATTTGTTTCATCCAAACCAGTTGAGAACAACTACTCCCAGCAGCTGTATACTCAGCTTCCGCAGTAGATAGAGAGACACAATTTTGCTTTTTGCTGAACCATGATATGAGATTTTTCCCTAAAAAGAAGCAACCTCTTGATGTGCTTTTCCTATCATCTGCACTTCCAGCCCAATTAACATCACAATATCCTGGCAACACACAACCAGATCCATGAGTATAGCATTCCATACTCACTTGGTCCATTAATATATGTCAAAATCCTCTTAACTTGATTGATGTGACTCACTTTGGGTTTAGCTTGATATCTAGCACAACCACCCACAACAAAGGCAATGTCAAACTTGCTTGCTTTAAGATATAACAAGCTTCCTATCATACTTCTATAAAGACCTTGATCCATATTAACACCCTTTTCATCTTTAGACAACTTAAGATGGGTAGGTGCAGGTGTTCTCTTGTGGCTGGCATTTTCCATCCCAAACTTCTTAACTATATTCCTGGCATATTTACTCTAAGATAAGAATATAGACTCTTCCATCTGTTTGACTTGTAACCCAAGAAAATAAGTTAATTCACCGATAAGGCTCATTTCAAATTCTGACCATTTGCTGGACAAAATGTTGAACCATCTCATCAGACATCCCACCAAACATAATTTCATCAACATATATTTGAGCAATCGTGAGTTTTCCTCCTTCTTCCTTGATAAACAATGTCTTATCTATGCCACCTTTTCTGTATCCATTATCAAAAAGGAACTTTGTTAGTCTCTCATACCAAGCCCTAAGAGCTTTCTTCAGTCCATACAAAGCTTTCTTCAACTTAAAAACATGATTGGGAAAAGTTGGATCAATGAATCCCTTAGGTTGTTCCACATAGACTTCCGCCCTGGTGTGGTAAGGAAACTTCTTTGCATGGATCATAGCTCTAGCAGATTCTTAGATAGTTCTATTCTCTCTTTCCACAACTCCATTTTGCTGTGGAGTAATGGGAGAAGAAAATTCATGGCTAATCCCTTCAGATGAACAAAATTCAACAAATTTTTTATTTTCAAATTCCTTCCCATTATCACTCCTGATTCTAACAACATTGCTCTCCTTTTCTCTTTGAATTTTTTGATAGAGATATTGGAACACATCAAACACTTCAGATTTTTCTCTTATAAAATTCACCCAAGTGTATCTGGAAAAATCATCCACCACCACATAGGCATACTTCTTTCAACCAAGACTCTCCACCTGCATATGTCCCATTAAGTCCATGTGGAGAAGTTCCAACACTTTTGAAGTAGTGAGATGTTTGATCTTCTGGTGTGACATCCTCGTTTTCTTTCTAATTTGGAATTCACCACAGACTTTTCCTTCTTCAATATTTAGCTTAGGAATTCCTCTGACAGCTTCCATAGAGATAATCTTCTTCATTCCTTTTAGATGTAAATGACAAAGTTTTTGGTGCCACAACTTCACTTCATCTTCTTTGGCTAGAGCACATTTAGAGTCCTGAGAAACCCATTGGTAGCAGTTGTCCTTAGATTTGAGTCCCTTCATGATCACTTCACTTTTTTCATTTGTAACCAAGCATTCAAATTTAGTGAAGTTGACATTGAGTCCTTGATCACACAGTTGACTGGTGCTAATTAAGTTAGTAATTAATCCTTTAATCAGCAGCACATTATCAAGGTTAGGAGCTCCTGAGCAGTTTAATTTTCCAACCCCTTTGGTTTCACCCTTGGCTCCATCACCAAAACTCACATAGCTAGTAGAGTGGGATTTGATGTCTACTAAAACATTTTTAATTCCTGTCATGTGTCTGGAGCACCCACTGTCAAAAATACCAATCTTCCTTAGCTGGGTCTAGATTGACGAATAGGTTTGGGATATTCATGCAGTCTGAAGCAGAAAGGCTTTATGTGACCAAAGCGTCCATAATAATGACATTTCCATCTTTGGAATCCTCTTCTCAGGTGGTTGGGTTGTCCTCTACCATGAAGTTGAGACATCTGATGTGACATATTTCGCTTAGACCCAGAATGATTATGGTGTGAAGAGGGATTACATTCTAAAGATGGTTTCTTTTCTCCATCAAACCCTAACCATGTCATGTCTCCTTCCCTTTTTCCATCTTGAAGGATTTTATCAAGGGTGTTAGTACCATTGTTCAGCATTCTAACAGACTTGGTTGGGAAGTCAGTTGAGCAACTTCATCATTCAATTCAGTGATAGTTTTAAGATGTTCTTCCTTCTCAGCCTTCAGTTTGATTATAAGTGTCTTCTGCTTTTCTCCTTGATGACACACTTCTTCACTCCTAAGACACAACTCTTTGTAGGAAGCTGCAAGTTCTTCAAAGGTTAATTCATCATCACTGGAGTCTTTATCAGAGTATTATCTCCCAGTCAAAGCAGTCACATGTTTAGCAGACTATTCTTCAAGATCACTTTCAGAGTCCTCATCAGTCCAAGAAACAACTAGGCTCTTCTTTTGTTTCTTGAGATAGGTAGGGCATTCAGCTCTAATGTGACCAAATCCTTCACATCCATGGCACCGAATCCGTTTTCTTTGGGTGGATTTTTCTTCAAACCTGGTTCTTCTACCTACAACATTAGACCTACTGATGTCATAAAAGTTGTTCTTGACATTTGGTCTTGACTTCAAATTCATCCTCTTCATTACCTTGTTAAACTGTCTTCCAAGGACCACTATAGCATTGGACAAGCTTTCATCAGTATCCCCATCAGATTCATCCTCTCTATTTTCAGCATTTGACACAAAGGCTATGTTGTTTTTCTTATCAAATTTGTCACTCATCCCCACTTCAAAGGTTAAAAGAGATCCAATAAGTTCATCAACCCTCATCTTGCAAATGTCTTGAGCTTCTTCTATGGCAGTTACTTTCATGTCAAATCTCTTGGAAAGAGACCTGAGAATCTTTCTTACAAGCTTTTCTTCTGAAATCTTTTCACCTAGGGCACTTGAAGCATTGGCTATTTCAAGAATATTCATATGAAAATCATGTATGGTTTTATCATATTTCATCTTTAGGTTTTCAAATTTTGTAGTTAGCAATTGAAGTCTTGACATCTTTACCTTAGAAGTACCTTCATGAGTAGTTTTAAGTATCTCCCAAGCATCTTTAGCAACTTCACAATTGTTCACCAATCTGAATATGTTTCTATCAATTCCATTGAACAAGACATTCAAGACTTTAGAATTACCAAGAGCTAGTTTGTCCTCTTCCTTAGTCCATTCTTCCTTGGGCTTCAGGTCAGATGTAGCTTTTCCATCTTTCCCAATAGTCACAGGGTGTTCCCATCCTTTTATAACAGCTTTCCAAGCCTTACTATCCAATGATTTAAAGAAGCCAACCATGCGAGGTTTTCAATAATCATAATTATTCCCATCCAGAACAGATGGTCTATTCACAAATCCTCCTTCTTTGTCTATAGTACCAAAAATTATCGTCCCTAGATCTCACCCAGAACCAGAGCATGATGCCTGCTCTGATACCAATTGAAATTCTGGTATCAGATATGAGATGTCGAAGGAGATGTCACAACATTAATATCTGAACAATCACCAATATATGAAAAAGATAAAAAGGTTGTTAATAATAGTAAATAGACACAAGAAATTGTAAACCTAGTTCGGTGCAAACACACCTACGTCTGGGGCTACCAAGCCAGGAAGGAAATTCACTAAATAGAATTAGTTTGAAGATTCACAACAAACTCTCTCTAGTTTGCAATCTTCGCACCTAATCTCTACCCTTGTAATTTCTACCTAAGACACTTTAAATATGAGACACCTCTCACTCGCCCTTAATCGCAACAGTGATGACAACAGATTAATAAAATGTAGAAGACACTCTTCAAAGACAATACTTGATCTTACTTACAAGCTTCAATTAAGAACAATGCACTCTTGCTTAAAAGCTTAGAGTAGAAAACTTACAACTCAAAAACTCAGTCCAATTCACACATCAAGGTTTTGAGTGAATAGCTCACAATTAACAGTAACACACGAAGCTAAAAGCTTATTCCTTATGCAATTCACTAACTTAACCCTAGCTTCTCTAATCTTCAAAATAGGATTGTGAAGACTTTATATAGTAACACTTTGAATGGTCTTGGACTTTAGTAAAAACAACCTCTGATTTGATAAAATTAATTCAGATAATTCTTCAAATATTTTCATAACAAACATTAAGGAAATAGAACTAAAACAGATTTGATCAAATCAAATCAAATCACACTATAAATCTTCTCAAGATTTTCTTCAGAAAATAGCACAAAAGATTTCACAATTACTCCACAAATTATGCATCAGAAACTCTTTTGTATAAGGAAGATTTCCATGCAGATTTGTACCACTAAAACTCTTATCACAACAGCGCAAAAAGTTGCACGAAAACGCAACAGTCAAACCATAACATTCTCACTGAATGTTCTGTTCACAAATGCCAAGACATCATACTTGACATCATGAACTAAACCCCGCAACAATAAGAATAACCACCTGCAGAAAGTTAAGAACATATGTCAAGACATCCTGTGATATCACCAAGTTTTATCAAAATTCCTGCCTCATAGAACTAACAGGTAGTATATGTGATTTAGTTGGTTATTCTGACTCAAATTATGTAGGTAGCAAAACTGATAGAAACAGTACAAGTGAAACTTGTCACATCCTAGGAAATTCATTAGTTTCTTGGTCGTGGAAGAAACAAGCATGTGTTGCTCTTAGCACCACAAAAGCAGAATATGTAGCAGTGGGGAGTTGTTGTGCTCAGATTCTTTGGCTAAAGCAACAACTGAGTGACTACAGACTAAATCTCGGATGCATACCACTTCAATGCGACAACACAAGTGCTATAAATATTACAAAGAATCCAGTCATGCATTCAAGAACTAAACACATAGATATTCGACATCATTTTCTACGAGATCATATGCTTAAAGGCGACAGTGAAGTGTCGTTTGTGGATACACACAACCAACTAGCAGACATCTTCACGAAACTGCTCTCTAAAGAACAATTTTTTAAGATTCGACGAGAACTTGGAATATTAGATGAAGGTGATGTATGATTCTTCAATATTTATTCATTATAAACTATAATGAATGCAAGGTACACAAAATTTTAATATTTTTATGTTTTGCAATTTTTGCTAAAAAATATGTTTTATATTAAAATTACATATATGTATTTTTCATAAGGTTAAAATAATTTTGAGGACATGAGTAACCTATCCATAGTTTCATTCTAATATGATATAACATGTCAAATGAAAACATGTGAAAATATCATGTAATATTAAATTTGTGAAGATTCTGTTTTTGCTTATAGTAATCAGTTACCAAGGATTGGGTAATTGATTGCCACTGTTTGTTCCAGCGTATTTTCCCTTTTTTAGCACCCTGTAACCGATTACCCCATTTGAGGTAATCGATTACCACTGACACAAATTGAATTTTTTTTCTTTTAAAAATTTGGATTGTCTTATTTCTCTTATTTAATTTATTTTATATTTTTTAGTCACATGCAAATAAGTCATTTTTCTTTAAAAAGCACTTACACTTTTTGTCTTGGAACTCTTCATCTTTGACTCCATTCCACTTTCTTCTTCACTTTCCAACTCTCATTTACTTCAATCTTCCAACTTCTTCTAACTCTCATTAATATCATTCAATCCAAAATTAAAACTCACTCACCCACTCACTCCATATAATCTCTTAACTCTCAAAATCCTCATATCCAAACACTCCACTCACCAAAATCCGAAAATCACTCTCTCCAACCTTGAACATTCAAGCTTCCATGGCTTCTCCACAGAAAAACAAAGGAAAGAATAAAATGGGTGACAGAAGCTCAGACCCTGTGGAAGAAGAAAACACTCAATCTGTCAAATCCAGAATCACTCTTTGATGCCGGTAAAGTATGTTAGTCTGAAATCGTTTCCTGATCATAACTTTAGCTTTCCCGCATTATTAGAAAAACAAGGAGTTCATAAGCTAGTTAGTGATATTGGTCCATATTACCCTGATTTGGTAAAAGAATTTTTCACTACTTTTGCTATTGGGTATGATGAGTTTGGTGATTTAATCTTGAAAGATAAAGTTAAGAACACTATTATTTCTATGGATTTAAAGGAATTTGGAACTTTCTTAGACATACCTTATGAAGGAGAAGAAATTTGACATGGTATTCAACAAGATACAGAACCTTGGAAATATTTTTCTTGTATGAACTATTATATTCAAATTTCAAGAGGAACTCAAGTGGAACTCTTAAGTAGGCAAACCCGGATTCATCTAGGTTGTTCAAGCTTTCCAAAAACCTTATGATAAATGATAGGATGCTTCACCAAATCCTTGTTTATGTCTTAGTTCCAAAACACTCCAATCATTCACACGTAAGTGTTGCACCCCAAAATTTGCTTAACCTTTTTCTTACCTGGTTTATGTTTCATTGCATTAGCATATCATTGGTCTAGCATTTTCATAGCATAACACTATTCATTTAGCAGGGGATCAAGTGTGTTTTATATCAAGAGGAGCCTATCTAGAGGTCTTACTCAAGCTTGAGAGGTCACCAAAGTCATCAGGAGGTGGTTTATGCTCTTGAGAAGTTTGGTTGCTTGTATAGGGTTCATCTCCTAACCTGAGGACCAATTGAAGACCATCAAGGGGTTGTGAAGCCTTAATCATGGATAGAGTGTGTGGATAGAGTTCATGGAGTTCCTTGAGTGTCATGGTGGAGCTCAGTCAAGTCATTATGCTAAGTGTAAAGAGCCACAGTTGAAGGTGTTGCAATTAGGATTTTCATTTGAGTAACCTTAAGTCAACTGTGCAATTGGAGGAGATTAAGACTCAATTCTAAGTCTTTGTGATCATGGAAAGTGGTGTTGAGATACATGAGATGATATTCCAAGATCAATCCAAGAAGAGTTCAAGGTGTGAGGAGTTGCTAAACTAGGGTTCTCAGGGTAAAATCCCCTATTTAGTGCCTGGCTTCAATACCACTCATCTCAAGATACAAGTTTCATCTCAATGTTTGGCCAACATGAAACTTGTAGAGCATGTGCTTAGCTTTAATTTTAGTACTAGAAGTCTTCCATTGGATTTATAGAACTCAAGTTATGATCCAGACAAGTTACAGGTCATCAGATGAATGTGAAATTTGTCTGCAAAAGTCAACCAACTTCCAAGGAACTTTTGACCTAGAAGGATGTTTCTCCTCAACTTTTGACCAACATAAAAGTTATAGGTATTGATCTTAGATTTCCAAATTGTACTAGAAGTCTTCAATCTGATTTGTAAAACTCAAGTTATGAGGTTTACAAGTCAGGGATATTTTGGGAAAGTAAGATTATAGGTCATTTGGCATTATAGGCCATTTTCACTATGTTGCACACTTCAAATGAATTTTTGTCCAACATGAAACTTGCTCAAATGGGATTTTAAGATCAACCATGTATCTATGAGGCATTGATTTGGCTTAGGGCAAGACTTGGTTTGAAGAAATTTGACAAAAGAGAAATTAAAAGGCATTTAAGTGAAAAAAATTCAAATTTAATCATGTGAGTTCAAATGAATGCAAATGAGTACTCATTTTGACCAAAAATATCATTTGGAACACTTTGGCATTATTAGAAAATCCATTTGAGGCTTATTTCATGGTGTTTCAACTTGTTACTTCATGATGAAGAAACACATTTAATCTTGGCCATAGGATACAAACAAGGGTTCAATCCTGTCCATACACTCTCAACAGTCCACAAACATTACATGAGAAGCTTCTTGGAGAAGGAATTGAGTCAGAATCGTGACTTCCATGTTCATACTTTCAAGGTTGGTGATCATTTGCAGTTGGAGCCAGAGATTGCAGTGAGAATTTCAAGAGTAAAAGTTCAAATTGTGTTTTCAGATTGGGAGCTTTTTAGAGCAAATCAAGGTTTCCAATAGCTTTATCATTGATCATTGAAGAAATCTGCACAAGATTGGAGTGGGAATCACAGTGCAAGTGCCTCAATTTCAAGCTACAAACCAGGTATGCACTTTTCACGATTGCACTGATTCTAGGATGATCTAGCTTGAATTGATTTGTGGTTAAGCTTTATGAAGATGACTAGATGGTTTTAAGATAGAAACTTGGAAGTTTAGAGACAATTCAGGATACAACATGAATTCTGTTAGAGCTTGTAACTGCCTGATTCTGGAGTTTTAGCACGATCTGAATAGGTCTTGATGATTCTGGTGAAGTGTAGATTAGATCTATGGCAAGAAATCATATTTTGATGAGAATTCAGATTGTAGCATATTTTGGATTCTTGATCGAGTTTCAAAATCTATGGAGAATTAGGAGAAACTGATGGCATATTTGGATTCAGGAGAAAAAAATAAGAAGAACGGTATAGGTTTTGTTCATTTTGGTGATGTTTCCCTGACCTGCAACTCTGAGCTCGCCGGAGAAGACGGTGGCGCAGCCACCGGACCACCGCCCTAGATATTTCCCTCCATCTGAGTTTTAAATGTAGACGATGACCTCTAGCCTTTGGATTGAGTTGAAGGAGAAGACTTAGTCGCCAGATCCAACGCACGAGAATCACTCTCAGACTTGGTCTTTGACCAAGTGAAACGCAGCGCTTCATTTATGCGCTGGCAAGCCCTGAGCCATTGGATGACTTGACAAAGTCTCCAGATCCAACTGTCCTCTTATTTTCTCAGCTTTTATTTTCTTTTAATTCATTTTTGATTTATTTTAATTGCTTTCTCCATTTTTAATTCATAATAATTCCATTTTCGATCAGAAAAATAAAATAAAAATGTGTGCATGCTCTGGATTTAATTTTTGATTTTTTAACATGCTTAGATTTTATTTTGATGCAATTTCCAATTTAATTGGCATTTTTCTATTTTCTATATTTCATTTAAATTTCATTTTTGGCCTATTTCCTTTCTGATTTTTGTTTGGCTGATTGGTATAGAATTAATTTGAGATTTTTGGCTGGCTACTAGTATAGAGAAGCATGATCCACTAGGATTTATTTCACAATTTTTAGATAACTTTAGGACTGGTTTTGAATTAGGTTCCCATGACCTTCCATTTTAGGGTTCCCATTTGAAACTTTGTGATGTTTGTTTTCTTTAGTGCCTTTAAGAATAGTTTTAGTCCCTGGTCTTTCTACTAGAGATACCTAACACATGTAGGTTCCCTTAGAAAATTTTATAAGATTTTAGAAGTAGTTTTGGTATTTTAAATAGATTTAAAACTTAGGCTAGTTTTAATATGCTTCTAACATGACCTCTCCTTTAGAATGACCTCAATGGTGGCCCATAGCCTAAGATAAATTTTCCATTCCTTTTGGATAGTGCTTTAGACATATAGAGGCTTTTGTTTGCTTGATTGTGGTATTTGGTTTTGGTGTTTAGACCTCCTTTTAGTAGCTTTCTTTAAGCTTGTAAGATTAGGGTTTTGTAGAGCTTTAGAAGTTGTTTCTCTTTCTTTAAATAAACATGGATTGCCTTGTGTGCATTCTATTCTCATCAAATAATTCAAGGTCCCTATGTGGAAGCCTCATCCCTACTTTGGAAAGATGTGTGGCATATCACAAAAGATAGAACCTTTGAGGATACCTATCTTAGATGTATGGTTGAGTGCCATGATGGATTCCCTTGGTTTCCATCATGCTTCCCATCATCATGCAATCATCTTGATGTTGATTATCATCTCCCTTGGTGGATCCTTTGAAGCTTGAAGATGAAGTGTTCTCTTGAAGGTAGCTTAGACTTGAAGTTGACTACAGACTGTTGGGTTGTTTTGCTGATAGAAGTCTGCTTTGCTGTGATGTTTGCTGTGTTTGCTGTTTGACTGCATTTGTGTGACTGTGTGTTGTATTAGAATAGGATCTCATATAGTTGATTCTAGGCTTAAGTGCATTGAAAGGTTGAGCTTACTCCCTTTGCTTGTCTGCATTAGAGGTTAAGTCTGTCTCCCTCTGCTTGTCTGTTACTGTCTGGCTTTGCTTGTTGGCTGAAGGTTGAGTTTGTCTCCCTTGCCTGTGCTTTGTGTGGCTTTTGCTTGTGTGCTCTAGAAGTTGAGCTTGTCTCCTTCTGCTTGTATTGTTGCATTGCATGCATTTTGATTACAGTTATTTTCTTTCAGTTTATTTCTTTTGATGTTGCTTTCCTTTGCCACGTCCCCCTAGGAACTCTAACTTCTCTTGTTCAAGAGAAGTTATGACAGACATTAGGGTTCTAACCATGCATGATAACATTAGGTAGTTCCCTCCTAACCTCAACCATAGGATTAACTTTGCATGACAACTTTAGGATTGGATTAGTCCCCTTTAGTGCGTCTTTTCTCTTCTCATCTTCAAACAAATCAAAATATAGTAATAAAGGTTAATTGATGTCGTACACTACGAGCCTTAAGCTACTTGAGAAAGGGTTGTTGGAGAGTTTCTTTTCAACAGCTTGGATGTTTAGTATGGCACCCTTTGGGTGACATGCGACGCATTCACTCTCAGGTCATAGTCTCTAGTGCGATATTAGTTGCAGACATCCATAAAAGATACTTCTTCTAAAAAAACAGAAAACAAAGATCAAACTTCTTTTTGTCCTCTGGGACCTTTAATCCTTGGAAATCATTTTCATAAGGAGAGTTCTGTTAACTCCCGGTTCTACCGCAAACGGTAAATGCCTAAGTCTCTATCGAGCGAGCCGCATACACCAACTGCTGGAACCGTCTGTTAACTCTACTCGGATAAAAAAGACAAACTTGTGTCTCCTCTTGTTGTCCCGAACTACGTTTGCTCTGATCTTTCACGCCGTGTGAAAGTACGTAGGCACGAGATGCGATATCTCTGCGAGCAATCTTCCCTCGTAACCCGTAGTTAGGCGAACTATGTTGACTCTAATTTCCCGTTTCAGACGGGAATACGTAGGCATAGAACTGCTATGTTCTGCCGAGTCATTTTCTTTTCTTTTCAGACCAGACTTTTAGCGTAGATAGTTAAATCAACCCGTCAGATAAACACAACAAGCGTGGATCCCATCGAGTACGATGTACGTGAGGGGTGTTAATACCTTCCCCTTGCGTAACTGACTCCCGAACCCAGACATGGTTACGATGACCTTGTCTTATACCTTTTTGTCAGGTTTTTCCGATCGTTTCCTTTCCCTTTCTGTGGGATAAATAACGAAAGGTGGCGACTCTTCTGTTTTGCCGGCACCTTATTTTCGCGGTAGCGACAGTAAGTGACATGGAAGTTCAATTTTTGTATGCTATAAAGAGTGATGTTAAGGTGAATGGGGCATATGTCTTTATGCATCATATGAACCACCAAATGTCTCTTTTTGGTGGTCATCCATATGGTCGGTTTGTTTCAAAGATTTTGGAGACAAGTGGGGTGTTACTACAAAGGGAACCTCAAACTATGATGAAGTCTAAAGTGAATGAAATAAACTTTTCTTTGGCAACTCGGAACACAGATATTATCAAAGGTTCAGACGAAAGGTTTTCTTACAAAGACCCAATCATATCCTCCTCCACTCCACCGTTTCCGAAAGAAGGTTACACCTACGAGGTTCTTTACAACAAAATATGTTTCATTGAGGCTAAAGTGGATCTTAACAATAAGGAGCACAAACTCGAGATGGCTACCATGAAGCGAATGTTTATAAGCTTTGCAAAATCTCACATTCAAGAACCAAATGTTGAGGAAGAAAGTGATGAAGAGGATGATGATGAAGAGGAAACCAATGCTACGTCTGAAAGTGATTAATTATGTTATCTTATGTTGTCTTATGTTTGCTTTAGTTAAGACCTAGTACTAATTTATGTTTCTTGCATTATGTTTAAGATATGTTTAGATTTAAGTCTAAGTTTATGTTATATTTCACCTAAGTTATGTTTCGGAACTTTATATTTTGTATTTCGTATCGTTTCATACTATGTAGTTTTGTACTCGTACTATAATATAATTTTCTAAGGATTAATCTTGTGTATTGTGAATTTTGTGAATACTTTAGTTATATGCATACTTTATTTTTGTGAACACTTTAAGATTCAAATATCTTTTCTCATCCTTTTTTGTTAATGACAAAGGGGGAGAAGAATTATGTTGTCATGTTATTGTTTGCTTTCTCTAACAAAAAATGCAGATTTCAAAGGCTCTTTAAATCATGGATTAAGTGCGAGCACTTTGTTAGAAAAACAAGATTGGAAAAAAATTTCAAGAAGTGATTGTCATCATAAAAAATAGGGAGAATGTGAAGACATGGCTTCTCAAAGGTTTTGATGACGACACATGTTCTACAATTCAATGATGGATTAAGAAAAAGAATTATCAAAGCTTCAAGCTCAAGATCAAAAGTTCAAGAATAAAATTGTCAAAGTATTAAATCAAGTCTTGAAGAATTATGAAGATGGACTAGCATAAAGGAAAAGGTATAACACTCAACCTTTAAATGATTATGCAAGTGTTCAAACCTTCCCATATTCATGCCATAACCATTAGGAATGTTTTTGTGCATCTCTATAGTCCTTTCACTTATTTTTTAAAGCATTTTTCCAAATCATGGCTAAAGTAATCGATTACGCATTTTAGGGTAATCAATTACCCTATTGAAATTTTGAAAAAATTTTGGACGTTGAAGGCATGTAATCGATTACCTCCAGAGTGGTAACTGATTACCACTGTTGCAGTAGCCCAAAAAATTGTATCTCTTCACAGAAACTTTTTTAAATTCATTCTTTTCAAGCATGAAATCTCTTGGTTGATTACACTCATTTGAAGAGGTGTTTAGAGGCTATATAAACCTCATAATCTTAGATTTTCAAATTCACCTTCTAGCAAAATTTCAATCAATTTTCATATTCTTCCAAACTTTCAAAATTTTGTCTAAGTGTTCAAAATAGAATTTTTCAAGATTGAAACTTTGTGCATAAACCTTCATATAAAACCTTTCTAGTTTCATCTCATACAAAGAACACTTGTATAATTATTATGAGAATTGTGTGTTACAAGGAGAAGATCAATCTTTTGATTGATAAGCATCAAATATCCATCTTTTACATACAAAATTCAGATTATACTTTATTTGTCACATCTTATTTTTTAGGATTGTGAAGTTGTAATCCTTGTTGTCCAGAATTGTTGGAAACAAGAGGTCCATTGTGAGAGGATTATTCTCAATTGGACTTAGTAAAAAATCCAAGAGGTTGTTCTTGGTATTGATTTGTTAGTGTCTGTATAGAAAGACTAGGAAGATTCTTGTCTAAGTCATAACATTATTAAAAATCTCTTTCATGTTGAAAGGGGACTGGAGTACTCTCGGACTGTAAAAGGAACGATATATTCTTGTGTTCTTTACTTTTCGCATTTACAGTTTCATCATATAGGAATCACTTAGGAAAGTAAAATTTAAAACCGTCAAAAATTCGGAAAAATATTCTAAGTACCTAATTCACCCCCCCCCCCCCCTCTTAGGTGCAAACTTTACTTACATCACTTTTTTCTTCTTCTAGTGTGCTTGTGTTTTCAATGTATAAATAATTTTCATGGTTCCTAGTTTGCAATGTGTATTCTAGTTTTGGTAACTTATCATTATCATTACTTATTTATACGCATTTGTTTTAGTCCCGAGTTTATTTCTCTTGGAGATAGCTTATTTTCTGAGATCGCACTTAAAGTTTTATTCGACATATTTGGCTCGTACACTGTCAAGGGTTGATGCCCCTTCCATGCCCCCAATTGAAAACCTAGTTCAAGGTTGATGGGGTAGAGACTCACCTCGACCTTTTGAGTAGCTATCTAAAAAGAGAGGATAAACCAATTGTTACTTTATGGTCTTTGTCTTTAACTCTGTGCTTGGAGCGTTTGTGGCAATACACTAACATTGTTTTATATGAGGTTTTGGATGCTTTAGCCTTTTATCCTAGATATCTTATTATCATGAAAAAGAGATAAAATTTAACAAATTGTGTTGACCACTTCTTATTGTCTACTAGTTCACCGAATCAAATTAGCTTGTCTGATTTCACTCTTCATCAATGATTTCTTCTTGCAACTTCAATCTAGAATTATTTGTAACATAACTGTTGGGAACCCCTATATTTTTTTTGGTAGGACCAACTTCTATTTCTCCTATTTGTATAATAAAGGAGACTACGTTATCACTAGAGGAAATATCTCATTTGGGACTCTGCCCACTTTCTCGCTATCTAGGAATCTAAGGACGAGCCTTTCTGGATTCTCAATCAAGGTAGCTCTTTATTCCTTGCTAAAAATCATCAAATCAATAATCCCTATTTTGATTGTTCCTTTAGAAGGGTTATTTATTTTTCCAAGTGTTTCACTATGAGGAGCGTCGGTATTGGTAGTCAAGAAGAAAGATGGAAGCATGAGGTTGTGCGTTGATTATCGATAACTAAATAAAGTGAATATAAAGAATAAGTATCCTCTTCCAAGTATTTAAAATTTGATGGATCAGTTGGTTGGTGTGTGTGTGTGTGTATTAAGCAAGATTGATTTGTTGTCGGGTTATCATCAAATTCGTGTGAAGCTAGAAGATATTCCAAAGATTGCACTCAAAATGAAATATGGTCATTATGAGTATTCAATAATGTCACTTGGGGTGTCTAATGTGCCTAGAGTGTTCATGGAGTACATAAATAGAATATTTCATATGTAATTAGACCAGTTTGTGGTTGTGTTCATCCATGATATCTTGATATATTTGAAGTCATATGAAGAGCATGTGGAACATCTGAGAGTTGTGTTGCAGACATTGAAATGAAGAAGTTGTATGCAAAGTTATCTAAGTGTGATTTATAGTTGAAGGAAGTGAGTTTTCTTGATCATGTGATATCTAGTGGTGGTATTGCAATGTGTAGATGTTCTTGATTTGCTGCATTTTATGGTAAAACAATGATGTGTGTAGATGTCTTGACTGATGTCATGACATTCGTGTGTAGTGTTCTGTAGGGTAAGTTTGGTTAGCTAAGAACAAAGTGTATTGGATGTCATACTGAATGTTATGACATCAGGTAGCTGACATCAAGGGCTCGTGTTTATTTTTCTGGTATAATGATATAGTTAGATCTGGCTAGATTCCAAGAAACACTTTAGGGCGCTTAGTTATCTCAGGAGAAATGCTAGGCAATGATGAGGATAAAGTAAAATGCTTATGACCTAATTGACAGAACCCTGATTTAGGAAAAGAGATTTAACTTGATTAAACCTAATTGCTGCACTGAGGCCCAAGGAACTTGCGTTGCATATAAATACAGAAGTGTCAATCTTAAACAAAGACTGAGAGATTTTACAGAGTGTTGTGTGAGTTGTTTGTGAGTGAAGAATTTTGTTTGTTCTTCACGTGTGTTTTGTATCTTAGGATTTCTTGTGAGCCAAGCAATTATTTGTTGTATGATTGCATTGGACTAGTGTGTTTGAGTTGTATGTTAATTGTGTCACTCTAAGCTTTTAAGCACGAGTGTTGTGTCTCTTGATTGAAGCTGTGAAGCAAGATCAAGATTTGTTTGAAGTGTGTCTTCATTTTTATCTGTGACTTTAATTGGTTGATATCACTGTTGTGATTGAGGGGGAGTGGGTTGGTACTCAGGTCTAGTATTAGGCTGAAGTTGCATTGGGTAGGTCTTAAGTGAAGAGTGCAAACTGGTAGTTTGGCTCTGAATTAACACTGCTTATAGTGGATTTCCTCCCTGGCTTGGTAGCCCTCAGAGTAGGTGTGATTTGCACCGAACTGGGTCAACAATTCCCTGTGTTATTTACTGCTTTCTTTAAGTGGTTTGTTGCTTAGCTTAATTGTCTATTCCGTAGTGGATGTCATAACATCCAGTATAACATCGACTGTTTGTTACTAGAATTTCAATTGGCATCAGAGCAAGCACCCTGCCTGTTATTTTCTGGGGGAGATCTAGGGAAGATAAATTCTAGTACTATGGACAAGGATATATGATTCACAAATAGACCACAATTCTGGATGGTTCTAACTATGACTAATGGAAACCTCGTATGATAGCTTTCTTGAAGTCTCTAGATAGCAAGGCCTGGAGAGCTGCTAACTCAAGATGGGAACATCCAGTGAAGACTGATAAAGATGGATCAACTGTGTTAATACCTGAAGAAGAATGGAGCAAAGAGCAAGAAGCCCGGGTTCTTAGGAATTCTAAGGCCTTGAATGCTTTATTCAATGGAATACATAAGAATATTTTAAGACTTGTGCATCACTGTGAACTGGCCAAAGAGGTTTGGGATACTCTCAAAACAACTCATGAAGGTACCTCTAAGGTCAAGATGTCAAGATTACAGATGCTAACCACTAAGTTTGAAAATCTGAGAATGAAGGAGGATGAGACTATTCATGAATTCTACATAAATATTCTTGAGATTGCCAATACCTCAGAAGCTTTAGGAGAAAAGATGTCTGAAGAAAAGCTTGTGAGGAAGATTCTCAGATCCTTGCCTAAGAGATTTGCCATGAAGGTTACTGCTATTGAAGGGACTCAAGACATCAGCAACATGAAGGTTAATGAACTCATTGGTTCTCTTCAAACCTTTGAGATGGGAATGTGTGAAACTATTGAAAAGAAGAAAAAAAGCATAGCTCTTGTGTCAAATGTTGAAGAGGATTCAAATGAAGGAAATGGTGGAAGTGATGAAAATCTATCAGAAGCTATAGCTATGCTTGGAAGACAATTCAACAGACTCATGAAAAGAATAGATCAGAAGGGCAGACCTAATGTCAAGAACATCTCTTCTAACATCAACAGAAGAGGTAAATCTGAAGAAAAGTCCAAATAAGGCAAAGGAATTCAGTGTCATGAATGTGAAGGCTATGGTCATATTAAAGCTGAATGTCTCACTTACCTCAAGAAGCAAAAAAAAGGTCTAACTGTCACTTGGTCAGATGGAGATTCTGAGAGTGGATCAGAAGAAGAATCTGCAAAACATGTCACTTCACTAACTAGTGTATGTGTATCTGATGATGATTCTAGTGAAGATGAGCTGACTTTTGATAAGCTTGCAGCTTCATATAAATAATTGTGTATCAGAAGTGTAGAAGTGTTCCAACAAGGGGAGAAGCAAAAGAAAATTATAAAGGAGTTGGAGGCTGAGAAGAATGAGCATCTGGAAACAATAGACCCACTCAACAGTGAGGTCAATTTGTTGAATTCTAAACTTGATCAGATGTCAAAATCAATCAGGATGTTAAACAAGGGGACTGACACTCTAGAAGAAATTCTACAAAGTGGTCAGAAAGCAGGAGACATGTCTGGACTAGGATTTGTTGGTAAACAAGGACCTATCTTGGGATTCAAGAGGACAAAGCCTAAAAATCATAGGTTAAATCGGATGTCACGACCAATGTCTCAACATCAGGGGAACAAAAGCATAAACTAGACCAAGAGAAAGTTTCAAAGGTGGAGGTGTCACTACTGTGGAAGATTTGGAGAAATAAAACCTTTTTGCTTCAGGTTGCATGGATTTCCCAGCCACACTCATCAAGTCAAACCCAAACAGGATGCTCCTATCAAGAAACAACAATGGTTTGCCAAGGAGGTTGCTCTAATAGCTTATACCTCTCTAAGGGTATCAGCTAAAGAAGAATGGTATTTTGATAGTGGCTGTTCCAAACATATGACTGGAATAAAGAACTTATTGGTGGACATCAAACCTCATTCCACTAGTTATGTGACCTTTGGTGATAGAGCTAAAGGGGAAAGCAAAGGTGTTGGAAAACTGGAGTGTCCTGGAGTTCCTAACCTAGACAATGTGTTGCTGGTAAAAGGACTGATATGTTGTCAAAAATGGAGAAAAAGAGGAAGTCATGAGGGGATCTAGGTCTAAAGACAACTGTTACTTATGGGAGCTTAAAGTCACAAGTAACTCCACTGTGTGTTTTATGGCCAGAGAAGAAAAGGAGGTCAAACTGTGGCATTAAAAACTTGGACATCTTCATCTAAGAGGAATGAAAAAGATCATATCCAAGGAAGAAGTGAGAGGAATTCCCAAGTTGACTATGATGAAGGAAAGGTATGTGGTGAATGTCAGGTTGGCAAGCAAACCAAGGTGTCACACCCAAGAATTGGACATCTTACAACATCCAAAATTCTGGAACTGCTGCACATGGACTTGATGGGACCAATGGAGGTAGAAAGTCTTGGTGGGAAGAGGTATGCCTATATGGTTGTTGATGATTACTCCAGATACACCTGGATAAGTTTCATCAGAGAGAAATCAAATGTGTTTGAAGTCTTCAAAGACCTTTGTATTAGACATCAAAGAGAAAAGGAAAATGGTGTTGTTAGGATCAGAAGTGATAATGGAAAGGAGTTTGAATACTCTAAGTTTGCTGAATTCTTCTGATCTGAAGGAATCAACCATGAATTTTCCTCCCCTATCACTCCTCAACAAAATGGTGTAGTGGAAAGGAAAAACATGACTATTCAAGACTCTGCTAGAGCCATGATTCATGCAAAGAAATTACCTATGCACTTTTGGGCTGAGGCAATGAACACAGCCTGCTATGTTCACAACAGAGTCACCTTGAGAAAAGGAACTTCCTCCACTCTGTATGAAATATGGAAAGGAAAGAAACCAACTATGAAGTATTTCCATATTTTTGGGAGCAAGTGTTACATCCTAACAGATCGTGAACAAAGGAGAAAAATGGATCCCAAAAGTGATGAAGGCATATTCCTAGGTTACTCTACCAACACCAGAGCATATAGAGTATTCAACTCCAGAAAAAAGTCTTGATGGAATTCATTAATGTTATTATTGATGATCAGCATGAAAAAACCAATGTCATGGAGGATGTTGGAACATTCCTTGAGACACCTACTGATGTTGTGGTCAATACTAAAGAACCTCAAGCTGTAACTCCAGACTCTGAGTCAGAAGCTCTCAACAAGGAACCTTCTATCAGAATCCTGAAAGATCATCCCAAAGATCTTATCATTGGAGACCCCAACAGTGGTATAAGTACAAGATCTAGAGAAATCATATCAAATTCATGCTTTGTATCCAAGATTGAACCCAAAAATGTGAAGGAGGTTGTTGGAGCGGTAAAGCAGCAAGCAAAAAATATTAAGTACCCAGTTTTGTCGTCTCCACGGGGATCAGTGTGATACGAATGCCATTCAACATTCTCCATATTCCTAAGCCTATTTTTCAAAAGTTTTAGTTTAAGAGGTTCAAGGAACCATGGATAAAAACAGAAAATATAAAGACGGAAAATATAAAGAAAAAAACTGAAATATAAACAGAGCCTTGTTGGGATTGGATCTCATCAATTGATAACACATGAATTCTTCTGATCAATTTAAACACAACACAATCATTCGTATAATATCCATACGTATCACCCACAACAGAGGTCATCTCTAACGCAACATCGAGAGAACAACCGTGTTGTCTCATTGGTGATCTTTCATCCAACAAAAACACAACACAGAGCATTACGAACTGATACTCACGCAAATGCTAAGCCTAAACCTATCTATAGAATTTAGGACCTAACAGGTAATCAACCTAGATCCAGATCTGAAGAGTATATCTCTATCATGATTCAAATCAAAGATAAACAGGTAAGCAAAGACGACACCCATATCGGATAGATTCCAAGAAACACTTTAGGGGGCTTAGTTATCTCAGGCAAAATGCTAGGAAATGCTGAGGATAAAGTAAAATGCCAATGACCTAATTGACAGAACCCTGATTTAGGAAAAGAGGTTTAACTTGAGTAAACCTAATTGTTGCACTGAGGCCCAAGGAACTTGTGCTGCCTATAAATACAGAAGTGGCAATCCTAAACGAAGACTAAGAGATTTTACAGAGTGTTGTGTGAGCTGTTTATGAGTGAAGAATTCTGTTTGTTATTCACGTGTGTTTTGTGTCTTAGGATTTCTTGTGAGCCAAGCAATTATCTATTGTATGATTGCATTGGACTAGTGTCTTTGAGCTGTATGTTAATTGTGTCACTCTAAGCTTTTAAGCACGAGTGATGTGTCTCTTGATTGAAGTTGTGAAGTAAGATCAAGATTTATTTGAAGTGTGTCTTCATTTTTATCTGTGACTTTAAATGGTTGATATCACTGCTGTGATTGAGGGGGGGGGGGGTGAGTTGGTACTCAGGTCTAGTGTTAGGCTGAAGTTGCATTGAGCAGGTCTTAAGTAAAGAGTGCAAACTGGTAGTTTGGCTCTGAATTAACACTGCTTATAGTGGATTTCCTCCCTGGCTTGGTAGCCCTCAGAGTAGGTGTGATTTGCACCGAACTGGGTCAACAATTCCCTGTGTTATTTACTGTTTTCTTTAAGTGGTTTACTGCTTAGCTTAATTGTCAGTTCAGTAGTGGATGTCATAACATCCAGTATAACATCGACTGTCTGTTACTAGAATTTCACAGTGGACCCATCGAAGATAGATGCAATATTGCAATGGGAGACTCTGAAGTCTGTCACAAAGATAACAAGTTTTCTTGGTTTGGCTGGTTACTAGTGGAGGTTTATTGAACGTTTTTCAAAGTTGGCACTACCTTTAACCTTGTTGAATTGAAAGAGTCAAGCTTATGTTTGGGATTTGCATTGTGGGGAGAGTTTTCAAGAGCTCAAGAGGAAGTTGACATCTACTCCAGTTTTGATATTGCCAAGTCCAAGTGAATCCTTTATTTTGTATTGTGATGATTCGAAGATGGGTATGAGCGGTGTGTTGATGCAAAATAGTCAGTTTGTGGCTTATGATTCTATAAAGTTGAAAGTTCTTGAAAGGAATTATCTTACACATAATCTAGAGTTGGCAACTATGGTGTTCGTATTGAAGATTTGAAGACATTATCTAATTGGTTCCATATTTGAAGTGTTCAATCATCACAAGAGTTTGAATTACTTTTTCGACCATAAGGAGTTAAATATGAGACAGAGGAGATGACTTGAATTTCTAAAGGATTGTAATTTTGTCTTGAGTTACCATCTTGGTGAAGCCAATATAATGGCTGATGCATTGAGTAGGAAGTTGTTGCATATGTTGATGCTTATGGTTCGAGAGTTGAAATTGATTGAGCAATTCAGATACATGAGTTTGGTATGTGAAGAGACTCCTAATGGTGTGAAGTTGGGTATGTTGAAGTTGACCAGTGGTATCCTTGAAGAAATCAGGGGAGGTAGAAAGTCGATTTGTGATTGATCGACTAGTTAGTATTGATCAATCAAGGTAAAAGAGGTGATTTCAAAGTCGACGAGAATGGTGTGATGAGATCCAGAGACAAAATTTATGTACCTAATGTGCCATAACTTAAGAAGAGTATTCTTAAAGAGGGTCATAGAAGTGGTATGAGTATTCATCCCCGTGGCACTAAGATTTATCAAGATTTAAAGAAAACGTTTTGGTGCCCAGGAATGAAGTAGGAGGTAGATGAGTTTGTTTATGCTTGTTCAACTTATCAAAAGTCGAAGATTGAACATCAGAAGTTATTGGGTCTGATGTAACTATTGAGTATTCCTGAGTGGAAATGGGACATCATTTCCATGGGTTTTATGACAATATTTTCGAAGATGACGAAGGGATTTGATTCCATTTGGGTGTTGTTGATTGACTGACTAAATTTGCTTCTTTTATACCAATAAAGATCAGTTTTCTTTGTAGAAGTTAGCTTAGTTGTACATTGAGAAAGTTGGTAGCCTGCATGGTATTCTGCCAAGCATTGTTTCAGATAGGGATCCAATATTTATGCTGAGGTTTTGGAAGAGTTTGCAAGAAGCGTTGGACACTAAGCTGAAGATGAGTTATGCTTATCATCCGAAGAAGGACAGTCAAAACTAAAGCACCATCCAGTCTTTAGAGGATTTGTCGAGGGCTTATATGCTAGAATAAAGAGGTGCTTGGGATAGCTCTTTGTCATTGATTAAGTTCACATATAGCAATAATTTTCATTCTAGTATTAGAATGGCATCGTTTAAAGCTTTGTATGGTATGAGGTGTATGACACCTATGTGTTGGTATGAATCAGGTGAGAGTTTTTTGCTTGGGCCAGAGACTATACAACAAACACCTTAAAAGATCAAGATGATCCAAGAGAAGATGGAAGCTTCACAGAGTTTTCAGAAGAGTTACTATGATAAGAGGAGGAAAATACTTGAGTTCTAGGGGGGAGATCGTGGGTTTTTTCAAGTTACTCCGGTAACTGGTGTTAGTCGAGCTTTGAAGTCTTGAAATCTCACACCATGTTTATTGGTCCATATCAGATATTGTAGAGGATAAAAGACGTGGCTTATTGGATTTCCTTGCCACTGCCGCTTTTTAATCTTCATGATGTGTTTCACATGTCTTAGTTAAGAAGATACATTCTTGATCTGTCACATGTGATCCAAGTAGATGATGTATAGGTAAGATGAAACCTAATTGTTGAAGCATCTCCATGTGAATAAAGGATCGCGAAGTGAAACTGTTGTATGGTAAAGAGATTGCCTTGATAAAGGTATTGTGGGAAGGAGCACTGGTGGAAGCATGACTTGGGAGTTGGAGAGCCAGTTGAGGGAGTTGTATCTTACTCTGTTTTCTTCAGGTGATTTTTGAGATAAAAAATTACTTAAGTGGGGGAGAGTTGTAACACACCAATTTTCTAATTTATTTATTTGTTTGAATTTACATGGACTTAATTGTTTAAATCAAATTATATATGCATTTGGATTATGTTTAGAGAGTTAACTTTCGTTTATGATGTTTTGGGTTGGTGGAGCATAGTCCTGGTTATTTAATTAATTAATAGAATTTATTATATTATAGAATAAGGAGAATTATTATAATTAAAATAAAACTAGAAAAGGAGATTTTGGGTGGAAAGTAGAGAATTAGAGAATATCGGGAGTGTGGTGAAAATTGTGATATAAGTTGGGGGCTTAGTGCAATTTTTAAGAGATTAAATAATCAGGTTAAGGATAAATAGTGGTTAGTATAGTTTTGAAGAAAAAGGAGTACGTAAAACAAAATTGGAAGAAAATAAGCAGGGTTATGGTTCAAGAGAACCTCCACTGTTAGAGCTTGAATGTGCTTTTACTGAAAAATCCAAGGTAGGGGGATTACTCCAAATATGGTGCATAATACATGAATGGATAGAGGAAGGTCCTTAATCCCAATAGGTTTATACCTAATTTTATTCTTTAGATGAATGATTGATGAATGTTAATCAAATTCCGTGATAGAAAGAATTATATGTTGCATTTTATGAAATTAGTATACTACCTTACCATGGAAATTGTGTGTTCTTGTTAATGATGATGAAATAAATTGGTGTTCATATGTATGTTGTGATTTATATAAATAAACATGTAGAAACCATTATTATTTAAAGAAAATGCATGTTAAATAATGGATAAATGATGTTTTGATGTTAGATAATGTTTTCCCTAATATTGTTTATCAGTTTAAAGGTTGGGAAGGGAAAATCAAAATTTTGAATTGAACTTCATGGCCAAATATGTTGATTATGCTTATGCTTCAGGGTGACTGATGGCATCCTCGTGACGACCAGGTCATCTAGGCTTTTGAGGTGTTGACCGACACCAGCTCCCTGACGAGTAAACTGTCATGGTCCCCATGTGCAATTTTATGGGGTGATCATCATATGGATGATGTGTGGGGTGGCAGGGGCGGCTGACAGGCGCCACCTTGGTGATGGGTAACCCGTCATGCTTCCTGAATGAGATTTATTTGCTCAATTGTGTGGAATTGAGTGTCAGTTTGGATTTTTGTGAGTGTGTTGTGATTAGGCGACTGTTTTGAAGGTTTTTGGTATTATTTTTTATGGAATGTTGAATTAATCAATTATTGTGATGTTTTGCATAATTGTGGTGATTGTATGGTGATCGTTTTAGTTATATTGTATGTTGTTTTGAATTATGCATCATGGTGTACGAGCTTCAATCTAGTTTTGGTGTGCTCTGGTCCAATGGTGTAGATTCAGGAGTGAGTAGGTGATTCTAGATTGGAATCAGTGAAGCATTAGTAAAGGTGTTAGTAGCAAATTTGTGTGCTCTGGTTCTAAGGTGGGAATTTAGGAGCGACATGGACATGTATTTTCCATAATGGTCTTGATGTTGAGTACATTGCATCATTTGTTGGCATATGTGTGTGCGTGTATATATATATATATATATATATATATATATATATATATATATATATATATATATATATATATATATATATATATATATATATATATATATATATATATATATATATATATATATATATATATATATATATATATATATATATATATATATATATATATATATATTTGAATGACTATGTTGATATTGGTGGCTAAAAATACTTATGTGGTGAATATGAATGAGTTGTGTTGGAATGATGTGTATGCAGATATGTGATTGTTGATGTTTGGTTAGACTACCATTGTATAGTTTTACACTATTAAAGAGCGTATTCTCATCCCTTTGTTGTTTATTTTTTTTGTATGCTCCTTCTTGGGTACAGACGAGCAGGTAAATGAGTAGCTGCTAGAAGTTGAAGGACAACGTTGAGGCTATTCTTATTGTTCTATTTTATGCGATATTTAAATTTCATTGCTCTGATCTGTAACACTTGGCGAGCAGACATTATGTTTTTTTGAAGTTGTTGATGTTTAAGGCATTCTTCCATAACCAAGTTTATGTTTAAAGAGAAGTTTATGAGACCTAAACATTGTTGAGTTAATTTAATTCATTTTATTTTCCACCGCGATGAAGCTATGTAAAGACGAGCATGTGATGATAGGTGGTTAAGTTATTACATGTTTTATCTAACCCGTGTTACGGAGTAGGTTTTTGTTGTGATTGTGTGACATCCTATGTGTATAGTTGTTTTAAATTCGTATTATTTTTGCGTTGGAATTATTAAAGGTGTTACATAGATCACTTTTAATCAATGGTTTTCAGTCAAAGTTATTTTGAATTATCCCTTTCGAAACATATATTCCATGTACCCACTCCCCTCCGTATTAAATAAATAATTGATGGGGTAAAATTTGAAACAATCTATGCATATACTAATCTTATGAACATTATTACTTAAAAGCACATTTGGTAAACTTATAAAAAGTCCATCATAGATGATATAGGTGCTCTTTATATGTCTCTGTAGATCTATGTTACTTCGTCAGAATGAAGATGTTGGTACACGTATCTGTCTCCATGTACCTTTGGTTGAACTACCGTCCAATAATACTTGGAATGTGGTGATAGATCCATGTCTGCATCAAAGTATACTAATCAATAAAAAATATTATATACTAATTAATTTTCAATACCTAAAAAAATAATTAGATGAAAGTGTAACCAGGAGCAATGTTATATATCGTACAAGCTATATTGTCTAACTTTTTGTTGCAACATTTTGCTCTTTATACAAAAAAGTCAATGTTATTTTTCCCCAAGCGTCATCCACCATCTCTAGCTTCTTTAAAAAGTAGAGATATTCCAAGTGGGATTAGTTTGTCACTAGGTCTATGAACATAGACTAGTCCACCAAAACTATGAGATACACTCTGATGCATAACTATTTGCATATGTGAGCCTTCATCTCGTTTCCATCTACCTCTACAACACTTATAACTAACATGCACTCGTCAAACTCCTATTTAAGGGAGCTTTGATCTTTTCAAATTTTTAAAGAGAAATTTTTGGATATGATCTCAACTTTATAAAGGGTCATCTCTTGGTCTCATCTAACTAGCTTGGCCTAAAAAACCACTCTTTTCTCTTTGGTAATAATGCGGGTTATAGGGACGTTCATTGATGGAAAGATGCATAATACATGACACATTATCAAATTTCATTCTCCACTCTTAAAAAATAAGATGGAAGATGTTAGGACAATTTTGGTTCATACCATGTAACTAGTTAGTTTGTGCCTGCAGAATTATATTTACTTGATGAAATTGGTTCTTACACAGAAGTAGCTTTGGTTCAGTTCTGATCATACACTCGTTAGAGAGTATGATTAGAAAGTAGCTACTAGTACACTCTAAAATCAGAAGCGTGCTATGGCTACCTCTGAGATTGAGTAGTGTTAACTCAGTTCTGCTAACACGGGACTCGAGATATATTGACATTATCTTCAACAGATTGTGTTCTATTTGAATCATAGATAAGTCCTCTAAACAAAGGCTTTTTTCTGTGGATAATTCCTTGACTGAAAGTTCCAACACCTACTTTATTGGAAAAGAAGATGTACTAAAAGATTTGATCTGATTATAACTGTTGTGGATGCTCCAACGACTATATTTCTTCAGCTATACAAGGATCAGAAGATTTGAATATCAACTCAAGAAATAACGCTGCAAGTACAACTGAGAAATACATGAATTGCATATCATAAGCAAAATCTGTTAACAGTTCTTATTCTTGTATAGCTTAAGAATCCTTTATAAAAGTGTGTTGTATTGTATTTGAACACCTTTGATTGTTAATAAAATGTTGTTCTAAGTTATTCCTTCTATATATAGTCAGTTTAGATAAAAGTCTCTTATTGTAGGCTTGAGGAGAGAAGTCTTAGACAGTGAGTTTGAGCAGAGAAGTCTTGGATCGAGGATCTAAGCAAGGGAAGTCTTAGAAATTATGTTTGAGCAGGAAAGTCTTGAACCATGTGGTTTAAGCAAGGGAAGTCCTAGAATTTGAGGATCTAAGCAGGAAGTCTCGATCAAGTGCTGATTGAGTAAAAAGGTCTTAGATTGGACGTCTGAGCAAGGAAAGTTCTTATTCTTTCATATCATAGGTGTGTATGAGCAAGTGTAATTGGGTTGATTATTGTGGAAAATCTCTTGCAAGGCAAGGAGGGTGGAGAACCCTCAGTTGGAAGAGGAACCAGGATAACTGCTACGTGTTCTTTGTTGTTTTTACTTTACTTCTGTTACATTTTCTACAGCACCTATTATCAGATTCTGAACTCAGTTTATAAATCTGAACTCTGGTTCAGAAGTAAAACGAATTTTACAAACACAATTCAATCCCTCTTCTTATGTATTTTTCTCGCCTTTAGTTGGCATCAGAGCAAGGTGTGTACGTAGCACTTAACAGTGGTACAGTCAAAAATCCAACAAGAAAATATGGCAACTGAGGATACTAATTCTAGTACCTCAGTGAGGGGATTTCCCTATGATTATAGTAGCTCTGAGAGAAATCATTACTCTGCTAAAGCTCCTGTATTTCGTGGTGACTCCACTGAGTTTGAATGGTGGAAAAGCAAAATGTATACATATATCATTGGACTCGATGATGAGATATGGAATATACTTGAAGATGGTATTGAAATCGTTGTTGATAGCGTTGGTATTGTATTAGGGATGTCAATGGGGCGGGGCGGGGTGGGGGACACTTCCTCATCTTTATCCCCGCCACCAAATTTATTCCTCATCCCCGTCCCCAATCCCCGTCACGGGGAGTTTCTATCCCCATCCCCATTCCCCACGGATCCCCGCTCCCTACAGATCCCTGCGGATCCTACATTTATCCATTAACATTTTATTTTTTAAAATATCTATATTTTTTATAGAAATAAAAAGCACAAGTATTTCACATATTTATTTTGTTATTAAAAAATACTAGTATTTCACATTTATTATTTTTTATTAAAAGTACTAATGAGATACAAAATAATAATACTTTTTTATAAAATTTTATAAATGCTATAAAATTCAACAAAATTTATAATACTTTATTTTCAAGTAACAATATGCCTAAACAGCTACAAAAATTCTATACATTAACATTTATTAATTTTTAAAAATAAACATACTTGAAATGACAAAAAAAAACCTAATGTAAAATATAAATTATATATTAAATTAACCATATTAAAATAAATAGGCAATGCGGAGGATGTGTTCCCCGTCCCCATCCCTAAAGTGTTGTCGGAGAAATTTTTCTCCCCATCACGCCCACGTGGGGGAAAATTCCCCCTCTCTGGGGCCCCGAACAGGGCAATCCCCGCAAGGATCTCTGCTAACAGATCCAAATTGACATCCCTATATAGTATCTAACAGGAAAACTCTGACTTCTGCTCCAATGAAAATTTACATAAAGCATCATAAAGTTAGGGGTATTCTGGTGGATGATCTACCACTTGCTGAGTATTTGAAAATCATTGATAAGTCTTCTACAAAGACTATCTTTAAATCTTAATGCTCTACCTATGAAGGGAATCAACAAGTTAGAGAAGCAAAAGCTAACTTGCCGATACAGAAGTACGATTTGTTCAAGATGAAGGATGAGGAGGATATTGAAACCATGTTCTCCAGGTTTCAGATTCTCGTATCAGGCCTTCAAGTGCTGAACAAGAGCTACTCTAAAGCAGATCATGTGAAGAAGATTCTTAGAAGTCTTTCTCACAAGTTTAGACCTAAAGTAATAGCTATTCAAAAAGCCAGGGACCTAAATATGTTGTCTCTTGAAAGTCTAATCAGCAATCTTCAAAGTCATGAGATTGAACTAAATGGAGATGAGTCTTCAAAGAAACTTAAATCTCTGGCTTTGAGACCTGCTTCTAAAAAATCTAGTGAAAAGTGCAGAAGATCTTTTAATAATGGTAAACATGATGAAACTTCTGAAGAAGAGTCTGATGGAAGATCTGATGATGATGATATGGCTTGCTTCATCATAGGATTTCAGCAAAAGGAACCAGAAGAAATAGGATATTTCTTAGAAGCAATAGGAGATCCAACTTCAAAGAGAAAGGAGAAGACAAGATCTCCTACAACTACAACAAGTCGGGTCACTTCTAAATGATTATTCTAATCTTCAGAAAGACAGGCAGAAGAAAGGAAGTTATCATAAGGATAACTTCAGAAACGGGTTAAAGAAGAACTTTATGGCAACATGGGTAAAGTTGGATGATGAAAATTAAGAAAATGAAGATGATGTCAATCTTGCCCTAATGGCACACTCATCAGATGAAGGAATATTATCTGAATCTGAAGAAGGAGATGAGGTATAGTATTACTCTAACTTTATTTCATATACTAATAATATTATAAATTATTGCAAGGATTAAACCAATTACGTTAAAATTTAAAATAAAATAAAAAAGATAATTTCATTTTAAAAGAGGAATTAAAAGAAATTAGTACATCTCAAAATGAATTTTTATCTCTGGGTAAGAATGATCAAGTTTTTCATAAATTCATTACATCTGGCATTGGTCGAACTAAACTTGCATCTATGATTTATGGAGTTGGAAAATATGATAGAAAAGGTTTAGGGTATGATGAAGGATGTTCTAGTTCTGATGTTTCATTAAAAGTTCTCCCAAGTTCTTGCTCATCCAACATTACTCAAATTGTGTTGAGTAACTATTTTGTTCTTGCTGCCAGTACTATGAAAATAATGAATTTGACTCAACCTATTGATTAGAAGTTAAAAGGTATTGTAATATCAAAACCTGATAATTCAGAAGTTCTGATATCCTTAGTATCTGATACTTCTAGATCAAGGGCTAAGATAAATTATGTAACTAAGGTTGAAAATAACTCCAACCAAAAACTTTGGAAACAAAAAGCTTAGAGTGAAGCTAAATCTTCTTACTCGGAAAAAGGGCAAAATATTAAAGAACCTGTTAAAACTAACATGAAAGGACCCAGATGTTTATTGGTACCTAAATATGAAATTATCTTTGTTGTAGGTATGCCTAAAGGAAAGGATGGAAAGCCAATCCTGGTACCTAGACAGTGGCTGCTCACGACATATGACTGGAGAAAGGCATATGTTCCAAACCCTGAATCTAAAAGAGGAAGGAAATGTGGGTTTTTTAGGAGGCCAGAAAGGAAGAATCATTGGTACATGTACCATTGGTAATTCTCAAACTCTTATTAATAAAGTCTGGCTGGTAGGTGGCTTGAAATATAATCTACTAATTATAAGCCAGTTGTGTGACATTAGATGTGAAGTATTGTTTAATAAGAATTTCTGCTCTGCTGTTAATGTTGACAAAACTGTTGAATTCAAAGGGAAAAGAAATGGAAATGTTTATAAAATCAATATTTATGAATTGGATGATCAGAAGGTCGTTTACCTGATGACAGTGAGTGATGAGAAATGGATTTGGCACAAAAGGTTAGGTCATGCTAACTGGAGATTAATATCTAAACGTAGCAAGCAAAAACTTGTTAAAGGGTTGTTAGATATTGATTATCACTCATATGCTCATTGTGGAGCATGCAAAGTTGGAAAGATTGTGAAATCCTCTTTTAAAACAAAGAACATTGTTTCTACTTCTAGACCCTTAGAGTTGCTTCACATTGATTTATTTGGTCCTATTGGGAATGCTTCAGTCAGTGGGAAGAAATATGGTTTGGTCATTATTAACGATTTCGGCAAATGGATATGGGTGAAGCTCCATAGATATAAAAATGAAACATACAAAGTATTTAGCAACTTCTGCATTCAAGTACAATCTGAGATGGAAATAAAGATTTTGAAGGTCAGAAGCAACCACGACGGAGAATTTGAAAATGAATCATTTGAGTCCTTTTGTGAAAGATATGGAATTATCCATGAGTTCTCTTCTCCCAAAACTCCATAACAAAATGGGGTTGTTGAGAGAAACAATAGATCTTTGTAAGATATGGCAAGAACAATGATTCATGAAAATAAACTCCCTAAGTACTTGTGGGAAGAAGCTATTAATACTGCTTGTTATATTTAGAACATAATCTATATCAGACCAATTTTGGATAAAAAATCGTATGAATTATTTAAAGGTAGAAAACCAAGCATCTCTTATTTTCATTAATTTAGATGTACTTGTTACATTTTGAATAGTAAGGTCTACCTAAAGAAATTTGATGCTAAAGCTCAAAATGGTATCTTTTTGGGATACTCTGAAAACTGAAAAGTATATAGAGTGTATAACTCAGAAGCCAGAGTGGTTGAAGAGTCTATGCACGTTAAATTTGATGAAAAAATATCTGACCTTGACAAGTCAAAGTCTTTGGCCCAAAATGTTATCTCTGCAGGCATCTAGAATTCTGAAGAACAACTTGTGGTATGTGTTCCTAAAGAAAAAAGTATAGAGGATAATATTTCAGAATCTATTACTATATCAGAAGAAATACCAAAAGCTGCAGAAACTGAAGGTACTCCAGCTGGTCCTACTGTTAGTGATTCAGTGATTGCTCAAAATGGAACTGAAGCCTCGGTTCAACCTAAGATACCGTTTAAATATAAAGCATTTCATCCAGAAGGGAAAATTGTTGGTAATAAAGATGAACCATTGAGGACTAGATCTATGTTCATAAATGATCATTCAATGCTTGGGCTTTTTGCATTAATAGAGCCTACTTCTATTGATGATGCCTTGACAGATAATGGTTGGATCATGGATATGCAAGATAAACTAAATCAGTTTCAAAGGTATGATGTGTGGGATCTTGTTTTAAGCCCACAGAAGAAAACCATCATTGAGACCAAGTGGGTCTTTAGGAACAAGCGTAATGAACTTGGAGAAGTCGTCAGGAACAAAGCTAGACTTGTAGCTCAAGGCTACAGTTAGCAAGAGGGAATTAACTTCTTTGAAACCTTTGCTCCTATGGTAAGGTTAGAAGCCATAAGACTTATTCTCCCGTATGCCATCAACCATGACATTATACTTTATCAAATGGACGTGAAAAATGGTTATCTGAAGTGAGTTATTACTAAAGAAGTGTATGTCAAGCAACCTCCAGGTTTTATAGATCTAAGCCATCCAGATTTTGTCTACAAGCTCAATAAATCACTCTATGGTCTCAAATAGGATCTAAGAGCTTGGTATGAGAGATTGATTAATTTAATGCTTGAAAATGGTTTTGGTAAAGGCAAGGTTAACACTACACTATTTAGAAAAACTCTAGAAGAAGAAATCTTGATTGTTCAAATTCATGTTGATGACATAATTTTTAGTTCCACTAATGCATCTCTTTATCAAGAATTTTCTAAAATTATGCAGGCTGAATTTGAGATGAGCATGATGGGTGAATTAAAATACTTTCTTGGAATTCAAATTAATCAGAATTCTGAAGGTATTTACATTCATCAGTCTAAGTACACAAGAGAGTTATTGAAAAAGTTCAATCTTGAGGAATGCAAAGTCATATTAACTCCTATTCATCCAACTTGCAATCTAAACGATGAAGAATGCAATGCAAAGGTGGATCCAACAAAATTTCGAGGTATGATAGGTTCCTTACTTTATCTCAATGATTTAAGACTTGATATTCTATTTAGTGTATGTTTATATGCAAGATTCCAATCAGATCCTAGAGAGCCTCACTTAACAGTTGTTAAGAGGATCTTCAGGTATCTAAAAGGAACAATCAATCTTGGACTTCTTTATAAGAAATATTTAGATTATAAGTTGGTTGGATTTTGTGATGCTGACTATGCTGGAGATAGAATTGAAAGGAAATCCACTAGTGAAACTTGTAAATTCATAGGTTTAAAACTTTATCTCTTGGGGTAGTAAAAGACAAGCAATTATTGCTTTGTCTACACAGAAGCATAATACATTTCAGCTGCTAATTGTGGTAGTCAATTAATATGGATGAAATATCAACTTGAAGACTATCAGACTTTTGGAAATAATATTCCTATCCTTTGTGATAACACTGCTCCTATCTGTCTAACGAAGAATCCAATTCAACATTCTAGAATCAAGCATATTGAAATTAAATATCATTTTATAAGAGATTATGTTCAGAAGGGTGTTATAGATATTAAGTTTATTGATTTTGAAAATCAATGGACTGATATATTTATAAAACTCTTAGCTATTGCTCAATTTGTTTATATTAAGAAAAATCTGAACATGGTCTTTGTCGCTGGATAAATGCTAATCTTCTGAATGGAGTATTGGAGGAATCATTTGATTCTAGTGGTTTTTAGTTGGATTTTTTCTTTCTGATATGTCTCTAAGTATGGCCTAAAAGCTTGGATAGGGAGTATAAGATCTCTATATTCCTTTATTGCTTTGCTTAAAGCAGAAAGTAATTAGTTTAATTCCTTGTTATCTGCTTTGAATTAACTATTGGACTACTCTTGAGTTCTAATGAAATAAGGATCCTTGTCTTACACTCTAATACTTAAAAGATTTTTCAAAATACAACTTTGATAGAAAGTTGTCTAGGAAAGTCTCAAGACTGAAGGGACATGACTATCACTCTTATTTCAAAATCTACTCCGTAATTTGGTTCATTAAAAGGAGTGTACTGACAAAGATTCTAACTCGTTTTTATTTAGACTCATAATTGTCCAAACATTTAATAGATACTTGCTTATAAATTAGCATTCTATGTTTTATGTTATTTCCTGTGTATTCTCCTGATTTCATAAGTTATCTTCTATATAAGATAATATTGTGAGATCACTATTCTTCAAACTAGAATTTATTCTTTAAGATGTCTTCAAAAACCATTAAAGGAGAGATCCATGATCTAGATATTCTAAAGGAATATACAGTCGACTTCAATGAATTGACGGTGAGTAATCTTTCAGAGATAGTTTCAAATATTCATTTTTAGAAATGGGATGAATATTTTGCAATGCTTTATGGACCCATCTATCCAGATCTTGTGAAAGATTTTTGGGAAAACACTTATATTCATTCGAATGAGCTAGATGATTATCAGATTCTGTTTGTTGCCTATGGTTTCCCTGTTGTAATTAACTCTAAAATCATTTCTCAAGCAATAAACTGTGAGGAAGATTGAGTTACGGCTGAGTTCTACATACATAACAACATTTTTGTGAATCATATACACATCATCTATGGTATTAAAGGCTTTACTGAAAGTCCTTATACTCTTACTCCTACGGAAAACGTATGGTACCAAATTATAGGGACCAATATAAGGCCTCGAGAAAAGGGAACATGATGGCTTTCTTCTGATGACAAACACTTCATTATGTTCTTATTCTTCATAACTAAGACCAATCTGCCTCTGTCTATGTTAAATTATCTGAAAGAAGACATACTTACATCTCGTGAGGAGTTATATTTTCTTATTCCTTTTGGTAGGATTCATTCTATGATTCTTGTTCAATAGAGTGTTGTTACTCATGTACAACAAGCTGGGTTGATTGACAAACTTGTTTCTGACCGGTGTTCAGTTATGAATTATTCAAAAACCATTTTTAACCGCTAAAGCTTCTTTCTTCTTCTGCCTTTTTTATTGATGATAAAAGGGGAGAATGGATTAAGTATTCTTCTAGATGAATTTTGGATCCGAATGAGCTTGGTGATCTTCTTTAGGGGGAGATTACAAACCTCACCCTTGGAGTGGATTCATTATTCTATATAGGGGGAGCTTACAAACCTCACCTATAATATTGTTTGACATAGGGGGAGCTTACAAACCTCAGACCCTGAAAGTTGTTGAGTAATTAATCTACTACTGATTGTTTTTAAATACTTAAGGCTGTCATCATCAAAAAGGGGGAGATTGTTGAGACAAGTTTGGTTCATACCATGTATACTCTAAGGTTTTGATGATGACAAAGTATTTAAAAAATAAATAGGATTTCTAACTAGAAGGTTTGTGTGTGAAGAATTATATTTACTTGATGAAACTGGTTCTGGCATAGAAGTAGCTTTGGTTCGGTTCTAATCATACACTCGTGAGAGAGCCTGATTAGAAAGCAGCTGCTAGTACACTCCAAAATCAAAAGCGTGCTATTGCTGCCTCTGAGACTGAGTAGTGTCAAATCAGTTATGCTAACACGGGACTCAAGATATATTGATATTATTTTCAATAAATTGTGTTGTACTTGAATCATAGATAAGTTTTCTAGACAAAGTTCCAACACTTGAATCATAGATAATTCCTTGACTGAAAGTTTCAACACGTGCTTTATTGGAAAAGAAGACGTGCTAGAAGATTTGATCTTATTATAGTGTGGATGCTCCAACAACTATATTTCTTTAGCTACAAAAGGAGCAGGAGATTTGAAGATCTACTTAAGAAATAACGTTGCAACTACAATTGAGAAATACACGCACTGCATATTAAAAGCATAATATGTTAAGAGTTCTTATTATTGTATAACTTAAGAATCCTTTGTAAAAGTGTGTTGTATTATATTTGAACACCTCTAATTGTTAACCAAGTGTTGTTGTAAGTTATTCCTTCTCTAAATAGTCAGTTTAGATAAAAGTCTCTTGCTGTAGGCTTCGGCAGAGAAGTATTAGACAACGAGTTTGAGTAGGGAAGTCTTGAATTGAGGATCTAAGCAAGGGAAGTCTTAGGCAGTGTGTTTGAGTAGGAAACTCTTAAACCAGGTGGTTTAAGCAATGTAAGTATTAGGATATGAGGATCTAAGCAGGAAGTCTCAATCATGTGTTGATTAAGCAGAAAAGTCTTAGAATGGAGGTATGAGCAAGGAAAGTCTTATACAGATGTGTATAGGCAAGTGTAATCGGGTTTATTATACTGGAAAATCTCTTGCAAGGCAAGGGGACTAGAGTATTCTCAGTTGGGAGAGGAACCATGATAACTGATGTGTGCTTCTTACTATTTTTACTTTACTTCTGTTACATTTTCTGCTACACCTATTATCACATTCAGAACTCAACTTTGGAATCTAAACTCTGGTTCAGAAGTAAAACAAATTTTGCAAACACCATTCAACCCCCCTTATTGTATATTTTTCTCGCCTTTAGGAGATTCTCATATGTTCATGTTGTCTCTCTTAGAAAGCAGTCAACAAGCCATGACAACTATATTTAATTCGGTGGTGGAAAGTCTAGTAGCCTAGTTCATTGAATCACATATGTGAATCATTCCTCTTATAGAATCTGAAGAGAGATAATCTTCTTTCTGTTGTTGATACATTTAAGGGGTCTATCACCTAACTTAGAAAATAGCGAAACTAGTTAGAAGAAATATCAAACAAGACTTAAACATAATATAATACATCAAAGATTTAAATACCTCTTCATTACATATATCTCTGACCACATCTTCTCATAATAACACAGTGCAAATGTGTCATATGAACCAGATTGAATATACCTCTGACTCAAACACCTACATCTCAGAAACTTGCACCTCAAGCACCTACGTTGCGGGTCACACAGCCTCGGTCTCCTAGACCTTACTCTAAGTTTGTAGCTCATATAGTTTAGCTCTATTAGTATGTATGCTATGTGCATGCTCCTTTCTAGAAGAGGTAATAAGAATGTCTTTGTTTTCTATTGTGCATGTCCTCAACATATTTTTCTTCTTCATTACTAACACACAAAAAACTAATCAATCAATTTGACAAGAAAGTAACATAAACCTAATTTCAAAATTATGTACAGTCATGGTTCAGATTATAGAATTCGAAGGCGTGTTTGGTTTCTATAATGCCAAAAAAAACATAGGGCTTAACTAAATTCTACAATACGAAGAATATGAGTAACCCAAAAAAATCACATAATACATAAATCTATAATCAAAAAATTGTGTAATAATTTATTTCAAAGTACAAAAATGATGGTTAATTCAAACATGATTTAGTCTAAAATGAGGCAATACTTAAGGTGTGTTAGAAGTTGTAATTCATTGTTTTGTAGAAAGCTAGTATTCGACTATATTAAAGTAGTTATTCAAAGGAGTAAGAATTAGTTGTATTCGATAGAGTTGAATTCAACATATAGTTGTTGTATTAAAGTCGAAATGTAATTTTTTATTTTGGGCTTGGGCCTTGGTTACCTATAAATATAGGCATATTTTTGTAGTTTTAAGAAGAACAAGTTCATTATATAATCACTTTAGTTTTACTCGATAGTATTTTCTCCTTTATCTCTTCTTCTTCTTGAAACCCTAATTGTTCCATTAGTTCGAACAAATTGGTATCAAAGAGCACAATAGTGATTTAGATAAAGATTGAAATGGTAGCATCAATGCAATTTCCAATGAATCTACCGGTTTTTAAAAAGGAGAAGTACGAAAGTTGGGTTACGTAGATGAAGGTCATATTCATATTTTAAGATTGGTTGAAATCGTACAAGATGGAGTACCTGCACTAGAAGAGAATGCAAATGATTTTCAGCAAGCTATGCACAAGGAGCAAAGAAAGAAAGATAGAAACACTTTGTTCTTAATCCATAAATGTGTGGATCATAACGTGTTTGAGAAGATCATTAAATAAGAAACATCAAAAGGAGCATGGAACAAGTTAAAGAACTTGTACAACAAAGATGGAAATTTGAAGATGGTGAAATTGCAGACGCTGAGAATTATTTACGTGTGCAATATTGCTAACAAACCAGATGAAAGTGAATGGTGAATTAATCACTGATCTGCATAAGATTAAGAAAGTATTGAGAACTCTGACTGTAAACTTTGATTAAATTGTCGTGTCCATTGAAGAGTCCAAGTACCTAGCTGATATTAAGGTGGAAGAAATTTTAGCTTCATTGGAGGCTCATAGATGAGTGTGAAGCAAAGAAACTTAGAGGGGGAGAAAGTGGGTGAACAGGAAATGCAAGAAATATTCACAAAGAAATATGGGGGAAAAAGGTGAAGCAGAGGAAAAATCTTACTAATGATGAGAATTCAAGCAAGAATTCAAAAAACCACTCTGATTCAATCAAGAAAGTCATGGGCAACAAGTATTCGAGGAAGCGAGTTCACATGAAGGAGGTGCAGCGAAGATTGTAGAAGAAAAAAGGAATCTATAACAAAAGACGATGATGAAGTGCAATATGCACATGCTGGAGAAAGTGATTATGATAATATTCTAATCATGGAAAGTACTCAGTCGAACAATGAGTAAACAAACATGTGGTATATAGATTCAAGATACAACAACCACATGACTGAAAATAAAAACTATCTTACAAAGTTGGTAGAATCATTCAAGAATGTGATCAAGTTTATAGATGGTAGGAATTATAATGGTGATGGAAGGATGATCCTGAAGGCACCGCTGGAAAATAATAAAACCTTCAAGATTGAGACCAACATGGTTGATCATCAGTGTCTTTCTTTGACCGATTTCGAAGACAAGAACAGGCTATGACATCATAGGCATGTACGCTTAAACTTCAAGGGTCTAAGTATGCTTAACCAAAAGAAGATGATGTATGGCCTACCTCAAGTTAAAGAACCAAGTAAATTATGTGATGAATGCCCCAAAACAAAGCAGTCTAGGAAGGCATTCAAACATGACTTGTCCATGAAGTTGAGAGAAAAGTTGGAGCTTATTCACTCTGACTTGTATGGACCTTTGAAAGTAAGGTCGAATAGAGGTAATTGTTATCCCTAAATTTCATATATGAGTTCACTAGATATATGTGGATTTATCTTATTGAAAGTAAGAGTGAAATATTCACACAGTTCAAGAATTTTAAAAACAAAGAGGATTCAAGTTAAAGAAACTGAGAACTGATGGTGGTGGTGAATACATCTCTAGATAATTTGCAAGATTTTGCATTGACGAAGGTATAGAGCATGAAGTCATTGCACCATATACACCTCAACATAATGGTATAGCTTATAGGAGAAATAGAAGTATACTAAACATTACTAGGAGCATTTTGGAAGCTTAAGATATGCCAAAGAGATTTTGAGGTGTAGGAGCTTCGACAGTAGTATACATTCTAAATAGATTTCCAACAAATAAGATAGTCGAGAAAACAACTTATGAGGATTGGACAAGACAAAATCCAAATGTTAGTAATATTAGAGTATTTGGATCAATGTGTTTTAGGTATGTATCTGAACAATTGAGGAAGAAACTAGATGACCGAAGTCCGGCTATGGTGCTTATAGGTTATCATCCAACTGGTGCATACAAACTGTATTCACCAAATGATGATAAACTTGTGCTTAATTGAGATTTTATATTAGATGAAAAAAAGTGTGAGATTATAGTCAAGGGTCAGTTCGACAGGAGCAAGAAACAATCATAATTGTGCTTGATGAAGACCAACAAACTGAACTCCTAACCATTCGAAGCAAAGAACCACCTGAGCAGAATGTTATGAGATCTACTAGAATAAGAACTGAATTGATAAGACTAGTTATATATAAGAGATTTCCAAATCAAGCAATCGATGCATATGATGACTTAATAGAAGAAGTAATGATGATGGCTGAATCAGAACCAGTTGATTTGGATCAAGTCATGAATGATTCGAATTGGTTAGCAACCATATAAGAAAAACTCAGGGAAATCAAGAAAAACAAGACCTGGGAACGTCTAAAAAAAATCAATCAAGAATCCAATTAATGTGAAGTGGGTCTACAAGTTGAAATAAATGCCAAATGGTGAGATTACGAGGCATAAGGCAAGATTGGTAGCAAGAGGTTTTCTGCAAAAACATGGTATTAATTTCGATGAAGTTTATGCACCATTTGCAAGTTTGGAAACCATCAGAATTGTTGTGTCGACTGTAGCATACAGAGGATGGAAGATACATCAATTAGATGTAAAGTCAACTTTTATAAATGTAACTTTAGAAGAAGAAGTCTATGCTTGTTAACCATTAGGATTCGAAATCAAACAGAAGGAGTCAAAGGTATACAAATTGAGGAAGGCTCTATATGGTTTGAAGCAAGCCCCAAGATCTTGGAACAAAATAATAGATAGCTTCCTGATCAATGTAGGTTTCTGAAAATGTATCTCAAAACCTGGAGTGTATGTCAAAAATGCAAGCAAGCTTAGTCGAGTCATCATATGTTTGATGGTTTTCCAATTACAGGTGTATATGTGGTAAAAATTAAAGGTGTTAGGTTGAAGCTAATTAAGGAGTTTGAAATGTCCGACATAAGAAACTTGTCATATATCATAGGGATGGAATTTAAAGGCGCATGTGAAGGAGTTGTTCTACATCAGAAGAAGTATGCCCAAGACATCTTGAAGATGTTCAATATGAGTAAATGTAATATAGATGTTACACCATTAGAGACTGGAGCAAAGTTGAGAAAGAAAATAAATGATGAGTTTGTAAGTGCAACACTGTACAAACAAATAATTAGATCTTTGAGGTATCTTTGCAATACAATTCCAGACATTTGTTAAATTATTTAATTGTTAAGCAGGTTCATAGAAAAGCCTCAAGATGGTCATATAATAGCAGTCAAAAGAGTAAAGTGATATATCGAATGTATGATTGATCATTGTGTGTTGATCCCAAGGAAAAATAAGACTATCACAAATGTAAAGGTATATGGGTAAATTAATTCATATATCACTAGAGATCAAGATGAGAAGAAGAGTATTGCAGGCTACATATTAATGATTGTTCGTGCCCTAATCTCATGAAGTTCAAGAAATAAAAGCATTGTGGCTTTGTCATATTGTGAAGATGAGTACGTGACTGCATTATATGCAGCATGTCAAGAAACATGGATAGAGATGTTGCTAGAAGAGCTCAAGATAATTGAACGTAAGAAAATGAAGTTGTTTGTCAATAACAAGTCAGTTATTGATATGGAAAATCATCCTATGTGTCATGGTCTAAGTAAACACATACAAAGGAGGTATCATTTTCTGAGGGATCAAGTTAACAAAGGAATGCTTGAACTTGAGCATTACAAGACAGAATGACAACTAGTTATTGATATACTCGTCAAACCCTTAAACAAAGTCATGTTCGATGAGTTGAAAAGAAACATTGGGATGAGAAGTCTCGAAAACATGAATTAGGTGGTGTGTTAGAACTTGTAACTACTATGGAAAAACCCTCTCACAACGGTTCAAAAAGGGATACCATCATGGCTAACCAACCATTGTAAGTACATTATTTTCTACCACGGGCGACTAACCATTGTGATAAACTAGGTAGTACGCTTCCTATCACAGCAGTAATTCTAAATAACCGTTGTGATATATATATATATATATATATATATATATATATATATATATATATATATATATATATATATATATATATATATATATATATATATATATATATATATATATATATATATATATATATATATATATATATATATATATATATATATATATATATATATATATATATATATATATATATATATATATATATATATATATATATATATATATATATATATATATATATATATATATATATATATATATATATATATATATATATATATATATATATATAGACACACACACACAAGTTTATTATGAAATATGTAGATTTCTTGTTTTTCCTTACCCCTCAATAAACATATACGACCATTCAAATGATTTAGAAGATAATAATTTGAAAATTTAAATTATTCATGAAAAACAACTTAGACGCTCCACTATTTTTCCAATTGCGTGAATCTTGTAATTCATCTCTCACTCTTTAACATAATTTGGTTCAGTTCTCCAAGTTATTCAAAGCAACGACTCATTCTCTTATAATTTATCTTGCAAAGCATCAATTTCTTGACAAATTTTGAGTCATCATCATTATTTTAATTGATGATGATTATTACGATGATAAAGATGAAAATGATTTAAAATATCTCATAAAATTTAATGTTTTGCAATAAAAAATAGAAAATAATGAACAGTTGTTTTGAAGAACTCAAGGCATTGAACCAAATTATATATGTTAAAGAACGAGAGATGAATTAAAAGATGCATGCAATTTGAAAACATTGATTGATTTAAGTTATTTTTGAAATATAACTTAATTTTCAGATTATCATTTTCTGAATCAATTTAAATGAATGCATGTTCAGTGAGGGGTTAGTGAAACAAGAAATCTACATATGATATAATAAACTCAATTGAAATTTAAAAACGAGGCAAACATTTTGAACAACAACAACATATTAACTCATAAAATGTTTCACAAATGTACATTTTATTGAAAAGATTCATGGAGAATGAAGACTAAAAAATGATCTAGTTGTCTCAGAACGACATCAATAATGAAAGGATGATGAAGCTGAAGTGAGAGCAGCAAACTTGTGTCTCATGATTTGGGTCTTTCACACAAGTTTGCAGTTTTCACATTAGCTTCGTCCTCCTTGTATTTTTTCTTCATAGCCACACAAACTATTTGTGAATCACACTTACAAGTCAAAATGTATATTAAAATGTTAACCTAGTTAGGAAACATAAACTAGCATGACATTGTAATCCTACAAATAACATGTCAATCTGATTTGAAAACATAGGGTAGAATGACATTAACAACATGTTAACATAAATAGAAAGCTAAGTAATGTCTAATACAATGATGTCTCAATTGAATTGTTGTCTCGAATTTAATAAAATTGACCAATATACAAATTATATTCTTATGAATAACACAAAAACATAGATCATTTAATGGAGCAGATATGGTAACAGGGTTTTTATATTTTTAAGAAGAATTAGTTTTATACATGGAACATATATGATAACTGAGATCCATTTCAAAAACAGAGATTCAAGTAGAGATGACCCAGAAAACATGAAAATCATGCGAAATGAAAACCCTAATAAAATTGATTTGAGAAACATTTATCAATAAAAATAACATACATCAACATTTATCAATATTTATTAACAAAACCACAACAACATACAACTAAATATCAACTCATAAAATGTTTCACGAACGTACTTTTTTATGAAAAGATTCGTGGAAAATGAAGTTGTTCTTCTTGTATTTCTTTTCCATAAAAACATATGGAACAAAGATGGTAAATGAGATAAACCCAAAAACACAAAAATTATACTAGGTGAAAGCAGAATGATGACGAAGAAAGTGTATTAAAAATAAAGATATATGGCAGAATCTATACAAATAAAAATGGAAGGAAACATATGAATAACATGGAAGAAAGCTTATGAAGAAGAAGAAGAATGATAAAGCATATTAACTTGACTACCTTTTAGTATGAAGAAACTTATGAGGACGATTTCGCTGCATGTGAAAGAGAGAGATGTATGGCTTTAATTTTGAGATTGGTGACCATTTTTTGTGTAAGCTTGATAACTTCGCTTATATGTGTGTGTGCGTGTGGCGTGTGCGTGTGCGTGTGCGTGTGTGTGTGTGTGTGTGTGTGTGTGTGTGTGTGTGTGTGTGTGTGTGTGTGTGTGTGTGTGTGTGTGTGTGTGTGTGTGTGTGTGTGTGTGTGTGTGTGTGTGTAAAACTTATCACCACAATTGTTAACAAAACAGTAAAAAGATTTTAAGTAAAACAATAAAAAAATGTAAGTACAATTCACAACAGTTTTTGGTAATAAGTATATTAATATTAGTATATTTATAAGACTATAAGGACAAACCATTTTTGTAATGAAAAATATAAATATTGTTGGTATTGATAATCGAAGCAAGTATCATTTCATCTATCACAATGGTTGTTGTTATTAAGAACTGTGATGAAATGTATTTGAATAAAATAATAAAACATTTAGGCACGCGAAAATGATTTATTACTACCATTTTTTAAACGATCATAGTAATATAGTGTTACCAAAGATGATTTTGTAGTAGTGTGTAATTTATTATTTGTAGAAAGTTAGTATTCGACTGTGTTGAAGTAGCTAGTCGAAGGAGTAGGAGTCAACTGTATTTAACAGAGTCGAATGCATCATATAGTTGTTGTTATTATTGTTTTTATGAATCGATGTCGGTAAGAACAAATCAAAATATGAGAAAGATTGAGTTTCTTGAACAATCACAAGAAACCCTATTAGGTTTTACAAAAGAGAGAGAAGAAGGAAGAAGGAGAATCAGGATTGGTTATAACTTTTTTACTATTCACTTTCTTTATTAGGGTTTAAATATTACAAGTGAATATCAACAACCTAAACTCTCTCTCTATCTATCTATCTATCTATCTATATCTCTCTCTCTCTCTCTCTCTCTCCCTCTCTCTCTCTCTCAACAACCAAAGAGAAAAATTCTATTTATAGACTACTAAGGTAACTTAAGCAACAAGCTAATTTAAATAATTGGGCTAAAAATATGGCCCAACGCGACATGCTAGAACAAACTTTGAATACATCATGCACACCATTGACACCTGGATGCTTGAACTGACTTTGACTACAAACATGTACAACTATGTCTGACCATGAAGTTATCCCTGTAACACCCCAATTTTTAGTAATTATTTATTAATTAAATTAATTGATTAATTATGTGATTTTAGGCCTTATTGAACTAACTAATTTATGTGATTTATTTGATATAATTGAATTAGTTGATTTATTGAATTTATATAAATTATTTGATTTATTTGAGTTGTTTGGATTAAATGAATTATTGGACATATTCGAAATAATTGATTTAATTTTATTATTTAACTTATATGATATATTCTAATTTGTAGAATTTTATATAGAATTGTTAGATTAATTGATTGGGCCTATTTGGGGGTGTGAATAAACATGAGTTATTAAGCCCATTGGAATTATTAGGTTAATGATATTGTGAGAATTTTATAAAATTGGGAGAGAAGAGAATAGAAAGAAAGAAAAGATAGAAAGGAGAAAAGAGGCAAAGAGAGGAGTGGAGAAGAAGAGGAGGAAACTCAAGAGAAAGAGCTAGAAGTTCAAGAATTCAAGGTAAGGGTGGGTTTTTACATATTTATTGGGATTGTTTGATGATATTAGTGGGTAGAAAAATGTTTAGGTTAAAATCCCCAAATTATCCATGAAATTGGAAATGTTAGGTTTTGATGATAATTCTTGAAAATGTGATAAATATTTGTGTTTGAAATTGATATATCGATATACTTTAGAGACCTATTCAATACTAAAGTAAATAGATTACTATAGAAATGAAAATTTATTTTCATTCCACATTCTGTCATGTAGGGCATGAAGTAATTAATGAAGGTGACACCTTCAATTCTTCACACTGTAGCACACAAAAAATGAGTGGATTAAAATGTGACTTTTTCTTCAATTTAAAATGATATAGCATAGCACATGGAATGTGCAATGGCCATGTGATGCGTTTTTCTGGTTCTGTAGCGGTACCCTTCATGTTTCTTGCAGTGAAATGTAGTCCATATACTGTAGCAATATAACTAGGATTAGGGAATGAAAATGTGGAAAATGGCTTTTTCTTAAACTGTAGCGCAAGATTTTAGGATTGAATGTGAATTATATTTTATATTTATTAATTCATATGATGTAGCAAGCAAAATAAGGAGAAATGAACTTAACCCATTTAATCCATATGTTGTAGTTCTTTTTGTTATGTTTCTATGATAATTAATAATAAGCATGATGCAACTCTTGGACTGTAGCAACAATCATGGAGAATGAAATGTAATTTTTCATTCTTTCTCCTACTGTAGCAATAAAACAGATTTAATAGGCAATGAAATATGAACTATCATTTCCTGTTATTTTACTGTAGCGCATCACACAACAAATAGAAAGAATTGGTATGATAAAATAGATTTTCTTTTCAATTCCAAATCTGTTACTGTAGCGCCTATTTACTTTATTACAGATGAGGTAGTACATTGTTAGGAAATGAAGTAACTCATTTTAATTTCCCAAATCCTATAGCACATATGTATATGCGTGTATTATTATAAATTAAAATCTTTATTAAAATACTAATTGTTTATTAAATACTAAATGTTTATTAAATATTGAATATTTAGTTAAACATTAATTAATTATTTAAAATATTGGTTATTTATTAAAACATTGATTATCTACTAAATATTAAATAATTATTGAATATTGAATTGAATAGTGGAAATTATTTGAATATCGAATTTTTATTTGTTGATGATGATTTAATTATTTTATATTTAATCGACAATATGTATTTTGGTGAACTGAGAATGAATTGTATAGATACCTCGTGTAATACTTGCTTGTTGTGATGATAATACGGTTGATGTTGTATTGTAAAATTTCTTGATTATGAAATATGATTGTGTGTGCAAATGTATGGTAATTCAAGTGTGATGAATTATTGAAGATATGCTTGAACATTAAGATTAGGGAATGGTCTTAATTGCATATGGTTGTTGAATTTGCACACGCATCATTTGTGTCAAGAGGCAATGCTTGTTAGTTCCGTGGGAGCTAGTGACTTGTCCCAAACCTAGAGCGGGGTTTGAAAGCTTAGGGAACAGGCTTTTTGTATGTTATTGGTCTAGGGAACGGACCCGGTTTAAATGTAAAAACCGAAAAATAATAACAAGTGTTGGTACCACATGGCATGAGTTGCATTGAGTCTTGCATTGAGTTTTGCATTGAGTCTCATTATGAATATTTATGTGCTATGAGATTATGTGTGATATGTAGAACTGATAAATTGGTGAATTATGGAGTTGTGTGTATATACTTGTGAATAGTATGGTTACTTGAATAATATTGTGTTGATGAAACTTTTGAAGTGTGAGAATAATAGCGATTATGTTTGTATGCCTTAAATTATATATTATCTTATAATTTCAATAATTATGCGAATTCTCACCCTTCTGTTGGAATGATGTTTTATACGACGTCGCTCAGGTACTGAGGAGTAGAGTTGCTTCTAGCACGAGGTAGCCGTTGGAGTAGCTTGAGTTGTGTCTTTATTTATTTTGGGTCGAGTCATGCTCTGATTATGTAACACCGGGGAATATTTTGATTTCATATTTGGAGAGATATTTTATGTACTCTACTTTATTCTGTTGTTGTTATTTTGAATTATATGAAGAATTGGCTTTTAAGCCTAAGTATTACAAATGAGATGAGCATGAGAATTTTAGTATGTCTATCATGATTAAAGCAAATCCGCTGCTACATGTTAATATGAAAGTGTATGAAAAGCAGAAAGTTATTTTTATATTATTGAGCATGACAGGTGTTGTGTGATGTTTTGAAAATTTATGTGACACCCTTTTATGAAATGCATGATAATTACTCTGATCTATTTATATTTATTCTGCGGGGTAGAAGGGTGTTACATTAGTGGTATCAGAGCAAAGTCGGTCAGTTGACCAAGTTGTTAGTGTGTTTAATCCCTTTTGTATTTGATATGTGTGTGTAGCACTATCGATATTGTTTGTTCTAACGAAGATTTGTTGTTGGAATCAAGAACAATGGTTGCAGGTAGGAATGATGAAGCGATTGCTGAAGCTTTGGCGATGTTGGCTGGAGCAATTGGGCAGAACCCGCAAGTTAATGTGAATGCTGGAAACAACAATGATGATGAGTTTCGTGCCTTGGGGAAGTTTCAGAGGAACAATCCACCAATCTTCAAGGGAACGCATGATCCTGACAAAGCACAAGTATGGCTGAAGGAAATTGAGAAGATATTTCGAGTCATGAATTGTTCAGATGCGCAGAAGGTGCAGTTTGGCACTCATATGCTTGAAGAGGAAGCTGAAGACTGGTGGGGTAACACTCGTCAAAGGTTTGAAGGAGATGAGGTTGAGGTTACTTGGGATGTTTTCAGAGAGGCGTTTTTGGAGAAGTATTTTCCAGAAGATGTGCGTGGAAAGAAGGAAATCGAATTCCTTGAGCTGAAGCAGGGTAACTCAACTGTGGCCGAGTATGCAGCAAGATTTGAGGAGTTAATTAAGTTTTGTCCTCATTACAACACTACTAATGCTGAGAGATCCAAGTGCCTTAAGTTTGTGAATGGTTTGAGGCCTGAAATCAAACAAGCTATTGGTTATCAGGAGATTAGGCGATTTTCCGAGTTGGTGAACAAAAGTAGAATCTATGATGAAGATAGTAGAGCTCGGTCTAGTCACTACAAGAGTTTAAATGATAAGAGGGGAAAAGGTCAATTCAGAGGGAAGCCGTATGTGACTCCTGCTGATAAAGGGAAACAGAAAGCTGGTAATGGAAGGAAGCCGAGTGGGGGAGGAGCTCCTACTCCAGTGAAGTGTTTTAGATGTGGTGTTGAGGGACATCGTGCTCCTGAGTGCACAAGTGTCGAGCAAAAGTGTTTCAAGTGTGGCAAGCCAGGCCACAAGGCTTTGGAGTGCAGAAGCGGTGTGAATGTGACTTGCTACAATTGTGGTGAGCAAGGGCACATTAGTACCAAGTGTGACAAACCAAAGAAGGCTCAAGCAAAAGGGAAAGTATTTGCTCTATCAGGATCTGAGACTACTAGTGAATATCGGTTGATTCGAGGTACATGCTTTATTAATGGTATACCTTTAGTTGCTATAATTGACACTGGGGCTACACATTCTTTTATTTCTTTGAATTGTGTTAAGAGATTAAATCTCGAGTTGTCTGTTATGAGTGGGGGTATGGTTATTGATACTCCTGCTACGGGTTCAGTAACTACCCCATATGTGTGTTTGAATTGCCCGTTGAGTATTTTTGGTAAAGACTTTGGAGTTGATTTAGTGTGTCTTTACTTAGATCAACTTGATGTTATTCTTGGGATGAATTGGTTAGAATTCAATCGTGTCTATATTAACTGTTTTGACAAAACGGTTATTTTTCCTGAAACTGATGATGAAGGAGATTTATTTATGACTGCAAAGCAAATGAAGGAATCAGTGCAAGATGGTGCGAAGGTATTCATGTTGATGGCAACTTTGAACATTGGCGAAAGTGAAGTAATTGATGCTTTACCAATTGTCCGGGATTTTCCGGAAGTTTTTCCTGAGGAGATAAGAGATTTACCGCCGGAACGAGAAGTGGAGTTTTCGATTGACTTAGTTCCTGGAACTAGTCCGATGTCGATGGCTCCATATCGTATGTCCGCATCAGAATTGAAAGAGTTAAAGAGTCAACTTGAGGACCTACTTGAGAAGAGGTTTATTCGTCCGAGTGTGTCACCATGGGGTGCACCAGTTTTGTTGGTTAAGAAGAAAGAAGGTACTATGAGGCTTTGTGTGGATTATAGACAATTGAACAAGGTGACTATCAAAAATAAGTATCCACTTCCAAGGATTGATGATTTGATGGATCAGTTGGTTGGTGCAAGTGTGTTCAGTAAGATAGATTTGAGATCTGGGTATCATCAGATTCGTGTGAAGGCTGAAGATATTCAAAAGACTGCTTTTAGAACAAGGTATGGACATTATGAGTATTCTGTGATGCCATTTGGTGTGACTAATGCACCAGGTGTATTTATGGAGTACATGAACAGGATCTTCCATCCTTATTTGGACAAGTTTGTGGTTGTGTTCATTGATGATATTTTGATATACTCGAAGAGTGAAGAGGATCATGCTGAGCATCTGAGAATTGTGTTGTCTGTGTTGAAAGAGAAGCAGTTGTATGCTAAACTTTCTAAGTGTGAGTTTTGGTTGAAGGAGGTGAGTTTCCTTGGCCATGTGATTTCGAGTAGAGGTATTGCAGTTGATCCATCGAAGGTAGAAGCTGTATCACAATGGGAAGCTCCAAAATCAGTTTTTGAGATTAGAAGTTTTCTTGGGTTGGCAGGTTACTATCGGAAATTCATTGAAGGATTTGCCAAGTTATCTTTTCCGTTGACACAGTTGACTAAGAAAGGCCAAGCTTTTGTTTGGGATGCAAAGTGTGAAGAAAGTTTTCAAGAACTTAAGAGAAGATTGACGACATCTCCTGTTTTGATTTTGCCGAATTCAGAAGAACCATTTTTTGTGTATTGTGATGCTTCCTTGATGGGTTTGGGAGGTGTGTTGATGCAGAATAATCAAGTTATAGCTTATGCTTCAAGGCAACTTAAAGTGCATGAGAGGAATTATCCGACGCATGACTTAGAGTTGGCCGCTGTTGTATTTGTGTTGAAGCTTTGGAGGCATTATTTGTTTGGTTCGAGATTTGAGGTATTTAGTGATCATAAGAGTTTGAAGTATCTCTTTGATCAGAACGAATTGAATGCAAGGCAGAGGAGATGGTTGGAACTTCTTAAGGATTATGATTTTGGTTTGAATTACCATCCGGGTAAAGCAAACGTGGTGGCTGATGCATTGAGTAGGAAATCCTTGCATATGTCGATGATGATGATAAAAGAGTTGGAAATGATTGAACAATTTCGAGATATGAGTTTGGTTTGTGAAGAGACATCTTATGGTGTTAAGTTGGGCATGTTGAAACTTACTAGTGGCATTCTTGACGAGATACGAGAAGGTCAAAAATCTGATTTGAGTTTAGTTGATCGTTTGACTTTGACCAACCAAGGCCAAGGTGGTGATTTTCGGATTGACGAGAATGGTATTATGAGGTGTCGGGATAGAGTTTGTGTTCCGGATTTGGATGGATTGAAAAAGAGTATTCTTGAGGAAGGACATCGTAGCGGATTGAGTATTCATCCGGGTGCTACTAAGATGTATCAAGATTTGAGGAAGATATTTTGGTGGCCTCGTATGAAGAAGGACATTGCCGAATTTGTGTATTCTTGTTTGACTTGCCAGAAGTCGAAGATTGAGCATCAGAAACCGTCGGGTTTGATGCAACCGTTGTTTATTCCTGAGTGGAAATGGGATAGCATTTCTATGGATTTTGTGTCTGGATTACCAAGGACGCCGGGTAAATTTGAAGCTATTTGGGTGATCATGGATAGATTGACTAAATCTGCTCACTTTATTCCTATGCGAATAGATTATCCGTTAGAGAAATTGGCAAAGCTATACATCGAGAGGATTGTCAGTTTGCACGGTATTCCATCCAGTATTGTGTCAGATCGGGATCCGAGGTTCACTTCGAGATTTTGGGAGAGTTTGCAAAGTGCTTTGGGTACGAAGTTGCGTTTGAGCTCAGCTTATCATCCTCAGACAGACGGTCAAACCGAAAGGACTATTCAATCACTCGAGGATCTGTTGAGGGCTTGTGTATTGGAGAAAGGAGGAGCTTGGGATAGCTACTTACCTTTGATTGAGTTTACTTACAACAACAGTTTTCATTCGAGTATCGGAATGGCACCATTTGAGGCATTGTATGGTAGGCGGTGTAGGACGCCATTGTGTTGGTATGAGTCCGGAGAGAGTTCGGTAGTTGGACCCGAGATAGTTCAGCAGACTACGGATAAGATTAAGATGATTCAAGAGAAGATGAGAATTTCTCAAAGTCGTCAGAAGAGTTATCATGACAAGAGGAGGAAGACACTTGAATTTCAAGAGGGAGATCATGTGTTTCTTCGAGTCACTCCGATGACTGGTGTTGGTAGGGCATTGAAGTCGCGTAAGTTGACGCCGCGTTTCATTGGTCCTTATCAGATTTTGCAGAGGATAGGAGAAGTGGCCTATCGTGTGGCTTTACCGCCATCGCTTGCTAATCTTCATGATGTGTTCCATGTATCTCAGTTGAGGAGATACATTGCGGATCCGTCTCATGTAGTCCAAGTAGATGATGTGCAGGTGAGAGATAACCTAACTGTGGAGGCATCACCTATACGGGTAGAGGATCGGAAGTTCAAGCAACTTCGAGGCAAAGAGATTTCTTTGGTGAAGGTCGCTTGGGGAGGACCGGCTGGTGGAAACGTGACTTGGGAGCTTGAGAGTCAGATGCGTGAGTCTTACCCCGAGTTATTCGTTTGAGGTAATTTTCGAGGGCGAAAATCTTTTAAGTGGGGGAGGGTTGTAACACCCCAATTTTTAGTAATTATTTATTAATTAAATTAATTGATTAATTATGTGATTTTAGGCCTTATTGAACTAACTAATTTATGTGATTTATTTGATATAATTGAATTAGTTGATTTATTGAATTTATATAAATTATTTGATTTATTTGAGTTGTTTGGATTAAATGAATTATTGGACATATTCGAAATAATTGATTTAATTTTATTATTTAACTTATATGATATATTCTAATTTGTAGAATTTTATATAGAATTGTTAGATTAATTGATTGGGCCTATTTGGGGGTGTGAATAAACATGAGTTATTAAGCCCATTGGAATTATTAGGTTAATGATATTGTGAGAATTTTATAAAATTGGGAGAGAAGAGAATAGAAAGAAAGAAAAGATAGAAAGGAGAAAAGAGACAAAGAGAGGAGTGGAGAAGAAGAGGAGGAAACTCAAGAGAAAGAGCTAGAAGTTCAAGAATTCAAGGTAAGGGTGGGTTTTTACATATTTATTGGGATTGTTTGATGATATTAGTGGGTAGAAAAATGTTTAGGTTAAAATCCCCAAATTATCCATGAAATTGGAAATGTTAGGTTTTGATGATAATTCTTGAAAATGTGATAAATATTTGTGTTTGAAATTGATATATCGATATACTTTAGAGACCTATTCAATACTAAAGTAAATAGATTACTATAGAAATGAAAATTTATTTTCATTCCACATTCTGTCATGTAGGGCATGAAGTAATTAATGAAGGTGACACCTTCAATTCTTCACACTGTAGCACACAAAAAATGAGTGGATTAAAATGTGACTTTTTCTTCAATTTAAAATGATATAGCATAGCACATGGAATGTGCAATGGCCATGTGATGCGTTTTTCTGGTTCTGTAGCGGTACCCTTCATGTTTCTTGCAGTGAAATGTAGTCCATATACTGTAGCAATATAACTAGGATTAGGGAATGAAAATGTGGAAAATGGCTTTTTCTTAAACTGTAGCGCAAGATTTTAGGATTGAATGTGAATTATATTTTATATTTATTAATTCATATGATGTAGCAAGCAAAATAAGGAGAAATGAACTTAACCCATTTAATCCATATGTTGTAGTTCTTTTTGTTATGTTTCTATGATAATTAATAATAAGCATGATGCAACTCTTGGACTGTAGCAACAATCATGGAGAATGAAATGTAATTTTTCATTCTTTCTCCTACTGTAGCAATAAAACAGATTTAATAGGCAATGAAATATGAACTATCATTTCCTGTTATTTTACTGTAGCGCATCACACAACAAATAGAAAGAATTGGTATGATAAAATAGATTTTCTTTTCAATTCCAAATCTGTTACTGTAGCGCCTATTTACTTTATTACAGATGAGGTAGTACATTGTTAGGAAATGAAGTAACTCATTTTAATTTCCCAAATCCTATAGCACATATGTATATGCGTGTATTATTATAAATTAAAATCTTTATTAAAATACTAATTGTTTATTAAATACTAAATGTTTATTAAATATTGAATATTTAGTTAAACATTAATTAATTATTTAAAATATTGGTTATTTATTAAAACATTGATTATCTACTAAATATTAAATAATTATTGAATATTGAATTGAATAGTGAAAATTATTTGAATATCGAATTTTTATTTGTTGATGATGATTTAATTATTTTATATTTAATCGACAATATGTATTTTGGTGAACTGAGAATGAATTGTATAGATACCTCGTGTAATACTTGCTTGTTGTGATGATAATACGGTTGATGTTGTATTGTAAAATTTCTTGATTATGAAATATGATTGTGTGTGCAAATGTATGGTAATTCAAGTGTGATGAATTATTGAAGATATGCTTGAACATTAAGATTAGGGAATGGTCTTAATTGCATATGGTTGTTGAATTTGCACACGCATCATTTGTGTCAAGAGGCAATGCTTGTTAGTTCCGTGGGAGCTAGTGACTTGTCCCAAACCTAGAGCGGGGTTTGAAAGCTTAGGGAACGGGCTTTTTGTATGTTATTGGTCTAGGGAACGGACCCGGTTTAAATGTAAAAACCGAAAAATAATAACAAGTGTTGGTACCACATGGCATGAGTTGCATTGAGTCTTGCATTGAGTTTTGCATTGAGTCTCATTATGAATATTTATGTGCTATGAGATTATGTGTGATATGTAGAACTGATAAATTGGTGAATTATGGAGTTGTGTGTATATACTTGTGAATAGTATGGTTACTTGAATAATATTGTGTTGATGAAACTTTTGAAGTGTGAGAATAATAGCGATTATGTTTGTATGCCTTAAATTATATATTATCTTATAATTTCAATAATTATGTGAATTCTCACCCTTCTGTTGGAATGATGTTTTATACGACATCGCTCAGGTACTGAGGAGTAGAGTTGCTTCTAGCACGAGGTAGCCGTTGGAGTAGCTTGAGTTGTGTCTTTATTTATTTTGGGTCGAGTCATGCTCTGATTATGTAACACCGGGGAATATTTTGATTTCATATTTGGAGAGATATTTTATGTACTCTACTTTATTCTGTTGTTGTTATTTTGAATTATATGAAGAATTGGCTTTTAAGCATAAGTATTACAAATGAGATGAGCATGAGAATTTTAGTATGTCTATCATGATTAAAGCAAATCCGCTGCTACATGTTAATATGAAAGTGTATGAAAAGCAGAAAGTTATTTTTATATTATTGAGCATGACAGGTGTTGTGTGATGTTTTGAAAATTTATGTGACACCCTTTTATGAAATGCATGATAATTACTCTGATCTATTTATATTTATTCTGCGGGGTAGAAGGGTGTTACAATCCCTGTCTAGACTAGAGTTCGATGCAAATACCATAAATTTCCACCTTGGAACTAACTCTACACTAATAAGGGAACTAACTAGCTTTCATCATACAACTCTATGAACTGCGTACATTGGAAAAACTTGCTACTTGGCAATGTCTTGGTGTTCATATCAGCATCATTTTCATCAGTCAAAACCTTCAACACTTGGACTTCTCCATGCTCAATTATCTCTCTGATGAAGTGTAACCCTACATCGAAGTGCTTGGTTCGCTCATGAAAGGATGAATTCTTTGACATGTGTATTTCACTTTGACTATCAATTTTAACAGTGATAACTTGACCTTGAAGTTTCAATCTTTGGCCAAACCTTCAAACCACAATGCTGCTTTCCCAACTTCAGTAGGGCAATATATTCCGCTTCAGTGGTTGATAAAGAAACAACCTTCTGAAGTGTTTCTTTCCAACTAATTGTCGAGCCAAACAACATATTGAACACATATCCAAAAATAAATTTTCTTGAATCCATACAACCTGCATAATCAGAGTTGACAAATCCTTTGATTTTGACTTTGATATCATCACCAAAGGCTCCACTATAAATTAGGACTTTACATAGAGACCCATTGATGTACATTATAATCCACTTTAATGCTTGCCAATGCGCCTTCCAAGGATTTGGTATATACCTACTTACAAGGCTCACTCCGTACGCTATGTGTGGCCTCGTACAGACCATAACATACATCAAAGAACCTACTATAATAGCATATAGAATTCTATTCATACATGCTCTTTCGACTTTAGTACTAGGACTTTGAGTCATACTCAACTTGTATTGAGGATTAGTCGGTGTTAGAATAAGTTTTAAATTCGACATACCAAACTTGTCGAGAACCTTCTTCAGGTATGTCTCTTGAGATAAGCATAATCTTGACTACTCTCTATCTCTCCAAATGTCAATGCTAAGAATTCTGGTGGCAACTCCCAAATCCTTCATTCGAACTCCTTATCGAGTTTAGCCTTCACCTTCATAACATCCTTGACGCTGTTACATGCTATGAGAATGTCATCCACATAAAGCAACAAAATAACAAGTGAATTTCTAGGTCAAAATTTGAAGTAAACACAGTGGTAGAACCGACTCCAGTGAAACGTTTGTGTGCCATGAACTTTTCAAATCTCTTATTCCGTTGTTGAGGAGATTGTTTCATGCCATATAATGATATGTTCAGCTTGCACACATAATCTTCCTTTCCTTTTTCTGTATAACCTTCATGTTTCCTCATCAATATTGTTTCATCTAGATCACCATACAGAAAGGTTGTCTTCATATCCATCTGTTCAAGTTCTAGGTCAAACTTTGTCACCATAGAAAGCAACATTCAAATGGATATATGCTTTATAACAGGTGATAACACATCATTAAGGTCGACACCTTCTTTATGAGTGAACCCCTAGCAACCGACCTTGCCTTAAATCGCTTCAATATCACTCATTTGATTCCTTCTTTCACCTTGAAAATCAACTTACAACTGACTAACTTGGCTTCAGCAAGTTTCTCGATCAGCTCATAACTATTATTATCATGAAGAGATTTTATCTTATCATCAATGGCTTTTAGCCATTCAGTCTTGTCTCGACTCCTCATAACTTACTTATAGTTTCTAAGTTCTTCATCCAAAACCTTACTTGCAGAGATTAAGGCATAATTTATGAAATCTACAGAACCAAGTCTCTAAAGTGGCTTGATGACTCTTCTCGGCCTATATCTTACCAACATGTAGTCATTATTAGACTCCTCATCTTCATCAGCAACTTGTGTTTCTGCTTCGACTTCATCTTGGTTATGCAATTCATCATCACTATGATCCACCTCAACATGAACATCTTCCTTTTCTAGCTCTTCTTCAAAGATCTTTGTACTTCGACCAATATTATCAATTTTCTTGAAAGCCATCTCGGCTTCATTGAAAACTACATATCGACTTGTGATACACCTCCTGTGACCCGGCTCTAGGCACCAAAGTCTATAAGTTTTTGACTCCTTCAGGGTATCCAAGTAACATACATCTCAGAACTCTAGATGGATGTCCCGACCAGACTTCTTTAGGCGTCTTCATCCCCAAGGGAATCAATGGATACCTATTTATCAGGTATGCTACAGTCACAACAGCTTCTTCCCAAAACACCTTTTTTAATCCCGCACTAACCAACATGCACCTCACTTTTTCCAGAATGGTTTAATTAAACCTTTCAGCCAAACCATTTTGTTGGGGAATACATGCAGTATTTTTATGCCTTACAATACTAGACACTACACAATAGATATTGAAAGCCTCGTTGAAAAATTCAAGACCATTTTCGGTCCTTAACCTCTTGAGCTTCCTATCAATTTGGTTTTCGCTCAAAGTCTTCCAGCTTTTGAAATTTTCAAAAGTTTCATCCTTAGTCTTCTGGATGAATACCCATAACTTTATGAAATAATCATCGACTATGGATATGAAATACTTTGCACCTGAGTGTGAAGGATTTTGTGCATGCCCCCAAAGATCAGCATGAATGTAATCAAGGGATTCATGTATTCTTTGTTTACCTTTGTTAAACTTCACCCTATAGGATTTATCAAAGACACAAGGTTCAAAAAACTCCAATTTTTCGACTTTGTTACCATAGAGCAAATTTTCTTTTGACAATTCGACCAAGCCTCTTTCACTGACATATCCAAGTTTCTTGTGCCATAACTCGGTCTTTGAACATGTTTTGTGGATGCAAAAACTGTCGAACCACTTACAACTTCAGCCTCAAGGGTATAAAAGCCTTGTTTCTTCTCATGTCTCAAGACTTCCTTCGACCCCTTCATTCCACTTAGGATACTTTGCTCTTGTTTGAAAAGTAAGTGCTCTTGATTGGCTGCATTTTGTGGCAAAACACTAGAGCATGTATGTATGTCATAACTGATGTAAGTGCATACATAATATGGACAGTGCAGGGTAAGTTGACTTGGCTAAAAGCAAGTTAAGTTGGATGTCATACCCAATGTTATGACTTGGGTTGTATGACATCAAGCGCAGGTTTGTTTTTCTGGTAGCTATAAACCAGGAAACAGAATAGGAGCTCAAGCTGGATATCAGGAGACTTTCTAGAAGCCCTAGGCGAACTAGAATATCCCTGAATTAAGTGGCAAGTGTGCAGATTATTGAAAATAGGTTTGTTATGAATAAAACCTAATTTATGCACCAAGGCCCAAAAGGACTGACAACTGCTATAAATATCAAAAGAAGCAATCCTAAACAGCAGCTCTTGAAAGAAGGAGAAAGAGTGCAGATTGCAGAGTCTTTGTGAGTGAAGAATGCTAGGCTTCACGTGTGAATTCTATTTAGGAATACTTGTACTCCAAGCAATTGTCTGGTGGATGATTGCATTGGATAGGTAGATTCTAGGTTGTGTCTCACTCAAAGCTGTGAAGCAAGAGTGTGTGAGTTCCTTGATCAAAGATGTGAAGCAAGATCAAGGTGTGTGTGAAGTGTCTCTTCATATTTATTCTGTATTTGTGAATTATAAATCACTGTGGTGATTGAGGGGGAGTGAGTGGGTATACTCAGGTCTAGAGTGTCTCTAGGCTAAATTGTCATTGGGTAGGTTTTAAGTGAGGAGTGAAAACTGTGTTGTTTGACTCTGAATTAATTATGCTAATAGTGAAGTTCCTCCTTGGCTTGGTAGCCCCCAGATGTAGGTGTTGTTGACACTGAACTGGGTAAATAATTACTGTGTTTTTACTGCTTTCATTATTACTGATTATTAGCTGTTAAGTAGCAGATGTCACAGTGGATGTTATAACTTTGGGATTAACATCCATCGTGTGCTTGCCAGAATTTTCAATTGGCATTAGAGTAGGCACCCTGCTTGTTTAAATCTGGGTGAGATATAGGGAAACCAAATTCTGGTACTATGGATAAAGATATAGGTTTCACTAATCGACGTCCAATTCTGGATGGATCTAATTATAATTATTGGAAGCCTAGGATGATTGCATTCCTAAAATCCTTAGACAACAAGGCTTGGAGAGCTGCAAACTCTGGCTGGAAACATCCTATGAAGACTGACAAGGATGGAGTAGATGTGTCGATTCCTAAAGAGGAATGGAACAAAGAGCAAGAGGCCTTAGCTCTTGGGAACTCTAAAGCATTGAATGCTCTCTTCAATGGTATAGACAAAAACATCTTTAGACTGGTACACCACTATGAACTAGCAAAGGATGTTTGGGACACTCTCAGAACTACTCATGAAGGAACTTTCAAGGTCAAAATGTCAAGACTTCAAATGCTGACCACCAAATTTGAAGGTCTGAGAATGAAGGAAGATGATACCATTCATGATTTTTACATGAATGTTCTTGAACTTACAAACACCTCAAGAGCTCTGGGAGAAAAGATGACTGAAGAGAAGCTTGTAAGAAAGATTCTAAGGTCACTACCTAAAAGGTTTGCTATGAAAGTTACAGCCATTGAAGAAGCCCAAGACATATGCCACATGAAAGTGGATGAACTCATTGGTTCCCTTCAAACCTTTGAAATAGGAATGAGTGATCAGGCTGTGGAGAAAAAGAACAAAAGCATAACTCTTATCTCAAATACTGCTGATTCATATGGTGAAAAGGAGGAGAATCTGTTTGAAGCAATTGTCTTGCTTGGAAGACAGTTCAACAAACTGGTCAAAAGGATAGATGCTAGGTCTAAACCTTATACCAAAAGCATGCCTTCTGATAAATAGAAATCTGAAGATAAAGTCAGCCAAAGCAGAGGAGTCCAATGTCATGAGTGTGAGGGATATGGACATGTTATGAGGGAATGTCCCACATACCTCAAAAGAAGGGAAAGGCCTAACTGTTACTTGGTCAGATGGAGATTCTGACAGTGAATCAGAAGAGGAGTCAGCTAAACATGTCACTGCTCTTAACAGTGTGTGCATCTCTGATGGTGATTCAAGTGATGAAGAGTTGTCCTTTGAGGAGCTTGCAGCCTCATACAAAAAACTTCACATCAGAAGTACATAACTGGTTCAGCAAGGAGAGCAACAGAAGAAAATCATCAAGGAATTAGAAGCTAAAAAGAGAGAGCATCTAGCCACAATAAACACACTCAGAAGTGAAGTGAAGGAGTTGAAAAGTAAAAAGGATCAAATGGCAAAGTCTATAAGGATGCTAAATTATGGGACTGACACCCTAGAGGAAATTTTTCAGAGTGGACAAACCTCAGGAGATAGGTCTGGACTAGGATTTGTTGATAAACAAAATCCTGTGCTAAAACTCAAGAGATTACAACCTGAGGTCCAGAAGTTAAAGAGGATGTCACGACCAATGTCACAACATCCAACTAACAGAAACTAGAATCAAGTCAAAAGTAGATTCCAAGGGTATAGATGTTACCACTGTGGAAAACTTGGTCATATCAAATCTGTGTGTTTCTGGCTGCATGGATTACCTAGTCATCCTCATGAAGAACAGAGAGCTCATGTCAAAAGGCAGCATCAAGCAAGAACTAAGAATGGTGGCCCTAACAAGCAAAGACATTGGGTTACCAAGAATATGGCCTTATCAGCTCACACTGCTCTAAGGATGTCAACCCAAAAGGATTGGTACTTTGACAGTGGTTGTTCCAGACATATGACTGGAATTGAGGACCACTTGATAAAACTCAAACCTTATTCATCTAGTCATGTAACTTTTGGTGATGGATCTAGAGGAAACATCACAGGTGTAAGACAACTGGACAGTACTGAAGCACCAAAATTGAAGGATGCCTTGCTGGTTAAAAGACTGACTATTAACCTAATAAGCATAAGTCAGCTATGTGATAAAGGTTTAAAAGTCCACTTTTCAAAGGATAAGTGTGTGTTTGTCAATGAAGAAGGTGAGGAAGAAATGAGGGGATCCAGAGCAATGAATAATTGCTACCTGTGGGAGCCCAGAAATATCCTCAATAACCTGGAAAAAAAGGAAACTAAGGACAAATTATGGCTGGTGAAAGACAGACAAAATAGAAGGTTCAACACATCAACAAGAAGATCTTCAAAGTATGCTTCAGAAAGAAGGACAGGATGTAAGAAACCTCATGTAGGGAAGCAAGCCAAGAAGGGATACCCAAACAATGGTCATCAGGGAAAGCTAGATAGACTATACTGGAACCTGATGGAGTCCATGGATGCTACCCTGCCTAAAGGAAGCAATGTTACTCTGGATGTCATGACCTTGTTCTGTGACATCCAGCGCACCATTCAACCAAGTCCTGGTGAGTTCAAGGGAGGCATGCTCAGGGGTAACTCGGGTAAATGGCAAAGGATTTGTGCAATACCTGATGATTATGCAATAAATAGGGCTGTAATTGGTGCAAGAAGTGTCGAGGACCAGAAACTTAAAAATGATCTACAAAAGTTGAGGCCCTTGAGTAATGGTGAGTTATAGAAATTAATGGGAATAGGGAATTATTATTTAAAATTCAATCATTTACTGATTGGTCAAACCATTAAGTTCCCTCCTCATTTGCCATATCATCTATTGAGCCCCTACACATCAAACTCATACACCACTTGGTTCACGATCAAACTGTTCATCTTCCCTACAGCCTCCAACGAAAGAAAACTCCTCCGTTCTCAATCAACGTCTCCAACGATGTCACAACAATCAAAATCATCCCCATCCAAATGCATGTCCAACAAAGCCGAAGAGTCAAACCCTAACGAGGTGCTAGAAGTAGCTCCATTGCGCATGGTGACACCGGACGGATTATTGATGAATGAACCTAGCAAACCCCATGCAAGAAGGCCAAATGACCGTGTCACAGGTCAAGCTCCTTCTTCTACTGCATCTGATGATCTCAACAACGCAGAAGTTAGACGAACCCATCTTGCCATTGCAAAAATAGTCGCCAACACACTCAACATACCCACGTCTTCTAGCTTGAAGGGGTCTGATCCTAAGCTGCATGATCAAGCAAATGTCTCACCCAATGTTGCAACATCGAAGGACCCTGCACCAAAAGGGAGGAACAAGGGTGAAGAGGCTAAACAAATGGGTGAAAGTATGCAAGGCACCACAGATACTGAAGTGGTAGACCTAGACAACTATTCTGACAATGATCTCATAGTCAAACTCAATCCAGGCATAGCCAAAAGGCTGATGACACGAAAAGGGAAAAAGGTAGCTGATCAAATTTCCCCCAAGAAGAAAGATGGTGAGAAGAGTACTGAGCAAGAAACGTCCACATAGAAGGATGGAACAAAGAGGGCGCAGGTTGGACCCCCTAAAGGCTGGAGCAAAGTTGTCACAAAGAAGAAGAGGGCTGAATCTAGTTCAAAATCAGAAACAGACTTTAATGTTGCTGTTGATGTCACTGACATCCAAACCAAGAAAAAGCCTTCCACAAGCAAACTGGCTGAAAGTATTTCTGAAGTACCAATTGATAACATTTCATTTCACTATCCATCAAGTGTTATCAGATGGAAATACGTGTATCACAAGAGGTTGGCCCTAGAGAGAGAGCTTGCTCAGAATGCTCTTGAAAACAAAGAAATCATGGCCCTCATCAGAGATGCTGGCTTGGTGAAAACGGTGACTCAGTTCTCCCAATGCTATGAAACGTTGGTGAAAGAATTCATAGTCAATCTATCAGGTGCATGTGCTGATAGTAAATCCAGCGAGTTTGGAAAAGTATTTGTAAGAGGTGAATGTATCAACTTTACAACAACTATCATCAACAAGCACTTGGGGAGACCTAATGAAGGCCTGATTGAACTAAGAGTCTCAAACCATCAAATATGTCAGGAAATAACTGCTAAGTAGGTCAAGAAGTGGCCTTCCAAAGGGAAGCTTGTAACAAGCAAACTAAGTGTTAAATATGCTATGCTTCACAAAATTGGTGCTGCAAATTGGGTGCCCACCAATCATAAGACAACAGTGGCACCCATTCTTGGAAGGTTCATATATGTTGTAGGAATTAAGGCTAAGCTCAATTATGGAACATACATTCATGAATAAACCATGAAGCATGCTGGTAGCTACAGTATTAAGGGCCCTATTGCTTTTCCCTCTCTCATATGTGGAATCATCTGTGATCAACATCCCAACATCCTAAAAAAGAATGATGTTGCAAGCAAGAGAGAAACCGCATTGTCATTTCATCATAAACTATTTCAGGGGACTCATGTTCCTGATATTGTTATGACATCAGCTGAGACATCAAAGGGATCATCAAAATCAAGAAAAGCTAAAGGAATTTCAATGTTGAAGGAAACTTGCAAGGAACTGGATACTAGAAAGAAAAATCTTGAAGAAGTAATCAGAACCCTTGAGCAAGATGTGGGGTCTGAATTCACTGATGAAGAGAGAGATGGTAATGGTTCAGGTGATAATGACCAGGAAGTAGCTGATGATAGTTCTGAGAAAGCCAGTGGTGAAGATGAGGAAACAGGTAAGGACAGGTCTGAGGAAACCAATACAGAAGACACTTCAGAGGAGAGGTCCAGCTGCTGAAGAGGAGGAAAAGTAACTGTTGGTGATGCCTGACTCAAGCTGCTGTTCTGCTAAGCTGATGAGGTTGTGTGCTGCTGGTCTGATATTGCCTTAAGATCTTTTGTAAAGACTTGTATGACTTTATATCTTTGATGCTCCTTATGAGAAGTCTTTTTACAGTAGCCCTAACTTCAGTTATGTTACAATGTAGAATCTATACTAAGTTTTAGTTGGATTTTAATTTGTGGCTAAAAAGGGGGAGAGAGTGTGTATAATAGAAAACAGTAGGTACAACAGATATTCCAGAACAGGTGCAGGTGATGTGCAGAACAGTGAAGAACAGGTGGATAGCTTGAAGAGCATATGTGTTAGCATGTGTGTGAATTCATATGGTGTATAGGAATGTTTGTTAGACTGTTTGGTTGATTATGTATGTTGCTAACAATATGTACAATGGGTAATCCTAGAAGGTATTTAGGAGTGTGTGTGTGTGTGTGTCTGCATGATAGTAGCAGAGAGTCGTGTGCAACTCTTCAGGGGGAGTAGCATAGGTGTGTGTGACTTCAGAATGTCATTCTGAATGTCTGGACATCCACAGGATGGAGGCTTGTATCTGTGACTACAGGGTGTGCAGGAGAAGTGTTAAACGGATAAGATGTATCAGTTGAGGGGGAGTAACTCTATGTGTTACTCACTCAACAAAGAGTGAAATCTGTAGTGGTATTCTACAGATAGTTAACAAAGTGAGTTATAACAATGAGAGCTAACTGTAAGGAGTGTCTCTTCATATTTATTCTGTATTTGTGAATTGTATATCACTGTGGTGATTGAGGGGGAGTGAATGGGTATACTCAGGTCTAGAGTGTCTCTAGGCTGAATTGTCATTGGGTAGGTTTTAAGTGAGGAGTGCAAATTGTGTTGTTTGACTCTGAATTAATTCTGCTAATAGTGAAGTTCCTCCCTGACTTGGTAGCCCCCAGATGTAGGTGTTGTTGACAATGAACTGGGTAAACAATTGCTGTGTTTTTACTGCTTTTATTATTACTGATTATTAGCTGTTAAGTAGCAGATGTCACAGTGGATGTTATAACTTTGGGAATAACATCCATCGTGTGCTTGCCAGAATTTTTAGAAAACATATCCTTTCTTTTCGAATTCACTAAGAGAAATAAATTCCTCTTAAGATTGAATACATGTGTGACATTAGTCAATAACCTTATTGACTCATCATGGAGCTTAAATCTAACAGATCAAATTCCTGCAATCTTGTAGGATTTATTGTTTCCCAACAACACTGATCCACCATCTTGACCATATAATTCCTCAAACATGTATTTATTTGGAGTCATGTTGCAAATACAACCTAAATTCATAATCCACTCCTTGCTAGAGACGCTGCTTGAAACCACAAGGACATCAGATGATTTATAACCATTTTGCACAATGGATGTATTACCATTATCCTTTCCACCGTTATTATTCAGTCGATCATGGCACACCTTTCTTATATGAACTTCCTTCTTACATTGATAACGCCTAATTGCAGGAGTACTATCACCGTAAGAGTTCCATAGAACCTTACCATTCTTTTTCTCAAATCTACCATTTTTCTTCAAAAAATTTCCTTTGACGAAAAATCCTTCACCAACGGAAGATGATTTTTGCTTCTTTCTTTCATTCAAGTCCTTAGAGTACAAGACTGATTGAACTTCTTCAAAGGTCAAATTTTTTTTCCATACAAGAGAGTTTATTTGAAATGAGCATGAGACTTAGGTAAAGCACACAACAACAATAATGCTTGATCTTAATCATCAGTCTTGCCTCGATATTTTCAAGATCAAGATTCAACTTGTTGAACATATCCAACTGCTTAGCCAAGACTTTATCTTCATTCAGCTTGAACGAATACAAAGTTTGCTTCAGGTAGAAACGATTGACCAACAATTTTGTCATGCACAAACTTTCAAGTTTCGTCCACACACCAACTGCATTTTTCTCGTTTGAAACCTGTCGGAGAAACTTATCACCAAGGCTCATTATGATGACAGTGTGAACATTTTCGATCATCGTCATTTTTTCCTTCTCCATTAGGGCAACATCCATCTTCTCCAATCCTTTCAACGCTTATAACAAATCCTGTTTAACTAGTATGACTTGCATTTTTAAGCGCCAGAAACTGAAATCATTCACATCCCTGAATTTCTCAATCTCATACTTTGTTGACGACATCTTCTCCTCCATGCTCACTGCACCAGTTTTTTGTGAATCGATTTTGTCAAAAACAAATCAAAATATTAGAAAGATTGATTTTTTGAACAAACACAAGAAACTCTATTAGATTTTATAAAAGAGAGAGAAGAAGAAAAAAGCAGAATCGTGATTAGTTATAATTGTTTTACTATTCACTTTCTCTATTAGGATTCAAAAATTACAAGTGAATGTCAACAACCAAAGCTCTCTCTCTCTCTCTCTCTCTCTCTCTCTCTCTCTCTCTCTCACACACACACACACACACACACACACACACACACACACACACACACACACACACACACACACACACACACACACACTCAACAACCGAAGAGAAACAATCTATTTATTGACTATTAAGCTAACTTAAGCAATAAGTTAACTTAAATAATTAGGCTAGCAAATTGGTCTAATTCGACATGCTAAAACAAGCTTCGGCTTCAAAATGCACACCGTTGACACCTACATGTTTGATTAGACTTCGACTACAAACATGTACAACTCAGTCGAACCATGAAAGTATCCTTATCGAGACTAGAGTACAATCCAAATACCACAGTTGTGTTAAAATTGAAATATAACTTTATATGTTTTAGACTTAGGACAACTGTATTCGACAAAGTCAAATAGAACATGTAATTGTTGTGTTAAAGTCGAAATATAATTTTATATGTTTTAGGCTTGGAACTTAACTGCCCATTGTATATAAGCATACATTAGTAGTTTTAAGAAGAACAACTTCATTAAGTAATCATTTAAGTTTTATTCAATACTATTTTTTCCTTCCTCAACTCTTCTTAAAACTCTAATTGTTTTATCATTTCAACAAAATGGTTAGATTTGAGAATTTAGGATTGTGAAAAGTCATGTTTGCTGAAATTAAATAAGATGAAGAAGGAGTGTTTTTTTTTTATAATTATTATTAAAAGAAGCTTTAAATTCTAGAATATGAATGATGTAAAATATGCTCCGAATTGCAAAATCTTAGATGATATCTTTTTCTAAAAGTTAATAAAAAAAAACTCTAAAAGAAATTACGCAGAACCGAGTTGAAAACAATTGTTTATATTAATATTCAATTCCCAAAAATATCTAGTAAAACTATGACAAAGATAACTTTTCATCTCTAGCTTCCATTTAAATATCAAAAAAGTAATAACTGATGAGCATAAATAGAGGGGGATTGATACTCATTTTCACAACCTACACACATTCCCAACTTTATAGACTAACCAATCTAACCTGTACCACAAGACACAAGAATACTCTCAGTCACACACAGTCTTCAAAGAATAATAATCTCTATGCAACCTATTTCAAGCAATTATCCAAACCAAATTGACCCTTAAATGACACCACTGAATTGACAACTGACTTCAATGTACATTATTATTAAGTACTGATTCTTCTCCAAGAGTTCACCCAAACACTTCAACAAAAATGAATTCATTACCCTCAGATGCTTTCAACATGAGAGTCACAGAAGATGAAAATCTTCACCTTGAAGATACTCATCAATTAGAGAGATCAAAGTGGATGCTAAACACTCCAAATCCACCTCCTCTATGGAAAAAACTAATCACTCCTTTCAAGAATAACAAGCTCTTTTCTTCTTCCAAAAAGAGAACTTGCAATGAAAATGCTTTTTCTTTCTTTAGTAGCTTGTTTCCAATCCTTAACTTGCTCAAAAACTATGATGCTTTCAAGTTTAAAGATGATTTTCTAGCAGGTTTAACTCTAGCTAGTCTTAGCATACCCCAGGTATTTGTTGTCTGTTTGTCTGATATTTCTGTATAATCTTTATGTATCTGACGCGTAAAACTATAAATAACATAATTTAATATATTTTTCTGATTTTTTTCATCTAATGTTGCAGAGTATAGGATATGCTAATTTAGCAAAACTTGATCCTCAATATGGATTATGTAGGTATCTGAATTTAGTTAACTATACTATAATTTATAAAACTGCAATAAATTTTTATAATATGGATACATATTTTTCAATGTAAAATATTTTTTCAGATACAAGTGTTGTTCCTCCTCTTATCTATGCTATGATGGGAAGTTCAAGAGAAATTGCAATAGGACCTGTAGCTGTAGTTTCACTGCTACTTTCTTCTCTATGTCACAAAGTGGTTGATCCAGATTTAAACCATGATGCTTACAGAAATTTTGTCTTCACTGTAACATTTTTTGCTGGAATTTTTCAAGTTGCATTTGGAGTTTTCAGGTGCTTAATTAATTACTTAATTAATTAATTAATTAAATTTCATTATTATAAAGTTAGTTTAATTATTATTTTCTATATTCAGGTTGGGATTTCTTGTGGATTTTCTTTCGCATGCTGCACTTGTAGGATTCATGGCAGGTGCAGCAATCATGATTGGTCTTCAACAGCTTAAAGGATTGCTTGGAATTAGCAACTTTACTAATAAATCTGATGTTGTTTCTGTTCTGGAATCTGTTTATAAATCACTCCGTCACCAAATTCCATCGGGTGAAGTAAGTATCGAGGATACAGTTGTAAAATGATCATTAGTAACGCTGAAGTGAATAATAAATTTTTGCCACAAAAAATTATAAAATTTTGAGAAAAATGTTTATGTGATTTTTTTTATTATTTATATATGACATATATTTGTTTATTATATTGACAGTGGTACCCTCTGAATTTTGTCATTGGATGCTCATTTCTGATTTTCTTATTGTTTGCAAGATTTATGGTAAGTTAGTGATGAAATATTTTTGGCATATAAATTTCCACTAGTAAAATATTTCATCTGATTTTATGTATAATATTTAATTTCAGGGGAAAAGAAATAAAAAGCTTTTTTGGTTACCAGCTATTGCTCCTCTTGTATCAGTTATATTATCAACTTTTATTGTGTATATTTTCAAAGCTGATAAAAATGGAGTTAATATAGTAAAACATGTGAAAAAAGGGCTTAATCCAAGTTCAGTTCATCAATTACAACTCAATGGTGAACATGTTGGAGAAGCAGCAAAAATTGGATTGATTTCTGCTGTTATTGCTCTCACTGTAAGTTTAATTAATTAATTAATTATATTTTTTTTAATTATAAGTATTGATTTATTTTTTATTTTTTATTTTTTGTTTATAGGAAGCAATGGCTGTTGGTAGATCTTTTGCTTCAATTAAAGGATACCAACTTGATGGAAACAAAGAAATGCTGGCAATGGGTTGTGGGAACATTGCAGGCTCTTTCACTTCATGCTATGTTGCAACTGGTGAGTTGTGACTATTTTTTTTTCTTTCTATTAACAAGTGAAAAATTAATGTAAAATTTTGATATAGGTTAATTAGGAAAAGATTTCTTAAAGCAAATTAAAGGTAGATCTTTAATAGTTTGTGTTCCAATGAACCAAGCCAGAGTTCACTAGTAGATACATTGAAGTACAAAAGAAAATTATAAAAAAATAAAAGTACAAACAAAAGTTTCTTTTTTGGCAAAAAGTACTAACGAAAGTTAAAGACATAAAATGAATTTTGCTTCTTAACTTTTGGTCACTAACTAGAGAATATATTTCATTAAAGATGATTAGAGCCTTTGAAAGTATATAGACTACAATATAACATCTCAAATTTTTCAGAGTTAAAATGTAAAAAAATAAACTTTATAATAGATTTGATATTGTTAAACCATTGTTAAATAGAATCCTTAATTGTTTTAAAGTTTGTTAAATTGTGAAAAAATTGCAGGTTCATTTTCAAGGACTGCAGTAAATTTCAGTGCAAGATGTCAGTCATCAATATCAAACATTGTGATGGCAGTGACAGTGATTCTGTGTTTGGAATTATTTACAAGGCTGTTATATTACACACCTATGGCAATTCTTGCTTCCATAATTCTCTCTGCACTTCCAGGACTAATTGACATAAGAGAAGCTTGTTATATATGGAAGGTCGACAAAGTTGATTTCCTTGCTTGCATGGGTGCTTTCTTCGGTGTCTTGTTTGTATCGGTTGAAACCGGTCTCATTGTCGCTGTAAGTTCTCCGCCCCTTTCTTAACAATATAGCCGATAACCAGAGTTCTCTTATATTTTTATATTTTTAGAGGTTCTGTATAAATTTGTCACAGTTTAATCGTGACAAAAATAGGCTGTTTATTATGCCTTGAAAGACGGTCCTGCAAATAATATGAGAAGAATTGGGTTATTTTGTGAGTGCTAGCTAAGAGGTGGGTTCCAAGTTCCATCAAAAACATATCATAATTAGACTTAGAAATAAATAAAGCAGTGCTGTCTTGTTCAATACTACCTTACTTGTCAGGCTGTAGAATAGAATATGGTCCACAAATATGTCTCATATACTTGTTACTTCTCTATTATTGAACTTATATTCCTATTTGTCATTACACTCCAACTCTAAAAATAATGCACTTAGGACAATGAGTACGATATTTAAGAGAATTGATTTCGCTATTTAAAAAAATAGCGGTACAGTTTGTTGCATGTTTGTCTGTTATATCTGTATAATATTAATAGTAATACAATATAATGCACGTATTTGTAGGTGTCAATTTCATTTGCGAAGATAGTAATACAATCGATTCGACCCGGAATAGAAGTTCTAGGTAGAATTCCCACAACAGAAGCTTTTTGTGATGTTAGTCAATACCCCATGGCTACAAGTACTCCAGGCATTTTGGTCATTCGTATAAGCTCTGGCTCACTCTGCTTTGCAAATGCAAATGTTGTTAGAGAAAGGTAATTAATTAAACTATAATAATGTTTTTAGAGATAATAATAATTAATTAATTAATTAAAATTATATAATTCTTCCAGGATACTCAAGTGGGTCACTGAAGAAGATGGGCTTAAAGAAATTCAAACTACTAAGGGAAGAGTCCAAGCAGTAATATTGGAAATGACTAGTGAGTATCAAAACTCATCATTTTAATTCCAATACTAAATATTCATATATATATATATATATATATATATATATATATATATATATATATATATATATATATATATATATATATATATATATATATATATATATATATATATATATATATATATATATATATATATATATATATATATATATATATATATATATATATATATATATATATATATATATATATATATATATATATATATATATATATATATATATATATACAGTTTTTTCTATCAATATTTTGAGTTTATAAGTGAATGACTTATACAATTTCTTTTTATAGATTTGATGAATGTTGATACTTCTGGAATTATAGTATTGGAAGAACTGCATAAGAGGTTGCTCTCACGTGGCATAAAAGTGAGTTTTGTTAAAACTGCAAAATATATATTTTTTAAAATCAAATTCAGATTTAATTCAAACAAATATGTAATTTTTTTGGTACAGTTTTGTATGGTGAATCCAAGGTGGCTAGTAATTCACAAGCTTAAAGTGGCACATTTTGTGGATAAAATTGGGAAAGAATGGGTTTTTCTTACCGTTGCTGAAGCTGTGGATGCATGCTTATCTTATAAATTTGCTGACCCATGATTTCATGGGCATTATCTATGGTGTACTTATCCGGCATAATGATGGTTATGTTTGATTAAAAATATGTTTTTGGTAGTGTATTTAATTTTAAAATAAATTATTAAAAAGTTATATTTTGATATTTGTATTATGATAGATTTTTCAGAATTGATTGGTATATGGGTCAATATAATTTTGTGTATTATATTGCTTGTATAGATTAGTGAAAATTTCCTTTTCGAACTCTAAGAAATTATGGGATATGTTTTTTAAAATGTTTAGATCAAAAAGCTAAAAACATTACTACTTGTCTTATTCATAAAAAACTAAAAACATTACTACTTGTCTATCTATTCAATTTCCAACTCACCGTTGAGATATTTTGGATTCAAGAATTCGAAGATGGTGAACCTAGTAATACAAACATTGAATATAAATATTACATTAAATAAAATCATATTCATAACATAATACAATCAAGAACGATAATACATTAACATAAATTAAACATAAACAAGATCATTAAAGAGATAATCTAGGATTATAGAATCGTAATGCATGCATAATGATGTATATGCTCAGATTCTAGAATTCAAAACGTGGAGAATGGTGATTACTCAATTTCTAGAATTAATCCAAACTAAACTCTCTTAACTTAAAGAAACAAATAAAACTTAGATTTGAAAAAATGCACACTAACTACATTCTTAATAGATGAAAACTTCACAGGCGTGATGAATTCAACCAAGATTATATAGAAAACAAGACAATGCAGTAGATCTTTGTATATTTCAAATTTGGATTTTTTTTATACTCAAAAGTGGAAATAAAGAAGTGAAGGGGAAGTGGGAGGATTTGCAGGCTATATGGAACTTTATGTAATTAAAGTTTCTTAGTTCAGCTCGCGAAAATCATTGCTTTTTTTAGGAGGATCTATCTCATAGTATTTTTCTAGATTTGAAGATATAAAAGATGGATTAAGAAATTATCAATTTAATATAATTGTAGGCTATAAATGAGTCAAATTTAGATTGTAATTTTGAATAATTCATCCGATCATTTATTACACCTTATTTTCAAAGTTTGAAAAGAGAATTACTACAAGAAACATTACATTTTTCTAAGTGATTTTCACGTCACTAACTCAAAAACCACTTCACTAACCAACTTTTGCGACGTAGGTAAAACACGCCGGAAATGCAATGGTGGGAACATGTTCCCACGTAGAAAACACGTCACAAAGTTGTGACATAGTTCCCACGTCGCAAACAACAAAATTAGGAGAAAATCTTCCCACGTGAAAACCAAATCACTAATTAGTGACGTGATATTCATGTGGGAAACTACCTTTACCAATTTTGTCTGCACGCCTGCCTGACACCAATTAAATTTGGTTCTCATGTGATTCTCACGTCACTAATTTGTGACTTGGTTTTCACGTGGGTTTCTGACACTAATTAAATTGGTTCCCATGTGATTTTCACGTCACTAATTAGTGACGTGATATACATGCCACAACAAAAATATGTTTTATAATAGTGACATTGTTTGCACTTCACTATAAAATTTAATAATAAAAAAATAAAAATAAATATTAACTAAAAACAGCTATAAAATTAAAATAAATATTAAATATTAACTATAAAATTTAAAAAATTAAAATAATATACATTAAAAAATATATAAATATTTAGTTACATGAAATTCACGTCACAAATATAAATATGTTTAATCTAATATGCATGTTAACCTGACAAGCAATTGTCATATTCATCTTCGATAGAAGGTAAAAAGTTGTTATCCATATTCATAGTCAACCGATGAGGCTCCTCTCATTTAGTTGTTAGACCATAATGAAGAAGAAAAATAGTGAAATATGCCTGAAACTATTATTTAAATATTCACTCTCTTAGTTATGTAGAGACGTTCTCCAATTTCTAAAAAAATGAATTATACTTAAGTATGATTTTTGTATATAAATATTTAATTAATGTCATAATTTCAAAAAGTATATGTATTTATATAATTGATTTAGTCTAAAACATATTAATAAATATTTTCACTTTTTATTTATAGAAATCGAGACGATATCAACCCTCTTAGTTTCTTAAAAAATATTTCATTTCTACCTATTCTAAAAATATATATTTTACTACAAATTATTTTTATTTTTTTCTTTCAACAACAACACAATAAACAAAAATAATATTTATAAAATATCAACAAAAAAATATCAACAACAACACAAATATAAATATTCTAAAATTTTATAATATATCAACAAAATAATATATCAACAACAACACAGCACAATAATATATCAACAAAAAATCTAAAATTTTTTTCTAAAATTATATTTCATATATCACCAAAATCTCAAAAATAAACTAATTGAAATGCTTAAATACCTCAATGTGCTAACTCTATCAAAGCTTCCAATTGAACTTCTTAAATTCTAGATCTGAAAAAAAAAATCAACAATTAATAATTAGATAAACATAAAATAAACAGTAAAATATTCACAAAAACAACATATAGACCAATCACCTTAAACTTTTTGTGAAATTTTCTTTGAAAATTGAGTTGTGATGGAGGCAGCGGTAATGGAAGAAGGAAGAAAATTGGGGAAGAATGAAGAAGAAAGCAAAGAAGGAATGAAACGAGATGTTGCTGAAGGAAAATTTTGTGAATTAATATATAAGGAGTCTTGTTACGTGGTGAACACGTGGTAAGGTACCCACGTGATTCCCAAGTCGGAACATTGCCAATGCAATTATGTTTTGTTTGTTGCGAAGTGTAATCCTGTCACAAACTTGTCACATTCCATTCCAATATTCAATGTGTCTGAAAAGTTAATGGAAAAGCTGAGATATTTTTTATTTATAGTTTTGCGACGTTTTGCATGTGGGAAACTTGTGACATGTTACACACGTGAGAGATAAAGGGATTTTTTTTGAATTTTCCATTCCCACGTGTTTTACAAGCCACAACTGAATTTTTTTAAATTTCAAATTTTCCTCCCTCCTAAAATTCCAATTTTTGGTCGAAGATTTTAGGTCTGAATAATTTATTATTAAATGGTTTAGTGACGTGGGAATCACTTGGCAACATGTTTTTTTCACTAATTAGCACGTCACTAAATCACTTGGCAAAATGGACTTTTTCTTGTAGTGAATATTAAGAAGTTTTAAACCCAACTTCAAATTAGTAATTTAATTTCTAATGTATAAATTAGTTGTTCATCTTTAAAAAGAAAATAGTTGAACAACATACTTTATTTTTTAAAACAAAAGTTCTTAGACTAAAGCTGATTGTGGCGTATAATATGTTAGATAAAGCTTTTAAATTGAATGGATACAGGTTGGAATCATGAACAAATTACTTTTTTATAGTATTTCAAACACTGTCGAATATCTTAGAGTTTCTATGCAATAGTATACAGAATAATTCAGCTTATACTCGAGTTTGCATATCTTAGATTTATCTAATTTTTTATGGGTTACAATCAATTGTTGTTTAGTTGTAAAAACGGGTTAATCATGATTATGGTGAGGGTGCATATATAAGCCCTTTTATTAGTTAAGTGGTCTCTTTTATAACTAAAGAGTGGGTATCTGAAACTTGATTGGTGTGGATAAAAGTGTGAACTTTAACCTTAGACCCATAATGGATAGGGACTAGGGTTATATATATTATATGGCTAAATCCCCTCTGTAATTACAAAAATCAGAAACATAATTGACGGCTCCACAACTTGCCTCATTGAGAGTTGTGAACGGGAGTGTGAGATACAGAGGAAGATCCAGTCATTCATCTTTTCGAGATTCTGAATCATGACATCAACAAGTAAGTATTGATGTTCTAATTTTATATAATTAATTATTGAATATTTCCGCTTACATTTGGTATCAGAGCAATTATTATATGAGTTAGAACTCAATTATTGGTAGCTAATATATAATTATAAATTAAGGCTTCTAATTATTCCGATATAATCTTGAACAATTACGGTAATTAATTTTCAGTAATTACAATAGTTATATAATGTGTAATAGGATGATTAATTAAATCCAAATAACACAGATGCAGGCGCTTACATGTGCGATTCTTTTGTTACATGTTCAATTTTTTCCCCACTTCTGAGCCTTTTTTATACTCTTGATTCAATAACTATTTGATAAAGTGAAATTTTGAAATCTAATTAATGCAAATTCCTTAAAAAGTATCTGAAATCAATTAAGATTGTATTGATTTGATATGTATTTGATATAATGTCAATAAAGATTGTTATATTTTTATTAATTTTGAAATAATAAACTAACAATCACATGACTTGAAGAGAGCGGTTCTATATTACATACTCTAACATTTTTTGGATTGGAGGTAATTATTTTCAAGTTCTCTAGTATTTACAAATGAATAATTAATAAATAATTATAAATTGGCTTTTGAATTGGAGAATTAATCAATGATTTCCTTCTTTCAACTTTTCACCGATCATGATTTGTGTCGAAGAAGGTATGATATTTGATTTTGATTTAATTGTATATTTTTATCGAATTCAATTGTCGTAATTCTTTTTGTTGTAATTATTGCTTCATGATATTCTTGTTTTACAATACGTAATGTCGTTACATTAACATTCTGAATGCTATTTTCGGTTACAAAATTGAATATTGAGTTGATATGCTTATGAATTTAAGGAATTGAATGTCATGTTAGCAAGATTCATTCATATAATAATAATAATAATAATAATAATAATAATAATAATAATAATAATAATAATAATAATAATAATAATAATAATAATAATAATATGTGTTGTGAAAACATTGACTCTGTGTATAAACTATTCTTGAAGTTTGATCTCACCTGATCAGAAAGGAATCAGTAGTCAGAACTTTTTTGAATTGGTACTGTTTTTGACGAAGCTCCTGGGGACCGGCGATGAAGCCTCCAAGGACGTAGGATGAGTGATTAGAGGACTTGATGAAGGTCCCGGGGAATTGGGATGAGGATCTTATGGACATAAGATGAACGTCACGAGGACCTGATGAAGGTCTTGAGGACCTGGGATGGGATCCTCGGGGACATTAGATGAAAGTCTCGGGGACCCGGTTCTCGCCTGTCGAGGTAGGGAAGGCTCTCTCTCTAGAGGTGCCCCTCTCTTCGCCTTTTCACTTGGTCTGCGGTGGAAGGGTAGATTTGATCTGGAGTGTCGAATTCACCATTTTTCTCTACTTTTCAGATGAAGATGGCTACATGGATTGAGGGGGTCGTTGATATTGACGACGAGCCTAACTCCCCGGTAGCGCAGACCGGCGAGGAGTGAAAATGGACTGCCGTGGACTGGGCCTGGTAGGAGCACCTGAGTCTTGTTTCTCTCTTTATCGTGGATGAATCTGACGTCTACGCTGCGGTCGAGGACCGCTGTAAGGGTTCCCCCGTGAACTGGCAGGTGTATAAACCCCGAGCAAACCATCAGATATGTTCATCTTTTAAAGGGATGAGGTTCCCTATGTATGAATTTACCTTTTGAGAGGCGGGCTTGCGTGTGCCCTTTACTGACTTCCAACAGGGAGTGTTTGACTGGTTGCGGCTGACGCCTTCGCAGCTCCACCCCAACGCAACCACGTTCGTGCTGACGTACGAGCTCGTCTGTCGGTATCTCAACTTCGGACCACGCTTACTCTTTTCTTACATATCTTCCATCTTCAACGACAAATGTTCGAGGGTCGACACAGCTGGGTGTCCCTAAAGCATTCGAGGAGACTATTTCGGGCATATCTAGATTCCATATGCACTTTCAAAAACTACTACTACGTTCTCAAGCCTGTCACCCATACAATCGTGGACTCACTATTTGACCTCGTGGTCCGAGAGAAAGACGGGAAACTGGAGGAGGTCTTAGAGCCGAAGTTCCCGTTGGTCTGGACAAAGGATCATTTTGACAAGGGCATCGACAACTACATAGTAAGGTCGGACTCGTTGGATGCTGATGAGCGGGCAAGCCTACCAGAAGCTAGTCGCATTTGTCTCCAGTTTCACTCCCGCAAAGTGTGTGACGTCGGACGAGAATTTTATCCTCGACTCTCGCAGGGAGGTTCTTCATGAGTCGCGGTTGATTAACACGAAGGTCGTCCTCGAGTGCGCATCCGAGGACGAAGCCTTGCGGTTTTTAGGTAATGGGTCTACCTCTTGCTCGGGCTCTCTCTGTGTTTTCGTTGTTGGTTTGTGGTTTTCTAACTAGTATATTATTTCATTTACAGACGAAATATCAAGCATGCAGGAACGTGTAAAGAAGTTGGCGGCTAGCAAGGGCGAAAAGAAAGTCGGCAAGGGGCGAGTCACCCAAGTACAATAAATGCCCAGTCCCAACCAAAGGCCCAGAGGCTCATCCTCTTTCCCCCAAGGCAGCCAGTCTCCGTCTTTGTAGGGGATGTCAAAAAGGCCACGGGTCAGTGAGCCTGACACCGTCGACCTTACCGAGGGTAATGTCGAGGAGAGGTTTGTTCTTCTGTCATACTATCTGCATCCCGATTTCTTCTACGGTGCCAACTCCCTAGTTGTGAGCGCTGCTGAGTCCAAGGCCATCCTGGGTGTCGACCGAAAGGCGAGGAAGAAAGCCTTATCGGAGGGCCTGGCCGCAGTGATGCGGGTCTTTGAAATGGCTCTGGTCCTCAACGACGAGACCTACCCGTCGGCTGACCTAACCAAGTCGCATGATGACCTCTCGACCGTCGAGGCTGAGAGGAACAAACTGACGACTGACCTTGACCAGGCCAAGGAAATAAATGTCGCCCAACTCAAGCTCTATGGTGAAGTGGATAAGTAGGTGAAGGCCACTGACGAGGAGAGGACAAGGCTCTTGGCGAGGATTGCTGAGTTGGAGGCGGCTTCCCGGCCTACTCAGAATGAGACTGCTGAGGAAAAGCTCATGGCAACTCGAGCTGATCTTGTGACGAGGATCCGGGGGCTCAAGCAGGACTGTGTAGGGGCTCTCGAGGTGGGATTTGACTGTGCTGTGGAGAAGCTCCGGATCGTGAACCCGGATGTCCAGTTCATCCCCAAAGGGACGAGGTCTTTTCATCAGGTTGTCGATGGCTGCATGGTCCCGCCAGTAACCGAGGAGGAAGATGATGGCCAAGCCAAGGTGGGCGGTGAGCATGAGGAAAATGAAGCTGCTTAGTGTTTGTTGTAGCATTTCTATTTTTCTGGCCTGCGTGCCATTTTTGATGTGTTTGTTTCTGGGGCGTTTTCCCTCGCGCGGATCCTTTTGATTCCTTTGTCATACCATGGTGCCCACCTGGAACTCGCGCTTGATGAATTTGATGTCATGCCGCAAGGTTATCCTTTGTTTCAGCGAGGCTTCTCCTAGCGATTCCCCCGACCTGATTTCTTTGTCTAGGTCAAGTTCCTCCCTTAAGGCCTTGTTGTTTGCCTCCTTGAGGTGGGGGACTCAGTTCTCCTGGAAGATTCTCTTATTTCCACATGATTACTGCCTCATTTTTGTAGGTCAGTCAAAATGGGGTCTCCCCGTTTGTCGAGTGTGGAGTAGTCTTGTAGGCCTAGAGTATGTTGTGTAGCTCCTTGACCCACCTCTTCTTGGCGTCTCCCAACCTTCGCTTCAGGCTGCACAGAATCACTATGTTCATGGCTTTGGCCTGCTCGTTCGTCTGCGGGTATTCGATTAAGGTGAAGTGTTTCTTCGTGCCTAACCTGGTGACGAAGTCCTGGAAGTTTTTATCGGTGAACTGTGTCCTATTGTCGGTGATGATGGCTTGGGGTACGCCGAACTGGGTAAGTATATTCCATATGTAGAAATAGAGTATATTGTGTGTCGTGATTTTGGCTAAGGCTTTAGCCTCTATCCACTTAGTAAAGTAGTCGATGCCGACTATCAAATACTTATTTTGGTATAACCCTATGGTGAAGGCTACGAGGATGTCCATCCTCCACCAGGAAAATGGCCAGGGCGACGAGAGTGTTTTGAGCACGTTTGGCGGGGGTAGGTGCATGTCCTTGTGCCGTTTTCATTTGTCGCACTTCTTGAAATTCTCTTTCGCATCTTGCTGCATGGTGGGCTAATAGTATCCTGCTCGTAGGGTCTTGCGGGAAAGTGATCTTATGCCGAGGTGTTAGGCATTGATTCTTTCGTGGATCTCTTGGAGTATGCCCAGTACCTTGGATTCGTCGACGCACTTGAGGAGGGGGATGGAAAATTGATGCGTCCGTAAGTGCACGGAAATATCGAAGTAATATAAAAGATTTTACGAACCCACAGAGACTAATGTCAACCTACCGTTATCTATTGTCGAGGCGTAAAGTTAACGCTAATGGAATTTGGAAAGTTATATGCGAATGAAATTAAATACAACGGAAATAAAAATTATTGGTTTAAGGAAGAGCGGTAAAGGGATATCGGTATGTAATGCTTTAGTTTTCAGGGATTCGACAGGTTGCCGGTGCTTTTTAGTCTTTGCAAACACTTTTCAGGAGAAAATACTCGTTTAAATACCTTTGTATCACGATGGTTGTTGACTCGGGTCATAATTCTAAGGCGGAATGTACGCTCTCGCAGTCCCATTCGGGGTTAAAACTACTTTTTGAAAACAAATAAATTCTGATTTCTTTTAAAGCGCTTTTGCTGTGTTTAAAACCAATGCCTAGTTCTTACTATCCGGTTTGAACCCCAGTTTTCGCGTTCCGGTTCGTGCCTTAATGAATTTCCCACTTTCGTGGCAAAACTACTGTAAATAATTTCTTGCTTTCGCGACGAAGGTTTATTTAGAAATTTAGATTAAAAACTACGGCCAGAAAGATTCTTTGTAAAAAGGGAAGGTGCACCGGGTATTATCAAATCCCATCCTACTAATTCGATTACATATCGATAAAACTAATTTAGATAGACATGATAATTAATGCAAATGGAAATAAACATAAATAGCACAATAATAAAATATGCATTATGACAGAAACAAAATAAATATTCAATTAATAAAAACTTGTAAATCGTATTGATCTCGTATCCTTGAGTAGTCCTCCACAATGTCGGCAGGATTCTACCTTGGCAAGAAGTAAAGGTACAGGAAGGAAGTAAAGCAGTACAAATGAAAATAAAAAGGAAAGGAAATGGGAAAATAATGCAAGAACGTAAATTCGGCTTCAATGGAAATTTCGGCAGCACTTCGATACGTCGAAGCCCCCCCCCCCCCAAATGCTGTGAATCTCAGGTCTATTTATAGGAGATATTTCATTTCTCAACTTCCAGAGATCATGCATGAGTTATGGGGAAAGTGGGAGTAACTTCAAGTAGTGGGCAGTTAGTGGAGAAAGTGTAGGAGGAGATTAAGTTGAACGTGCTCGTGGCCACTTCTGTGTTTGACGTTATTCTGTTTTTGAGAGCATGACGATCGTGATGAATCTGTGGCGGGCATGACGAACATGATGACCGTGTTGCTCTGTGACGACCGTCATGTATGTGATGGTGTTGTGACGAGCGTCACACGCGCAAAGTCCATTTCTCTGTTATTTTCTGTTTTTCTTCTCTCTTTTCCTTCCATTTCTTCTTCTTTTCTTTCTTTAATCCAAATTCTCCACAATCTGCAGAACAAAGTAAATTAATCGTATAATAGAACATAAATCAAGATAAATTAACAATAGTCACAAATAAATGCATGTAAATCAAGCCAAATAAACGATATGATTTCGCGTTATCAAACACCCCCACACTTAAACCATTGCTTGTCCTCAAGCAATCAACCAACACGGTAAAAAGAAATAAGCATAGTTCGAAACAAAGACACGATGAGACTCTAATCATACGTGGCTGCTAGGCTAATGTTAGATCGGTAGGTACTAAATATCAATACCAAGGATACCGTCACGACACAATTTCAAAAACTCCCTACTTATGCAAACCAATCGGAATCATGTCATTATAACTCAACCTATATCACATGCTCTCTTTCACCCCATTTCATTATAGTGCAATCACATTAAGCCTGTTATCCATACACATTCATGGCAAGTAAACCTGTTAGTGACTATGATCTCGATGTTATTTCATTTTTTCTCTGCAAATATGCTTAAGCATCAATTGAACTTAAAGAGTTTGTACCGTTAGGCTAAGTGATCGGGTGAGTAGCACCTAACTTAGAAGGAACATGTCTTTTTATTCACAATTTTTTTCTTTCTTAATTTCTCATTTTAAACCAGAGATCATCCACTTATTTGCATCGGTTTCTTACTTAGTGTGTTTTGGATGGTGCTGACTGCTTAAATAAACTACTTAGGGATTACTAAAAAATTGGAGCTTTAAGGTCTCGGCATAATGGGTACTCAAATTGATTTTGCATATTTAGGGGGTTAAGGGTGTCAAGATGATATCGATTTTATCAAAACTTTCCCAAGTTTTTCTAACATAGCATGAACAACCTATATACTCTCAGAGTACCATGTCATGAATCGAAGCAAATAATTGTTGGAAGTTAAAATTTTGAAATTTTGGGGAAATTGAACAAGAGAAAACCACGCATAAAGACTCGACAGCACATGCAAAGACGTTGACATAATGTTAAAAACAGATAAAATTCCTAAAAGTATGAAATATAAAACAATAAATCAAACTAAAAAGCGATAAAATGAAAGCGGTAGAGTTCCTCCCCCACACTTAAACCAAACATTGTCCTCAATGTTTTAGTAAAAGGTGGAAGAAGGAAAGATAGAACCTGTATGAATGTTACTGTGTGCCAAATCCTTTATGATCCTGCTCTAGATGTCCATGTCTTTGTTGATCATTTCTACTTCGGCGGCGAGCATTTTGAGATACCTTCGTTTGTGTAAGTCTAGAACTTTCGCCTAGATGTGGCTAGAACGTAGCAAGCGATACATTTCTTTATTGTCTGCAAATTTAAACAAACAAATTAAAATAAAGACCGTGTGGGTTGCCTCCCACACATCACTTTGTTTAACATCGATAGCTCGACGGCTAAGGGGTGCAAGCACTCATGGTGGTTATTTCAAGAATGGTTCCTCGATCGAACTTTTAATAGTCTTTGGTTTCCATGGCCACTTATCAAGCCATCTCTCATATCCCTGACCTTTTCTTTTCTTTCTTCTGTAGGGTGGTTCATTGTTTTGAACTTGTGGTGGTGGTTCTGGATCTATCATGAGTATCAGCTTTTCAAAATTGGGCTTAGTTATTTCATCCACCACCTGAAAAGTTAATCTTACCCTTTTAACAGTAATGATGACCCTAGTTTCATGGTCCTCAAATTTTCTGTTGTTATGAAGGATCTTAGACAAAGGTGGATTGGTGTGGATGTTTTCCAATACCTCCACATGTGTTTTGGATTGGGAGTCTACCTTAGCTTCCATAACCAATTGTGAGAAATAATTAGGTGGGGTATAGGGAGGAGGAGCAACAATAGGTGCTTCCTTCTCTACCTCTTCGAAAACCTCCCTTTCGGGTGGTGTCGGTGGATTTTTCTCAATATGTATGCCTTTCTCACCAAAACTCTCATCATACTCATTATGACTCTCCCTAGGATTTTCTATTTGTTCTTCATTAATGGTTGTTACAACATTCACATGTCCTTCTAGGAAGGGTCCTAGAGGTGTTTGTCTAAGCAGGGAGGTTTGAGTCTCCAAAGCCTTACTGTGAATTGCGAGGGAATCGACCATAGCGCTCATCTACTTAAGATTTTCATTAATCTGGAGATGTTGTTTTCTAAAATCTTCATTTTGGAGAGTTTGTGTCTCCATAAAGCGTTCCATCATAGATTCTATCCTGGAGTGAGTAAGTGTCGCATCGAGTTCTTCTAGGAATAGTTCGAGGTTGAATGAATAGAAATCTTGCGATTCCTCACAATATTGAAAGTGGTAATTGTAGAGGGAATTTGGGTGAGAATGCGTCGTATTGAAATCTTCTAATAATATTCCGAGGTCAGATTTAAGTGGATCTTGTGGTTCCTCAAAATATTGGGGGTGGTAGTTATAAGGGAAATATGGGTTATACATAGTGATTTAGATGAGAGTGCCTTAGTCTATACTATACAACGAAATCACAATATTGACTATTGGTCCCCGGCAACGGCGCCAAAAACATGATGCGTCCGCAAGTGCACGGAAATATCAAAGTAATATAAAATATTTGTCGAACCCACTGAGACCAATGTCAACCTACCGTTATCTATTGTCGCGGTGTAAAGCTAAGGCTAATGGAATTTGGAAAGTTAAATCCGAATGAAATTAAATACAACAAAAATAAAAATTATTGGTTTAAGGAAGAGCGGTAAAGGGATATCGGTATGTAATGCTTTAGTTTTCGGGGATTCGACAGGTCGCCGGTGCTTTTTAGTCTTTGCAAACACTTTTCAGGAGAAAATACTCGTTTAAAGACCTTTGCATCACGATGGTTGTTGACTCGAGTCATAATTCTAAGGTGGAATGTACGCTCTCGCAGTCCCATTCGGGGTTAAAACTACTTTTTAAAAACAAATAAATTCTGATTTCTTTTAAAGCGCTTTCGCTGTGTTTAAAATCAATGCCTAGTCCTTACTATCCGGTTTGAACCCCAGCTTTCGCGTTCCGGTTCGTGTCTTAATGAATTTCCCACTTTCGTGGCAAAACTACTGTAAATAATTTCTCGCTTTCCCAACGAAGGTTTATTTAGAAATTTAGATTAAAAACTACGGCCAGAAAGATTGTTTATAAAAAGGGAAGGTGCACCGGGTATTATCGAATCCCATCCTACTAATTTGATTACATATCGATAAAACTAATTTAGCTAGACATGATAATTAATGCAAATGGAAAGAAACATAAATAGCTTAATAATAAAATATGCATTATGACAGAAACAAAATAAATATTCAATTAATAAAAACCTGTAAATCGTACTGATCTCGTATCCTCGAGTAGTCCTCCACAATGTCGGCAGGATTCTACCTTGGCGAGAAGTAAAGGTACAGGAAGGAAGTAAAGTGGTACAAATGAAAATAAAAAGGAAAGGAAATGGGAAAATAATGCAAGAACGTAAATTCGGCTTCAATGGAAATTTCGGCAGCACTTCGATACGTCGAAGCTCCCCCCCCCCCAATGCTGTGAATCTCAGGTCTATTTATAGGAGATATTTCATTTCTCAACTTCCATAGATCATGCATGAGTTATGGAGAAAGTGAGAGTAACTTCCAGTAGTGGGCAGTTAGTGGAGAAAGTGTAGGAGGAGATTAAGTTGAACGTGCTCGTGGCCACTTCTGTGTTTGACGTTATTCTGTTTTTGAGAGCATGACGATCGTGATGAATCTGTGACGGGCGTGACCAACATGTTGCTCTGTGACGACCTTCATGTTCGTGACGACCGTGATGGTGCTGTGACGAGCGTCACACGCGCAAAGTCCATTTCTCTGTTATTTTTTGTTTTTCTTCTCTCTTTTCCTTCCATTTCTTCTTCTTTTCTTTATTTAATCCAAATTCTCGACAATCTGCAGAACGAAGTAAATTAACCGTATAATAGAACATAAATCAAGATAAATTAACAATAGCCACAAATAAATGCATGTAAATCAAGCCAAATAAACGATATGATTTTGCGTTATCAAAAATCCACATCGGTACAGTTTTTCCTCGATTAAGACATATGAACAGGCTTGACGCCTGACCATGCTTGCGTCTTTGGCATCGTCGGGCGGTCGCCCCGTGCTGAGATAGGTGTAAATAGGGGTCATCCAGCAGTTACTTTCGCTGATACGTTTACCTCGACAATTGTTGTGTCCTTCTTGATGCTGGGGTGAGAGAGGACCTCCTGGATTACAGATTTGTTTCCACCCTTTTTCTCCGTGCTCGCCAGTTTCAATAAGATGTCTGCCCGGGTGTTGTGTTCACATGGAACGTGTTGTACCTTTGCAAGATCAAAGCTTTTCATTCTTTCTCTTACCAAGGAGAGGTACTCTGCGAGGTTGTCGTTCTTGACTTGGTACTCTCCCCGTACCTGGGAGGCTACAAGCTAGGAGTCAGTAAATAACTTTACCTCCTTCGCGCCAAGGTCTTTGGCCAGGTGGAGTCTTGCGAGGAACGCCTCGTACTCGACCTGGTTGTTCGTGTTGGGAATGCCAAGGTGAGAGAGACTTCTATCATGATACCCTCTTCATTTTCTAATATGATGCCTGCTTCGCTTCCTGTCGAGCTAGAGGTGTCGTCGACGAAGATGGTCCATTTGTGCACCCCAGGGGTCGGGGACTCTGTGGAAGTCATCTTCGCGACAAAATCGGCTAGGACTTGAGCCTTGAGGGTTTTTCTACTCTCGTATTGGACGTCGAATTCGGAGAGCTCGAGCAACCATTTGAGCATCCTTCCCAACATGTCCGATCGCCCGAGTAGTTATTTGACGCGCTGTGAGCTCTTGTGTTCACCGGTGTTATAGAGGAAGAGGGGGAGTACCTGCAAGGTACTCTGATTCTTAAGTGAGTAACGAAGTTTAAGAAAGAGCAAGTACATGGAGAATATGTGTAGAGAATAAGATACCTGACCCTCTAGTGAAAGAGGGTATTTATAATGTGCTCCCAACGCATGGCCAACGGTTACATTGCATGGGCCGGGTTGCCAAGCCCAACACAAGTAACTTCCAGGGCTTACATGGCGTACGGAAGACCAGCATGCGGTCTTCACCCTGGATCAACTGCCCCGTGATCTTCGGAAGGTGGGTTGATCAACTCTTTCGGAGATTGATAATTGACTGATGACGTATCCCCGTGTGGGGGGCACGTGGAGTCCGTGAGGAAAGCGCGTGAGCGCTTCTCGTGTAATATAATGCTCTGCCTGACTAAGGTGCCTTGTAGAGGTACATGCCCGAATCAGGAGGATTGGGTCTTGTTGGGCCTCATCGGCATTGTATTGGGTTGGGCCTCCCCGGCTAAGGGGCAGGTCACGGCCCAGTCCAAAACAAAGTTTATTTAGGATTGATATATTTAAATTACAATAATTTGAATTTTTCGTCTCACTTGGATTCAATTGTTAGACCATATTCTTTTATGTACTGTTTATTATTATTATTATTATTATTATTATTATTATTATTATTATTATTATTATTATTATTATTATTATTATTATTATTATTATTATTATTATTATTATTATTATTATTATTATTATTATGCATTAAAATTGAAGTTTTGTGATTTTAAATCTACAAGTAAAGAAACTCATTCATGATAGATACCATAAATGTAGGAGTTGCTGTTGTTTCTTACCAGAGATTAGTTAAGCTAATTATATAATTTTCGTGTGACTATTTATTGTTATTGAGTCAATATTGTTCGGTTGGTTAATAAAAGTAAAAATGTGGAAATAGTCAGAATATTCATTTTTAGTGAATATTGTATTCCAATGCAACTAACCATAATATATCTGGTGTCTAATGTGTTACTATTTGTCTTTAATATGTCATTGATTGATTAATGTATTTGTTGCTTTGATCACTTAATAATATTGAATTTTTACACTGTGTAATATATCAATTAAAATAGAAATTGATTTGATTATAATATAATGATTTAGCGATACAATATTTTGAGATACTTGGTAATATTCATTTTTATTGAAGTTGACACTGTTTAAAAACAAAATTTATTGGGAATGCTATATTGTTTAAGTTCATGACATGTTCATGATTTTTTTGGTAAGAGAAATTTAACTCCTATGCAAGAATTTCTATAAATAATTGTGTGTGATTACCACCAAAGTGAGATCCTTCATTTTAATTTATAAAAGTCTCTTTGTAGTTTGAGAAATGATTTTAAGTCATTACTATGATTGTCTTCTCAAAGGTGGACAATTGTATGTACAGGTTGTGGTTGATTAAGGATATAGTTATCAAAGATGCTTGAGTCCAAATGATTTATTTATCCAAAGGAGATAAATTTATAAACTCAATGTATGCTCACTGAGTAACTTATTCTTGAAATTTGTAGATGAAGTTATTGGAGTTTTTTTTGGTTTAGAGAATTTATCTATCCAAAGGAGATAGGTTTTCGAACCCAATGTATGCTCATCGAGTAAGTCATATGAGGTTCTGACCTTGGTTGTAACCTGGGTTTTTCACATTCCACCCAAAGGGGATTGTGTGATAATGTTAGCCTCTTCGTGATAGCTTATGCTCATTAAAGCTATGTCTTGCTTTTATTATTTGTTCTTATGCATTCCTATTTTGTCTCAACAAAGACCTTCTCTATGAACAATTGTTCTATTTCTATTGAGATCCTGAATGGGTCTAATTTTAAGAAATGAAAGAAATACTTAGAGTTTTCATTAGGGATTGCTGACCTTGATATGGCATTGCGTGAAACCAAACTTGTGATCAATGATCAGAGTACACATGAAGAGAAAGAAAAATTAGCTAATTGGGAGAGGAGTGACCGACTTAGCTTGTGTGCTATGAAGAGGACAACTTCTGAACATCTGATAAGTGGATTGCCTGAGAAAGAGAATGCTAAAGAATATCTTACTACTATTGGAGAGAGTTTTCAGGTATCTAATAATGCTAAATTTGGATGTCTAATGAAACAGCTCACGGACATGAAATATAATAACAATGGGGGTGTTAGGGAGTTCATTCTTAAGATGGTTCATGTACAAACCAAACTGGAATCCCATGACATTGACCTGAATGAGAATTTTATTGTGTCCCATGCCTTAAACTGCTTACCTGTTGAGTCCACTCAAATCAAAACTGCCTATAATACATTTGGTGATATCTGGACTATCAATAACCTCATTACCAAGTGTGTAGCTGAAGAAGAGAAACTCAAGAAGGAACAAAGTGATCTAGCCCTCCTAACTTTACATGTTAAACCCCATTCTGGTAAGAACTCTTAGAAAAATAAGAAAAACACTCATAGTGCTTCTCATAGATATCCTGATAGGAAAACTGGTAATGGTCAACACCATAATATAGGAGATCCCAAGCCTGTTGCTTTTAAGAAATCCTTTTGGTGTAAGGAAAAGAGGCATAAGAAAACTGATTGTCATGCTTTTAAAGCTTGGTTAGATAACAAGAACAAATCTGGAAGGGTTCAGAAACCAGCGGAGACCAAACTTGAGCGAAAGAAAACTCAGGGTAGGAAATGATCTCGAAGTCATTGTGGAGCTAGTAGGAGATGTTAGTTTAGTTTTAGGAACTGGCTTTGAACTTGTTTTGAAAGATACATTTTATGTGCCTTCTTTTAGGAGGAATTTGATTTCAGTATCTTGTTTGGATAAATTTCAATTTCAATTTACCTTTTATGATGGCAAAACAAATTTGGTGTTGAATTCTCAAGTTGTTGGTAATGGTATCTTGTTGGATGATTTATATAAGTTATCTTTGTATTGTGATATGATTTCCTCATCCTTGAATGTTGAAAGCTCTATTGCTAAAAGGTCTAAAACTAGAGAAAAATCTTCTTTGTTGTGGCACAAGCATTTAAGACATACCTCTAAAGAAAGAGTTGAAAGGTTAATTAGAGATGATATTTTACATTCCTTAGATTTCAATGATTTAGGGACTTGTGTGGATTTCATTAGAGAAAAATTTACTAAGACAAATAAGAAAGGTTCAAATTAGAGGTTCTAACCTTTTAGAAATTATTCATACAGACATTAGCGGACCCCTTCTCCCACTATTTGTGGTAATAAATCTTTTATCACTTTTATTGATGATTTTTTCCTGATATGGCTATCTCTACTTGATTAAGGAAAAATCAGAAGCACTTGAAAAGTTTAAAATCATTAAAATTGAAGTTGAAAAGCGACTAGGGAATGTGATAAAAGTGGTGTATTTTGACTATGGTGGAGAGTATTATGGTAGATATGATTCTAGCACATAATGAATTGGAATTGCATCAGATGGATGTTAAGACTGCTTTTCTAAGTGGTGATCTTAATGAGGAGGTGTAGATGCAGCAGGTTGGGGGTTTTGTGTCATGCGGTAATGAGCATTTGGTTTGTAAATTGAGAAAATCTATTTATGATTTGAAACAGGCTTTTAGACAATGGTACCTGAAATTTTATGATGTGGTGCTTTCATTGGGTTTTGAAGAAAATAAAGTTAATCAACGCATCTATCTTAAGGTCAGTGGGAGAAAATTCATCTTTCTCGTGTTGTATGTTGATGATATTTTGCTTGCTAGTAGTGATCTTGGTCTACTTCATGAGACCAAACTTATGCTAACCAAGTTCTTAGATATGAAGGATCTTGGTGAAGCTTCCTTTGTGTTAGGAATTGAAATACACATAAATAGATCATCTGGCGTGCTTGGTTTGTCACAGAGGGCTTATATTGATAGAGTTCTAAAGAGGTTCAATATGGAGAACTGTAAGCCAGGAAATGTTCCAATTACTAAAGGAGACAAATTTAGTAAAGATCAATGTCCTAAAAATGAGATTGAGCTGGAAGAAATGAAGGGAAAACCCTTTTGATAGTGCATTGGGCAGCTTGATGTATACTCAAGTATGCATTAGACCCGACATTGCTTTCATATTTGGCATCTTGGGATGATATCAGTCTAATCATGGGAATGCTCATTGGATTGTTGTTAAGAAAGTAATGAGATATTTGCAGAGAACTGAACAGTATATGCTTGTTTTTAGGAGAGTTGACAACTTGGAAATAGTTGGGTATACTGACTCTGATCTTGTTGGGTGTGTTATTTGTAACACCCCCTTTCTATACCCCCAAATTAATACATTTAATCAATTAGGCACTTAGAAAATTTATTTCATCAGAGTTTAATTAAAATTTAATTAAAACATGGTATATAAGAGGCGCATCACATTATCACGAAATTAAACACATACGATACCTGCTCAAAATAGATATGCAACAATGGGTAACCCACATCTCAATATTTAGAATAAAAGCGGAAACATCCAAATATTGAATCGATCACATTCATAAAAGTATATACAACCATTCAATCAATTCATGCTTTACAACCATAACCACAGCGGATACATACACAGATGTATCACAAGGAATCAAAACAAATGTAACTCCAAAGGAGTCAAAGGCTTCCTAACTACCCAGATGTTACATATCAGAGCCATTGACCAAAAAGAATGAAGACATCGCTTCACAAAAAGAACCTCCAGCTTCCTACTCTGCAATGCCTCATAGAGCATTATAAAACAGCAGAAGGGTGAGAAACAATATCATAACAGTTAATGCATAAAATTGTATATATACATATACTCATATTTGTACAAGTCATACTCCATTTATGTTCTCACCACATTAAGCATATACAAATAATCATGTCTCTACACATACACATGAACATCTACTATATGTTTCTCCCAACAATCATATATAACATACACAGTTATATTCATTCAACTAATGCATCATGCACAGATGACTCATGCAACTCATAGAGACCGACACACGACTCTATGCAGATGCAAATGCGGTACCGACTCATTTCAACAGATTCTCTAAGGAATCGAGTATTCAGCAGATTCTCCACGGAATCAAGTATTCAGCAGATTCTCCACGGAATCAAATATTCATCAGATTCTCCACGAAATCGAATATTCAGCAGATTCTCCACGGAGTCAAATACTCAGCAGATTCTCCACGGAATCAAATACTCTAGTCAATCCTCCAAGGGATTACATGTTATGACCGATTCTCCGAGGAATCACACAATGCAACCGATTCTCCAAGGAATCACACAATGCAACCGATTCTCCAAGGAATCTAATGTAACCATCGTATCATACGAGGTTCTGCAAATCCTCTGAGGGATCATTCAACTCAAAAATGCATACTATGTTCACAAACATACTCATTGCATTTATCACATACATCGCATATATCTATCATGCATTCACATTATGCACCATTTCACACATGGTTTACACACATATCAGCCTATCAATGCGTTTCTATTCAATTCAAGCAAATACACAAGATTATCAAACATTCAAGATTCACCATTGGCTCTACAATCTAGGATTCACGCCTTTCGGCCACCCACAGCACGACATGTCGAAACAGTTCACACATCAATCATTCATATAGGCATTAATCATAATTGAATCGACCAAAAATCATGCTATAAACAAACAGCAAAACAAATAACACTGTCAGGTTCGCCAACCTTCGCCAGGCGAAGCCACTCAGCGAATGCTCGCTGGCCTTCGCCTGGCGAACTTTCCAGCGAAGTCCACTGGGAGTAATTCTGGAATTACTCGCTGAGGCTCGCTACACACTCGCCTGGCGAACCTTCGCCAACTCACTTCGCCTGGAGAACTTGCCAGCGAAGACAGGGTGTTGCTTCTGACTTGCTTCGCTACAGCTCGCTGGGCTTCGCCTGGCGAAGCTTCGCTGCCATTCGCCTGGAGAGCCTGCAAAGACAGAACTTCCATGGCTGTCTCAAGAGCCCAAACTCCACAAAATCAACCGATTAAATGCAAACCAGTCTCAGTGGCACAACCCTACCATCACCCGACTAAACTACATCGTCTAATCCGAGTTCTAACTGATTAAAACCTCATTCTACTCACAAAACCAACTTCTAACCTAAGTGGAAAAAGAGTAGAAACTCTACAAAATTCAAACACATACACATACAATCATATACATTAAAGAGATGATGGAGTTTCACACCCTTACCGATCGATTGCAAGCTTTGGTGATGATCCCTTGATGATTCTAGGTTTTCCTCTCTACTTTCTCTTCTCTTTCTCTTCTCCTCTTTTCTTTCTCTTGTTTTTCTTCTTATGTTACTATCTTTCTTTCTTTTCCTCTCTTATTCTATTTCTATCTCTATTTCTTTCCTCTCAAATTCTTTCCAACACTTACCAATCAATTCTCACACTAAATTGCTAAATGTCTAAAATGCCCTTTTTACTCTAATTCCCCCGAAAACTCTCCGAATCGGTAAAAATAGATAAAATAAGCAAACACCACATAGTAATATATAATTTCTCAATTTAAAACAAACATCAATTAAATAAATTAAAAGACTCAACAATTAATGGGAATTCAGAATCGGGGCGTTACAACTCTCCCCCACTTTAGAAATTTTCGTCCTCGAAAATATTACCTGATTCAAACAACTCCGGATGCGACTCTCGCATCTTTCTCTCCAATTCCCAAGTCATGTTGCCTTCTGCGGCACCTCCCTAGGACACTTTCACAAGCGCAATATCCTTGCCTCTTAGTTTCTTAACTTCGCGGTCCAAAATACTAACTGGTAAAACTTTAACTGTAAGGTTATCTCTTACTTCAACTTCATCCATTGGGATAACATGTGACGGATCCGGAACATACTTCCTAAGTTGCGAGACATGGAATACATCATGCAAATTCGAAAGGTTCGGAGGTAACGCCACACGATAAGCCACAGCACCAACTCGTGCGACAATCTGATACGGGCCAATAAAACGAGAAGTCAACTTTCTCGACTTCAAAGCACGACCCACACCCGTAACCGGTGTAACTCTCAAAAACACATGGTCGCCCTCTTGAAACTCGAGATCCTTTCTCCTTTTATCATGATAACTTTTCTGTCTACTCTGAGAAGCTCTCATCTTTTCCTGAATAAATTTCACCTTTTCCGTCGTTTGCTGTACCATTTCCGGACCAACTACCGACTTTTCACCTGTCTCATGCCAACACAGAGGTGTTCGACATCTCCGACCATATAAAGCCTCAAATGGCGCCATACCAATACTCGAATGGAAACTGTTATTATAGGTGAACTCAATCAACGCTAAATAACCGTCCCACGCACCACCTTGTTCAAGCACACAAGCACGCAACAAATCTTCTAACGATTGAATCGTCCTCTCGGTTTGACCATCTGTTTGCGGATGATATGCCGAACTCAATCTCAACTTAGAACCCAAGGCACCTTGCAAACTCTCCCAAAATCTTGAAGTAAATCTAGGATCTCTATCCGAAACAATACTCTTAGGAACTCCATGAAGCTTCACAATAGTGCCAACATAAATCTCGGCCAACCTTTCCAAAGAATAAGTAATATCAATCGGAATAAAGTGAGCCGATTTAGTAAGCCTATCCACAATCACCCAAATAGCATTATGTCATCTTTGCGTATTCGGCAATCCCGTAACAAAATCCATCGATATACTATCCCATTTCCATTCCGGAATATCCAACGGTTGCATCAATCCACTAGGCTTCTGATGCTCCACCTTAGACTTCTGGCAAGTCAAACACGAGTACACAAAACGAGCAACATCGCTTTTCAATCCAGACCACCAAAAGATCTTCTTCAAATCCTGATACATCTTATTCGCTCCCGGATGAATACTCAAGTTACTCCGATGTCCCTCTTCCAATATCATCTTTTTCAAATCCGCATCATCGGGAATACAAATACGACCTCGAAACCTCAAAACTCCTAATTCATCAACTTTGAAATCTTCATTTCCATTCGTCATCAAATCCACAAATTTCAAATCCAACTTTTGCTTTTCACACACCGTAGCAAGGAAATCATTCGTGACATGCAACATACCCAGCTTCACACTACTCGGTGTTAACTCACAAACCAAACTCAAATCTCTAAAGTTCTCCAAGAGTTCCCACTCTCTAACCATCAAAGTAGACACGTGCAACGACTTCCGACTTAAGGCATCGGCTACCACATTCGCCTTACCCGGATGATAATTTAAACCAAAATCATAGTCCTTCAAAAGTTCTAGCCATCTCCTTTGCCTCATATTCAATTCTTTTTGATCAAACAAATACTTCAAACTCTTGTGATCGCTAAAAACTTCAAATCTTGCACCATAAAGATAGTGCCTCCAAATTTTCAAAATGAACACTACGGCCGCTAACTCCAAATCATGAGTAGGATAATTCTTTTCATGAACTCTCAACTGTCTAGAAGCATACGCCACGACCTTCCCATCTTGCATCAATACACCACCCAATCCTGACAAGGAAGCGTCGCAATAAACCACAAAAGGTTCCGTAGGATTCAGCAAAATCAAAACTGGCGCTGTCGTTAACCTTCTCTTTAATTCCATGAAACTCTCTTCACAATTAACATCCCAAATAAAAGCCTTTCCTTTACAAGTCAACTGCGTTAACGGAAGTGCTAACTTTGAAAATCCTTCGATAAACCTCCGGTAGTAACCGGCCAAACCCAAAAAGCTTCGAATTTCCGTAACTGATCTTGGAGTCTCCCATTGCATTACCGCATCGATCTTGGATGGATCCACACTAATACCATTTCCGGAAATAATATGTCCAAGAAAACTCACCTTCGATAACCAAAACTCACACTTAGACAACTTTGCGTACAATTTCTTCTCTTTCAAAATCCGCAACACAATCCTTAAATGTTCTTCGTGTTCCTCTCGAGACTTAGAATAAATCAAAATGTCATCGATAAACACTACCACTAAACGATCCAACTGCTCGTGGAAGATACGGTTCATATATTCCATGAAAACACCCGGCGCATTAGAAACTCCGAATGGCATCACCGTATACTCATAGTGACATATCGTGTTCTAAAAGCCGTCTTCGAAATATCTTCTTCCTTAACCCGAATCTGGTGATAACCGGATCTCAAATCAATCTTACTAAAAACACGGGCTCCAACTAATTGATCCATCAAATCATCGATCCTTGGAAGCGGATACTTGTTCTTAATTGTCACCTTATTCAACTGCCGATAATCAATACACAATCGCATACTACCATTCTTCTTCTTTACCAACAATACCGGCGCAACCCAAGGAGAAACACTTGGTCTTACAAATCTCTTATCCAACAAATCATTCAACTGCTTCTTCAATTCCACCAACTCCGATGCCGACATCCGATACGGGGCCATCGAAATCGGTCTAGTACCTGGAACTAGATCAATAGAAAATTCAACCTCTCTCTTTGGCGGCACATCCGCAACATCTTCCGGAAACACTTCAGGAAATTCACAAACCACAGGAAACACGTCGAGCTCAACTTTGCTCTCCACCGACAACGATGCAAACAAACCAAACAACTGAGCTTCGTCCGCTAAAAGTTTCTTCAACTCTTTAGTGGAAAGAAAACTCTCGTTTTCACCATCTTCCAAAGAAAGAAACCTTACTAACTTGTGATAGCAATCCAGATGAACTCTATTAAATTGCAACCAGTTCATACCCAAGATTACGTCCAAACCTTCCAACGGCAAACACACTAAATCCATAACGAAGTCCTTACCATACATGGTCAAAGGACAACTTGCACACACCAAAGAAGTAGTTACCGACCCCGAAGCGGGAGTCCCAATAACCATACCACTACTCAAAGAAACCATACACAAATCAAACCGTTTAGCACACGCAAGAGAGATGAACGAGTGAGTCGCTCCAGTATCAATAATAGTAACTAAAGGCATATCATTAATAAAGCATGTACCTTTAATCAAACGATCCGCCGCATTAGTAGCGTCTGAACCTGCTAATGCGAATACTTTTCCGCCCGCCGGAGCTTGCTTCGGTTTGGTACAATTCGGGCTAATGTGACCCACCTCGCCACAATTAAAACACTTCACAGCATTCTTTCTACACTCTGCTACATCATGCCCAAGGAGCCCACAGTTGGAACACTTCGCCTTGAACTTTCCACAATCATAAGACTTGTGGCCCATCACGCCACACTTAAAACATTTGATCGCACCGGAACCTCCTCCGGGTCTCCTATCAAAGTTTCCCCTATGTTTGCCCTTATCAGCAGGCGTCACATAAGGTCCGCTTCGTACTTGTTGCTTCCCTCTCCTCTCGCTCAAACCCTTATAATGAGTAGAACGAGCTCTACTGTCTTCTTCATAAATTCTACAACACTCGGTCAAATCCGAAAATCTTCGTATTCTTTGATAACCCACCGCTTGCTTTATCTCAGGACGCAAGCCATTCTCATACTTGATACATTTGGAAAATTCCGCCATAACCGCATCATAGTGAGGGTGAAACTTCACTAACTCAGTAAACTTAGCGGTGTAGTCCACCACCGACATATTACCTTGTTTCAACTCCAGAAATTCCATTTCTCTCTTCCCTTTAACACTTTCGGGATAATACTTCCTTAGAAACTCAGTACGAAATAAATCCCACGTAATCTCCTCATCGTCGACCTCAAGAACTTGCCTCACGCTGACCCACCAGTCATCAGCCTCTTCTCTCAGCATGTGAGTCCCTAGTCTCACCTTGTTCCCTTCAGCATAATCCATCACCCTAAAGATCCTCTCAATTTCCTTTAACCATATCTGAGCACCATCCAGATCAAATCTCCCTTTGAACACCGGTGGTTGGTTCTTCCTGAACTCATCATTCGCATTCACGTTAGGTGCACCCTGCACAGCTCTGGCCATAGCCTCTAACGCCGCTGCCATAGCATTGTCATTACGACCTGCCATATTCTGAGGATTCCCAAAAATAACAACAAGGTTAAACAACCGTTGAACCAACACAACAACAAGACAGACACGACTGACTCAACACTGGCTCTGATACCACTTAATGTAACACCCCCTTTCTATACCCCCAAATTAATACATTTAATCAATTAGGCACTTAGAAAATTTATTTCATCAGAGTTTAATTAAAATTTAATTAAAACATGGTATATAAGAGGCGCATCACATTATCACGAAATTAAACACATACGATACCTGCTCAAAATAGATATGCAACAATGGGTAACCCACGTCTCAATATTTAGAATAAAAGCGGAAACATCCAAATATTGAATCGATCACATTCATAAAAGTATATACAACCATTCAATCAATTCATGCTTTACAACCATAACCACAGCGGATACATACACAGATGTATCACAAGGAATCAAAACAAATGTAACTCCAAAGGAGTCAAAGGCTTCCTAACTACCCAGATGTTACATATCAGAGCCATTGACCAAAAAGAATGAAGACATCGCTTCACAAAAAGAACCTCCAGCTTCCTACTCTGCAATGCCTCATAGAACATTATAAAACAGCAGAAGGGTGAGAAACAATATCATAACAGTTAATGCATAAAATTGTATATATACATATACTCATATTTGTACAAGTCATACTCCATTTATGTTCTCACCACATTAAGCATATAACAAATAATCATGTCTCTACACATACACATGAACATCTACTATATGTTTCTCCCAACAATCATATATAACATACACAGTTATATTCATTCAACTAATGCATCATGCACAGATGACTCATGCAACTCATAGAGACCGACACACGACTCTATGCAGATGCAAATGCGGTACCGACTCATTTCAACAGATTCTCTAAGGAATCGAGTATTCAGCAGATTCTCCACGGAATCAAGTATTCAGCAGATTCTCCACGGAATCAAATATTCATCAGATTCTCCACGGAATCGAATATTCAGCAGATTCTCCATGGAATCAAATACTCAGCAGATTCTCCACGGAATCAAATACTCTAGTCAATCCTCCAAGGGATTACATGTTATGACCGATTCTCCGAGGAATCACACAATGCAACCGATTCTCCAAGGAATCACACAATGCAACCGATTCTCCAAGGAATCTAATGTAACCATCGTATCATACGAGGTTCTGCAAATCCTCCGAGGGATCATTCAACTCAAAAATGCATACTATGTTCACAAACATGCTCATTGCATTTATCACATACATCGCATATATCTATCATGCATTCACATTATGCACCATTTCACACATGGTTTACACACATATCAGCCTATCAATGCGTTTCTATTCAATTCAAGCAAATACACAAGATTATCAAACGTTCAAGATTCACCATTGGCTCTACAATCTAGGATTCACGCCTTTCGGCCACCCACAACACGACATGTCGAAACAGTTCACACATCAATCATTCATATAGGCATTAATCATAATTGAATCGACCAAAAAGCATGCTATGAACAAACAGCAAAACAAATAACACTGTCAGGTTCGCCAACCTTCGCCTGGCGAAGCCACGCAGCGAATGCTTGTTGGCCTTCGCCTGGCGAACTTTCCAGCGAAGTCCACTGGGAGTAATTCTGGAATTACTCGCTGAGGCTCGTTACACACTCGCCTGGCGAACCTTTGCCAACTCACTTCGCCTGGCGAACTTGCCAGCGAAGACAGGGTGTTGCTTCTGACTTGCTTCGCTACAGCTCGCTGGGCTTCGCCTGGCGAAGCTTCGCTGCCATTCGCCTGGCGAGCCTGCGAAGACAGAACTTCCATGGCTGTCTCAAGAGCCCAAACTCCACAAAATCAACCGATTAAATCCAAACCAGTCTCAGTGGCACAACCCTACCATCACCCGACTAAACTACATCGTCTAATCAGAGTTCTAACCGATTAAAACCTCATTCTACTCACAAAACCAACTTCTAACCTAAGTGGAAAAAGAGTAGAAACTCTACAAAATCCAAACACATACACATACAATCATATACATTAATGAGATGATGGAGTTTCACACCCTTACCGATCGATTGCAAGCTTTGGTGATGATCCCTTGATGATTCTAGGTTTTCCTCTCTACTTTCTCTTCTCTTTCTCTTCTCCTCTTTTCTTTCTCTTGTTTTTCTTCTTATGTTACTATCTTTCTTTCTTTTCCTCTCTTATTCTATTTCTATCTCTATTTCTTTCCTCTCAAATTCTTTCCAACACTTACCAATCAATTCTCACACTAAATTGCTAAATGTCTAAAATGCCCTTTTTACTCTAATTCCCCCGAAAACTCTCCGAATCAGTAAAAATAGATAAAATAAGCAAACACCACATAGTAATATATAATTTCTCAATTTAAAACAAACATCAATTAAATAAATTAAAAGACTCAACAATTAATGGGAATTCAGAATCGGGGCGTTACATTATTGATAGGAAATCTACCTCTGGTTACATTTTTATGTTGGCTGGAGGTGCGATATAATGGAAGAGTAAAACACAAACTCTTGTCGCCTCTTCTACTATGCATGCAGAATTTGTTGCTGGTTATGGTGTTGCTGCTCATGATGTTTGGTTAAGAAATTTAGTGACTAGACTTTGTATTGTTGATTCCATTGCAAAGCCATTAAAGATTTATTGTGATAACAATGCAATTGTGTTCTACTCTAAGAATAATAAAACTTCTAGCGATTCTAAGCATTTAGAATTGAAGTATTTGACAGTTAGAGATCTTGCAAAGAAAAATGACATTGTTGTTGAGTATATTGATACTGATTTCATGTTAGTTGCTCCCCTATTAAGGAACTTAGGCCCATTGTGTTCAAAAACCATGTTAAGAGTATGAGCATTGTGAGTTCTTATGATGTACTTAGTTAGTGGGAGTTTGTTCTTTATGTAATTTTCTTATCATGATGTATTTTATTTTAGACACTTTAAGTGTTGGATTTTTAAGTACTTTCAACTTTAAGCAATTGATATTACAATGAATATTGTTATTATTATTTGTCATTATTTGTTTATAAGTCAATTGTTAAAATTAGGACTCAGTGTCATTGGGACCACAATGCCTATGGTCAACACTAGTTTGGAGATCGAGGTATGGTTATAATTTTGAGCTCTCGGGACCACTATACCAGTGGTCGGTGCCATATTGGAGCTAAGGTTTGATTTTAAGCTCGGCGTTGTCTGGACCACTATGCCGGTGGTCGACGCCATATTGAAGCTGAGGCATTATGGTTTGTAAAATCATGCAATTTCTTTGGCTTTAATACATTTGAGAGAAATTGTTAAGGACTGACAAAGAAAATAGCAGTTGCCTGTTGGATCACATTAGCATGCTATTTTCTTGCCACACTCCATACTGATAACTAGTTGACAGAGTCCGTAGTATTTGTAACCACAGAAGGTTTTATGTCAATGAAAGATATAATAACCATCGTGATTCAATACTGTTTGACTTTTGTTAGATGGAGTCATATTCAGATACTACACCTGGAATCATGCATTTTCTTAAAATGCGGCCGCATTTTAAGGAATTAGTCATTAACCCGAGAGTCGTTTTCAAAATGTATTTTAAAATAAAAATATATATAATTTATTTTTCCCAAGTGGGAGAATGTTAGATTTATCTAAATTTCTATGGGCTACAATAAATTGTTGTTTAGTTTATGGAAAACGGGTTAGTCGTGATTCTGGTGGGGGTGCATATATAAGCCCTATTATTAGTTAAGTGATCTCTTTTATAACTAAAGGCTGGGTATCTAAAACCTGATTGGTGTGGGTAAAAGTGTGGGTTTTAACATTGGATCCATAATGGGTAGGGACTAGGGTTATTTATATTATATGGCTAGGTCCCCTCTGTAATCACAAGAATTAGAAACATAACTAACGGCTCCACAACTTGCTCCATTGAGAGTTGTGAACGGGAGTGTGAGATACAAAGGAAGATCTGGTCATTCATCTTTTCGAGATTCTGGATCATGACTTCAACAAGTAAGTATTGATGTTCTAATTTCATATAATTAATTATTGAAAATTTTCGCTTATACAAATTACTTTTCTTATAGTATTTCAAACACTATCGAATATTTTAGAGTTTCTATGCAAGAATATCCAGGATGATTCAGCCTATACTCGAGTTTGCATAAGACAGATGAAAACTCGAATGTAGGGAAGAAAATCTAAAATTTTATGAAGAAGATATGAAATTTGTAATGTGATTTATAAATTCGAAATGACTTATTTATAGACCATATTTGTGTTCTTTCACGAGGTTCTGACCATTGATGAAAAACAACATCTTTTCAGCAACACTTTTACCAAAAGTTGTGTTGTTTCATGTATAGCGACGTTTTTCTAATAATTAGAATTTTTTCAATCGACGATAAAAAACAACAGCAACAATCATTTACCATATATCGGCTGAAGGCCGGACACCACTGTATAATTCCACGAGTAGCCTGATTGCTCCTATACTTCATGCCTAAGTATTCAAGTGCCACCTACAAGCCACCATTAGCGCCTCTACACCCAAGCCCTCGGACCCGGTCCCAGAGACAGAGTTGGTGTTGTCGGTGGAGACATTAGCGATGAGGTGTATGGAGAAGACAAGTGGTATAATGCTTGTGACCACCGCACATGTCCATGTGAAACTTTATCCTCTTTTGTCCTTTTATTGAGTTAATGTTCAAAACTCTTTATAATAACTTTAAACGTGAGTACCACTTTCTATGTGGGACTATTTCCCAAGCATTTATTAGCATTTACTCACTTCCACTTTTATTGTCATTTTGGAACACACCCATGAACATTTATTATTCATAAATTACAATAATCCCTCACTTGTTCTAATAACGACAAGTCCAATTGTAGATAAGAGAAACAAAGAATGTTAATACAGTTAATATCTTTTAGTTTGAACTTAACCTTGGTAAGAATAACACAAAGTATAATCTGAGTGTTAGGTAGAAATACTTTGAACCGTTATCCCTTGTGATTATACCAGTGTTACCTAACACACACTCTTTAATGGTTCTTCGCCTACACCTCTTTCCTAGCACTATTTATGGTCATGTGCTTTTTCTATTTTCGTGAATTTTTCATGAGAGAAACTCCAACTTTCACTTTGAGACGACACCATCTCAAAATTCATATAGGTGAAGTTCATTTTGTATCTATTTTTAAGATACATATCCTCGATATAGAACTTCATTAGGAGTTTGAAAAACTCAACCCTCAATATGTAATAGTCAACATTGTCACAAAATGTTGCATAAACATCTAAATCAATGACTTGTTGTTACTCATTAAATCTTAGGTTAAGGTTTATTAGCTTCAGATTAGGTTGTTACTGTTGTCGGAACCCTTATTCAAGGACTTTTAATCCCATACCTCTCTAGGTAGTCTTTACTAATGAAGGTGAGAAAACACTTAAAAGGGGGGGTTGAATAAGAGTTTTTCAGAAATATGGCAATAAAAACAACTCAAGATTTTTATCCTAGTTCGTTGAACTCAACTACTCCAGTCCACCTTATCAAAGATGATTTGCCTTTCTCCACAAGGACTTAATCCACTATTAATCAACTGATTACAATAGTAAGCACTAAGAACAATTGTCTTAGTCTTCTCAAGAACTACTGACCACACCTTGGTCTTCTTAAGGAACTTCTTACAAATTAATGTAAACTAACAAGTGTTTGAATGCTTTTAATAAGCTGTATCACAACTGTGATATTTACACTTAAGATTAAGTACAACAAAAACTATACAGTTTTATGAGAGATCAAATGAGTAAGATCTTTGTGAGATTTTCACTTTGATGAATCAAGCGTGTATTTCTTTCTGAGTGAACTAGCAATGAGCAAGTGATGAGTAGGAAATTAGCAGCTTCAAAATGTTGTAGAAGTTCTCCTTTTATAGCTTTTCCAAATGCTTTGAGTGATGTGCAGCTCAATATAATATTAGATTGTAAGACTTTTCATTACCAAAAAGTATGGGCAGAGATATGCTTTCTGCAGGAAAGGTATGGTTGTAGAAGCCTTGGGATTTGCACCACGTCACTTCTTTGGACAAAATAGTCGTTGGTTACTTTGGAAGTAGCACCACGTCCAATCAAGTTTACAGCTTCTTCAACAAGCTTCCTTCAAGATGAAGTCTTTAAAATCTGCACTTCAGAACTTGTAGCAAGTTTAAAGGTATGAAATACTTTAAGATGATCAGAGCTAAAATGATTGAGATGTTCAGAGCCTTGATAGATGATCAGATCTTAATATATCAGAGTCTCAATCTTGATCAGAGTCTTCATCAGAGTATGCAGCAATATGTGCTTTGAGCGTGAATATTAATGATAAGAGTCTGATTATCAAAGCCTCTGATTAGATCAAAGATTTTAACTTTTATACATTTTTTTCATTAACGCTTCAGATCATTCTGTAGCTTCTGCTTCAGATCCTTCTGGCAGCGCTTCAGAATCTTCTGATAGTCTTGCATCTGATGCTTCAGAGCTTTGCATAGTTTCTTGTACTTATGTATATTTTGCTTCTTTAAGAGTATTTAATTTGATACCTGAAACAATAATACTTGAACAAATTTTAAAGTGTATATTTTCTTACTACAAAATTCCATAAAAGTTATCATCAAAACATAGAGATATAAGAAACACCAATCTGTGTTCTAATAACTAAGTCTCTGGCCAGTGGCTTAGAAAAGATATCAACTAAATTATAGCTTGTTTCTATATATGTGTGTGTGTGAAATGATCTTTCCTTAATTAATTTTTTCACGAAAGTATGTCTAAGACCTATGTGCCTTGAATTTCCATTGTATATTTCACTGAATTCTCTTGCTATGATGACTTGGCTATCATAATGTATCAACACTTTTGAAACATTTTCTTTAGCTAATGAAACTTCTAACAAAAGGTTTCTCAATCATTCTGCTTCTTGACCAGCGGAAGCAAGAGCCACAAACTTTGATTCCATGGTCTAAAAAGTAATGAATGTTTGTTTCTTACTCTTATAAGAAATCGCACTTCCAGCTAATGTAAATATCCATCCAGTTGTAGATTTATGATATCCAACTCGCATCGATATATCCTTCTGTAACACAGACCCACATTAGTAGTACCTTTCAGATACCTTAGAATCCTCTTAACAGCTGTTAAGTGAGATTCTCTAGGATCTGATTGGAATCTAGCACACAGACACACACTGAATAAAATATCAGGTCTTGAAGCAGTCAAATATAAGAGAGATCCAATCATACCTCTGTAAAGTTTTTGATCAACTTTCTTACTTACCTCTTCCTTACCAAGTGTGCTTGTAGGATGCATTGGAGTCTTTGCCAATTTGCTTTCATTCAGATTGAATTTCTTCAGAAGCTCTTTGACATATTTAGTCTGGTGGATGTATGTGCATTATGGAGTCTGATTTACTTGGATTCCTAGAAAGAATCTAAGTTCTCCCATCATGCTCATTTCAAATTCAGCCTGCATAGACAAAGCAAACTCCTTTCCCAGCATAATATTGGTAGATCCAAAAATAATATCATCCACATAAATTTGACAAACTAGTAAATCTTTCTTGAATGTTTTACAGAAAAGAGTTGTGTCCACTTTGCCTCTGATAAAGTTCTTTTCCAGAAGAAAATTACTTAATCTTTCATACCAAGCTCTGGGAGCTTGTTTCAAACCATAAAGAGATTTTTTGAGTTTGAAAACCTGATCTGGAAATATATTACTTTCAAAACCAGGAGGTTGATGGACATAAACTTCTTCTTCTATAATGCCATTTAAGAAGGCACTCTTAACATCCATCTGATATAGAGTGATGTTATGTTATGCAGCAAATGAAATAAGAAGGCGTATAGATTCTAACCTTGCCACTGGAGCATAAGTTTCAATGTAATCAATTCCTTCTTGTTGAATGTAACCTTGAGCTACCAACCTTGCTTTGTTCCTAACAACTTCTCCTTGCTCATTTAGTTTATTTCTGAATACCCACTTTGTTCCAATAATGTTGAAACCTTTTGGTCTAGGAACCAGATCCCACACATCATTTCTTGTAAATTGATTCAGCTCATCTTGCATTATAAGTATCCAATCATTGTAACTCAGAGCCTCATCCACAGATGTTGGTTCAATAATAGACACCAACCCAAGAAGTGATGTTCCAGATGATCTGATAAATGACCTTGTTCTTATAGGGTCATCTTTCTTCCCAATAATCATTTCTTCTGGATGAGAAGCTTTGATTCTGGATGATCCTTTAACTGTTGGTTCTTCATAAATATTCATGTTATTCATCTGAGCAGCCAATGGAGTTGCATCTGGTGTAGCTTCTTCTTGAGCTTTCTCTACCTCTGGTTTCTCAGATTCTATGAGAATAACTTCTCCATCTGCAGAGTTTTCAATCTGCTTTGGTTTTTGATTGCCAAGCTTATCATCAAATCTAACATGTATAGATTCCTCCACAATCTGTGTCTCAGTATTGTATACTCTGTAGCCTTTAGAGCGTTCAGAATATCCAAGCATGAAACACTTTTGTGCTTTAGAATCAAACTTGTTAAGATTCTCTTTAGTGTTCAGCATAAAACAAATACATCCAAAAGGATGGAAATAAGAAATGTTTGGCTTTCTATTCCTCCACAATTCATAAGGAGTCTTTTCCATAAGAGGTCTAATTGACACTTTGTTCTGAATGTAACATGTTGTGTTAATTGCTTCTACCCAAAAATGTTTTGCCATGTTAATCTCATTGATCATGGTTCTGGCCATCTCTTGTAAAGTTCTATTTTTCCTCTCTACAACTCCATTCTGTTGTGGAGTTCTAGGACAGGAGAAATCATGAGCAATGCCATTTTCATTAAAATATTTTTTAAAATGTTTGTTTTTAAATTCACCACCATGATCACTTCTGACTTTAACAATTTTGAAATCTTTTTCAGTTTGGACTTGTTTGCAGAAGTCAAAGAACACTGAATGTGACTCATCCTTGTGTTTTAGGAATTTTACCCATGTCCATCTGCTGTAGTCATCAACAATGACTAATCCATACTTCTTGCCTCTGATGGATGCAGTTTTCACTGGTCCAAACAGATCAATGTGAAGTAACTCTAATGGTTTTGAAGTTGAAACAACATTTTTGGATTTGAAAGATGATTTTTAAAATTTTCCTTTCTGACATGCTTCACAAAGAGCATCTGAGTTGAACTTCAGATTAGGAAGTCCTCTGACCAGATTAAGCTTATTAATCTGAGATATACGTCTCATATTAATATGACCCAATCTTCTGTGCCAGACCCATTGCTCCTCATTAACAGACATAAGGCATTTAACATTCTGAACCTTAAGTTCTGAAAGACTAATTTTATAAATGTTGTTTTTCCTTTTACCATTAAAGAGGATTGAGCCATCCTTTTGACTAACAGCTTTTCAACACTTTTGATTAAAGATTATGTCATAACCATTGTCACTTAATTGACTTATGGACAATAGATTATGAGTTAACCCTTCAACAAGCAAGACATTAGTTATGGAAGGAAGTTTACCATTGCCTATGGTTCCAGAGCCAATCATCTTGCCCTTCTGATTCCCTCCAAACTTGACATCTCCTCCAAATCTAAGCTCCAGACTTTGGAACATAGAACTTTTTCTCGTCATATGTCGTGAGCATCCAGAGTCCAGGTACCATGACTGGAGTCTTGACTTTGCTGCTAAGGATGTCTGCAACATAGATTATCTTATCCTTAGGTACCCAGATTTTCTTGGGTCCTTTTTGGTTAGTTGCCTTAAAGCTTTTTCTGAACTTCTGTCTTTCAATATAAGACGTGTTTTGATTAGCTTTAGATTTATTAAACACAGGTTTGTTCTGATTAGAACTTGTGTGTTTAATATCATTTAAGTGACCAAATGTAAACTGAGAATATAAAGGAGGATACTTGACATCCAGTTTATCTACAGATTTTGGATTTGAATTTTCATAAGAGAAGGATTTATATCCAACACCTTTTCTATAGTTTCTGCTAATACCATAGATCATTGAAGACATTTTGCTTCTATCTAGGCTTTTAGTTAGAAACTTCCTGAAACTATAGTCATACTCTTGTAAAATATTTTTAGAGCATGGTTCAGATTTTGAATCAGAGTTTAGTTGAGTAGATTCTAAATTATTTTTCAATTGAAGATTTTCAGCTTTTAGTTCAGCTATTTCTGATTCAAACTTGTAAGTCTCAAATTCAATATGCTTTAGAAGCGTTTTGTATTTGAGTTTAACTTTGCTATAGTTTTCAAGAATATCAGATAGACTTTCAACAAGTTTCTGTCTAGAAAGTTCAGCAAATACCTCCTCATAATCAGATTCTGATTCTGATCTAGATGATTCAGCACTGTCTTCAATGTCAGCCATGAATGCTACATTTGCACATTCCTCTTCTGACTCTGATGACGAATCAGATGCATCTGAGTCATCCCATGTAGCCATCCGAACTTTCTTTTTGTGATCTGACTTTCTTTTTGGTTTCTCCTTCTGAAGCTTTGGACATTCACTCTTGTAGTGCCCGGGTTCTTTGCATTCATAGCAAACAACCTCTCCTTTTCCAGATCGTCTGTGTCCATAGGATTCTCCAGATCTTCTGTATCCAGAGTGTTCTCCGGATCTTCTGTGCCCAGAAGATTCTTTGTGTTGATCTGGTTTTCTAAAGTTCTTGAACTTCCTTTACTTATTCTTCCAGAGTTTGTTGATTATTTTGGACAACAAGGATAGTTCTTCTTCATCTTCAGAAGAAGACTCTTCAGAGCTTTCTTCTATTACCTGCAATGCTTTAACAGATTTATTAGATTTTAAAGCAATTGACTTACCTTTATTTAGAGGTTCATCTTCCTCTAGTTCAATCTCATGACTCCTTAGAGAACTGATTAGTTCCTCCAGTGTAATCTTGTTCAGATCCTTTGCCAGCTTCAGAGCAGTGACCATGGGTCTCCATCTGGTTGGCAAGCTTCTGATTATTTTCTTGGCATTATCTGCTGTAGAGTAACCCTTGTCCAGAACCTTTAGGCCAGTAGTGAGAATCTGAAATCTGGAAAACATTGCTTCAATAGATTCAGATTCTTCCATCTTGAAAGCTTCATACTTCTGGATCAGCGCCAGAGCCTTGGTTTCTTTAACTTGAGAGTTCCCTTTATGAGTCATCTTCAGGGATTCAAATATATCAAAGGCAATTTCTCTGTTGGTTATTTTCTCATACTCAGTATGAGATATAGCATTTAGCAAAATAGTTCTAGCCTTGTGGTGATTTCTGAATTCCTTCTTTTGCTCCTCAGTCATTGATTTTCTGTCAACTTTCTTGCCATTCCCATCAGTGGGATGAACATACCTATCAATAACTAAGTCCCAAAGATCAGCATCAAATCCTAGAAATAAACTTTCCAGTCTATCTTTCCAATAATCAAATTTCTCTCCATCAAACATGGGAGGTTTTGTGCTGACTCTTTCTTCATATTTGTTGGATGTTGAAGTTTTAGCAGCCATAAATAATATCAACCAAGAATATCAAGAGTTTTTCCCACTGGACCTTTTCTGGTCACGGTTAAGTGATAGCACAAACAGAACCGGAGCTCTGATGCCAACTGAAGGTGATAAAAACACTTAGAAGGGGAGGGGGTTGAATAAGAGTTTTTCAGAAATATGGCAATAAAAACAACTCAAGATTTTTATCCTGGTTCGTTGAACTCAACTACTCCAGTCCACCTTATCAAAGATGATTTGCCTTTCTCCACAAGGACTTAATCCACTATTAATCAACTGATTACAATAGTAAGCACTAAGAACAACTGTCTTAGTCTTCTCAAGAACTACTGACCACACCTTGGTCTTCTTAAGGAACTTCTTACAAATTAAAGTAAACTATCAAGTGTTTGAATGCTTCTAATAAGTTGTATCAGAACTGTGATATTTACACTTAAGATTAAGTACAACAAAACTATACAGTTTTATGAGAGATCAAATGAGTAAGATCTTTGTGAGATTTTCACTTTGATGAATCAAGCGTGTATTTCTTTCTGAGTGAACTAGCAATGAGCAAGTGTTGAGTAGGAAATTAGCAGCTTCAAAATGTTGTAGAAGTTCTCCTTTTATAGCTTTTCCAAATGCTTTGAGTGATGTGCAACTCAATATAATATTAGATTGTAAGATTTTCATTACCAAAAAGTATGGGCAGAGATATGCTTTCTGCAGGAAAGGTATGGTTGTAGAAGCCTTGGGATTTGCACCACGTCACTTCTTTGGACAAAATAGCCGTTGGTTACTTTGGAAGTAGCACCACGTCCAATCAAGTTTACAGCTTCTTCAACAAGCTTCCTTCAAGATGAAGTCTTTAAGATCTGCACTTCAGAACTTTTAGCAAGTTTAAAGGTATGAAATACTTTAAGATGATCAGAGCTAAAATGATTGAGATGTTCAGAGCCTTGATAGATGATCAGATCTTAATATATCAGAGTCTCAATCTTGATCAGAGTCTTCATCAGAGTATGCAGCAGTATGTGCTTTGAGCGTGAATATTAATGATAAGAATCTGATTATCAAAGCCTCTGATTAGATCAAAGCTTTTAACTTTTGTACATTTTTTTCATTAACGCTTCAGATCATTCTGTAGCTTCTGCTTCAGATCCTTCTGGCAGCGCTTCAGAATCTTCTGATAGTCTTGCATCTGATGCTTCAGAGCTTTGCATAGTTTCTTGTACTTATGTATATTTTGCTTCTTTAAGAGTATTTAATTTGATACCTGAAACAATAATACTTGAACAAATTTTAGAGTGTATATTTTCTTACTATAAAATTCCATAAAAGTTATCATCAAAACATTGAGATATAAGAAACACCAATCTGTGTTCTAACAACTAAGCCTCTGGCCAGTGGCTTAGAAAAGAGATCGGCTAAATTATAACTTGTTCGTATATATGTGTGTGTGAAATGATCTATCCTTAATTAATTTTTTCACGAAAGTATGTCTAAGACCTATGTGCCTTGAATTTCCATTATATATTTCACCGAATTCTCTTGCTATGATGACTTGGCTATCATAATGTATCAACACTTTTGAAACATTTTCTTTAGCTAATGAAACTTCTAACAAAAGGTTTCTCAACCATTCTGCTTCTTGACCAGCGGAAGCAAGAGCCACAAACTTTGATTCCATGGTCTAAAAAGTAATGAATGTTTGTTTCTTACTCCTATAAGAAATCACACCTCCAGCTAATGTAAATATCCATCCAGTTGTAGATTTATGATATCCAACTCGCATCGATATATCCTTCTAGTATGGTAGGAAATCTACCATAATGAAGGCCAAGATTTTTTATTTTGACTTTAAGAGGTAACAAAAAATCCTGGTTATGGTCTTCCAATGTTCACCATTTGGATTGTTAGTAAATATACTCATCTTACTAACTGTAAATGCTATGTCAGGACTGATGCATTGCATTAAATACATTATACAACCAATTGTACTTGCATATTTTAATTGGGCTATAACTCTTCCGTTGTTCTTTTAAAGTTTGACACTAGGATCAAATGTAGTGTTTACTTCCTTAAAGTGCAGGTATTTGAACTTATCCAAAATTTTCTCAATATAATGTGTTTGAATAAGTTCATAACCCCTACTATTTCGTTGCATTATGTTGTTTCACCTATAGCAACGTTTTTCTAATAGTTGCAATTTTTCATTCAACAACACTTCACGAAGTGTTGCATATTTTCGAATTTAAAATCAAACTCAAGCAACGATAAAAAAAAAATAAGAGCAACAGTCATTTATCATATCCCAGCCGAAGACTGGCCGTTGAAGAGCCTTACGCCCACGTCCTTAGACCTCGTCCCAGAGCCGGAGTCGGTGTTGTCGGTGGTGACACCAACGAGGGAATATATGGATAGACAAGTTACATAATGCTTGGAACGAAGATTCAGAGAATACCGAATTTGATTCTTAGTAGAAATAATATTTGGTCAGACTTATGACCTCTCAGACTAAACTCTAGATTACTAGAGTCCCTTTTCCCCGTGAACCAGAGAGTGTAAAAGAGGGCTCACATCTCTCTCTTAAACATCATCTTGTTATTACTATTAATTATAAATAGTTGATTTTGTAAATTATAAAACAAATTTAGGGATAACGATTATCATATCTTAATGTATGGATTCTACGCAGGACAAATGCTTATTAGTTGTTGCAACATTTAAATATACATATTTGTTTCCCATGTGAATTTGTATATCGCTAGAAGGAATATATTTCTTAAATTATTTATTTATTCTAAATTTGTGTTTATTTATTATTGGTGTTGATTAAAAATATAAATGTTACAAAAAACGCACATTATCTATTGTTATTAAGGGTGGGAATAAACTAATCCAAATTAGAGTTTGTCAAGTCTGAGTCTATCCCGTTAAAAAAATAAAAGTCTAAACCTGCTGACCTATAGCATATCAGAGGCTCATTTTTTTACATGAGTATGACATTTTCAAATGTCTGATTAGCCTATTAACCTACTTAAATATCACATGTCATTTGAATATATACAAATAAATAATTCAACTAATATTTAAATATAGTAAAAAATTAAAAGTACAATTGGACTAAATATTTATTTACATATACTTATTTAAACTTATATAAAAGCATAAGCTTTGTGACTTGTAAAAATAAATTATGACATTATTCATAAAGCTTTCTCAATTTATTTTTACTAGTTATTCAAGATAACTAAACTTTACATTTCTATTTTAATATAAAATCCAAAATAAAATATAAAAAAATAATATATTTATTAAAATAGGTCGGTCAAATATACTTAAAATATTTTTTTTTATGATATGTGGTATCATCTATTTAATTAAATAAACTTATAAAAAAATTTAAGCTTTTTCTATTTTAAAAAAGTTTAGACTGATCTTAATATATGTAAGAAATGTCATAAACACCTGTTATTTAATCTGTCTTATTTCCACCCCAAATTGTTATAAAGAAATAGAGATGTGGAAACTATATAAATAAACTATAGAACTTTTTTATAAAGTGCACTAATTATAAACACTTTAAACTTTTATCTAATTCTTTTTCTTTTCTCTTATAAGAAAAGTGACCCATATATATTGTCATAAAGTTTTTTCTTTTCTCTTATAAAAATAATGTCAATATGGCAAAATAGTACTATTTGCACACATAAAATTAGACAATACATAAATAATGTATCAACAAAATATTTGGGAAATAATATGAATATTAATGTCTGATGAAATTTATTAAATGCCTTCATTTAATTCAGATGGTGTCATAAGCATTTCAAGCACTTGCAATTTCCATTTCGAGTTCGCTTGACACATTACTCATCTGCATGGAGAAAAAAATGCAATTTTTGTCAAAGTTCTACACAATTAATCAATGTAATCTAATAATATTATTCAACCTAGCATTGTAATCTTAGACTGAATATATATAAAGTAGTGTTTGGAGAATAGTAATTACCGAATAGATCTCTGAACTTTTTAAGATGGGGGTCCAAGGCTCCATCATAATTCTTATGAAAAATAGCATTTTCATATTTTCTCCTATAAAGTCCAAAATTGACATAAGTTAACAAAAATTTTCAACATGAAATTGTGAGAGTTAAACACAAAAGGCATGGTAATTGAAATGACCTGGTTTGAACATTTGACACATTTCCACTACTCATTTGTTCTTGTTGAGGTGTAAAAGTTGTTTCAGCATTTCCTGATACAACAGAACTACTTCCCTTCTTTTGCTTCTACATGATAAAATAACCTAGCATAAGAGCCTTAGTAATTTTTTTTTTACTTGTGCGAATTTGTATATTATATAACACATACCTTTGTGAGTTTGGACAAATTATTTCCTCCTTGCTCACGTGGTTTTGGAGGACGTCCACGACGTTTGGGAAGTACAGGATCATTCTCTTTCTTTCCCTAGTGCAACAAACATTCAGTTATTTAACTGTCTTTCATTTTCAAAATATCTATACACTTGCACTAATAAAATGAGAACATCTTGGAAGAATTAGAAAATTAGTATATGAGTTTTACTAACCTGTTTTGTAGCATCATCAACCTTTTGGTTAACCACAATTTCTTTTTGATTTTGTTGAGTTGTAGGCAATGAAGAAGAAGGAACGACGGTAACCGTTTGATTAGGTCTTATGTATGTTATTCTCTGAATCGTCCCAGAATGTATCCTATACATCATTCCATGAAGCAATAAAGTGTGTTAGATAATGTGTAATTAATATTTCTTAATTTACAATGTGTTAGTACATTCATTTTTAATTATTTGAGAATATTTTGGTTAAATATATACCTAGTTGATGGAGACTGAGGAAGCTTTCCTTTTTCACATTGATTTGCTTGAACTCCATCTATTGTAGCAACTGGAGCCACTTTCTGCATCTGGGGTGGCCTGAAAATATATTAATAAAGTAAATAATATCATGCATTTGTGTGTTAACTCATTAATGATATTTCTATAAGAAATCTAGGAATATATGTTACAAGATATCGTTGGAGGAATTCTGCAAATCAGAAATATTAGGTGAAAATAGTTGATTCTTGTTGCGATACTCCAACCTAAAACATTAGAAAATATAATCAAATTGTTACAAAATTATGAGTCACACAAACTAAGAAAACCGAGTTATTAAATAGATATGTAAATTCAAGTTAATAACCCGATTGATGGTGATTCAGGAAGTTTTCCTTTGTTCCATTGATTAGCAGGTACTTCATTCGTTGAAAGAGTTTCAGTATTTGCGAGAATATCATCCCACGAAAATTTTTGACTATTTGCAAGAATTTCATCCCATGAAACAATTTGAGCATTTGCAGGAACTTCATTCCATGAAGCAATTGGAGTATTCTTAGGAACTTCATCCCATGAAACAGCTTGGGTCTGTACCTCATTGTTTGTTTGTTCAGCTATTTCTGCTTTTCTGAGTAATTGATTAACAAAACTAAAATTTATTTTAATTTAAAAACTATAAAAAAACATTATAAAATTACGAAAAAAAATTGTACCTTAAACTATTTTCTTCAATGGGCCCTTTGTCTGAATGACCCAAAATTCTTATGCTAAGTTCCTCTGAAGTTGGAATTCCAAAAGACAAAGTTGTTGGCTCATGCAATGTAGCATTTTGTGGTTGAAAATCACTATTACTCATCCCAGCATTGTAAATCATCTGATCTGGCCTATTTTGGAACCTTTATTTTGAAAATAGTGAGTATCATATAGAATTAATTTCTTTGGGTGAAAATATAAACGAACACATAAGAATTAACTAAATTGAAGAGAGCGATATTTTGATACCTAGGATTGATTTCTTCGGGTGAAAAAATTTGTTGACTTGGAAGTTGAAACTGTGAATAAGAATCGGCCAATATTTGAGGATTCCCAGTTGCTTGATACATTGGTGTAGTTAACAACTGATTTTGCGATGGTCTGAATAAACATAATAATCAATATATTGTTTAATGTATTTATATTTAGTTAATTAATCATTATTACTTTCATCTTCAAAATATGATAAAATCATAAGACTAGAATGGTTCAGAAAGTGAAAGAATCATACATGATGTAGTTAGGAGCATATTGTGAACCTATAATGTTAGGAGCATGAATTTGGTTGTAGTCTTGGTTCTGGTGCTCCAACCTATAAATTTAACAAAAATTTTAATTAAGCATCATTATCTCAAAAAAAAAACATTAAAATTTTAAGATTATAAGTATCATAAAAAAAGACTTATAAATCACCTGGAACTTTGAGGCATTTGATAATTCATGACTGGATTTGTGGTAAACATTTGTGGCTCATAGAAACTTGGATGCATTAACATTTGAGATTGTGGATAGAAAACATTCTGCACCCTAGAGCTCTCTGAAGATTGATACATAGAAAAATCTTGAACAACATTATTTGGTATAAGCTCAGTGGTTTGGACTTGATTTTGAGTTGTGATTTGTTGTACTAGTCCATCCAAGTCATTCTGAAACTCGCAAATTATTTAATTAACGTTACTAGTATAATTATGTATAATCAAATTTAAATTAGTAAAGTAAACTTGTGAGAACTTAATTAGTATTTACCATATGTGTAGAACCCAAAACATTGTCTTGGTTTTGAAGAGTTTCAAAAACATCTGATTGGAGATCACGTTCACAGTGTGGTCCCTGTTAAAACAAACATGTATAATATCACCACACTATGCACAAATCACTTGTGCTAGATTCTTAAATAAATTTTAGCCCATAACATGTAAATAATTAGCACTATTTAGTATTTATCATGCAAATATTTTCATTTTTTACTCAATTATGCATATATTATTATAAAAAAAGGAAGAATCTTACCGCTTGTTTTCATATTTAAATCCCAAAATCTAACTATATATATATTTATGTTGAATTTTTTGCATTATTAAGAATAAACATAATATAGTATATGTAGTGGTATAACTGGAGGGGTCCATACGCGGTGTGACTGAGGTATATGTTGTGGCGGAGTGAAAAAATTTCTATAGGGAGTCCTAAATATAATTCACTAGGATTAGGAAGAGGCATTGAACAATATATGATTTTTATTACTATAAGATTAATTGTACTAACTCAAAGTAGTGAATTTTATTTCTTTGGTAGAGTACCCCCTCAGACATAGGTGTGGTTTCACCGAACTGGATTAATAACTTTTTGTGTTCTTTATTGATTTTCTACTTCATCATCTTGTATAAGTTAGGTTGTCATAACTTAGTAGTATAAACTGATTTTTATTCTGGTAATCAATGTCCTAGACATCGTGTCTGACATCTACCCACAAAATATATTATCTGTCATAAACTAGTTATACATGTTGTCCCAGGAATCTGGTCCAACATTTGTCCTCTTGAGAACAAAATTTCACTTGGGTGTGTTCCAGAGTTCTTATGTGTCCTCATCCATCTCTTGATACTCATGCAAGGAGTTGTCATTATAGAGATGGATGATGGTCAGGCTGGAGGTGCTTCAAACATTGAACAACAAACAGTGGTTCAGAAGAAAAAGCTAAAGAAGATTAATGATCATGGCATAAATCTTCCTATTTAGGTTCCTTCACATAATTATGTTCCCTTCCTGAACAAAATTTCAATCCGGTTGTCAAGTCAGTATCTCAAAAGAAGGGTATGGTTAGAGAGGAAAAGAGAGTAGCCATTGGCGAAGAGGTGCAAAAGCTAACAAGAGTTGGTTTCATAACCGAGGACAAATTCCCTTCGAGGTTGGCTAACGTGGTATTGATGAGAAATACATCAAAATAATGACGTATGTGTGTTGATTTCACTAACCTCAATGTTGCGTGCCCAAAAAATCCATACCATATCCCCAACATAGATTGTCTAATTGATGGGTCTTTGAATTACAAAATATTGAGTTTCATGGATACCTACTTCGAGTACAGCCAAATTAATATTGATCACATAGATGCACCCAAGATAGCATTCATGTCCAACCATTGACCCCATATATTTATGTTGAATTTTTTGCACTATTAAGAATAAATATAATATACTATATGTAGTGGTATAACTAGAGAAGGCCATAAGAGGCGTGACAGAGGTATATGTCTCACTTGTTCTCCCCTTAAGGTCACCCATTTTATATTTCGGGCACCCATTTATGAGGTATGATGCCCGTTTTTCATATACGTCATATGAATCCCCCATTTCCATCAAATTCAGGTGATCTTGAGAATGATGTATGTTTTGGTCTACGATGATGCATAAGGAGTCTTCAGAGTTATCTACGTTCCCTGAATATTAGGGAAACAACAGTTTATTCCCTAAGTGGTTACTATTTCCCATGAAGCCTTAGATTCAGGTCCGATGCGACTATAAATATATCGACATCACAGTTGAGAGGGGAGAACCTAACTTTAACTCACAAAATACACACATACATATATTTTTACTCTATATGAGTTATCTCTCAACCTCACAACAAACTTTAAAGTCTATGACAACCCTTTAATCAGTAAGGATTGTCACACATTTATATTTTTGGCAAATACAATATAAATAAAAGTATTTTTAAAATATTTCCATAAAATATATCAGCACTTTATAAGATGTGAGTGTAAAATAATTTTACTCGGTAAAAAAAAATAATTAAATTCAACCAAATTATAAAAATAAATTATTTCTTTTTGTTATTTTTACTTACTATACATACATATAGATATATTATTTATTACTTTCATTTCAAAAGTCTCACTTATAGTTAGTTATAATATTGATAAAATACAAAACAGTCAAAATAAGGGAAATATTTCAATAAATTTTAGAAAATACTATTTAAAATCACAAACTAGTCAAAATAAAATTGAGTAACCAATTTCTACAAAAACCAATGTTAAAAAAGGAAAATAACACTTATAAACAATAATGCATTGTAATCGTTAAATTGACTTAAAATTTGAAACAATATTTTTTTGAACATTTAAAATATTTGGCTTTAAAAAAGTAACAGCTAAAAAATATATGTAAAGTTTATTTCTAAATCATAATTCTCTTGCAAAACTTCGTTTCATAAAAAATTCTTATATACAATGAATTAATATAGGGGAATGTATGGGTACGTCCCACACCTATAAATATTTCTCATATACAATGAATTAGTACATGGAAATGTATGGGTATATCCTACATTTTTGAATTCACCTAAAATCACACAAATCTTTATGGATTTTAATAGCCACTCTATTTTGAGCAAAATATTGTCCCGAGATATATTTGTGTATATTATTTAGAGTGTATTCGGAGATGTATCTCTATAACAACCTCTGTACTCATTTATGGTGTTTTTTGTCCACTGTTCTAGTTTATTTAAAACTCAGTGACATTTTCAGATATGAATCTTTAAAAATGTCGAGTGGAAAATTGGATAAAACACCACCTTACATGTTCTTGTCCCTCTTGATCAAAAGATGCTTCTCCTTAAAAACTCTTAAATTTTTTTCCATTCTCAATCAATTTTTCAAGACCAAAACATCATTATTGTATTCTATCACATCAAAATGAGAAAAAGAAGCTGGAATTTAAAGTAAAGTTCATTCGTTTCATCCCTCATTCTTTGCATTAATGTGTTTTTTAAGCTGAAGGTATGAACAATGAGTTCGAAAATGCATTATCAGATTTAATTCATGGGTCCGGAGATTCATCTTCGGATGTGCCTGATACTTTTAATTTAAGTTTGTTTTTATGTTATTGGTATTAGATATGGTGCATCCAGATATGTTTCCCAAAGCTATTGTGAGGATGGATGTTAAACCAGACGAAGTGAATGATGATATTAAACTGGGTGAAGTGAATGATGATGTTAAACTTGAACATGTTAAATTGGGTGCTAGACCGGTTATTATCGAGGTAGATATTCGTGAATAATTTACAAATAAATAAAAGTTTGTTGTTCGTGAACATATGTTACAATGAGTCCGCATGGAGGTCGGCAAATTGGAATTTGGCACTATAATTAGAAGTTCTAACAATGATTCTAATAGAAAACAAGCATTTTTTATCAATGAGATGCGAAATAAGTGGCACATATCATTCCCTGATTAGGAAGTTGAAACGTGATGACACCAGATCAAGAAAATATGAGTGTTCGTTTAAATTGTGCGGATATCTTAAGGCGAATGATACTTGGAAATTTAATGTGGTTTCTGGTATACATAATCATGCCTTGAGTGACAAGTAATTCGGTCATCCCTTTGTATATCGTCTTATTCTGGAGGAGAAGAAACTGTTTCAGAATGAAATTAAACATGGTGGCACCGAAAAACATACTTGCAACTTTGAAACAGAAAAGACCTTAAAATGTTTCAATTATCAAACAAGTATACAATGTGCGTGCTCGAAACAACAAGACGGTAAGAGGTCCAAGATCTGAAATTCAAGAATTATTGAAGCTTTTGGAGGATAGCCACTATGTTTCTAGGTACAAAGTTTGTGAGGATAAAGTCACAGTTGGAGACACATGCTGATTCCATCATGTTGTTCAACACATTTCTCATTGTGCTCATTATTGATTCAACCTACAAAACAAACAAATATAGGCTTCCACTTCTGGAAATTGTTTGTGTTACTTCTACGGAGATGACTTTTTCAGTTGCTTTTGCATTTTTGGAATCCGAAAAAGAGGACAATGTTATATGGGTTTTAGAAATGTGCAAGACTATGTTGAAGGATAGAAAGAAAACATGCCAAATTTAATTGTAGATGTTGAAGGTGACGACAACTATGGTTTTTGAGTTGTTTCAAGTTTACTCGATAAAGGAGAGAGGACCAAAGATTTATCTGTCATCAGCTTATACAAAAGATGACGACGCATAGGAAATCATACACATCGCTATATGGAAAATAAATTATGATGCAATTCTCCTTGCTATTATTCCTTGTGTTATTGGTCTGGTACCGTAACAAAAATGGATGCAATTCTCTGAAATGAAACATCTTATTGCAAGAGTTTATGATAAGGTGTGTATTGATTTGACAAGATACATTTTTAGCAAATATTTTTCACTTTTGAGTAGGACACCTCAAAATCCAACCGGACTTATCATGTGTATTTCGTGACTTTCAGAAACACAATATTTTGTTCAAGTTTATTTGAATAGGGATGTCCTATACGAAAGACATCAGCAGAATGGACGACACATTTCACCCAAGATGCTGAAACTTGGCTGGATCACTTTTTGGAAAGGATGAGACAGTTCTCACCAAATTGAGTGACATTGAAAGAGAATTAAATAAGAAAAATTCAAAGAAGGAACCACCGATATATAATCTCGATACAATTTGTGACATACGTAATGTCTATTCTACTAAACGTTACTTTTTAATTAAGGATTGTTACAAATATACATCTTTGGACTCACCCTAATGCGTATAGGGAGATGTATCTCTATACTAAATAATAATTTCTCAATAATATAATCTTAAAGAGATGTGTCTAGAGCAGCATCTTTAAATTTTAGTAGCAGTCGTGAAATTTCACAAAATTCACCGTGCTTTCTATAAGATGTGATGAGTATTATCCTTAATATATATATATATATATATATATATATATATATATATATATATATATATATATATATATATATATATATATATATATATAATATATATATATATATATATATATATATATATATATATATATATATATATATATATATATATATATATATATAATTGAAAGGGGCTTAAAAAATAAATGTTTTCTTTTTTTAAATTTTAGACCAAATACATTTAACTTATAAAATAAAATTAAAAAAAAAATATTTTAGTGATCAACATATTCAAACAAATATTTGCCGAAAAAAATACAATGATCCAAAAAATAATTAAGAATATTAAATAAAACTTTTTCACCACCAAACCACTAAACACATTTGACTATATAATTCTTGATCCATAATATTATTCAATGTTATAGATCATTAATCTTTGTAAAAAGAATTTAGTCTAGAGAAGAAACATTTAAAATCAGTTTATATAAAAAAAAAACTAAAAAATATTGATTTAAAATCAATGTATAGAGAAGAAACATGTGAAGTGAAACAATCAATAATCACTGAGATTAGATACAATTCTCAAATTGAAAAGAAATAACATATTAATTGAGTAAAATTACCTCAAAATCAAGCAATTTTTGCCCAAATAAAGGATGTGTTGTGTTTGATCCTGAAAATAATCCAAAAATATAATATAGTGTCTGAATATGTATAGATCTATGCATAAATCAAATCGATAAAAAAAAATCAATCAAATTGATAAAAATGATGAAGTAGAGTGGTACCATCTTTTGGAGGCCAACCCATGTTCCCTGAAAACAATGTAGATAAAACAAAAATTATATTTTATTCTTAAAAGTTAATTGAAAAAGAGGACTAAGAAAAGAGTGAGTTTGGATGTGAAAATACACAGAATCTGATCAGAACATAATACAAGGGAAAATATGAAAGTATGGAGAAGATAGACAAAAGAAATATACCTTGACTTAACCCAAATGCATACAACACAAAGCTTCCCAAAAACACCTTGTTTATAAAGACAAACTGTGACAAAATGACAAGTGTAAATAAATATATTTGTATTTATTAGTAAAACAAATTGCATAAATTTCCTCAAATAATTATTAGTAATAAATGTGGAAACCTCTTTAGTCAAAAGTCAAAATTTACTATTACATTGTGACATTTTAAGTCTTTCTTTAGACTCAATTAGATTTTTTAAATAAATTTTATTGTTACAAATAAATTTTTGTTTTTTAATAGATTTTTTCAACTGGATATAAATATTTTTGAGACAGACAACAAATATAAAAAGGTTCCGTTTTATTACTCTCTTCATCTCAAATTACACGTTATTCTAGCGAAACATTTTTGTTCTGTGTTATCTAAGAGACTCAAAGATAAAGGCTCAGTAACAAGGTTAGAGGAATAAAACACAAAACATGTAGATTTTAATTATCCTTTGAACAAGTAATTCTACGTAAAAGAGTTCTATTGTCTGTCTAGATCAATCTGATGAATATTGTAATTCATATCTCACTTTATATTTTTAGTTGTCAACCGTTTTTCCCATTTAAGAAGGAAAACATTTCATTTCTCAAGTATTCAAATACATTCCTTTCGTACACTATTTTTCAATCTCGTATTAACTTGAACGTTTGAGTACTAACCTTGTAGGTTAGTCTCTTGTCCACCACATCAGAAGCTCAGGACTACTGCAGGTAGCTCTCCCTCCTTGTTTGAAAATCAACTCTAGTTCCACTACGAAAAATTGGTGTCGTTTGTGGGAAACATCAATCTAATTGCGACTCATTTCAAAGTCTAGATCTCTACAATTAGAAATTTAGATCTTGTCCATTCTAACTAAAGATCTTTATTCATGATCACTTTCCTTGATTTCCAATTTTCTTTCCATCAGATCCTCTTTGATATCCATCGACTACGGTGGCATCCAAAGCCACTCGCTCTTCCATTCAAAGAAAAGTTGTTGGCGCCACTATTAAACTTGCCAAAGATCCACCACCTCTTCCTAAAATAGTAGATGGTCCAGTCCTAGTGACATCTTCTTCTCTTCCTTTGAGTAAGATCTCATTCAACCAAGAGCATATCATGGTGATTTCCAGCCTTTTCAATGCCCTAGATTTGTGCACCAATTTCATCAGGGTCAGCTGTTAGATGCCCAACTTTGCTTATTTGAACTATCGAATGTGGTCATCTTTCACTCCTTTTTGTGGAAAAAGTGTTAAAATCACTCTTGCTTTGGTTGATTTGCACCATCATGTGAAAATATTTTGGTTCCTTTGATTTGTGTGCTATTATGCAGGAATTAGGCATGAAAAATTGAAGAGTAAGACACAAGAAGTATGACAAAGAAATCAAGTCAGCATGCAAACAACAACAAGTTTGCACTGCGAACTTGCTAGCGAAGCTGCCAGAAAAACTTCACAAAGTTCGCACAGGGAACTTGCCAGCGAAGGCTAGAAAATCCAATGTACTGTTCATCCATAAAGAAAAGGGACCTAAGTTCGCTGTGCGAAGGAGGCAGCGAACAACTTGCTGGAGCGAATAGGAAGCGAAGGTCTAGCGAACACCCCCAAACTTGAGGCAGTAGGTATTTAGACAAGAATTTGTATTGCGAAGTTTGCAGCAAAGCCTTCGCACAGTGAACATGTGGAAATCTATCAGGGGAGTCTTCACTGTACAAAGGCACTTCAGGTGCCAATTTGAATGTTTGCACTGCGAACATGACAACTCAGCAGGCCTTCTATAAGTAGTATGTGCCACTTTTTGAGGAAAATATCTTTTTCTTGTACTTTTCTTTTGAGAAGATTTTCAGACCTAAAAGCCTTGTCTCTCCATTTCTTATCATCTCTTATCAATGTTTCACAAAAAGAAGGTGGATTCCCATCCAATCTTGATTATTCGACTCAGATGTTTATTAACCTTCTTCTGAAACTTGTTGCTTAAGATATCATGGAAATGGGTGGCTAAATCCCTCTTTTGTCAAGGTTAAAGGTAGCTAGTTCAAATTTTATGTATTCTTCTTGATCTTTTGTATGTGAACAATGCTTTGATCAATATAGATGAAGTTATTTGCTATCTTTTGTTATATCTATGGTTTGGATTGCTTTAGATATGAACTTTTCAAGTCTTGACCTGATATCTTCATCTATCAACTATACAAACTCTAGACATAGGTTTGAAAGTTGATATTCGCTTTGTATTGATCTTAATGATTATTATTTCGATTGTTATTTAGAGATATCATTTGACGATCAAAACAATAACATTCACAAAATCGCTTTAGAAATGAACGTTTTTGTGAGGATACGTGGTTATGTTGGTTAAAACTACATTCACATATTTGATCGGTTGGATACGTTTAGGATGGATTAGCGAACCCTAATCTTGGCATGTTTTTATCAAAATTAGAACAAATTTTATTCTATTTTAATTCTTGCAAACTCTTGTTACAAACATAGAAACCATTTTAAAAACCCCCATTCTTAAATCATTAAACCATTGAACGATAAGCATCTCATATTCTCATCAATCCCTGTGGATACAATAAAACACTACAGAAAAATAATTCTAACATTAGCCTTCGCTCAAACTTCCGCCACTTCCAATGATACCTAGACAAAAATTTTTTTTCGACTTTCAGCTATTAAAGGCTAACCACAATGTACAAGTAGAAAACGATATTCTGGATAGTATTTACAACACAGTGCAACAGTAGAACTCGCGGGCCATAGGAGAAAGACTATTCATAATTGAATATAGCCTACAAAAAGTTAATCTGAAGAATAACGCGACATAAAATGTCGTCTCTTAAAGAAAACAAATTATCGTTCTAGAACTAGCCTCAGATAGGATGCTAACTCATGGAAGAGAAGTTCTAAGATCACGAGGTTGATGTCATTAAAGACATCATACTCCTTCCTCGATTCGTGAAGAAGGAATCAATAGTCACACTCCCCTACGAAGGTCTATCATCCTCGTAGAAGGGAGAGATATGAAAAAGATGCTCAAATCTCAGAAAGGAAGAGAAATACATTGTCCTCATGCATTTTAGAGAGCATAATTCTAAAGTTATGATGCGATCACGGATCTAAACAAACACTTCAAGCACGTGGGTGATTGATTGGACTACTACCTTACCGACAAGGTTGTAAAGTGAAAACTCTATTCAGTAATCCTAATTCGATCTGCAATGACCGAATACACAAACTTCCTAGACATGAGCATATATTCATGGAAATACCTCTATAAAGCCTTTACCTCCAACTTCACTCCGGAAGTGTCAACCCACTATTATGCTCATTCTCACTGGAATCAAGGAAAGAATGAAACCCCATGCAAGTACATTTACCATTTCACTAAAGAGGCAGTGGCCATGGGGCACAGATAGACGATTGGAGGGATGGATCTTCAAAAGAGGTTTGAAGTTAAACTGCAAATTCTGGGAGAATATGGGGCTCAAGGAAGCCAATAGTTTGAAAGATTTACTAATTAGGGCATAACCTTCCATCAATTATGAATAAAAACTCTTGATAATGTATGCACTGGAGATCATGGAATTTTGGACCTAGTCATCTATCAGAGAGAGATGTCTGTCAATATAAAGAGGAAAGGGAGTATGGACCTCAGTCATAATTTGATACTTATATCCCCTTGAATATTTCACGGGATAAAATTTGGAAAGAATATGCAAACAAAGAGTTCAAAGAAGTAAAGATTAGGAACTTTTATCCAGTCATAAAGTCTTCCTGGACAAACAAGTCCAAATAACATCATTGCCACAAAATTCGCAACCATAATACAAATTATTATATTCAAGTGAAGAATGAAATTGAAGGGGTGAATAAGAAAGAGCGCTTAGATGTGTATACCAGGGATAACAAGACATTCTAGGAATACTTCCCAAAGAAGAAAAACTCCCTGCAAAGGGAACAATATCTTAATAAAATTGTAAAAGTTGTTGTTGGGGTCAAAGGAAAAGATACAAATATTGGGTAATAGGAAGGACACATGGAGAAATGACAATACATCACTTCCATTATTGGTAATTCCTCGAGGTAAAGGAATCCCTCTGAAGGGACAATGAAGAAGAAGATTGTCAAGTTGATGGTCGTCGTCAAGAAGGACGGGAGCACTTCGACCAAAGATTCAGAGAGGTAATCCTTGGATTCAACGACAGTCAGAAAATAAAGGGGATTTCGAAAGAGATCTTCCATTTAGTAATAATGACCATAACTGCTAACTTCAACACCTTCGATGATTTTATTGATGGTGGCAGCTCTTGTGACATTATGTACTCGGATATTTTTTATAAATAGGTCTAAAAAAGGATAAGTTGTGGTAATATGAAGGTCCAATCTACAGGCTCTCCGTTGGACAAGTGACTTCAAGCACAAGAGGGTGTGAAAAGACAGAGAGAAGTAAAAATAATTTGAAATACTAAAAGTAAATGAAATAAATTAAAGAGTTAGGGTTAGAGAGATGTTCTTAATAGTTTTAATAATAATCTGAAGCTTTTACAGGTTATGCCCACGAACCTTCGTTACAAGTGAATCAAGATATTTTACACTAGCTTATTCCCCCAACCAAATAAAGGGAGACCCTTAAAACATTTTGTGTATGTGTGTGTATGTGTGTGCGTGTGTGTGTGTGTGTGTGTGTGTGTGTGTGTGTGTGAGAGAGAGAGAGAGAGAGAGAGAGAGAGAGATAGAGAGAGAGAGAGAGAGAGTTTCCTGAGTATCTCAAGAGTTAGTCTCCTACTTTCACAATACTATGGTCACTCAGACATACACGACCAGTCGAGCTTTCACATTCCTCTCTTTCACAATTTTGAAGCTTTCAACTTTATTTTCTAGATACACCAATCATATAAGCACTTCTCTAGAACCTTAAATCTTATACTTGATAAGGATTGAGATATCTTCAAGTTAATCACCATCACCAAGGAGTTGAAAAGATGTCACCACCAGCTTCAATAAGCATCAACGTTTTCATCACCAAAACACCAAGATAGTCAATAATATTAGGATCCTTAGCTTCATACCTACAAGGACATAGTTCGATGTTTCTCCTTTTTTTATGATGACAAAATATCTCACAAGGAGGTGGTAAAATAGAAAATAGAAAAATAAATTTTTGAGTGATTAAACTCCCCCCTTCACATGAGTTGAGAGTATACTCTACTCCCTCTAATAGTATACTTTTTCTCCTTTGGCATAATCAAAAAGGCATGACACAGACATTTGACATAGGTCACATATAATCATTTAAAGAAATAGAGGAAGAAGAAGGAGAAGAAACAATTTAGCATATTAATCCATGCATGAATTATTTAAGATTCCTAGTCTAGTTCTTAGGAAAAATAAGCTTTCCTAGTAAATTATATTTTAACTCTTCAACCAAAAGAACTTCCACAATCGTTGAACTGGGGTACTTACCGACAATACATAAAACTAAGAAAATTCCTTATTGTTATCACCATAAGAGAAAAAACCTCTATTCTTAGGAGTTAAGGAGTAGAATAAAGTTTCATCTGGTCATATGTTTTAAACAACCAGTGTCAAGGTACCATTTAGCAACGAATTTTAGTGTGCTTTGGTATGATGGTGTGGATTCAGAAGTGAGTAGATGGTTTCATATGAGAATTGGTGAAGCGTTATATACGATGATGGTAACAATTTGGTGTGATTTGTTCCTATGCGTCGCATCTCGAAAAATATGATCCTTCATGAAGTCGTAGAAAAAATGATTGGAACAGGGTCTCCATCGAAATTTACTTATTCCAATGAAGGAAAGAGAAAATATGGATAAAACCCTTAATAGAAAAAGAAGATGGTCTTCGCAACCAATTTCGGGTTCGGGAGTCGATTATGCAAGGGGAAGGTATTAATACCCCCCACATCTGTTATACTAAATGGGAACCTTTTAGTTAAAGTTGCGATTAAATGTTAGCTTATTTTAATTATTTTCTTTGAATGATAAGAAGTGTAAAAAAAGGAAAAGAAAAGGGTTCGCAATTTTTTTTTTTATTATGGTGCTTGAAATGATTGTGAGTCTTGCTCATATGTATCCTCGGATACAATGAGAAACTCAAAGCTTCTAGGTCGGGGCAAGATAAAAGATATTTTTAGTATTTTTTTATTATAGTGTTTGACGAGATGTGAGTCTCGCTCCTACGTATCTGCAAGTGCGATGGAGAATTCACAGCTACGTAGTTCTTGGTAGCCAAAAGTGTTGGTTGGTTGATTTTAGTGAATAAATGTTTAGGTCGCATTCTAACGGTTAAATATTGGCTTGTTTACTCACGATGGAGACTTAAGCGCTAGTTTGTATATGCATTAGGAAGGATTAAATAATGTTCTTTTGAAAAGGCTTAAGTGCTAGTTTGTTAGGCGAATGATGAATGTTTGATGAAAACGAGACGTGAGCCTCGAAATCAATTATTCGGGATATTAATGGAATGCTAGATTCCAATAATCCCTTTCTTATTCAAAGTTTTATGAAATTTGTTTGATGGACAACAAGTGTTCAACAAGAAAGAGACGAGTGTCCCGGAGTTAATTGTTCAAAGGTTACACCAAAATGATAGACTCTAACGCCCCTCCTTTCTTCCATGTTGGTGTTAAGTGTTTTAGAAGAGAAATAATGAACTAACGGCTCTCCAAAAATGTGAGCCTTGAGACCAATCATTCGAGGATTCAAGGAATCTGAGACTCCAAGGATCCTCTTCCTTTCGCGTTTGTTTGGAAAAAGATTTTAATGTTATGCTTAATTTGGAAAAGGATTTGGATTGCATTGAAACAATTTAGTCGAGTTTGGAAATGTCACTTGGCATTAGGGATGGCAATTTAACCCATCCCCAGTGGGTACCCACAACGGGTAAGGTAAAAACCCATAAAAATGGGTACAAGCAAGGATTTGGGCAATTATCCATTTAAATAAGAGGGTATGGGAGCGGGCATGGGTACCTTAGTACTCACCCTGTCCTATACCCGCACAATCTATTTATTTATATATTTTAATTTATATTATTATAAAAATAAATCTCTATAAATTTTTAAGAGTACATCAATGTTAAACCATTAAATATTTAATATAAGCGTTTGTTTATTTTAAAATTCAATGATAGATATTTTGAAATTTTTTTAATAATTTTAAAAACATTAAATGATATGATATTTTATACTTGATATATTTATTTTTATTAGGAATGCGGGTAACGGATGCGAATATGGGTACTTATATACCCAGAGGGTACGGGTACCTGGTGTTACCGTTGGTACCCAAGCCGGTAGAGCTCGGGTACATGAATTTTTTTCAACCACGAATATGGGGATGAGTACTATAGCACCCTACCCAAATCCTGCCCATTGCCATCCCTACTTGGCATTGGACTAAGATTTTTGTTTATTGAAAATGTTTATTTGATTATCACTTATTAATTAGCAATTTAATTAATTAATTAAGATTTAATTGAATTAATTAATTAACGTAATTAAAAATGATTATCAAGATTAATAAATAAAAAATTAATTCCATCAAACATAATCGAGTTAAATAAATTTAATTAACAAAACTAGTTAATTAATAAAAATTAATCAATTAGTTGTATTAACTAACGTAAAGCGATTTTAATTAAAAGATGATTTATTGAATTTTGAAATGAAATGAGAATACAAATAGATTTGAAAAATAAAAATATGTTCAAAGCCGGTTTGTGCGTAATGAAAATGTGAGTGAAATGTCATACACAAAGATCATAATGCGGAGAAAATACGATATCAATGCATCGAAATTTTGGCGGCATAACACCATAAAGATGTCGAATTCACAAATTGAAAATCTGATTTATAACGCAACAAAAATAAAACACCCACAACATATATTTTATTTAGATATTATACCATTACATATTATTACATCAACCCAAAATGATCAAGAAAGTACAAACACAAATTGAAATTAAACCTTATCAACTTAAAACTTCACAACCAAAAATTACATTACAAATCAAGATTCAAAATAGCAAGGATATGTTTTCAAATAGAAATACCAACAGCTATCCCCCTAACACTTGAGGGTTACACGTAATTAAGCCAAAAACCAAATCACAATAACAGTAACTCCGTAGTATTTACATTGATGCAAGTTTCTAACAATAAAAAATATAAGTAAAATCCGACAATAGCTCGGTAGTATTAGAAATTTGAAAGAAAGAAAAAAAGAAGAGAACACAAGTTTTAACTTTAAAATTTCAAATTAATCAAACAAGGTTAAATGCAGGTGGAAATTCAACACGGTATCAAAACTAAATACAAGCATGAAACAACAATAACAACAACGTCGCAAGATTGAACTTCGTTCTCGCAGTAGTGTTGTGATGTTAACGCAGTTACATTGTTGTTGTTTGTTGAGTTTGTGTCGACTTACTTGGAGTGCATCATTGCAGGTCACAATATGATGTTGTTATAGCTTGGTACAATTTGGTCTGTGATAAAGAGTAGAAGGAGAAGAGGCTTCTCTTGTGTAATTGATTTGGATCAGAGAGGGTGTATTTTGTTGGTGGTGGAAGATTTCAAAGAAAATGTCACATAGGGGTGAGGAAAGTGAATTGGAAGTTGCTAAGGTGATGTCGATGGTGGTCAAGGTTGTCACATGGTGGAGGTTGATGGATTGGGTGGCTAAAGGCAGAGGTATATGGAGGTTGTTGTTGGTGCGGTAAAGTGGCAAGCAAAAAAAGTTTTTGAAAGTATTTATCCTGGAAATTATCGTGTCCACAGAGATTAGTGTTATTGAACTACCATTCGATAATTTAAATGTTATTGAGTCTGGGTTTAAAATGGTTTAGGATAAAAATGCAAAAGGAAAAACATAAAACAAGAAAATAAATACATTCTTAAGAAATGAGAAAACTCGTCATGAGTTGTATTTCGTTCTACCCATAATGTACTAAAAAAATATGGATCAAATGCATGCAACCTAAATCACTCGTCAATATCAACACATATCGCTCACAACAGAGGTTATGTCTAACACAAAGTCGAGAGATCAACCGTATCGTCTCACTAGTGATTTCTCACGCAACTCAACAACACAGAGCATTAAGAACTGATATCCACGTGAATATTAGACCTAAATCTATGTCTAGAGTTTAGAATCTAACAGGTGTTCATCTTAGACCGAGTTCGAACCGCATATGTCTATAGCAATCCAAACCCATTAAGTAAAAAAATCAAGATAACCATCAATAAAGAGTTATAAAAGAGATTTTATACAAAGATCCATAAATATACATACAATTAAGATAAGCTTGCATACAAAACCCCAACAAATAGCGGGTACAAAGAGAAGAGAGAAGAAGAACAAAAATCTCATGGTTTGTCAACTTCGATTGAAGTGGATTCGACTCCGGATAGTCAAGATATACACTCCATGTGTTGTTTCTAAGCTAAATCTACTAAAAAAATGAAGGTTTGATGAATTGGGAACAAATACCCCAAAACATCACCTAAAAAATGTGTTTGTTACCCTTTTAGTGTGTTTATGCCCAGAAAAATTTGCCCGGCAAAGCAACGGTTCGCCCGACGAGCTAAGGCGGTGTAAGATATTGCATCAAACTCTAGTATGTTTGAAGTCTGTTCGCGAATAATGTGTATTGTAGTCGAAGTTTGTTCTAACACGCATTAGTCAATATTGCTAGATTTGTTAGCATGTTGAATTGGGCCTTGCTTGTAAGCCCAATTGCTTAAGTTAGCTTGTAACCTAAGTTAGCTTGTAATGGGTAATTGTTAAAAAGCTCATTAGGTTAGTGTGTTATTTTTCCTTATAAATAGCATGTTAGTCTCTCATCTTGTATAAGGAAACATAGGAAGATAAAATCCTAATTCAAGAGAGAGAGGTTATTTTTTATTCTTGTATACTTGTAATCTTGTTTGAAAGAGAAAGAAAAGAATAGCAGTTTGTAATCAATCCTTGTTGTTTTATCTTGTTTTCTTTGTTAACCCTAACCCTTGTGTGTTTCTTGATCATAAAGAAATCGTTTATATTTTGTTTCAAGAAATTCAATTCATAACAAATTGGTGCGGTGAGCATGGAGGAGATGACTTCAACAAAGTATGAGATTGAAAAGTTCACTGGAGTGAACGACTTCGGTTTGTGGCGCTTGAAGATGAAAGCCCTATTGGTTCAACAGAGTTATTTGGAAGCGTTGAACGGAGAGGGAGCCATGGACGTTGCGTTAACGACAAAAGAAAAGACAAGCATGATTGAGAAAGCCCACAATGCAATATTGTTGAGCCTTGGTGATAAGTTTCTTCGACATGTATCAAAGGAGACTACAACATCGGGGCTATGGGTGAAACTTGAAATTTTGTACACGACCAAATCTCTGGTGAATCGACTCTACCTGAAGCAAGCTTTGTATTCATTCAAGATGTGTAAAGACAAAGTGTTGGCTGAGCAGTTGGATATATTTAACAAGCTGATTCTTGATCTTGAAAGTGTTAATGTGAAGATCGATGATGAAGATCAAGCATTATTGCTAATGTGTGCTTTGCCCAAAACACATGCTCACTTCAAATAAACACTCTTATATGGAAGGGATTCCATGAGATATGAAGAAGTTCAGTCAGCTTTGTATTCTAAGGACTTGAACGAGCAAAAGGAGCATAAACCTTCGACAGTGGGTGAAGGTTTGATCGTTAAGGGAACATTTTTGCGAAAGGATGGTATGTTCGAAAAGAAGAAAGATAAAAGTTAACAGAAGTCTTATAGTGGCGAAACATCTAGTATTCAATGTTATCATTGTAAGAAGGAGGGCCACACAAGAAAGGTGTGCCCTGAACGCCTGAAAGGTCATGGAGGTGATGGCAACACAACCATTGTTCAAAATGACTTTGACTCATCTGATGTTCTTGTGGTTTCAAGTGGAGACTCAAGAAAAGAGTAGATTATGGATTCAGGTTGCACTTGGCACATGACTCCAAACAAATAATTGTTCGAGGAGCTATGTGATTAAGATGGTGGATCAATGCTTCTGGGAAACAACAAATCTTGCAAAATTGCAGGTATTGGATCTGTGAGATTCAAGCTCCATGATAAGTCAATAAGGTTACTGACTGAAGTTAGGTATGTACCTGACTTGAAGATAAATTTGATTTCTCTTGGTGAATTCGACAGAAAGGGATACATTTTTCAAGGAGAGGTGTGAAGAAACAAGGCTTGTATAACCTTAAGGCTGAGGTTGTAAGTAGTTCAAAAAATATTGCATCCATGTTCATTTTATCTTTCTTAACAAGTAAGCAAGCAAGCATGAAAAGAAACTAAGCCATTACACTGTAATGGGAGAGGGATACATGCGAGGTACACAGGATTGCAAGAAATAAATGGGGTCATTGTCAGGTAGCCCAAGAAGAAGCCGTGTGTGCGCGAGGTGTCCTAAACTAAACAATGAAAAAGAGCTTGAACAAAATAACCAAACTAGGGTTTACGTACAAAGTCTAAATTCCAATACCCAAGATAGTGACCAACAGTCCTCCTTAAACATTTTTAAGGTTTCAATAGTTTTATTGTGTTTTTGGTATTTTTGAATGAGATAAACAAGAAAACGGTTAGATGAACAATATATGAATAATATGATAGGATGCATATGGAACAATGATAATAAGATGAATGATATAATGGGCAAGATAATAAGCAAGATAATATCAACAATAATATAAACAATAGTATGGGCAAGGGTATATAAATAGTGATATATTAACAGAAAAGTTAAGCAATTATATTGAACAAAAATTAAAATCAATGGCTAATGATGGATTAAATGAATCGGGTCCACTATTTCGTTAAGCCGTCGTAGCACGATCTACGATGAAGATCATGTTATAGGTGATCACGCAATCAACGATATTTATGCTAGCAACAAGATAGAGAAATGATATTGAGGATTATTCTCTAATTAAATCGTGTCGCACGGACAAAAGAAAAGTGAGATCGCGTCTTAATCACAAACCTTATGTTAATTAATCGAGGGTAACCTCTCACGATCCCAAAGTATAGAAAAATGATTCAAATGATCATTTTCTACAGGTTTGAAATAATGAAGGTTAACAACCTCGAAAACTAACGTTCGTGAATCAAAATACTTCATCGATTCGAAAAATGAAATAAAAATTGAGAAAAGAGAAAAAAAAAGAAAAAGTGGTTGGATCTCGTCTTAATCACAAACCTTATGTTGACTAATCGAGGGTAACCTCTCACGATCCCAAGGTATAGAAAAATGATCCAAATGATCATTTTACAGATTTAAAACAATGAAGGTTAACAACCTCGAAAACTAACGTTCGTCAATCAAAAGATTTCATCAATTCGAAAAATGAAAAAAAAAATCAAAATGCAAAGATAATCAAAATGTAACAAAAGAAATACAAAATATTAACAAAATAAAACTTATCAAAATATTATTAACAAAATATTTAATTAAATACTAACAAAATTGTAGATAAAATTGTATATAAAAAAAAAACTTAAAACAAAAGAAAAAAAAAAGGGGGCATATCCTGAAATGTTAGGTGGGTGAATCATGTGGGCTTTAAGCCCATCATCACCAACAATGAAAGCACCTGGATATGCCAAAAAACAGAATAAAAAAAACCAGAAACTACTTGGGCCATGAAGCCCACGCCCCCACAATGAGGCACAACAGTAACACGTCAACCCTCTTTTAACACACCAGCAAGTCAACAAGAAGGTTGATAACGATTCCAACACAAAACGGAGTCATTAAGGGTGTGTTTGGTTCGGGGTAGATGGAGGGGAGGGGAGGGGAGGGGAGGGGAAAATTTTAATTAAATATGTTTGGTTCAAATTTTAGGAGGGGAGGGGAGGGGAGCAAAATCCCTCCAAAACACACTTTTTGGTTCCCTCCGAATTGGGGGGATTTGGAGGGGAGGGGAGGGAATATGATTTTTGATATTTAAAAATTATTATATTTACTAAAATATCCTCAGTTTAATTTTATTATTTCAAAACTATTTGTTATCTTTTGTGTTACTGTTTTTTCTCGATTGTTTTCATCAACTTATTATAATTGTTCTCCACCTTCAAATTATTTTATAATTTTTATAATTAATATAAATCATAATCATTATCTTTTTTTTTTATAAAAAAAATTATGTTTCGTTATATTCATTTTTTTCTTTTAATTTTGTTATGTACTCTATCATATTTTCTTTTATATCAAATTCTAAACTATATAATTTTATTTATTTTTGTTTATTCATTTTATTAAATATTTTGAACCATTAATATTTAATAATAATTTATTTTATATATTATTTTTATTATATAATTCATCACAATTTTAACGATATTATTGGCATATAGTTTAATTTATGTTGGAAAGTTATAAGTCGAATCGATTGTACTCAATTTTTAAACTTTATGTGACAAATAAATATTTTTTTAATCACTCAATATTAGAAATTTTATTACCAACAAAAATACGCACGAATTTTTCACATTTTAATATCATATGACTTATATAAGATCATAAGGATAAAAATGTAAATTATTAATAAAACCCCTCCCCTCCCCTTCTGAACCAAACACATTTTTAATTAAAATCCCTCCCCTCCCCTCCCCTCCTCTCTTTTGAACCAAACACATATTTGATTAAAAAATTCCTTCACCTCCCCTCCCCTCCCCTCCCCTTCATTAAAATCCCTCCCCTCCCCTCCCCCTCATTTGAACCAAACAGACCCTAAATCCACAGATCCGAAGTGAAAACTCGAGTGGAATCATCAAATCGCATCAGTTTTGACGATAAAACAACAACGCAAAATCGTTAGATTCAAAACCTTCATTTGATCAATTTCAGCTTCTCACATCAAATTGTTCGACTCACCCTCGATCTCTCTCGATTGCGTTCGCCTTCTCGATTCAGGTTCTATCCTTTGACTCTCAAGTTTAATTCATTTTGGTGTTGCTCTCTCCATCTCTTTCTTCTGTTTTACTTTCTGCGTTTCTCTAATTCGTTTTCTGGGTTTTTACATGGTTGGTTCATGATTTAGTAAATGGGTTTGAGTGGATTTGAGAAGGGTTTAGAATGAAGAAGGTTCATGTTTTTCATAAGGGTGGAGAAACGTTAATGGATCCCCTGTGAGCTTTCACAAAGGGTGCTATTTATAGGTGAGTTTATGGAGGATAAAATGGGAATGAAATTGAAGGAGTTTGTGAGGTTTTGTGAGTTGAGGAAGGATTGTGAATTACTTATGCTATTGCAGATGAATTTGTATTGTCCGGGTAAAAAATTGGATGTGATCGTGGTTTCCGTGTGGGGTCATGTTCTGCGTTTTGCTTGTGGGGTCATGTTCTGCGTTTTGCTTGTGGGGTCTTGTAATTTTGTTTTATTCAAATTGATATATGGTATACATTGATGGTCGTTGTGAATCATGGTATATGGTCGGAACGATATGCCGCGGGTAAGGTTTATGGCTAGACTTTTGGAAGATGGTGGGTTGTGTATTGTGTGCGTTACGTTGGTTGTATGAACATGGAAAAGCTAAGCACCGTGGCTCGTGAAATGGTTCGTCTTGGTTTACTGATTTTATGCGTTATTGTGTTTTCTCTTTTGGTGCAGGATGTTAGTTTTTTTGCAGGTTGGTTATAAGGGCTGGATCGTCGAGGATAGGGCGTGCCCTATGTAGTTCATCACTATTTTTTTTATAATATTTTTTGTAATACAAAATGGGCTTTTGATTTCCTTAGTAGAAACATTTTATAAAAATGGATTTGTGTTAATGGATTAGTGTAGTAGAATTTTGACAATGAGTTTTGTAACATGGGCTTATGTACAAAAATTAATAATGGACTTTGGGCATTTCATTTTTGTAATGTGTTTTTTTTTCTGGGCTTTTGCACTAGCATGAAGTCCCTTTGGAATGGGCTTGGGCTTTTTGTTGAATTTAGACCCTCTGATTTCTAAACAATGCCTCACAAATGAACTTCTTGATGAATTTTGAATAAGGACTTTGAATATATATTACTTGGAATTTGATTCTTGATTTGTCCAAATACTATAACATCCAAGAAAATCCACTAAAAGTCTACTTCTCGCTCTTTAAATTCCTCAATGAAGTGACTTTCAACTTTGATTGAAAACTTGAAATAAATTCGACATGCCTTGAAATATTTTGAAATGTCCCTTTTCCTTGAACCAATGCATCGACTTTGTTCTTGAATGGTGGTGAACAAAACATCCATTGTAATCGAATTGCATCCAACATGCCTTATGTTTATTCTTGAGAAATGAACAACCACAAATCAGTTTTGAATTTTTTCACTTGCACCGGTAATCCAAATCTTGAACTAAATAAGCACTTTGCACCAAACCCTGATATGGACCCTCACAAACAAATGCTTGAATATGTATAAACCCTGGTTGAAAGCCCCAAACCACACCACTTGAAACAATCACTCAGACCTTGATCTTACAACGAAACTTGTCTAACCAATACTAGGTCAAAACTATTGAACCTCAATCAATATTAATCGCACACCTTACTGTATACCTTGAACTCAACCTCACACAAACTATTTTTCGATTTTTCTTATAATGGTTAGTGATTGGATGCACAGATGAAAATATATACACGGGCTGGACAAATTTGGGGTATGACAAGCTGCGTCCAGGATTCTTGGGATTAACATTCGAAGAGATAGAAAGCAGACAAGATTATGCTTATCTCAAAAGGCATACCTACAAAAGATTCTCGAAAACTTTGGTATGTTGAATTCAAAGCCTGTTGTGCCTCCGACAAACCCTCAATTCAAGCTGAGTATAGATCAGTGTCCCAATACTGATGTCGAAAGAGCTTATATGAATAGAACTCCATATGTTAATATATTGGGTTCTTTTATGTATGTTATGGTTCGTACTAGACCCAACATAGCATATGCAGTAAGTCTTGTAAGCAGGTACATGGTGAATCCTTGAAAGGCTCACTGGTAAGCACTGAAGTGGTTTCTAAGGTACATAAATGAGTCTCTGAATAGAGTCCTAATTTATGGTGGAGCCTTGGGTGAAGATAGTAAAGCAACAATCGAAGGTATGTCGACTCTGATTATGTAGGTTATATGGATTCCAAAAAATCTATTTCTGGATATGTGTTCACTATGTTTGGGACAACAATCAGTTAGAAAGAAACACTTCAGAAGGTCGTTTTCTTATCAACCACTGAAGCGGAATATATCGCCCTAACTGAAGCTGTGAAGGAAGCATTGTGGCTTGAAGGTTTTGCAAAGGAGCTGAAACTTCAAGGTCGAGTTATCACTGTTAAATGTGATAGTGCAATGCACCTATCGAAGAATTCAGCCTATCATGAGCAAACTAAGCACATTGATGTGAGACTATATTTTGTCAGAGGGGTAATCGAGTATGGAGAAGTCCAAGTGCTGAAAATTTCGACAGATCATAATATTGCTGATATGATCACCAAGACATTGCCTAGTTGCAAGTTTTTCCACTATATGTAGTTGATAAAGCTGCATGAAGAAAGCTAGTATGTTGATGTTATAGAGTTAGATCCAAGGTGGAGATTTGTGAGATATTGGATCAAACTCTAGTATGGTCAAAGTCTGTTCGTGAGTAATGTGTGTTATAGTCGAAGTTTGTTCTAACCCGTATTAGTCAATATTGCTAAGTTTGTTAGCATGTTGAATTGGGTCTTGCTTGTAAGCCCAATTGTTTAAGTTAGCTTGTACCCTAAGTTAGCTTGTAATGGGTAATTGTTAAAAAGTCCATTAGGTTAGTGTGCTAATTTTTATTATAAATAGCATGCTAGTCTCTCATCTTGTATAAGGAAACATAGGAAGATAAAATCTTAATTCAAGAGAGAGAGTTTATTTGTTATTCTTGTATACTTGTAATCTTGTTTGAAAGAGAAAGGAAAGAATAACAGTTTATAACCGATCCTTGTTATTTTACCTTGTTTTCTTTGTTAACCTTAACCCTTGTGTGTTTCTTAATCATAAAGAAACTGTTTATATTTTGTTTCAAGACATCCAATTCAAAACAAACAGATTTTTTTGCAGCTTTTGGAATTTTTGGCTCGCCCGGCGAGCTTGGGGTGGGAGCTGACAGTAGAAAAAGTCAGCATCTTATTTTCTTCATAACTTTCGAACCGTAACTCCGTCAGAGGCCCAGTCGGAAGCGTCGGAAAGCTTATTCAATGTTCTATCTAACAATGACTAAATATCAATGCTTGAATACCTATAAAAATAAGATAAAAACACTTAAACTCAATGATATTTACACGAAAATACTAGTATACACTAAATATACACTTTTACAAACAAAGTGGCATTTTATTCAAAGAATTCAATACAAATGAATCGATAAGTGTGTCGCTACTGCGAAAATAAGGTGCCGGAAAAACAAAAGAGTCGCCACCTTTCGTTATTTATCCCCCAGAAAGGGAAAGGAAACGATCAGAAAAACCTGACGAAAAGGTATAAGACAAGGTCATCGCAACCATGTCTTGGTTCAGGAGTCGGTTACGCAAGGAGAAGGTATTAGCACCTGTCACGTCCGTTGTACTCAACGGGATCCATGCTTGTTGTGTTTATCTGACGGGTTGGACCACCTCTCAATGCAGACACATCAGTTAGAAAAGGGAAAATAACACTCAAGCAGAGGGAGAAACTCAACCTCTAAAGCAAACAAGCAAATGGAGCTCAGCGCAACCTTTCAATGCAGTCATGCTCCTAACCTAAAATACTTTAAACATGAGACTATCCTAATGCATCAAACAAATCAATCAAACAGGGAGGGAAAGTGTAACCAAGATGAGCAACAGGGAAGTCATCCCAGGCTACATCAGGCTGAATTTGTGTCAACACAAGAGTCCATCATGGGCTCAACCTCCTGAGGAATGCACAGAATCCAACCAAAGGAAGGATTAGGCTCTCCCAAGAGGGATCCTATGTCAATAGGACAGAGAAACTGGGTGTTGGTCCTAGATGTCAATCTAAGGTATCTGATTTAAGGTGTATCAACACAGAATGTCCATCTAAGGCTCAACCTGTTGAGGAATGCACAAAATCCAACCAAAGGAAGGATTAGGCTCTCCAAAGAGGGATCCTAAGAAAGGGACTTGGAGATAGATGACAGTATAAACCAAGGGAATATACCATGCCATGAATGTCAATCCAAGGCTCAACCTCTTGAGGAATGCACAGAATCCAACCAAGGGAAGGATTAGGCTCTCACAAGAGGGCTCCTCATCAAGACTTTGAAGGAGAAAGATAGTATAACCCAAAGGAATATACTATACTGATGAATGTCAATCCAAGGCTCAACCTCTTGAGGAATGCATAGAATCCAAACAAAGAAAGGATTAGGCTCTCCCAAGAGGGATCCTCATCAAGACTTGGAGGAAAGAGGACAGGGCAAAGCCCAGGAAAGAAACCACACAGGGGAAAGAAGACATCACAGAAACTTCTAAGAAACCCTAATGACTAGGTACAAGGATCTCCTAAACTAAGTGAATTCAAAAGCTCTATCAAGGCTTAACAATTGTTCTAAAGAGGTATCTCCCTAAGCTATATTCTATCAAGAAGGGATTTGAAGCCTAGAGTTAGCTAAAGTTCACTTTAAAGACTAATCAATGAGGTAAGCTTAGTTAGGATCACCTAAAGCACAATCAACTTGTAAATTCTAGTTAAAATAGGAAAATCAATCCTAAAAAGCTAGAAAAAATTCCAAGGCTTCCTAAGTGTATTACGGAATCATGGTAGAAAATCCAGGGCCATGATCTAAATCTAAAGGGACTAAACAATTTCTACACTAGAAGGTATGCTTAAGGGAATCCACAAAGGGGAAGGTCCTAGAAATCTATCTCAAACCTATACCTAAAAGTATCTAAAAAATGCAAGACAAATCATACAACACTATCAAGATGTCTAGATAACACATACAAAAATTCAGCACTAAATTCAAATCCATGAGATAGCACAAAAATCAGAAAGAAAATCAATCATTTTTACATTTTTAATCAACTAATAAAAAATGGAAAAATGGCAATAAATGGAAATTTTATCAAAAATTCAATCAAATTGCATACAAAAGTCAGGGACAAGCCAAAGATCAATCATGATTTTTTTCCATATTTTTCTAACAATTATTTCTATTTTTAATGAATTAAAAACAATTAAAGTATTAAAAGAAAATGAGAAAAGAATTAAAGAAATTAAAATGCTGAGAATAAAACGTGACCGTCAGATCAATGGACCAGTCAACCATCCAAAGGGAATAGCGTGTGCCACGTAGCGCTGAGAGGTTTAAATGAAACGATTCCTTTCATGGATGCTCACATGGGGCTGGTTTGACTTCAGCACAAGGTAGTCTCTAATCTCACACGCTCATTCTAAAAGTATGGCAATCCAACACCTACCAGCGTGCCACCTAAGCAGTCAACAGTCAACATTCTCAAGACTTAATCACAAGCCTTGGACCTGCTTACTAAGTCACTCGGTCAGACTCATCCAACGGTGCAAACTTCATCATCTTTGTTTTAAACTGCAAACTATAAGAGGGGAAACTCAGGGCGGCCGGAGAAGACCCCGGTCGTCTTCTCCGGCGAGTCCACGGTGGCCAGAACTCAGACAACACCAAACCTAACAAAATTTACCCAGATCTACTCGTCTCTCCACCCTGATCATCATGATCTATTTCTTATTTTCATTTTCTCAAAGCTCAGGCAGATACAATCATGAACAGAAATGGCACTCTTAGGCAAATCATCACCAAACTCAAAATTCTTTATACCAATCTCTTCTACATCTAACACTGATCAAGAATCCATAAATAAAACTTGATATCAATCAATATTAAGCCTAAACCTATCCTTCCAAATTTTAATCCACCATCAAGAAACCTCACGAATGGCTCCCAAATCAAACCTAAATCCATCTATGACTTAAGTTCTATCTAACCACATGCAATTATTACACTAATTCATCATCAACAGAGTGTAATCATGAAAAGAAGAAAACCTGATTTGAGCTTCAACAGAAGATGCTACAGCCACCAAGCTTTATCCAAAACCGTGCAGAATCACTCCTTGATGATGAATGAAGCTTCTTCAACCTTCAATTTCCTCAGAAATGCCTCAAATTGTGAAATTCAATTTTCACTTATAATTAACTTTTTCTAACTGTTTCTTACCTCCGCAAGCTCATTCCATCACCAAACTTGCTATGAACTCAATCATGGGATTATATAGAACTGTTCTGGGCTAAAGTGGGGGCCCAAAAGTGCTTGCAAGTCCAATTTCAATTTTCCATTTCCTTCACTTTTGGCTTCATGACAGTCCACGAATTTCACTCTGTTTTGCCTTCAATCTAGCTCAAATTCATTGCTGGTGTGTTAGTGAGGATGAAGGGTTGGGATTTGTTCCTTAATACCAATCAATGGTGTGGATTGATCATGTTACTTCATTCTTAAGAAACTTTGAAATTTGCCATAAACCCAACTTCAACTTGGAAATGTAAAAATGCCAAAATGTCCCAAATGTTATTTACCTTCAAAAAAAATGCACAAACTTGTACTAATTTGAACCAAAATGAATTATTTTGGAATTTTCTCATTTCTATGCCTTTAATGATTCCTTCATGAGAATTTCTTCATACACTTCCCATTCTAATCCATATCAATGAAGTCTTAGCTCATGGTTGGATAAATAACACCGTTTTAAACAACTTTCAAGTTAAACAAAATTCCATTTGAGGTGTGTAAGTTGGTGAAATTGACCCATAATAAAAAATGGCCTATAATCTCCAATTCCCAAAATACCCTTGTCTTGCAAAGCTCATATCTTGAGTTCTACAAATCCAATCATGGACTTCTAGTACTTTTTAAAAAGCTAAGAAGATAATGAACAACATTCATGTTGGCCAAAAGTTCATGAGAAACTTCCTTCTAGGTAAAAAGTGTCATGAAAGTTGGTTGACTTTCAAGCTCCAAATTCACATTCATCTGATGACCTGTAACTTGTCTGACTCATAACTTGAGTTCTATAAACCCTATCAAGGACTTCTAGTACTCAAATTAAAGCTGTTATCATGCTCTACAATAATCATGTTGGGGTCAAGGTGAGATGAAAATCACATCTTGACTTAGGTGGTCTTGAAGTTAGGCACTAAACAAGGGGATTTTACACTGTCCAGCTTAGAAACCCTAGCCTAGGAACTCCTCACACTGTTGATTCATGATGAATTAACCTTGTAATCATCCCTTGGGCATCTTAATACATCAATCCATGATCACATGGCCTTGAAATTAGGTCTCAACCGTCTTCAAATCATCTGTTGACCTAGGGTTGACCAGATGAAACCCTAGTTGCACCAATCTTGGTAGTAGCTTCATATCCTTTGCATATTGACCTGTCTAGGCTTCAAAATGACTTTAAATACTCCTCATGAGCTCTTTCAAGGTCTCAAGTCCAAATCCATGGATTCAGAGTCATCTGATGACTTTCCCATAACCTTCAAGTTATGAGGCATACACTCTTATATCCAACCCCTTCTCTGAGGATCTTTGGCTTCTCTGATGATGATACAAACCATTGAATACTTGAATAAGGATTCTCAGATAGCTTCATAACATTGGTAGCCTCTTGTTGGTAGTCATACCTCTTGATCTCCTGCACACATGTCAATGCAATGCAGATGATAATTCTAGAATGAATGTAATGAAACACAAGCTAGGTAAAGAAAAGGTTAGGCAAATTTTGGGGTGCAACAACTGCCCCTATTCAAACGGATTGGACCTGGCTGGGTGAGAAGCGAACGACTCTCAAACAATCAAGGTAAAAGACGTTTGAATACCAATAAACCCGGAAATTTGCCAACCGCACAAGTAAATGATACTTTGATAGGGACAAATTATGAAACCGAAATGATAGTTGCATGGCAACTTGCTGGTGAATGATTAATATCCAATCTCCATTAGGATGATCATCTGATTTTGCTGTAGAACTCCGTCCTCAAGTCATCAAGGGATCACTGGTTACACGGTAACTGGTGAAGGATTAATCTCAAATCTCCGTCAGGATGATCATCTAATTTCGCTGCAGCTTTGTCCTCAAGTCATCAAGGGATCACCAATTACACGGTAACTGGTGAAGGATAAATCTCAAATCTCTGTCAGGATGATCATCTATGTCCTCAAGTCATCAAGGGATCACCGGTTACACAGTAACTGGTGAAGGATCGCTGATTTTGCCGTCAGGCATTCTACGGCACGACAGAAGAATTCCTTATCGTCACCTATGGACTCGTCAGGTCGCTAGGAACGTTCGAAAATATCTTTGTCGGAATCCGTCAATAAGTCAATAAGGGATCACTGGTTACGCGGTAACTGGTGAAGGATGGTTGATTTTGCCGTCGGGCATTCTGCGCCACAGCAGAAGAATTCCTTATCGTCGCCTATAGACTCGTCAGGTCGCTAGGAACGTTCGATAATATTTGTCGGACTCCGTCAGTTAGTCAATAAGGGATCCTTAGTCAATCATGAACTCAAAGGTATATCTTATCTTTTGCCGTCAGGCACTCCGCGTCAGTTGGGAGAACTTCTTGACGTTACAGTCGGACTTCATCAGTAAGTCAGGGGGAGTTTGGCACTGCTGCTGGACTTCAATCATCAAGTCTTCAAGGGAAATTCAACTTCTCTGCTTGGAACCTGCTGGGGATGACACATCTCCGCTGGGGATTCTGGAGAAATATCAAGTAACTCTACTCTGGGGATTCAGGAATCATCCTGGGCGAATCGACTCTGCTGAGGAATTCAAGAATCATCCTGACCAAACAACTTCGCTAGGGACTTCAAGAATCATCTTGAGCAAACAACTCTGCTAAGGAATTCAAGAATCATCCTGAACAAACAACTTCACTGGGGACTTCAAGAATCATCTTGAGCAAACAACTTTGCTGAGGAACACCTGCACACAAGAACGGTAACGACCTAGATCATGTTTCACATGCATATGTTCACAATGGCATAATGCTCCATACGGTGGAAATGCTACGCGTTTAGGTTGGATGCTATGCAATCATGCAAAACGCTACGGAAACCCGAATCAGCAAAATAAATGCCGACAAGAGAACTTTCCTGTCAAGGAGAAAGAACCATTCTGATGGGGAGAAGGAATCATCCTGCCGAGGAGAAGAAATCACACCAATCTCAATTGGACTTAACCTGGGGAAACAACCCTCAGGCGACTTTCTGTAGGGGACAAAGTTCTACGGGAACCTGCACTTGCTCAACTGGGTATGCAAACCACAAACTGTTGAGGAAACGATATCAATCGCAGAAATAAACTGCACGGCCTTCACAGATAGAATCTTCCTGGGGATACGGACTCCGATGGGGAAGTATAGCAACAACTATTCAAACACTCTCCGCTGGGGAAAACCAATAATGGCTTAAACGGCTTCCAAGGATTCGGCTCTCTTGGAGGACTGCAAACTCGACTGAGGATAGACAACCAGATGCTGGAATAACTCCTATCTGCCAGGGAGAACACAACTCTGCTGGAGACTCCAGTCTGAACTATCGAGAGCTAAACACTTACGGATAGTCTTCTACAAGAAAACTGCCTGTTCATCTGCTACTGGGAACGAGTATACACTTTTGCGCATGACTCAACTGGGGAGATGATGATCCTGCCTAGGATACATCTGGCATACTGCCTGGAGGGTGACGGCCCTGAAACAAAGTGAACAAACAGACAAGATACCCTTCACAAAGGGATCTATCAAGGTTATCATCTGTGACAATGTTCAAGTAATTCAATATTTCAACAATTATCGGCCTAGGCCAGCAAGTTTATGTATGTGCATTCTATCAAAAACATCAGGCGTTTTTTCGCAAACAAAACAGATAAAAGCTAAAACAAACAAACAAAAATAATGAATAGTATATGTTCATTGATAAATGAGCCTGTGAATAGGCAAAATGTTTTACAATAGATGCAAGCTCCTGAAATGAGGAAGCTGCGCAAGTATACACAGAAATATACAACAATATATACACAAATGTCGGCAATGCTGGGTAGACGAACACCATGAGTTGATCCCTATAGGACTCACTCGACTTCGATACTTCTCCGACACTTCAGCTTCAGAAGAGATTGATTTGGATAAAAGGCCCTCAGGTATTCCTTAAGGGTGAGAAAATACCTAGAAGAGGGGGGGGGGGGGGGGGTTGAATAAGTATAGAGAAAAAAATTATGGCAATAAAAACTCAAAGATTTTTATCCTGAATCGTTGAACCCAACTACTCCAGTCCACCCTATCAAGAGTGATTTGCCTTTCTCAACAAGGACTTAATCCACTATTAATCAAACCGATTACAATAACAAGCACTAAGAACAATTGTTCTTAGTCTTCTTAAGAACAACTAATCACAACTGGATCTTCTTAAGGACTTTTACAATCAAATGTAAAACTAAACAAGTGTTTTAAATGCTTCTAAGTAAGCTATATCACAACTGTGATTTTACACTTAAGTTTATGAACAATGAAATAAATTCAGCAATGAGAATAAATTGTATGAGAGCTTTCTTTGAATTTCTTTCAATATTTCGTCAACTGAAGAAGAGAGATGGAGTCATGCTTTTATAGGCACAGAGGTCCAAGTAGTTTTCACGTTGAAGGCTGTGTACTGAAAAGGGTTGTAGCCTTTTTGTCTTCACATCACATGACTTTTCCTAGAAGTAGAATGCACAAATAAATCCTTTTTGTCTATGTTCTTGTGTCTAGCATAAATGAGGAAAGAGTCGTTTGGCCAAACCAACGGACATAACTTTGAATTCTTCTTCAACAAGTTTCAGCAAATAACATCAGAGCCTTGAGTGATCAGAGTCTTAGATGTTCATCAGAGTTTGCTGATTCAGAGCATTGCAGCAAGTGCGCTTTCAGCGTGTAAGTTCATTAGAGCAGAGTTTTAGGATCAGATCCTCAATACTGGCAGCGTAGTACTATCAGAGTCTTCTGAAATAAACTAAGCTTGAAACTCTTCATACAAAAGTCTTCAATGCTTCAGATGCTTCTGTAGCTTCTGCTTCAGATCCTTCTGTAGCTTCTGCTTCAGATCCTTCTGTAGCTTCTGCTTCAAAATCTTCTGTAGACAGCGCTCAGAATCTTCTAGGAGATGCTTCTGACGCTTCAGAGCCTTGCATAATTCCATGTTCAGATCTAATTTTCTTTCAGAATAATTTTCACTTCAATATCTACAGCAAACATACTTAAACAAATTTTAGAGTATATAATTCTTTAATACAAATTTTTTTAAGAGTTATCATCAAAATATAGAGATATAATTAAGAACCAATCAGTGCTCTAACAATCTCCCCCTTTTTGATGATGACAAAAACATAAGAAATTTTGTTTAATAAAAAATATAATTATAACTCCCCCTGAGATAATGAATCTCCCCCTGAATTGAATACTTAGAAGGAATAGAAACTTCCCTTTTTTGCATGAGTATTCTTTTCAGAATCAGAGCCTGATTGTTCCAAAAGATTGGAGCTTGACTTGAATGAGCGTTTCAGAATCAGAGTCTGATTGGTTAAACTTGATCTGGGGATCTCAGAGTTACTTTTAAAGAATTTTTCAGATTTTTCAAATGTTCTGAAATACTAAAAGTTCACGTTAGTTATAATTAGATATGTCTGAATTTCATTTAGGTAGAGTTTATTTGAACAGTCATATCCATTTTCTCCCCCTTTTTGTCATAATCAAAAAGTAAAACTTTAAAGAAAAAGTAAAAGGAAATAGAGAAAAGATTCATTCATGTAGAGAAAACAACAGAGTCAGTCATTCATTTAGATAAACATACAAAACAGACACATCATCAGATAAATTCAAGTGCATGTGCACAAACATCAGATACAGAAAAACATAAAACTAGGTTTGCTTGGACATAATCATCTTCAGAAGTTGAGTAATCTCATATGAAGATTCTTCTTGCTTTATCATCCATTGTGCCATGTTCTCATTCTTCTGATCTTGCTTAGACATCCATTGTGCCATGTTCTCAGTCTTCTGGTCTTGCTTGGCCATCCATGACTTGATCTCAGATTGTCCAGCTTCCAAAACTGCAATCTTATCTTCCAAATCTGGATTCTCTTTCTTGATCTCAGTAGAGGTAGAAGGAGCAGATTCTTGTGCATGAATAGAAGCAGAGTCAATTTCCATTGGGGATGCAGAGTCAGGAACAACATATGCAGAGGGGTTTTCAACAATTGCCAGAGCCAATGGATTTTCTTCAGAAGCAGATTATGTAATAGTTTCTGTAGCAGATACTCCAGAAGATGAAGGTACATCTTCAAGAAGCAAAGGTGCAGATCTTTTCACATTCCATATCATGCTTCTGGCAGTCTCAGCAAATCTAAGCTTCGCATCATCAGAACATACATTCTTCAGATTTGAGGCAACAGTATTGAATCTGGTAATGAAGCTATTCCAGATAGCATCAGATTCATTTGGATCCATGGTTTCAAGAATCTTATCTTCACAGATCCTAAATGCATCTTTATTTCTTTCATAAAATTTGCAAATAAATTATCAACATTTAGCCTAGTTTTTGGTTTAAGAAGGGTTTCCAAGGTTAATGACTTGGGTTGAGGTGGAGGTGGAATGGTAAATTTTGGAATGATGATCAGAGGGCTAGGATAAGCTGGTTTCTTCTGAGCAGGCATAATGCGAAAGAACGGTTCGATTATGCGAATGGATGGGATGACAACTTTTGGATTTTCAAAAAAAGGAACAAAAGCCGATGGTTTTTGTTTAAGTGTTAGTGTTGGTTCAGGAATGAATACATCAAATGAAATAGGTGGATTTGGTTGTTGTGGTTCATATCCTCTGAGAGAGGGGGGGTGAGCTTACATCTGGATGAACATCAGATTCAGAGGAATCAGATGAAGTAGTTGAGGGTACAAGATGTAGAGGATACAACAAACATTGTCTTGAGAGGTTGAACATCCAGAATCTCAGAGTCAGGTATGTTTGATTCAATAGGATTGGATGGTTCTGGTTGTGTATCAGAAGGTTTGGATGTTGGTGGTTCAGATACAACTGGTTCAGATGCAACTTGTTCAGATGCAACAGTTTCAGATGCAACTGTGTCAGATTGTATGAGTTCATATGCATCAGGTTGTTGTTATTGTGTTGTAGGTTGTTCTGTTGGTTTTGTTTGTGGTTCTGATGGAGGAATGTCAAATGATTTAGGTGGTGTTGTGGAAACGGGATCAGATGAAATTTGTGATTCAGAAATTTTTGATGGTTCAGAGGTTTGAGATGGAGCAGGAATAGTTTGATTCTGAGTGAGAGGAGGTTCAGGCATAGAACTAATTGTTGATACATTTACAGCAATTTTAGAAATAGAAGGTAAAGATGATTTAGTACCTTTTTTCTTGATGCGCTTGGTAGGAACAGAGGGAACTTCTCCAGAAGCTTTTCTCTTGATCTGCTTCTGTGGTTTTTCAGCAACTCTCTGTTTCTTCTGAGCAGCAGCTTCATCTGCCTTTAATTGTCTTCTTTTCCTCATGTTCTCATTATAAACATATGGCATAGGTTCTCTAGCACGAATCACAATATCAGCAGGAATAGGTGTTCCATCTGCTTTGCACGCTTCAATATACCTAAGAATAATATCCCTAGGTTCTTCAGCACCAAAGATTGGAAAGTCTTGAACTGGAATCCTTCTCTGACTAACTTCAGAAACATTCAGCTTCTTAGGAGCAGCTGTGAGGTCACCCACAACTTTTAGCCTCTGAAGACTCTTTCCATTCAAAGGTTTACCAACTATTGTCTCAAGCTCTTCTTTAACTCCAGCTTCATAAAGAGCAGCTACCAGACCATTCCCTGTCAGAATGTATGAGATCAATCTTCCAAAAGGAATCCACGTACTGATCTTCTGTCCCTTATCCTTTATGGATTCTCTAGATGCATTGATGTGATTCCATAGATGCATAAAGAGAATGTATGACATATCTACCTTTGTACTTTGACTCAAGCAGTACATGAAATAGAGTTGTTCATTATTCACATAATCTGGGGAATTTGTGGATTTTCTGTGATTGATGCATCCCAGAAAAATCTTTGCCCAGATTTTGTAGTCAGGTTTCAGATCCTTGAACTTATTTGAAGCTTGTCCAGATGTAATAACTTCCTCATAAACTTCCTCCATGTCAATACGCCCAGCTGGCAGATGACAAACTCCATCAGTCTCCTCATACCCTATGAGTTTTCTGATGAGATCTTCAGTGATTATGATCTCTTTTCCCAGAACAGAAGAGAGGATGAATTTTGGGTAAACAGATGCATGAATCCAAAATTCCTTCACCAAGTATGGATACACTGGTCCAAATAACCTGTCAAAATACTTATCCCAGCCTTGTGCATCAACAATAGAACTCAAATCAAATCCATTGTCAGCTAGAGAGTCAAATTCCACCATGGATTCACAAAGAACTTCAAGCTTGTCCACAGGGGTTAACAATGTTCTCTTAGGTTCCTTAAAAGGAGTAACACCCATGTTTGATGATGCAACCTGCAGCCATAGATGATTGAAACTGAGCTGATGTTGAGGATAATGTTGCCATTGTTGAAGACGAAGAAGATTTGGATGAAGGTTTAGGGTTTTGATGAAGAGAAAATAGCAAACAAAAATGCATATATTGTTTGTGAAGTGAAAAGTGTGAAATAGTGTGATTTGTGGTATTTATAGATAGAGAAATTAGGGCATTCAAAAAGACACATTCAGCACGTTCCACTTACCAATTAATGGCATTTAATGAAAAGAATAAAAATCATTTCAAAGCATTAATTGATTATGACAATTTGGGGGGGGGGGGGGGGGGGGAAACCAAGATTTTAACTATTCAAACAATACCTCAAATGTATCTTCAGTAATGTGCACGCCATCTTTTCAGATTCAGAGTGACACGTGTTTGCTTGCATGTGCTTCTGAATTCTCTTGAGAAATGAAACGTTAGCCAACGTTCAGATCCTCTAAGATTGGTTAGTTCAGATACACACAAATAATAATAACTCAAGAAATCAAATAAAGACAGATGAAATACTTCTAAGTTTTAAACATTTTGCATCTGAGAAGTTTTGCTTCTGATAAATATCATTCTGGACAAAAATCCATACCAATATTTTTCAAAATAAACTTGAACCTATCTTCAGCAAGGGGTTTTGTGAAAATATCATCCCACTGATGATCTGTATCAACAAAGGCTAAGTTTATAATACCCTTCTGAACATAGTCTCTGATGAAATGGTGTTTAATTTCTATATGTTTTGCCTTAGAGTGTAAAATAGGGTTTTTAGACAAACATATAGCATAAGTATTATCATAGAAAATAGAAATATTACTCTCAAAGATCTGATAGTCTTCTAGCTGACTTTTCATCCAGAGCATCTGCGTGCTACATCCAGCAGCATCAATATATTCTGTCTCTGTAGTTGATAGTGCAATTGTAGGTTGCTTCTTGCTGTACCAGGAGATTAAATTTCTTCCTAGAAATTGATAACTTCCAGAAGTACTTTTTCTTTCCACTCTGTCTCCAGCGTAATCAGCATCACAGAATCTAACTAATTTAAAATCATCAGATTTTCTGTAACACAAACCCACATTAGAAGTATCTTTCAGATACCTTAGAATCCTCTTAACAGCTGTTAAGTGTGATTCTCTAGGATCTGATTGGAATCTTGCACACAAGCATACACTAAATAAAATGTTAGGTCTAGAAGCAGTTAAGTAGAGAAGAGATCCTATCATACCTCTGTAGAGTTTCTGATCTACTTTCTTACTTACCTCTTCCTTACCAAGAGTACTTGTTGGATGCATAAGAGTCTTTTCCATCTTAATATCAGTCATGTTAAACTTCTTCAGAAGCTCTTTAACATATTTGGTCTGATGAATGTAAGTGGAATCTGGAGTTTGGTTGACTTGAATTCCCAAAAAGAATCTCAATTCTCCCATCATGCTCATCTCAAATTCAGCCTGCATACATTGAGCAAACTCCTTTCCCAGCATAACATTGGTAGATCCAAATATAATATCATCCACATATATTTGGCAAATTAACATATCTTTCTTAAATGTTTTACAAAAGAGTGTTGAGTCCACTTTGCCTCTGATAAAGTTTTTCTCTAGAAGAAAATTGCTTAATCTCTCATACCAAGCTCTGGGAGCTTGTTTTAAGCCATAAAGAGATTTCTTTAGTTTAAAAATATGTTCTGGAAAATTTTCACTTTCAAAACCAGGAGGTTGGTGAACATAAACTTCTTCTTCTATAATTCCATTTAGAAAGGCACTCTTAACATCCATCTGATATAGAGTGATGTTATTTTGTGCAGCAAAAGAAATGAGTAAACGAATAGACTCTAACCTGGCTACAGGAGCATATGTCTCTGTATAATCAATTCCTTCTTGCTGGCTATAACCTTGGGCAACAAGCCTTGCTTTGTTTCTTTCAACTTCTCCCTTTTCATTTAACTTGTTTCTGAGGACCCATTTAGTTCCAATTATGTTGAATCTCTTTGGTCTTGGAACCAAATCCCAAACATCATTTCTTGTGAACTGATTGAGCTCTTCTTGCATGGAAATTATCCAGTCATTGTCTTGCAGAGCTTCATCCACAGAAGTTGGTTCAATAACTGACACCAACCCAAATAATGATGCTTCATATGACCTGAGGAAGGATCTTGTTCTTATGGGGTCATCTTTCTTTCCAATGATCACATCCTCTGGGTGAGAGGCCTTGATTCTGGAAGATGATCCTCTAACATTTGACTCTTCATAAATGTTCAACTTTTATCATTTGAGAAGCTAAAGGAATTGCATCTGGTGTTGCTTCTAGTTCTTTCACTTGAGCCTTGTCTGCCTCTGAGCCTTCAGAGTCTGTGAGAACTACTTCTCTATCTGCAGAACTTTCAAACTGCTTTGGCTTTTCAATGCCAAGCTTATCATCAAATCTAACATGTATAGATTCCTCCACAATCTGTGTTTCAGTATTGTATACTCTGTAGCCTTTAGAGCGTTCAGAATAGCCAAGCATGAAACACTTCTGTGCTTTAGAATCAAACTTGTTAAGATTCTCTTTAGTGTTCAACATATAACAAATACATCCAAAAGGATGAAAATATTAAATGTTGGGCTTTCTGTTCCTCCACAATTCATAGGGAGTCTTTTCCAGAAGAGGTCTTACAGACACTCTGTTTTGAATGTAACAAGCTGTGTTTATTGCTTCTGCCCAAAAGTGCTTTGCCAAATTAGTCTCGTTGGTCATGGTTCTGGCCATTTCTTGCAGAGTTCTATTTTTCCTCTCTACAACTCCATTCTGTTGTGGAGTTCTAGGACAGGAAAAATCATGAGCAATGCCATTTTCATTAAAATATTTTTCAAAATATTTGTTTTCAAATTCACCACCATGATCACTTCTGACTTTAATAATTTTAAAATATTTTTCATTCTGGACTTGTTTGCAGAAGTCAAAGAACACAGAATGTGACTCATCCTTGTGTTTTAGGAACTTTACCCATGTCCATCTGTTGTAGTAATCAACAATGACTAATCCATACTTCTTGCCTCTGATGGATGCAGTTTTCACTGGTCCAAACAGATCAATGTGAAGTAATTCTAATGGTCTTGAGGTTGAAACAACATTCTTAGATTTAAAAGAAGATTTTGAAAATCTTCCTTTTTGAAATGCTTCACAAAGAGCATCTGAGTTGAACTTCAACTTAGGAAGTCCTCTGACCAGATTGAGTTTATTAATCTGAGATATACGTCTCATATTAATATGCCCCAATCTTCTGTGCCAGACCCATTGCTCATCATTAACAGACATAAGGCATTTAACATTTTGAACTTTAAGTTCTGAAAGATTAATTTTATAAATGTTGTTCTTCCTCTTTCCATTAAATAGGATTGAGCCATCCTTTTGACTAACAGCTTTACAACATTGTTGATTAAAGATCATGTCATAACCATTGTTACTTAATTGACTTATGGACAATAAATTATGCTTTAATCCTTCTACAAGTAAAACATTAGATATAGAGGGAAGGTTACCATTGCCAATAGTACCAGAACCAATTATCTTGCCCTTCTGATTCCCTCCAAACTTCACTTCTCCTCCAGATTTAAGCTCCAGGCTTTGGAACATAAACCTTTCTCCCGTCATATGACGTGAGCAGCCAGAGTCCAGGTACCATGACTGGCGTCTTGACTTTTCTGCTAAATACATCTGCAACAGGGATTATCTTATCCTTAGGTGCCTAGATCTTTTTGGGTCCTTTTGGGTTAGTTGCCTTGAAAGTTTGTCTGAACTTCTGTCTTTTTACAGCAGTTTTGTTCTGACTGACTTTTGGCTTAAACATAGGAACGTTCTGGTCAGAACGTGTGTGTTTGATATCATTCAGATGACCAAACTTGAAATGAGAGTATAAGGGAGTTTTCTTAATAACAAGTTTATCAACAGGCATTGGATTTAAATCCTTTCCAGAGGAAGATTCATATCCAATTCCTTTCCTGTTGTTTCTGCTAACTCCATAGATTATTGAAGCCATCTTGCTTCCATCTATGCTTTTAGCAAGAAACTTCTGAAAGCTGAAGTCATATTCTTCTAAAATGTTTTTGCATTTAGACTTAGTTTCAGACTCAGAATCTTGTTGAGTTTTTTCAAAATTAGTTTTCATTTTTAAGTTGTTTTCTTTTAGCTCGGTAACTTATGACTTTAACAGATTATTCTCAGATTCAAGATTGCATTTAAGCTTCTTGCATTTGAGCTTAATCTGGTTATAGTTTTTCAGGACTTCTGATAAGACTTTAATAAGCTCTTCCCTAGTGAGATCAGAAAGTATCTCTTCTGAGTCAGATTCAGAATCAGACTCAGATCCAGATGATCCTTCATTCTAATCTTCCACGCCTGCCATCAGAGCCATGTTGGCGCATTCATCTTCAGATTCTGATGAGGATCCAGATTCATCTGAATCATCCTAGGTTGCTATTAGAACCTTCTTCTTATGCTCAGGCTTTCTTCTAGGATTTTCTTTCTGAAGCTTTGGACACTCATTCTTGTAGTGGCCAGGTTATTTGCATTCAAAACAAACAACTTCCTTCTTTCCAGATCTTTTTGGTCCAGAGGACTCCTTGTGCTGATTTGGCTTCTTGAAGTTCTTGAACTTCCTCTGTTTGTGCTTCCAGAGTCTGTTGATTCTTCTGGACAGCAAGGACAGTTTATCTTCTTCTTTAAAAGAGGACTCTTCAGAACTCTCTTCTAACACCTGCAAAGCTTTCACAGATTTGTTAGATTTTAAGGCAATTGACTTACCTTTCTTTTGAGGCTCATCTTCCTCAAGTTCAATTTCATGGCTCCTTAGTGAGCTGATTAGCTCCTCCAAAGTGATCTTGTTCAGATCCTTAGTAAGCTTTAGAGCAGTGACCATAGGTCTCCATCTGATGCGCAAGCTTCTGATGATCTTCTTCACATGATCAGCAGTTGAGTATCCTTTGTCCAACACTTTTAGACCAGCTGTGAGAATTTGGAATCTAGAGAACATTGTTTCTATAGACTCATATTCTTCCATTTTGAACGCTTCATACTTCTGTATTAGCGCCAGAGCCTTGGTCTCTTTTACTTGAAGGTTTCCTTCATGTGTCATATTCAAAGACTCAAACAAGTCAAATGCAATTTCTCTGTTTGTGATCTTCTCATACTCAGTATGAGATATTGCATTTAACAATATTGTTCTAGCTTTGTGATGATTTCTGAACTCCTTCTTTTGGGCTTTAGTCATTGATTTTCTATCAACTTTCTTGCCATCCCCATCAGTGGGATGAACATACCCATCAATGACCAAGTCCCATAAATCAGCATCATAACCAAGGAAGAAACTTTCTATCCTGTCCTTCCAATAATCAAATTTCTCCCCATCAAACATAGGGGGTTTTGTGCTGATTCTTTCCCTTTCTTCATATATGTTGTTGCTGTTAGATGTTGAAGTTTCAGCCATAATAACAACTAAATATATATCAAAGCTTTCTCACTGGATCTTTTCTATCACAGTGAAGTGGTAGCACACACAGAACAGGAGCTCTGATACCAACTGAAGGTGAGAAAATACATAGAAGGGGGGGGGGGGTTGAATAAGTATAGAGAAAAAAATTATGGCAATAAAAACTCAAAGATTTTTATCCTGGTTCGTTGAACTCAACTATTCTAGTCCACCCTATCAAGAGTGATTTGCCTTTCTCAACAAGGACTTAATCCACTATTAATCAAACTGATTACAATAGCAAGCACTAAGAACAACTGTTCTTAGTCTTCTTAAGAACAACTGATCACAACTGGATCTTCTTAAGGACTTTTACAATCAAATGTAAAACTAAACAAGTGTTTTAAATGCTTCTAAGTAAGTTATATCACAACTGTGATTTTACACTTAAGTTTATGAACAATGAAATAAATTCAGCAATGAGAATAAATTGTATGAGAGCTTTCTTTGAATTTCTTTCAATATTTTGTCAACTGAAGAAGAGAGATGGAATCATGCTTTTATAGGCACAGAGGCCCAAGTAGTTTTCACGTTGAAGGCTGTGTACTGAAAAGGGTTGTAGCCTTTTTGTCTTCACATCACATGACTTTTCCTAGAAGTAGAATGCACAGATAAATCCTTTTTGTCTGTGTTCTTATGTCTAGCATAAATGAGGAAAGAGTCGTTTGGCCAAACCAACAGACATAACTTTGAATTCTTCTTCAACAAGTTTCAGCAAATAACATCAGAGCCTTGAGTGATCAGAGTCTTAGATGTTCATCAGAGTTTGCTGATTCAGAGCATTGCAGCAAGTGTGCTTTCAGCGTGTAAGTTCATTAGAGCAGAGTTTTAGGATCAGATCCTCAGTACTGGAAGCATAGTACTATCAGAGTCTTCTGAAATAAACTAAGCTTGAAACTCTTCATACAAAAGTCTTCAATGCTTCAGATGCTTCTGTAGCTTCTGCTTCAGATCCTTCTGTAGCTTCTGCTTCAGAATCTTCTGTAGACAACGCTCAGAATCTCTAGGAGATGCTTCTGACGCTTCAGAGCCTTGCATAATTCCATGTTCATATCTAATTTTCTTTCAGAATAATTTTCACTTTAATATCTACAGCAAACATACTTAAACAAATTTTAGAGTATATAATTATTTAATACAAAATTTCGTAAGAGTTATCATCAAAACATAGAGATATAATTAAGAACCAATATGTGTTCTAACATTCCCTAACCACTAACAATGAAAGTTCACACGTGGAACGCAATCATTTGCTTTTTTTAATCCCTAACTTTTGCCTGAACCGCCCTTTCGGGTTTTCGGTTCACCGGGATACCCTTTTTTGCCAAAGTCGTCCCTTCAGGTTTTCGACTTTGCGGGTGTACATTTTTTTATTTATATCCCTAATTTTTGCCCGAACCTTTTTCCCTTTTTTATGATTCGCCGGAATGCCCCCTTTTTGCCTGGATATTCTTTTTTCTTTCCAGCGGGTCATTTTAAGCAAAGTATTTTTTAACTGCGTCCGCGTTCACAGGGGATACAAAATCTTCGCCATCCATCGTGGATAACAGTAAGGCTCCTCCCGAGAAGACCTTGCTGACGACATATGGACCTTCGTAGTTAGGAGTCCATTTTCCCCTGTGATCGAAATATGGTGGAAGAATCTTCTTCAGGACGAGATCACCCGTTTGAAAGCTTCTAGGACACACCTTCTTCTCATAAGCTTTCTTCATTCGGCTTTGGTACAGACGACCGTATGCAATCGATGCTAATCTCTTCTCATCCATCAGGCTGAGTTGATTCAATATATTCTTAATCCATTCTGCCTCATCGAGTTTTACATCAACCAAAACTCGTAAAGAAGGAGTCTCGACCTCCAACGGTAGGACAACTTCCATACCGTATACTAGTGAGAAAGGAGTTGCCCCGGTTGATGTGCGTACCATCGTACGATAACTGTGCAATGCAAATGGCAGCATCTCATGCCAACCTTTGTAAGTCACCACCATCTTTTGTACTATCTTTTTAATGTTCTTGTTGGCCGCTTCAACCGCACCATTCATCTTCGGCCGGTAAGGCGATGAGTTGTGATGTTCAATCTTGAAGTTCTGGCATAACTCCTTCATCATCTTATTATTCAGATTCGAACCATTGCCAGTAATGATCCGCTCGGGAATTCCATATCGACAGATGATGTCCTTCTTTATGAATCTAGCTACCACTTGCTTGGTCACGTTAGCGTACGAGGCTGCTTCCACCCACTTGGTGAAGTAGTCGATGGCTACCAAAATGAAGCGGTGTCCGTTAGATGTAGTAGGCTCGATCTTTCCTATCATATCAATGCCCCACATGGAGAACGGCCATGGGGATGACATGACATTCAACGGGCATGGTGGTACATGAATTTTATCAGCATAAATATGGCATTTGTGACATCTCTTCGCGAATTTGAAACAATCTGACTCCATCGTCAGCCAGTAATATCCTGCTCATAGTATCTTTCGAGTCATGGCATGTCCGCTGGCGTGCGTACCAAATGTGCCTTCATGGACCTCTTCCATAAGCAAGCTAGCTTCTTTTTCGTCCACACATCTGAGTAGCACGAGATCATGATTTCTCTTGTACAGAACTCCATCAGGATTGAGATAGAAATTCCCAGACAGCCTCCTCAGAGTCTTTTTATCCTGGGTTGACGCTCCCACAGGATACTCCTTAGTCATAAGGAAGTTCTGGATATCATGGAACCGTGGCTTGCCATCGGAGGCTTCCTCAATTGCAAAAACGAACGCAGGTCTGTCAAGAGGGGAAATGACAATTCTTGGAGCTTCATTCCAAAAATTGACTTTGTACATTGAAGCCAACGTGGCTAAGGCATCAACCATCTGATTTTCAGCTCTAGGCACATGATGGAGCTCCACTCGATCAAAGAAAGGAAGCAGCCTTCTGGCATAAGTCATGTATGGGACCAAATTCGATTGACGAGTCTCCCATTCCCCTTTTATTTGGTTAACAACGAGTGCCGAGTCACCGTATACATCCAGGTTCTTGATTCTCAAATCAATGACTTCTTCTAAACCCATGAAGCATGCCTCATATTCTGCTTCATTGTTGGTGACCGGAAAAGTCAATCTGGCCGTGAACGGGGTGTGGGATCCCCGGGGAGTCGTAATGATTGCCCCGATACCACTTCCATACGAATTAACTGCACCGTCGAATATCAATTTCCACTGGGACTTCCTATCTGGCCCCTCGTCGGGTAGCGGTTCATCACAATCTTTCACTTTGATAAACATGATATCCTCATCAGGGAATTCAAATTTCATCGGCTGATAATCTTCGATAGGCTGTTCGACAAGGTACTCAGACAAAATACTTCCCTCGATGGCCTTTTGGGAAACATATTGAATATCATACTCTGTCAGTACCATTTGCCATCTGGAAATCCTGCCTGAAAGCTCTTGCTTTTCGAAGACATACTTAATCGGATCCATCTTTGAAATTAACATGGTCGTGTGATTGAGCATATATTGTCGTAAACGTTTGGCAGCCCATGCGAGTGCGCAACACGTTTTTTCCAACATTGAGTAACGGGACTCACAATCTGTGAACTTTTAACTCAAGTAATAAATGGCATGCTCCTTTCTGCCAGTCTCGTCATGCTGACCGAGAACACAACCCATGCTATTCTCAAGAACCGTCAAGTACATGATTAAGGGTCTTCCAGCCACTAGGGGAATCAAAATTGGAGGTTCCTGCAGATACTGTTTTATCTTGTCAAATGCCTTCTGGCAATCCTCATTCCAGATAATCGCCTGATCTTTTTTCAATAGCTTGAACATCGGCTCACACGTGGCTGTGAGCTGAGATATAAACCTAGCAATGTAGTTTAATCTGCCCAGGAAACCACGAACTTCTTTTTCAGTATTTGGCGCTGGCATATCTTGTATCACTTTTATTTTCGCAGGATCAACCTCAATGCCTTTTTCGCTCACGATAAACCCCAATAGTTTTCCGGACCGTACTCCAAAAGTACATTTGTTAGGATTCAACCTCAACCTGAACTTCCTAAGCCTCTCAAATAGCTTCAGCAAATTGACCAGATGTCCCTCCTCCGTTTGGGACTTCGCAATCATGTCATCAACATAGACTTCAATCTCTTGGTGAATCATGTCATGAAACAAAGTGACCATCGCCCGCTGGTAAGTTGCCCCTGCGTTCTTCAGACCGAAAGGTATTACCTTGTAGCAGGACGTCCCCCATGGTGTAATGAACGTGGCTTTCTCCATGTCTTCCGGCGCCATCTTGATTTGGTTATAGCCGGAGAAGCCATCCATGAACGAAAACACGGAAAATTGAGTTGTATTATCGACCAATACATCAATATGAGGGAGCGGGAAATCATCTTTAGGACTCGCCTTATTCAAATCTCGATAATCAACGCACATCCGCACCTTACCGTCCTTCTTCGGTACAGGTACTATGTTGGCGACCCACGGAGGGTAAGTAGTGACTACTAAAAAGCCAGCATCCAGCTGCTTTTGAACTTCCTCTTTAATTTTAACAGCCATGTCTGGTCGTGTCCTTCTAAGCTTCTACTTAACTAGAGGACAATCTTCTCGCAGTGGTAGATGATGAACCACTATGTTAGTGTCGAGCTCGGGCATATCCTCATACGACCAAGCAAAGATGTCACTATACTCTCGAAGTATCTCGACCAATCTTTGCTTAACATCGCTCTGTAATGCAGCCCCTATCCTGACATTTCTGACAAGTTCCTCAGAACCCAGATTAATAATCTCAATCTCTTCCTCGTGAGGCAGAATGATCTTATCTTCTTGTTTCAACAATCGAGCCAACTCTTCCAGAAGGTCTTCATCCTCCTCAATCTCTTCTTCAACTTGATATATCGGGCAATCAAAGTCGAAGTGAGTCATAGAAGGTTCAGAGTCGATGTCATCTGTAGTGTGAATCCTGCAATAACAAGGGTTAAGCTTAAAAAGAGGATATGCGGGTTAGCACAAACCGTATTGCCATTTTATTATTTTTCAAAACAAAAATAAAACGAGAATAACAGAGATCACAAAATTTTGATGCAAAGAAAACGCCCTTAAATTTATTGATAATATGTACATGCATAAGCAATCAAGGCCCTGACAATAAAACTGTTATGCCCCGGGTAGAGCATAAGGTTGTACAATAATTGGAAAAGACAAAGCATTACTCTTTACGTATCACTTGGATGACATCCTGGACGGACCAGTTGTTGAGGCTCTGGCCTGGTTTGCACGGCTGAATCCAGGAGTCCAGGTCACAGTCACTATCCTCGCCGTCTTCAGACACGGCGTTGACATTCTCAAAGATTACTCCCTGTTGCACCCTAAAATTTGACCAACCGATTTTCCTATCTGACTCATGGTTTAAATTCATATTCGCAGCTCAGACATGTGATTCTTGTGCAAAACAGGGGATATCAGAGTTTACAGCTTGATTTTTGTCTATCAGATATGGCAGACCCAGTCCAGATTATCGGGGTTTTATTTTCGGGAAATTGTGCGCTCCTCGGTGATTTTTCAGTGATTTTGAGGATATTCGGATGCCTGGGGATCTCCGTTCGATTCGATCTGGTCTCGTGCGCTCTTTTATGGGGGTCATTTGCATTCATCTGCATTTTTAGGGTTTTATAGGCTTTTGGTGAATTGTTAACAGGCTTTATAGGATTTTTCTGGAATTTAAATAGGGTTTTTGCATTTTTTAATGGTTTAATTCTCTTTTTAGGATTTTATAAGAATTTTTAAATCATTTTTAGGAATTTTGTATAGATTTTTAAATGGGTTTAATTGTTTTTTAGACAATATAGAAAATAATATAGTTTTTTTTCTTACTAAATGATAGATTTTGATTAGTTTTAAATAATATTAGAATGTTAATAGAGTTAGTAGAGATATAGAATTAATTAGGTTAATTGACTTTTTAGGGTTTAATTAGTTTAATCATTTTTTAGAATTTAATTAGGTTAATTGAATTTTAGAGATAATTAGATCTTAATTGAGTTTTAGATTTAATTAGGTTGATTTAGACTTAATTAGGATAATTAGAGTTTTAATCACTTTTTCGAAGTTAATTAGGTTAATTGTTGTTTTCAGATTTAATTAGGATTATTAGTGTTAATTAGACAGTAATCCAATTTAGTTAATTGTTTTCAATTCAGTTTTTTTACAGTTTTTCATTCTTTTTTTCGTATTGGGCCCAGGGGCGTTTTTGGTGAGGCCCAGTCATTTTTTGTCCAAAAAGGTCCAGCGAGATAGTCCAAAAAAAATGGTTCAGAATGTCCAAAAAAAAATATCCAGCAACGGTCCGCTTTGTCCAGTAGCTTCTGGAAGGTTCTAGCGCCTTCAGAGTAATAAATAGGGCCACGTGTTGGCCATGCAGAGCCCCCACGTTTTTTGCGCTGATCACGCCACGCCACACTGAGAACGGTCCCACGTGTCCCTCATTCTCTCTCTCCCTCTGCGCATGCGCGCCACCTGTCCTCCCCACACCCTCGCCTGAGTCTCTCCGTCAACCTCACCGGCGGCCATGCATCAGCCGTAGCCCCCACCGCCGGCCACCGCCAACAGACTCCGGCCACCGGAATCTGCAAACACCAGGAAATCACCAGATTATCTTCTTCTTCCTCCTATCGTCCCTCCGTCACCTTCATCATCGTCGCCGGAATCATCAAACCTTCAAGCAACATTTTTCCAGAAATCACCATTGAAACTCAAACCTTCATACAACAAATTTTCCAGAAACCAACAACCTTCATCGTTCTGCAACAATCTCCAACAATATTCCAGAATAATTCAAACCTTCAACATCCTCCATCAAATTTTCCAGAAACTCATCCTCCTCCATCAACTTTCTCCAGAACTCGCCCAGACGTTCATCCTCCTCCATCAAATTTCCCAGAACAACTCCAACATTCATCCATCTTCAAGCTATATTTCCAGAAAACGTCATTTGCGTTCAACCTTCAAGTAACAAACCCAGGAACTTCAAACCACGATCAATCTTCAAGCAAAATCCTCAGAAATCCTCCTAAGACATTCATCCTTCAAGCAGTATCTCCAGAAACTTCATTCCTCGTCCAATCTTCAAGAATCTACGAAGTTTTCTCCAGAAATCTTCAAGATCCCAGCGAACTCCTTCAACATTCTTCAGTTCCAGGATCTTCGTCATTCCTCCAGGTTTGTTCATCCTCCTTGCAATTTGTTTACTCATGCGTGGTTAGGGTTTGGTTGAATCGTTGTTGATATGATTCTAGCATGAAATGTTGAGGCCTGATTTCGATCTGGGAGTGTTAGATGAAAGTTTGATTTCAGGTGTGATAGTGGATTAAAGTGTGATTTTAGTTCATGATGTGTGAGGATCTGAGTTTGTTTTGAGAATCTTCAAGAATTGCAGAGATAGGATGAGGGAGAGACGATGGAACGGCGTTAGGGCTAGGGTGAGAGTGAACAGTGCCAGAGAGAAATTAGGAGGAGATAGTTTGATTAGGGTTTGTTTGGATTAGGGTTGGCTTTTGGGCTTAGGCCCACGCATGTTTCTGATCACTGCACCTCTATTGCTAATTCCCCCCCCTGGCCGTGTGAAATCTGGATGATGGATATGGGCCTTAGGCCTTATTTACTATCAACACCCCCTGGGCGTAAGCCCATTGAGATAACAACTGAGAAAATCACTAGCGCTGCACCCCCCCTCTGGTTTCAATTCAGTTTTTTTTGTTTTTTTCTTTTTTGGATATTCAACCTGGGCCCTGCGCCCAACTGCTAGTTGCACCCCCACCATTGAGGGCCCAATGAATTGAAAACTGGAATGCTTGCTGTTTAAACCCCCTCCATGTCATTTTCTTTCAATTTCTTTTATATTTTCATACATGTAAATAATTCATAAATAAAGGTAAATAATTGTTTTTTAATAATTCTTGTTTCTACCATTTCATCATAAATGTTTAGAAAATTAAATAAAAATAAAAATGGCATTTTATTTTTATTTCCTATTTTTTGCATGTTTTTCCAATTAATTGATTTTGTTTAATATTTTCAATGCATGCATATCATTAGAAAATTCATAAAAAATGGTAGATTTAGTCAAATAATTCCGTGCTTTTTTCTGTAGACTCGTGATTCAGTGTAGAATTTTATAGTGCAGAAACATTAGCTTAATCATGCATTTTCATTTTAATTGCATTTTTCACTGCTATTGATGTTGAATAAATTGGTCTGTGGATATATCTGTGTTGCTGATTTTATTTCTTTCATCTGGTGTTGAATTTTGTTCTGATTCCTTAGTATGTGGTCCTAGAGCCATGTAGGTCTCCCATTAGATTTTTGATAGTTTTTTCTAGGATGTTTTGATGTGATTTGTCTGAGCCTGAAAATAGAAGAAGTCTTGATGACTTCTGACTTTGAAGTTCAACTGTGGTTGAACTTCAGAGATAGTCTGTTGTGGTTTGTTGGCCTGGGGGTTCTTCTTGAAGGTGGGAGCTGATGGAGGTCCTGTTGGAGCTTGCAAGGATGCAGTGGATTGAGGCTTAGTCTAGGAGCTTGTTGTCTGTGTGTGAGGTTCGAGATCCTGAAGTTTGAAGGGAGTTTATGGTACTTTCCTGAGGAAGGCACTATGAATGACTTTCATTCCTTCTTCTCACCTCTTTCGTAAGTATCCAATGATGTCGGAGCCGACTTGTGAGTTTAATTCCTCCTGAGGAGGAATGTAAACTGATCACATGTTGTTGAGCCACATGGGATACGATTCCTAAGTGGAAGCCCCCTAGTACTTTCCTGAGGAAGGTCCTATGGGTCTATTCACTTAGTTCCAGTAGTTTGTCTAGGACTTCTTAAGTATCCAGTGATGTTGGAGCCGACTTGTGAGTTTAATTCCTCCTGAGGAGGAATATAAACTGATCGCAGTCGTTGAGCCACGTAGGATACGATTCCTAAGTGTCAGCCTCCTAGTACTTTCCTGAGGAAGGTCCTATGAGCCTGCTCACTTAGTTCCCTTAGTGCGTATAGGTATTTCTCAAGTATCCCGTGATGCCGGAGCCTTCATGTGAGTTTAATTTCTCCTGAGGAGGAATGTAAACTGATCACAGTTGTCGAGCCGCATAGGATATGACTCCTGAGTAGTAACCTCCTGGTACTTTCCTGAGGAAGGCACTATGAGCTTGTCTGCTTAGCTTCCTTTCTCTGGTAAGCTTGTTCTGAAGCTTGGAGAATGGGATTGATTCCTCTTGCCTAGGAGTTTGTTTAGATCCTTGCTTAGGGTTTTGATTAGAGTTTGTTTAGATCCTTGCTTAGGGTTTTGATTAGAGTTTGGCTTAGGTCTTTGCTTAAGGTGTGGCATAGAGTTCTGTTTAGAGATAGATTAGGAGATTGTTTCAGGTTTGTTAGAGGCCCTGCTCAGGGTTAGTCTCTTTGTATTGTTTGACTCGTGTGATGTTATGTTGCATTAGACTTAGGTATTCATCTAGACGGTTCCGAATAGGTGCATCTTAGAAGTAGACTTTGTGTGCATGAGAAGTTGAGGTGGTCCTCCTCCTGCTTGTTTGTTATTGCGTGGCTTTGCTTGTGGGTATTTGGTAGAGCTGAGCTCCCTCGCCTTTGTGGTTTGCGGCCTTCGCGCCTTGTTTGTTTAGTTGTTGCATTCATGCATATTTTCAGTATTCCTTTTCGTTGCATTTCTTGTTTGTGGTTTAGTCCTGTTGCCATGATCCCTTAGGAGCTCTGACTTCTCCGCTGCGGAGTTGTTATGATAGACATTAGGATGGTCAACCAGGTGTGATAGCAGTAGGTAGATTCCCCTGTTTCTCAGCTATAGTTCTAGGGTTTCCCTTCCCTTCCTGTAGGAGTTTTTGAGTAGCTTGGCCCGTAGTTAGCCGAACTGCAGCTGCTCTGATTCTTCGTTCCAGACGAAGATATGTAGGCATAGGATGCGATATCCTAGCGAGCACCCTAACGACTAACCTTTGTTCTCTCGCGGCTGTGCGATCGAGACTTTCCCGCTAACGACTAATTGTTATCCTTTTCTCTTGCCCGAGTGCATTTGAGACCAGATCATAGTTGTAGGTTCCCGAGCCTTAGAGACCAGTTTGTTTTCTCATTGTTGTGTGAGAGCCCCTGTTTCCCGTAGTTAGCCGAACTACGTTTGCTCTGATCTTTCATTCCAGATGGAAGTACGTAGGCACAGGACGCGATGTCCTGGCGAGCAACCTTTCCCCCGTTTAGACGTAGGAAGTCGAACTACGTTGACTCTGACTTTCCCATTGCACGAGGGAATACGTAGGCCCAGAACACCGTATGTTCTGTCGAGTCCTGTCCTTTTATTTTCTTTTCAGACCAGCCAGTAGCGTAGATAGATAACACACCCTTTTACCTATAAACACCAAGCGTGGATCCCATCGAGTACGATGGACGTGAGGGGTGCTAATACCTTCCCCTTGCGTAACCGACTCCCGAATCCAGGTTTTGGTTGCGATGACCATACCTTTTCCCGTCTTTGCGAGGTTTACTTCGAGCGTTTCCTTTCCCGCTCTGAGGGATAAATAACGCACGGTGGCGACTCTCCTGTCAAGCCGGCGCCGATTTTCGCAGTAGCGACACTCCCCCTTTTGTGAACTGAATCGGCCCCTTGATGCTCGGCGTACCGCGAGAGGATGAGGCAGCAGCAGAAGGAGAATCCCATAACCCAAACCTATCTTGCTTGTTAGGGATATACAAGACTTGCCCCCAGCCCGGGGCAGAACCAACTTAGACAACGGCTTGAGCTTCCTTGAAGGAAGAGAGGGTCACCTCAGGTTTTTCGATCATCGTCGGAACCGCATCCTTGAATTTAACGGCCTCAAACGCCTGGCAAAAAGTTTCGTGGATCTCGTCATCCACCTCGACATACTTAAAAGATGACAAATGGCTCACCATTATGTCTTCGTCTCCACAGACGGTCACGATGCTGCCACCCACATCATACTTCAGTTTCTGGTGCAACGTGGACGTTACTGCACCCGCAGAATGGATCCAAGGCCAGCCCAATAGACAGCTATAGGCGGGCATGATATCCATGATATACAAAACCGCTTCAAAGGTTTCTGGCCCAACCTGAATGGGCAGAGATACTTCTCCAAAGACGGTCCGCTTAGTCCCATCGAAAGCTTTCACCACCAGATCACTAGGTGTGCATATCAGCGCTCTTGTATCCAACCTCATCAGCGCTTTCTTAGGGAGAACGTTCAAAGATGATCCCGTGTCCATGAGCACATGGGACATGACCGTTCCTCGACATTCTATCGAGATATGCAAGGCACTATTATGGTTCCGTCCTTTCGGCGTCAGCTCTAAGTCAGTAAACTCTAATCCATTCCCAGCATTCACATGAGCCACTACTCCCTCTAGCTGGTTGAAGGAGATCTCTTGCGGTACATATGCTGCATTCAGAACCTTCAACAGGGCGCTGCGGTGTGCCTCAGAACACAACAACAGATTCAGAATAGAGATCTTAGACGGCGCATGATGAAGATGATCAACTATCTTATAATCACTTTTCTTGATCAGTCTCATAAATTCTTCGGCGTCTTTCACAAGTAGGTCTTTTTCTACCTCACGGGAGGTTTCTTCGACGACCTTACCTTTACCTCTGTCAGTCTTCTCGGCCTTATCAGCTCTGCCTGCTACAGTCTCCGGTGGAGAAAACACTCTTCCACTACGCGTTATTCCCCCAGTCCCGACTAGGTTGTCAACAGATTATCCGGATGGCTCCAATTCCAACTTCTGCCCATTGCAGTAGACATCTGCCCCATAGTGCCATGGAACAACATTAGCGCTCTCAAATGGTCTAGGCCCAACCTTCGTTATAGTGATCGTAGGTGGCCTTGATGCGGAAATGGTAATTGTTTTACGGGGGATGGTGATAGTGTTAACCTCATCCTTTTGCTTCAGCATTACTTCCCCTGATTTGTTCTCAGCCCTCCGACTAAACTGCATAATTCCCTCGTTCACCAAGCTCTGAATCCCTGCTACCAATTGATCACAGGCATCTGAATGGTTCGCACAATCGATACAAAACTTCCCACAGCCCGGGAAAATACCTTTCTTCATCAACTTAGCTTTAACGAAACCCAGTGGTGTTTTCAAGTCTTTGACATCAGTCAGTAAGTCTGAATCTTCCTCTTTGATGATGGCATTAACTCCATCTCCCCCGTGGTTGGGCATAGGGTTCTTTGTAACATTCGGAGCATTATCAGAAAAGTTGATTATCTTGGCGTCTACCATATCCTGTACTTTGTGTTTAAACGCTTTACAATTGTCAATCGAGTGGCTAGGTGCCCCCGAATGAAACTCACATCTCGCATTTGCATTGTAGCCAGGTGGAGGTATCCCTGTCAAGGGAGCCAAAGTTATCTTCTGAACTAGCTGTAACTGAAGCAATATCTGTAAAAGTTGAGCATACGACATAGGTGGGGTTTCAAGATGACGACTTGACAAAGGTGCTTTATTCTGGTACCTCCGGTACCCTTGTTGGTTCTGTTGCTGCTGCTGCTGCTGAGGTTGCTGGACAGCAGGAATAGTAATGCTAGCGACCTGCTGGCGCTGACCTTTTCCTTTTCCCCGAGCATTAGACACTGAGCCTGTCTCACCTTCGCGTCTTTTACCACTGTAAGGCTTCTTTCCCCCTCCAGCTAAGGGTACATCTACACCCTGAATCTTTCCAAGCTTGATGCCATTCTCTACATGTTCTCCAGTGATTATAAGGTCGGAGAAGCTTCTCGACATACCACTGACGAGATTCTTATAATAAACTCCTGGAAGGGTAGCCACGAACATCTCGATAAGTTCTCGTTCAACCATCGGTGGCTGAACTCTCCCTGCCAGCTCACGCCACCTCTAGGCGTACTCCTTAAAGCCTTCGTTGTTCTTCTGAGACAAATTTTGTAGCTGAACCCGGTTGGGAGCAAGATCGCTGTTGTACTGATAGTGGCGTACGAATGCTTCAGCAAGGTCTTTCCAACTATGTACACTTGTGGGCTCCAAACCCATATACCACTCCAGTGAGGGGCCTGATAGGATGTCTTGGAAGAAGTGCATCAACAACTTCTCATCTTCAGAATGTGCAGACATCTTTCGATAATAGGACCTCAGATGGACACGGGGGCAAGTGGTGCCCTTATACTTCTCGAAGTCAAGTACCTTAAAGTTTGGAGGCACCTTGAGGTCTGAGATCAGCCCCAGCTTGGTCATATCAATGCCCATGGAATTCACGTTCTCCAAACTTTTCATCTTCTCTTCGAGCGCTTTGAACCTTAAACGAGCTTCAGAATTCAGTTCGCCCTCGGCTCCTTTCGTTGAGAATAAGTCCTCTTGACGATCCTCCTGCCAAGGTTGATGACCATTACCCTGAGCAAACCCAGCAGCATCAAGACCATACAGATTACCAGCGCCAGCGTTCCCAGCATTACATGTTCCACCAGTATTGCCATTGCCCATACCAACATTACCATTGGCTTCAAAGTTGCCATTTCTGGCTCCATTTGTATTCCCATTATCTCTAGCATTAGTAACAACATTACCATTGCCACTTCTGTTCCCTCCAGTAACAGGGATGTTAGCATGAGGGGTCTCAACAAGCGGAGGGTTTACAACATTCCCACTGTGTAGCACGCCGTTGCTGTCGACGCGTGCAATCAGAGGTTGCACCAGAGTTCTGAGCTGGTCCTGGCCATTAGCGACCACTTGCATGAGATCCATAAAACAATCCATCCTCTCCCTGATCTCTTGAATGTCAGTCTAAACCTGTTCCATTACTTTGACCTGATTTACCCTGGTAGAATACCGGTGAATCTGCCTGCGATCAATCCTGATACAAACCTGCAAGCACAAGGGGTTAGAAAAACAACTCGAAGTACCTGTTATGCAAATGATTCATGCAAATACAAACGTGTGTCTGTGCCTTGGGGAAATTCCCCCGGATCCTAGTTTCCCAAACAAATAAAGTCCAACATCCAATCATGGAAAGAAATCCTCATATATATCTGAAAAACCCGCGCGGGCAGCGTACAACTGAAGCAACAAGTGTGACCCCAACCAACAAGCCTGGTGGTGGTCAGCATATCAATACATAAAAGATACAAAGAAATATAAAGATATCAAGTGCGGCTACGGCCACGAAAATCTTCCAATAACTTCTTCGTAGTGGGATGGTCAGGCTGTGCGAGCAGACCTCGGATCAGCAGATCCCTCTACCTGATGGTATCCTGGAGATCTTTGGCAACGTCCCCACGGGCACCTTCTCCGGAGAAGTCTTCCATTCTGCACCTCTTAGCATCAGCTCTAAGTTGACAATCCTGCAGGTTTGCCTTGGTTTCAACCAATCTGTATTGAGCGTCTCTTCGAAGTGATGCTTCAGCCTATATCTTCTTGTCCTTAATCTCAATCTGGACCTCTAGCTTGGCTATTTGTTGCTTCAGCTTCTCCTCTCGCTCTTTGCAATTGGTTAGGGTGTTGCTCCACAATGTCTCCTATTTGGATAACTTCAGATACACCCTATCCAGGTCTTGCTTTTTGGTGGTCAACACATTGTGCACAGCCTTCAGGTCTAATCCAAGATGTTCTCTAGAATCAGTCTCCTTGGTCAAATTAGTGCCCAAGTGGTTTATCAATTCTGTCTGCTTTTTGCAGGTGTATACGGCTTCGCTCTTCTCGCTCCGGAGTTGAGCAATTTCTTTCTCCAGTTCTTCGTTGGCTTTTCGTAGCTCTTCTTTCTCTCGGAGCACCTGGTTGAACTTCTGAATATCAACTGCGGTGGGTTCTTTGACCATGGGAGGATATAATGGTTCCACTGCAGGAAATGGCATTAGAAACTTGGCGGCTCTTTCTCGGATCCAGGCCACATATGGATCAAAGGCCTTGTTATTGCTCTTTCCTAGCAAAACTTTTCCCTTTCTATGAATTTTTCTCCAAGCTTTCTCTACCTTAGCCAAAGTGTCACCTTCAAGCAACCCTGTGAGATACAGAGATTCCTGTATCTCTTCTTCTTCAGGAGGACCTCTTAGTGCATATCCCAATTGTCGTACTGGAAAAGAGGGATTGTAATTGATACACCCGTTCCTTCCGACCAGGGGGACATTAGGAAAGCCACCACAACTATTCACAATCTCTTTGCCTAGTAGATCTCTACCAAACCAGGTGATATTGTCAGCAGACAAACCCATCAAACGTGCAGACCAGAGTGAAGTCTCAGCAAAATCAATGAACGATCCTGTTTTAGGAAGATGGCTGGCAAACCACTTATACAGCAAAGGAGCACAACATGCCACATTCTTCCCCTTTCTGTTTTCATTCTTGCTGTGAGCTGAATGATAAACGTCTCCGAGCAGAGTGGGCACTGGGTTCCCGAAAGCAAATATGTGGCAGGCATCCATACCTATGAAGTCTGGGTGACTTGGGAATATCACGATTCCATAAATACAAAGGGCTAAGATGGCATTGAACACAATCCAACAACCCTTCTTGGCAAACCCTTGGGCCTTCGCCACCAGGAAAGGCAAAGAGAAACCATAAACTCCAATCTTTCTGAACAACATCCCTTTCAACTCTGAGCCATCTAAATGAAGAGCAATAGCCAACTTACCCAAATTAGGTTCACCATCAACACGGTAATAAGGCATATAAGGTTGGAGCTAGGACATAAAACTGCAGAAGAGCGTAGAGGCCGTTCAACTCGTATGTAGAAAGTTTACACACAATACTCAGAAGTCTCCCATAACTTTTTCTGAAGTCCTCCATGTCGCTACTGCGAAAATCGGCGCCGGCTGAACAGAAGAGTCGCCACCATGCGTTATTTACCCCAACAGGAGGGAAAGGAAACGCTCGAAGTAAACCTACCGCAAAGACGGGAAAGGAATGGTCATCGTAACCAAATCCTGGATTCGGGAGTCGGTTACGCAAGGGGAAGGTATTAGCACCCCTCACGTCCGTCGTACTCGACGGGATCCATGCTTGTTTTCTAGTACGGATTGTTATTCTATCTATTCTACATGTCTGGGGTTAAAAGAAAATAAAATGACTCGGCAAAGTATCGCACTTTATGCCTACGTATTCCCGTCTGGAACGAGAAATCAGAGTCGACGTAGTTCGCCTACCTACAGGAAAGGAGGGGAAGGTTGCTCGCTAGGATATCACATCCTATGCCTACGTACTTTCATACAGCATGAAAGATCAGAGCAAACGTAGTTCGGGCTACAGAAAATACAGATTTGTTTGACGGTTTTTTATCCTTCTGAAAAAGGTTTTCTCCTGATTACGGGTCCAAGTGGACAAAAATGACTCTTTTGATTGGTTTACAGTCTTTTACGCAAGAACTGTTTCTTATTGATGTTTATCCTTTTATTGTATTTTTGATTGTTTTGAGAAAGAAGAGAAACAGCAACTCTAAAACCTATGGTTGAAAAGGGAATCAAAATCTATCCTAAAGTTGGCATGCATGGGTGAAAGCCTAATGTCTGTCATATTTCTCTCTTGCGTAGAGAGAAACAGAGATCCTAAGGGGATAAACGGAAAAGCAACAACATATATACAGTAAAGCAGTAAAATGCATGAATGCAGCAGTACAAGCGAGGCAATGGAGTCCCACTCGACCTCGAACCTAGAAAGCAATGGGCAAAGTGAAACAACTTCACTTCAACCCTATGGGAAAATTAACAAACAATACAGCAAAGAAAATAAACCCTACACCAGCCCTGACAGCACACCAGCTCCAGTTGAACCTCCAAAATCAAACTCCAATGGTACCCAAGCTACAACAAGCTGCCATCTCCAAGAAATTACCCAGCTCAAGCAAGCACAGAACCTTAACCAGTTGACAGCATCAGACAGTAGTAAACATTAGCTTCAACAGTTGCACAACTTTGACATGAATAATCTTAATCTTTGTCAATCTTTGATCTTCATCCCTATCTTCAATGGCTTCTTTCTTCAAGACAAGCTCTCCCAGATGAGAATTGATTTATCAGAATAAATGGTATGTCAAACAGTTCATTGACGACCAAAGGAAGTCTATAAACAATTGACATTGTAACAGACTGTTTCCCTCAAAGTTCTACCTCTAAGGTAAGGCCACTTATCCCTCCAAAGGAGGGAGGTGAATACCATAGAGGGACTTTATGTCATGGAGAGGAATGGAAGCATAGGAAGCTATCCATGTTTATGAAAGAATTTGGTCTATTCTAAGGCTCTGCCTATTTGCTCCTATTTCTCCTAAGTTTTCAATCAGCTCCAAGCTCAAGCAATCTTCATGCATCAACCTTTGATTATTATCCTCAATCTTCTCCTTTGATGTCTTCATGCTCCATAAGCTCAAACCAAGCCCACACCCCAAATAAAAACCCAAAAGCCCAAGCAGACAAACAAAAACCCCAAATGGGAACACCAAACAAACACATCATTTGCAAAATATACTAAAAATAGTAAAGTACTATTTAAAATCCTAAGATTTATTCTAAGGGGATTTCTATATCTACCCTACATACCTTATATATCCCATAACCTAATTCATGCTAAAAACCCCAAAAGAAAATGTTATAGTGCACCTATGTTAAGTTTGACCCCTAACTATACTAACCTAATGTTTTCTAATTAAAACTAATCAAAATTAATCCACAAAATATGAAATAAATCTCTAAGGAAACTTAATGCTCTAATCTAGCTACCACAAAAAGAATGGAATCAAAATATGGAAAGAAACGCCTAAACGAAATTCAACAAAATGACATGTACAAACAATATGAAAATAAAAGCAATTAAAATGAGAAAATCACCATAAATGGAAAAAAGTCTAAAATACTATTTTTAATTTTTCACAATATTCTTGAGACAATTATTGAAATGTGGGAAAAAATCCCATGCTAAAATGATTATTTTCTGATTTTTTATGAATTATTTATGAACTATATGCAAACTAAAAGAAATAAAAAGAAAATAAATTAAAAGGATAACAGGGGGGTGCCAGAAGCAGCTATTTACCTTCAAAATATTCGTTGGGCCCAGGATGGGGGGTGCAGTTAACACTGCGCTAGGCCCATGTCTAACTCAGAAAAACAACAAAAAATAAAACCCAGGGGGAGGGGGGGTACGAATAGCCATGGCTTCATTTGTTATTTGCTTGGGCTTCCCACACTGGGGGTGCAGATGGTAATTGGGTTAAGCCCAAACCAAATCAAACTAAGGAAGGGGGTGAGAATGGAAACAGGGGATGGTGATTCAACAAATGCAATTGGGCTTAGTGCCCGAGCCCAAACCATCTTCAGCCTCAGCATAACCCTAACAAAACTTCTCATTCCCGTTACTGTTCATCTCCTCCAAACAAACCCTAAACGGCGCTACCTCTCTGAATCTCCCTCTCCAAAACTCTCTCCAATCTCTCCCTCACTAAATTGATCACCACCCTCACCAAATCGTTCACAAAAACTCCACTCATCACCAACACAAACTAACACCTCAATCTCTGGGCTTAGATTGAACCCCCTAAACCCACGTTCGCCCCCAACATTTTCTACCCTAAAAAACTCCAGCGAACGAAACACGAAAAACGATAAATGATGAGTTCGAAATGGGAACCTGGAGGTGTTTGGAAAATCTGATGATGAACTCGGTGACGAAGCTTCGGTTGAAGGTGCTGAATGGATCTTTTGCTAATCGCGTTGGAAGAAGATTCACGGATCTGGACAAAGATTTGGCTAGATCTTGGAGTTTGTTGATGGAGGTCTTCACAGATATGGAAAGCTCACGAAGAACACCATGGAGTTCTTGAAGATTTCTGGAAATTGGATAAAGTTCGTTGAAAATTCATGGCGGAAGTTCTTGGAGAGTGGATGAAGGAGGATGAACACAGGTTTGATGAAGAAATCTGGAAAAACACAATCGGGGCGGTGAATGTTCTTGAAGAGAGTTTGAAGGTTGTTGAACGTTCTTGAGGAGAATCAAAAATTTCTGGAAAAAAAAATAAGGACGATGAAGATTGAATCGGAGACGATGAAGATTCCGGCGTCTTTGGCGGTTTCAGGCGACGGTTGATGAAGATGGTTGGAGATTACTCAGTGAGGAAGATAAAGTTGGGAGACTTTCTGGAAAAATGGCGTTTCCGGTGAGGGTTGACGGTGGTCGGAGGCGGTTAGGACGGTGGGAGACGATTAGTTAGGGTGACCGCCGGCAGCTTGCATGGCCGGCGGTGGGATTCAGGTGAAGGATGCGGTGGCAGAGGGATAGGGAGAGGGAGCCAGGTGGCTGGCATGCAGGAGGGTGAGAGAGGACGCGTGTCAGAAGTCTGAATGAGTGGGGAGCACACGTGGTGTGCATGCAGAGTGAGAGAGAGAGTGAGGTGGAAGGGCCCACGTTGCACGCGTGGCTGAGCTTATATACGACACGTGGCCAGGCGAAAAAATGGACCTAAACTTGGGCCTGACCTGGACAATTGTTAATAGGGCCCAAATGAGACTTAATAATGGATTAGACTCTAAAACAAAATTACCTGCATTTAATTCTGATTAGCTGCACAACATTAAAGCTAAAAACCTAATTAACTATAAAACAAAAATTAAAAAGAAAAAACCCCTAATTAATCTAATAAACCCTAATTAATTCTAAAATGAAAATTGAAAATAAAATCTAATTAATCTAAAAAAATCTAATTAACTAAAAAACGAAAATTAAAAAGAAAAACTCCTAATTAATCAGAAAAAATCTAAAGCTATTATTTAATATCTAAAACAATTATCTTTTAAAAAAACCTAATTAAATTCTGAAAAAGAAAAATCAAAAAATAAAACTCTAAAAACATTTAATCTCCATTTGTTTTCTATTCTATTAATTTAAAAAAAAAAACAATAAAACTCTAGAAAACAATACTATATATATATATATATATATATATATATATATATATATATATATATATATATATATATATATATATATATATATATATATATATATATATATATATATATATATATATATATATATATATATATATATATATATATATATATATATATATATATATATATATATATATATATATATATATATATATATATATATATATATATATATATATATATATATATATATATATATATATATATATATATATATATATATATATATATATATATATATATATATATATTTTACTATTCTATTAAAAGAACAATGATAATATCTATTAAAACTAATAAAAGAAAATATCTAAAATTTGTTAAAAACTAAAATATCTAAAAAATCTATTAATTTCTACAAAATGAAAAGAAAATTTATTTAAACTAAAAAAATATAAAAAAAAACTCTATAAAATCCAGAAAAACCATTAAATGCACTAAAAAATCCAGAAAAATGACTGAAAAAATCCTAAAAATGCGAGGAGGCCGATTAAACCGATTAAAACCCAATTGCACAACCGTGGCGACCCTGGCACCGAGATGGCCTGAAAACACCAGGAACAAGCACCAATTCTCAACAGACTTTTATTCTGACTGGCCTGAACTGCCTGAAACGCCAGGGGCTATAATCCTGATAAAAAACCAATCTGAATGATAAAAATGCAATGCATGCCGTATGCGAATGCGAATGCAAAATGTGTCGAAACATAAACCAGATACGGGGACCGGTTGGTCAAATTTTAGGGTGCAACACTCCATCACCTTTTTATTAGCCAGAGAAATCAAACCCCGTAACTCTCGGATGTCAGGTGTTGGTAGCTTGTAAGCCACTGTTTTCTTCAGAGATACCATGTCAGCCATGAGGATCAAGATCACTAGAACCAGGGGAGAAGTATGCACCTGCAACACAGACACACGTTAATGAAATGCGAATGAGAATGCAAAATGCAACAATGCAAACATGCAAACATGCAAACATATGGCAGGAGATCAAGATGACTGTGTTGTTGGTTGAGGAAGACCAAAACTCTGCTCTGTAAAGAACAAACACATCTCTGATGATAAGAACCCTCTGATACCAACAATACTGATTCACTGTCAAGAAAACCAGGTTGTCTGAAGGTAAAAGTTTCCTGCAATAACCCGACCCTGCTCACAGGTATGGACCTAATCACGTACAAGGTTCGGCATCCTATGCGTTTCCCAGCGTCACAGACTTTCACGAAATGATGATACGTTTACCATTTCTGGTTTGGCATCATCACTCCCTGAAGAGGCCTCACTTAGCTGAGTCACAAATGATCGGTCCCCAGAGTCGACAATCCTCAGATCCGAAATCCCCTCGAGTCTAAAGGACCGATAGGAAGTTATCAAAGAGAACCTCGTCTGAGTGTGGATTATATGGGAACTGGTGCGAGCAAAGCAAGCATGTCCACCACTAATCCACTCTAATGCTATATTTTCTCTCAAGCCTGGGTCTGGCTTCTCACTCATCAGAATCAGTCCCTCCCACAACAGCACATCAAATAATCATATTATACTGAAAGTAAAGTGCAGGAAAGTAAAGTGCAGGAAAGTAAAGTGCGATAAATAAATGCAAACCCAACAGATAAACACACAAGCGTCACCACCTTTCGCATAGGGAACCGAAGAACCAGAGATTCTGGGTTCGATCGCCACCAGAGTCGCCATTTGTCGCTACTGCGAAAATAAGGTGCCGGCAAAACAGAAGAGTCACCACCTTTCGTTATTTATCCCCCAGAAAAGGAAAGAAAACGATCGGAAAAACCTGACGAAAAGGTATAAAACAAGGTCATCGCAACCATGTCTAGGTTCGGGAGTCGGTTACGCAAGGGGAAGGTATTAGCACCCCTCACGTCCGTTGTACTCAATGGGATCCATGCTTGTTATGTTTATCTGACGGGTTGGTTTAACTATCTACCTATCAAGGCTGGTCTAAAAAGAAAAGAAACTGACTCGGCAAAGCATCGCGCTTCGTGCCTACGTATTCTCGTCAGAGAACGAGAAATCAGAGTCAACGTAGTTCGACTAACTACGGGTAAAGGGGAGGTTGCTCGCCAAGACATCGCATCTTGTGCCTACGTATTCTCATCAGAGAAATCAGAGCGAACATAGTTCGGGATAATGAAACACAGGTACGTAGTTCGGGCTAATACGGATTACGGGGTTCAGATTCATCTGTTTTTCCGAGTAAGGTTACCAAACAGTTCCAGCAGTTTGGTGTATGCAGCTTGCTCGTCGGAGACTTGTGCGTTACCGTTTGCGGTAGAACTGAGAGTTAACGACACTCTTTTTCTGAAAATGTTTTCCTTGAATTAAGGAGCCCACGGGGCAAAAAAGGAGGTTTGATGTTTGTTTTTGTCTTTTATGGAAGAAGTGTTTTTTATGGATGTCTGCAGTTCGTACAGCTCTAGAGACTATGACTTAGGAACGAATGTGTCGCATATCGTCCAAAGAACGTATACTAAACACTCTAGATGATTGAGAGGAGACCGCTCAATTATCATTTCCCATGTGGCTTAAGGCTCGTAACACACTGTACCAACTTGCCTTTATTATGTATTTTACTGTTGTTTTGGAGATGAGAAGGGGAAAGAACCCTACAGGGGAAACTGTCGAGCCCTAATATTGTCATGCCATGGATTCATCCTATGGTTGAGTTTGAAACAGGGAACTCCTAGATGTTATCATGCAAAGGTTTCAACCTAAAATTCTATCATCACTTCCTTATCAAAGGAAGTGAGAATCCTAAGGGATCATGTCAATGGGAAGCACAAAACAACTGCCAAAATCAATAAGGCAGATAAAATAGAAAACTAAGCAGTAAAGATGCAAAATGGAATGCAACAATACAAGCAAAGGGAGAGACTCAACCTCTAAGCAAACAAGCAAAGAGAACACACAAAACAGACAAGCAAAGGGAGGACCACCTCTAAATGCAGACACATCAGTTAGAAAAGGGAAAATAACACTTAAGCAGAGGGAGAAACTCAACCTCTAAAGCAAACAAGCAAAGGAAGCTCAGCTCAACCTTTCAATGCAGTCATGCTCCTAACCTAAAATACTCTAAACATGAGACTATCCTAATGCATCAAGCAAATCAATCAAACAGGGAGGGAAAGTGTAACCAAGATGAGCAACAGGGAAGTCATCCCAGGCTACATCAGGCTGAATGTGTGTCAACACAAGAGTCCATCATGGGGTCAACCTCCTGAAGAATGCACAGAATCCAACCAAAGGAAGGATTAGGCTCTCCCAAGAGGGATCCTATGTCAATAGGACAGAGAAATTGGGTGTTGGTCCTAGATGTCATTCTAAGGTATTTGGTTTAAGGTGTATCAACATAGAATTTCCATCTAAGGCTCAACCTGTTGAGGAATACACAGAATCCAACCAAAGGAAGGATTAGGCTCTCCCAAGAGGGATCCTAAGAAAGGGACTTGGAGATAAATGACAGTATAAACCAAGGGAATATACCATGCCATGAATGTCAATCCAAGGCTCAACCTCTTGAGGAATGCACAATAATCCAACCAAGGGAAGGATTAGGCTCTCACAAGAGGGCTCCTCATCAAGACTTTAAAGGAGAAAGATAGTATAACCCAAAGGAATATACTATACTGATGAATGTCAATCCAAGGCTTAACCTCTTGAGGAATGCACAAAATCCAACCAAAGGAAGGATTAGGCTCTCCCAAGAGGGATCCTCATCAAGACTTGGAGGAAAGAGGACAGGGCAAAGCCCAGGAAAGAAACCACATAGGGGAAAGAAGACATCACAGAAACTTATAAGAAACCCTAATGACTAGCTACAAGGATCACCTAAACTAAGTGGATTCAAATGCTCTATCAAGGCTTAACAATTGTTCTAAAGAGGTATCTACCTAAGCTCTATTCTATCCAGAAGGGATTTGAAGCCTAGAGTTATCTAAAGTTCACTTTAAAGACTAATCTATGAGGTAAGCTTAGTTAGGATCACCTAAAGCACAATCAACTTGTAAATTCTAGTTAAAATAGGAAAATCAATCCTAAAAAGCTAGGAAAAATTCCAAGGCTTTCTAAGTGTATTAAGGAATCATGGTAGAAAATCCAGGGCCAAGACCTAAATTTAAAGGGTCTAAACAATTTCTACACTAGAAGGTATGCTTAAGGGAATCCACAAAGGGGAAGGTCCTAGAAATCTATCTCAAACCTATACCTAAAATTATCTAAAAAATGCAAGAAAAATCATACAACACTATCAAGATGTCTAGATAACACATACAAAACTTCAGCACTAAATTCAAATCCATGAGATAGCACAAAAATTAGAAAGAAAATCAATCATTTTTACATTTTTAATCAACTAATAAAAAATGGAAAATGGCAATAAATGGAAATTTTATCAAAAATTCAATCAAATTGCATACAAAAATCAGGGACAAGCCAAAGATCAATCATGATTTTTCCACATTTTTCTAACAATTATTTCTATTTTTAATGAATTAAAAACAATTAAAGCATTAAAAGAAAATGAGAAAAGAATTAAAGAAATTAAAGTGCTGAGAATAAAACGTGACCGTCAGATCAATGGACCAGTCAACCATCCAAGGGGAATAACGCGTGCCACGTAGCGCTGAGAGGTTTTAATGAAACGATTCGTTTCATGGATGCTCACATGGGGCTGGTTTGACTTCAGCACACGGTAGTCTCTAATCTCACATGCTCATTCTAAAAGTATGGCAATCCAACACCTACCAGCGTGCCACCTAAGAAGTCAACAGTCAACATTTTCAAGACTTAATCACAAGCCTTGGATCTGCTTACTAAGTGACTCGGTCAGACTCATCCAACGGTGCAAACTTCATCTTCTTCGTTTTAAACTGCAAACTGGAAGGGGGGAAACTCAGGGCGGCCGGAGAAGACTCCGGTCGTCTTCTCTGGCGAGTCCACGGTGGCCAGAACTTAGACAACACCAAACCTAACAAAATTTACCCAGATCTACTCATCTTTCCACCCTGATCATCATGATCTATTTCTTTTTTTCATTTTCTGAAAGCTCAGGCAGATACGATCATAAATAGAAATGGCACTCTTAGGCAAATCATCACCAAACTCCAAATTCTTTCTACCAATCTCTTCTACATCTAACACTGATCAAGAATCCACAAATAAAACTTGATATCAATCAATATTAAGCCTAAACCGATCCTTCCAAATTTTCATCCACCATCAAGAAACCTCACGAATGGCTCCCAAATCAAACCTAAATCCATCTATGACTTAAGTTATACCTAACCACATGCAATAATTACACTAATTCATCATCAACAGAGTGTAATCATGAAAAGAAGAAAACCTGATTTGAGCTTCAACAGAAGATGCTACGGCCACCAAGCTTTATCCAAAACCGTGCAGAATCACTCCTTGATGATGAATGAAACTTCTTCAACCTTCAATTTCCTTAGAAATGCATCAAATTGTGAAATTCGATTTTCACTTGTAACTAACTTTCTCTAACTGTTTCTTACCTCTGCAAGCTCATTCCATCACCAAACTTACTCTGAACTCAATCATGGGATTATATAGAACTGTTCTGCGCTAAAATGGGGGCCCAAAAGTGCTTGCAAGTCCAATTTCAATTTTCCATTTCCTTCAGTTTTGGCTTCATGACAGTCCACAAATTTCACTCTGTTTTGCCTTCAATCTAGCTCAAATTCATTGCTGGTGTGTTAGTGAGGATGAAGGGTTGGGATTTGTTCCTTAATACCAATCAATGGTGTGGATTGATCATGTTACTTCATTCTTAAGAAACTCTGAAATTTGCCATGAACCCAACTTCAACTTGGAAATGTAAAAATGCCAAAATGTTCCAAATGTTATTTACCTTCAAAAAATGCACAAACTTGTACTAATTTGAACCAAAATGAATTATTTCAGAATTTTCTCATTTCTATGCCTTTAATGATTTCTTCATGAGAATTTCTTCATACACTTCCCATTCTAATCCATATCAATGAAGTCTTAGGTCATGGTTGGACAAATAACACCGTTTTGAAAAACTTTCAAGTTGAACAAAATTCCATTTGAGGTGTGTAAGTTGGTGAAATTGACCCATAATCAAAAATGGCCTATAATCTCCAATTCCCAAAATACCCTTGTCTTGCAAAGCTCATATCTTGAGTTCTAAAAATCCAATCATGGACTTCTAGTACTTTTTAGAAAGCTAAGAAGATAAGGAACAACAATCATGTAGGCCAAAAGTTCATGAGAAACTTCCTTATAGGGAAAAAGTGTCATGCAAGTTGGTTGACTTTCAAGCTCCAAATTCACATTCATCTGATGACCTGTAACTTGTCTGACTCATAACTTGAGTTCTATAAACCCTATCAAGGACTTCTAGTACTCAAATTAAAGCTATGATCATGCTCTACAACAATCATGTTGGGGTCAAGGTGAGATGAAAATCACATCTTGAGTTAGGTGGTCTTGAAGTTAGGCACTAAACCAGGGGATTTTACACTGTCCAGCTTAGAAACCCTAGCCTAGGAACTCCTCACACTCTTGATTCATGATGAATTAACCCTATAATCATCCCTTGGTCACTTAATACATCAATACATGATCACATGGCCTTGAAATTAGGTCTCAACCTTCTTCAAATCATCTGTTGACCTAGGGTTGACCAGATGAAACCCTAGTTGCACCAATCTTGGTAGTAGCTTCATATCCTTTGCATATTGACATGTCTAGGCTTCAAAATGACTTTCAATACTCCTCATGAGCTCTTTCAAGGTCTCAAGTTCAACTCCATGGATTCAGAATCATCTGATGACTTTCCCATAACCTTCAAGTTATGAGGCATACACTCTTATATCCAACCCCTTCTCTGAGGATCTTTGGCTTCTCTGATGAGGATACTAACCATTGAATACTTGAATAAGGATTCTCAGATAGCTTCATAACCTTGGTAGCCTCTTGTTGGTAGTCATACCTCTTGATCTCCCGCACACATGTCAATGTAATGCAGATGATAATGCTAGAATGAATGTAATGAAACACAAGCTAGGTAAAGAAAAGGTTAGGCAAATTTTGGGGTGCAACAATGTGCCGCAAAAATACTACTCAAACGAAGTCAAACAACTTAAAGAAACAAAAGACGATAATTGAAGAATCACAAATCAACAAGTTTTTAAAAACGGAAAACAAATGTATGGTTCAAACAAAAAAGTACAAGCAAAGTAAACACCTACCACCATCCTACAGTGACAACATGAAAACGAAACAAATCCTAAGTACACAAATCATGCCAAACAATCTAAAACAACACAGGCTAAATCATGAATTACACCTAGCAAAAATTTATCGAGGGATGAAAAACACATAAAGGTGAGGATTTGACACTCGTCCAACAATCTTGCAAACAAAAGACTAAAGTATGCATTCATCTAAAAATTCACATTGAACATACAGAGGCAAGAATCATAAGGGCTTTTCAAGGTTGTAATATGGCTTGGTTAACAAACAAAAGATAATTCCTAAAGCTAATCAAAACAAAAACTTGCCTAAACCTAAGGGAGTGATCATCAACTCACAAAATTTCAAACAAAAAATTTCAATCAAACTTCTTCTTTCATCCCAAGTGTTACACCAAACACATCTTACTTAGTAGCACAATTATTTGGTACTCTTTTTGTTTTTCTTTTTCAAAACTTTTCTCTTTTTTTTCTTCTTTTTTTCTTTCTTTTTCTTTTCTTTTTCACAACCACATAGCAACTGATGACTCAATTTCGTATTGTTTAATTCGATTTAATTTGCGCATTGTTGCTTGTTGTTTTTATCGAGTCTTTACCATTTTCTCTGTTATTTGCTTATGTTTTATTTTGTTTTGCTTTGACAGGTGTCATGTCAATCATGTAGAAGAAAAGTATCAAAGTAAGCTGAAGAATGGAGGAAAAGTGAAGAAAATCACAAGTTCTGGCCCATCCTAGCTAAATGGCGCTCGCCATGTGTCTCCCTCCATCCAAATGGCGCTCACCATGTTCAAAAAAGGAGGGAATTCCAATTCAAGTAAATGGCGCTCGCCATTAGGAGACGGCGATCGCCGTTACTAGTGGGAGCAGTTTTTAGAGGCAGTTTCTGGCTGTTTTCTTTGGTTTGAATTTGAATTTGAATTCAAACCTCTATTCTTAGAGCCAAAATTCCTCTATAAATAGGACTCCAGAGGCCTGCATTTCATATCCAAGAACCCCACGTAAGTGCTGTCGATTTCCATACCCGAACCATATATTTACTTTCCACAGTAACAATTGTTTACACTGAGCAATTGTTACACTATTGTATTTCCGTTTTCTGCTGCTGCTGATGTACTTGGATCAAAGTTTAAATTAATAAAAGTTTCGATTCAGTTTATATTCCTTTCAATTTACAGGTTATTACTTCTTGTATTTATTGCTTTACTATTTGCATGTGTCTTCTATATAACTAAATTTTACCCAAAAACTTAACAATGAATTTTCACTTAGAATTTATCAACATGTATGTTTTAATTTCCAACAACGTTAACATGTTAGTCTTAGAATTTGATATATCAGACTAAATTTGTATGATTCAGTAGTTTGAGGACATTCATTTCAACGGGAATATGTAGAAACCAACAGTGTTAATTATGCATGTCTTATAATCTGGCTTTAGTGTCTAGTTCTAATTTAGGTCGCTTTTTCGTGAGAGCGAGAAGCCGCTTAACAACATTTTGTCACGAGAGTGAGAAATGCATTAAGGTGTGTCCAATAAAGTGAGAATTTGAGGTAATCACCGGATAATAGACACTTAGCACTAGACTTAAACACAGCAAGAGCGCTTTAGGCTTCAGTTAGACTTTGTTAGTTTTCAAAATACGCCTACTAACTACCGAGCGAACGAGAGCAAAAACTTGGGGTTATTAGGTGTGGCCTGGTCAATAGCGCGAGAGTTTGAGATTGAGTTTTCAAGCCGATAAATCCTACAGAGCTATACTTGAGACCCTTGTTAGCACCCAGAATCTATAGAATCCCTTAGGAGCGCAAAAATTATTCTTTGGTCTCGTTTCATTATTTTTTAAACCCATCAGTATTAGTTATTTTTCTGTCTTTTTTTATTCCGTGACATTAAGCCTTATCTTTACAATGCAATATAGATCACTTTAGGTTGATTATTAATCTCTGTTGGTTCGACAATCTTTTAAAACTATGCGATATGTTGTATGCTTGCAGTTCTATCCGACCAGCACATAAAGTCGTGATCAGCGACCAGAAAAAATTACTCTTCCCAAATTGAATTCAACCAACATCAATGTGTGAATGCTCCCTAGTTTCTAAGGCAAGGTAAAAATTCAAACAACAACACATGGTTAAGGGTTCAAGAAAACAAATAATCAACATCAATTCAAAAAGGTGAATTAATACTCATAGACAGTCTTCAAGTTCAAAAACAACATGGACATTGACAAAAATGCTTAAAAGAGGTTAAAAAAAGTCTACACACTTACAAGGTGAATTGATTATTTGATTAGGTAGTTGTGCTCAATAATCAAACAAAATGCCTTGATCATTTTCATGCTTTCATACAATCAATACAAACAGAAGATTAAACATAATGAAATCCAGTTAAAACAAGAATTGTGGCCTCCAGCATATATGAACAATGGAAAGCTTCCTCACATTTGGGGGTAAAAAGGGAACTAAAGTGATTCAATAAAAAAACAAGTAATGTAAAATAATGAATGGCATGAAATTTGTCAGAAGCTTCAAAAAGACCAGGAAAGAGACTTTAAAAGTGGAATGGCCCATCCAACTAAAGGACTAAAATGGAATAACAGCTCCATCACCTAGTCTGCATGATAACAATTCAAAAAATCCAGCATCCTACAAGGAGTCCCGAAACGCCATCAAGTCCCTCCACCAAAATGATTCATCGCACCATACTCTTGAAACCTCTTTGGACAAAATTATTCTAATAATCCTCCCATACCTATATTCCAGAATCCCCTTCCAAATCGCATTGCTCTCCTTGATGAATCTCCATAGCCATTTTGTTAATAGAGACCTATTAAACAAACCAACATCTTTGATCCCAATCCCTTCATATTCCTTTGGCCTACACACTGATTTCTAACTTACCCAAGCCATGCTACTCTTAACCATCGAGCCTGACCAAAAGAACTTTCTATGAATTAAAATAATTTTCTGTAACACTTTGACTGGTGCTTTAAAGAATGACAAATGATGAATAGGCACGTTCATTAGAACACAATTAATGAGTGTAACCCTTCCTCCAATGGATAGCATCCTTCCCTTCCATGATGATAATCGAGTCTTGAAGCATGAATTAACCGGCTTCCAGAATGATACCCTTCTATGGTTTCTCCTACTGTTAGGCCAAGAAATTTGAAAGGTAAAGATTCTTCCTTGCAAGCCAAGAATTGTGTAGCTACCTTCATAAATGATTCCTCAATCCCAACTCCATATAAGAAACTCTTCCAAGAATTTATTTTCAAACCAGAAGTCATTTCAAAACCTCTTAGTATAGATTTCATCCCCCAGAGATTTGACAACATACCTTCACACACAAGTATCGTATCATCAACAAATTATAATAAACTATAAGAGGTTTCATCATTTAATTTGAATCCACTTAGTATATTCAAACTAACTGCCCCTTCTAACCACTAAAGCAAGGCTTTCCACCACTATTGCAAACAAGAAAGGAGACAAAGAATCTCCTTGTCTTAAGCCCCTAGATACCTTGAAGTCCTCAGCTGTACTCATATTCACCAACACTGACATGTAGCTAGTAAAAACTCCACCATTCATCCATTGCATCTACTTATCACCAAAGCCCATAGCCCCCGTTACTTTTTCTAAAAACTCTCATTCAACACAATCATATACCTGGGTAAAATCCACTTTGAATAATAAATAACTCATATTCTTCCTTTTAGTAAAGTCTAGCAATTCATTTGCAACCACAACCCCATCAAGTAATTGTCTACCCGAAATGAAAGTCGTTTGTGTCTTCGAAATCAACCTTCCTATAAATTTTCTCAAGCGAGCTGCTAGAATTTTCGAGATCACTTTGTAAACACAACTTATAAGGCATGTTGGCCTATACTCATTCAAGCCTTGAGGGCTTTCAAACTTGGGAATCAAGGAAATAAATGAAGAAATCATAGCTTTGGGTAATGTTGTATTGTAATGAAACTCTTGTATGCACTTGGCCACATCACTACCTAACACCTCCCAGTATCGCTTCAAGAAATCCAGGTTAAATCCATCTGGTCCTGGACTTTTGTTCCCATCAGAGTCAAATACAGCCTCTTGGATTTCATCTAAAGTAAAAATATCATCCAACATCACATTTTCTTCTATGGTTAATTTAGGAAATCCATTAAAATCTGTGGTCGGTCTTTGAATCAAATTGCTCTGAAACCTGGATGCAAAAAACTCCTTAGTGGTTATCTTAACAGAACTCACTTCTTCAACAACTTTAGAACCAACTTTGATGGATGTAATTGTATTCCTTTTAGTTCTACATTTGAGCATAGAATGGAAATATCTTGAATATAAGTCCCCCTCCTTCCCCCATTTTAATCTTGACTCTTGTATAAGGATGCTTTCTTTAAGATATAGGTTGTTCCAAATCTCTTCATGTACCACACTCCTCTTTAACAAATCTTATTCTGAAGTTTTCCCATAATCCCTCACCATGTCAGCTTCAATACCATTTAAAATTTCTACCCCTTCATCTATTCTCAAATTAACCTAACCAAACACCTTCTTATTCCACCACCTCAATCTAGTCCTTAAGTATTCGAGTTTCTCATTAAGTATATAAGGAGCATTACCAGTGACCTGAGCTCATACCATTCATTCTTTATAAATTCAAAGAACTCTAGGTGATCATACTAGTAGTTAAATACCTTAAATGGTTTAGGCCCCCAATTAACATTGTTTGCTTTGACCCGCACCAGTCCGTGTTCAGAAATATCCCTATCCCTAACCTATTGAACCATAATGTTCCATTTATTGATCAGCTCCTCAGTTAATAGTAATCTATCGAGCCTACTTTTGTAACTTCCATTGAATTTAAACCAAGAGAGCCTATTCCCCACAACAAGCATGTTAACTAAATCCATGACATTAATGAAAGTGGAAAACTCATCCATCTCAGCAGAGCATAACCATCCCTACCCTTCCTTTCTCCATCTGATTTAATGACATTGAAATCACCTCCTACCAACCACTCCCCAGGAGGAAGCTTATTATTCCACCCAATGAGTTTAGCCCACAACTTTTTCTATACCCTCAAACAATCAATTAAATCATTTAGGCACGTACTAAAAATTTCATCAGAGTATAATTAAAAACACGGTATAAAAGAGGCATGTTACATCATACGTGAAATAAAAACATACAACACCTGCTCACAAAGATATGCAACAGTGGGGTAACTTGCAACAAAGGAACTTAGTCCTTACACTCACATCTCAATATTTAGAATAAAAGCGGAAAATCTAAACATTGAATAACATCGAAACATATAATCACATATATGTCAACCAGTTTCATTCAACCATATTCAACGTGTTTTCATAAACATTCCATCATCAAGATACATATACAACGTATCACAAAAGAATTCTATACAATCCTAGCTACCCGGTGCTACATATCAGAGCCAACTAACCAAAAAGAATGAAGCCATGCCTCACAAAAGACCTTCAGCACACCTACTCTGCAATGCCTCATAGAGCATCATAAAACAGCAGAAGGGTGAGAAATATTATCATAATAATCAATGCATATAATTATATATCTATATATAATCATAGAATACACATATTCCACATTCTCACCATATTCATCAAAATTCAACACATACATCACAATGTATATACACAAAACTAAGCATATTCATCATTCATGCTTCTACAATTCACATCATTTACACATAAACATTTACAATTATGTTTATTCACCAATCACAATTATAATGATGATAAATGCAACTCATAAAGACCGACTCACGACTCTATGCAGATGCAAATGCGGTACCGACTCAATCATCTCAAGTTCACTCAGGAACTTATTGGAACCATTGCTCACACCTCTCTTAGGCACACAATATTCACCCATTGCTCACACCCCACATGGACACACAATGTTATGGATTGCTCACACCCCACCTTGGGCATACAACCCGGTTGCTCACACCCCACATGGCACACAACCATCCGTAACCACCGCTCACACCTCTCATGGGTACACGATGTTACGACAGATTCTCACTAGAATCACACAGCACAAGAATGTATATCATGATGCTTCACATGCAAAATGACTCCATACACTTCTTGAAATGCATACATATTCATAATGTTTTCATGCATTTTCATCTCATCTAATCTCATACAATCATCATACATTCACAATGTATATTCCATATTGTATTCATCATTCATCATGTTCTATCGCATACAATCAATATGCATTCACAATATCATGCCAAACGGCAACAAACTTCATCACAATCACCATGAATTTTTTATCAATTTAAACAATGCACATATATTTGCCAAAAGGCCACGATTCACAATTGATTCCACAATCTAGGATTCACGCCATACGGCTACCCACAGCATAACATATCACAGCATACAACTATCCCTCAAGAGAAAGGGTTAATCACATTCAAATCGAAGAATCGACATTAAACGAGAACAGCAAGAAAATCAAACATTGTCATGCTCGCTGAACCACTCGTCTAGCGAGGTCCTGGTGAACACTCGCTGCTGGCTCGCCTAGCGAACAAGCTCGCGAAGACAAACAAAAGCTACTGGAAGGATTCGCTACCTACTTGCTAGTGCCTCACCTAGCGAGCACTTCGCTACATCACTCGCTCCCTGCGATGTTATATCTTTTGGTTCTGCCTAAGTCTGGGACCATTCGCTACTGGCTCGCTAGCAGCTCGCCTAGCGAACCACTCGCTAGCTCGCTCGCTAGCTGCTCGCCTAGCGAGTTCTGCGATCTCTCTAAAAACCCTTACTGTCCAAAATGGTACCTTGTCACAAAATCATCCGATTTTCACCAAACCAGTTTCTATAATCTTAGTCTAACATTCTCCGACTAAACTACATAATTTATTCCGGATTCTAACCGTTCAAACATCAGTTTCTATCGATTAAACCATTTCGACCTAAAAATGGAAAATGAGTAAAAACTCTCCGACAATCCAAACCAATCCAACAAACACATACATAATCATACACATTGAGAAGATAATAAGATTTCACACCCTTACCCGATTAAATCGATTCCTAAGGGTTGATCTTGATGAATCCAAGCTTTCCTCTCCTTTCCTTCTCTACTCTTCTTCCTCTTTCTTTCTCTTCCTTTCTATTTCTATCTCTTTTCTTTCCATTTTCTCTTATATATATTTCTATTCTATTTATCTCTATTATATTTTCTTCTCTCAAAATTATCTACCAATTCATATTCTCAGAAAATATCCAACTTAACATTAAATACTAAATGTCTAAATACCTTCCAATCTATTTCCCCGAAAACTCTCAAAATCGGTAAAATAACATAATATGCAAACATAACATATTAACACATAAATTCCACAATCTAAAATAATAATCACCCAATTAAATCAAAAAGACTCAACAAAAATGGGAAATCAGAATCGGGGCGTTACAACTCTCCCCCACTTTAGATATTTGCTACCTCGAAAATATTACCTGATCCAAACAACTCCGGATACGACTCTTGCATCCCACTCTCTAATTCCCAAGTCATATTGTCTTCCGAAGCGCTTCCCCATGCTACTTTCACAAGCGCAATATCCTTGCCTCTTAGTTTCTTAACTTCACGATCCAAGATCCTAATCGGTAAAACTTCAATCGTAAGATTATCTCTTACCTCAACCTCGTCCATAGGAATAACATGTGACGGATCTGGAACATACTTCCGAAGTTGCGAAATATGGAACACATCATGCAAGTTCGAAAGATTCGGGGGCAATGCCACACGGTAAGCCACAACACCAACTCGTGCAGTAATCTGATACAGACCAATAAAACGAGAAGTCAACTTCTTCGACTTCAAAGCACGACCCACACCCGTAACCGGTGTAACTCTCAAAAACACATGGTCGCCTTCTTGAAACTCAAGATCTTTCCTTCTCTTAACATGATAGCTCTTTTGTCTACTTTGAGAAGCTTTCATCTTTTCCCGAATAAACTTCACTTTCTTCGTAGTTTGTTGTACCGTCTCCGGTCCAACTACCGACTTCTCACCAGTTTCATGCCAACACAAAGGTGTTTGACATCTCCGACCATACAAAGCCTCAAATGGTGTCATACCAATACTTGAATGAAAACTGTTATTGTAGGTGAGCTCAATCAACGCTAAATAATTATCCCAAGCACCACCCTACTCTAGTACACAAGCACGCAACAAATCCTCCAACGATTGAATTGTCCTCTCGGTTTGACCATCCATCTGCGGATGATAAGCCGAACTCAATCTTAACTTAGAACCCAAAGCCTTTTGCAAACTCTCCCAAAACCTCGATGTGAATCTAGGATCTCTATCCGATACAACACTCTTAGGAACTCCATGCAACTTTACAATCACAGAAACATAAATCTCGGCTAACTTTTCCAAAGGATAACTAATATCAATCGGAATGAAGTGAGCATATTTAGTAAGCCTATCAACAATCACCCAAATAGCATTATGACCCCTTTGCGTATTCGGCAACCCCGTAACAAAATCCAGCGATATACTATCCCATTTCCACTAAGGAATATCTAACGGTTGCATCAATCCACTAGGCTTTTGATGTACCACCTTAGACTTCTGACAAGTCAAACATGCATACATGAATTGAGCTACATCCCTCTTCAATCCGGACCACCAAAAGATTTTCTTCAAATCTTGGTACATTTTATTCACTCCCGGATGAATACTTAAGTTACTTCGGTGCCCTTCTTCCAATATCATCTTTTTCAACTCCACATCACAGGGAATACAAATACGATCGCGAAATCTCAAAACCCCAAAGTTATCAACCTTGAAATCCTCATTCTCATTCATCATTAAGTCAATGAACTTTAAATCCAACTTTTGCTTTTCACATACGGTCGCAAGAAAATCATTCGTAACATGTAGCATACCAAGTTTCACACTACTCGACGTCATTTCACAAACCAAACTCAAGTCTCTAAAATTCTCCAATAATTCCCATTATTTCGTCATCAATGTGGACATATGTAACAACCTCCGACTCAAAGCATCGACCACCACATTTGCCTTACCCAGATGGTAATTCAAACCAAAATCATAATCCTTCAAAAGCTCTAACCACCTTATTTGTCTCATGTTCAATTCTTTCTGATCAAATAAATACTTCAAACTCTTGTGATCACTAAAAACTTCAAATCTCGCACCATAAAGATAGTGCCTCCAAATTTTTAAAACAAACATCACGACCGCTAATTCCAAATCATGCGTAGGATAATTCTTTTCATGCACTCTCAATTGTCTTGAAGCATAAGCCACAACTTTTCCATATTGCATCAAAACACCACCCAAACCAGTCAAAGAAGCATCACAATAAACCACAAATAGTTCCATCGGATTCGGCAAATTCAAAATCGGCGTTGTCGTCAATCTTCTCTTTAGCTCAACGAAACTCTTTTCACAATCAACATCCCAAATAAAAGTTTTTCCTTTACAAGTCAATTGCGTTAACGGAAGTGCCAACTTCGAAAATCCATCAATAAACCTCCGATAATAACCTGCCAATCCTAAAAAGCTTCGAATCTCTGTAACTGATCTAGGAGACTCCCATTGCATCACCGCATCAATCTTGGATGGATCAACACTAATACCACTACCGGAAATAACATGTCCAAGAAAAATTACTTCTGACAACCAAAATTCACACTTCGACAACTTAGCATACAATTGTTTCTCTTTCAAAATTTGTAACACAATCCTTAAATGCTCTTCATGCTCCTCTTGAGACTTAGAGTAAATCAAAATATCGTCGATGAACACAACCACAAAATAATCCAACTGATCATGAAAAATACGATTCATGTATTCCATAAACACACCCAGCGCATTAGAAACCCCGAATGGCATCACTAAATATTCATAAAGACCATACTGTGTCCTAAAAGCCGTCTTTTGAATATCCTCTTCTTTCACACGAATCTGGTGATATCCCGATCTCAAATCAATCTTGCTAAAAACACACGCACCAACCAATTGGTCCATCAAATCATCGATCCTTGGAAGCGGATACTTGTTCTTAATTGTCACCTTGTTCAATTGTCGATAATCAATGCATAACCGCATACTTCCATCTTTCATCTTTACCAACAATACCGGTGCACCCTAAGGAGAAACACTTGGCCTTACAAATCTCTTATCCAACAAGTCATTCAATTGCTTCTTCAATTCTACCAACTCCGATGCCGACATATGATACGGTGACATCGAAACTGGTCTAGTACCAGGAACTAGATCAATAGAAAACTCAACTTCTCTTTCCGGCAGTACATCCGTAATATCCTCCGGAAACACTTCTGGAAAATCACACACTACAGGAAACACATCGAACTCAACTTTGCTCTCCACCGAAAATGATGCAAACAAACCAAACAACTGAGCTTCATCCACTAAAAGTTTCTTCAACTCTTTAGTGGATAGAAAACTCTCATCTTCATCATCTTCCAAAGAAGGAAACCTCACTAACTTGTGATAACAATCTATACGAACTCTATTAAATTGCAACCAGTTCATACCCAATATCACATCCAAACCCTCTAACGGCAAACACACTAAATCCATAATGAAGTCTTTATCATACATGGTCAAAGGACAACTTACACACACCAAATAAGTAGTTACCGACCCTGAAGCAGGAGTCTCAATAACCATCTCACCACCACAAGAAGACATGCACAAATCCAAACAATTAGCGCACTCAAAAGAAATGAACGAATGAGTCGCTCCAGTATCAATAATAGCAACTAAAGGTATACTGTTAATAAAGCATGTACCTTTAATCAAACGATATGCACTAGTAGTGTCTGAACCTGCTAATGCAAACACCTTTCCGCTCGCTTAAGCTTGTTTCGGCTTAGTACACTTAGTACTAATGTGACCCACTTCTCCACAATTAAAACACTTCACCATATTCCTCCTACAATCTGTAGTAGCATGTCCCGTGCCTCCACAGTTAGCACATTTTACTACGGGCTTTTCGCACTCAAATGATTTATGACCCATTTCACCACACTTATAGCACTTAATGGGACCAGAACTTCCTCCTCCAGATCTCTTATCAAAGTTTCCCCTATGCTTGCCCTTATCAACATGTGTCACATAAGGTCCACTTCTAACTTGTTGCTTTCCTTTCTTCTCATTCAAATTCTTGTAATGAGTAGAACGAGCCTTGCTATCTTCCTCAAAAATTCTACAACATTTGGTCAAATCCGAAAACCTCCTTATTCTTTGGTATCCCACAACTTGCTTAATCTCAGAACGCAAACCATTCTCATACTTAACACACTTAGAAAACTCAGCAGTAACTGCAGCATAATGAGGATGAAATTGTACTAATTCTACAAACTTAGCAGTATAGTCCACCACGGACATACTACCTTGTTTCAATTCAAGGAATTCCATCTCCTTCCTCCCTTTCACACTTTCAGGGTAATACTTCCTCAAACATTCAGTATGAAATAACTCCCAAGTTATCTCTTCATCGTCTACTTCAAGAATCTGACGCATACCGATCCACCAATCGTCGGCTTCTTCTCTCAGCATGTGAGTCCCAAGTCTCACCTTATTCTCTTCCGTACAACCCATGACTCTAAAGATTCTTTCAATCTCTTTCAACCAAATTTGAGCACCATCAGGATCAAATCTTCCTTTGAAGACCGATGGTTGATTCTTCATGAACTCATCATTAGCATTCACATTCGACGCACCCTGCACCACCCTAGCCATTGCTTCCAAAGCAGCAGCCATCGCATTGTCGTTACGACCAGCCATATTCTGACCGTTCCAAAAAATAACAACAAGGTTAAACAACCGTTCAACCACCACAACAACAAGACAGACACAACTGACTCAACACTGGCTCTGATACCACTTAATGTAACACCCGATTTCTATACCCCCAAACAATCAATTAAATCATTTAGGCACGTACTAAAAATTTCATCAGAGTATAATTAAAAACACGATATAAAAGAGGCATGTCACATCATACGTGAAATTAAAACATACAACACCTGCTCACAAAGATATGCAATAGTGGGTTAACTTGCAATAGAGGAACTTAGTCCTTACACCCACATCTCAATATTTAGAATAAAAGCAGAAAATCTAAACATTGAATAACATCGAAACATATATATATATATATATATATATATATATATATATATATATATATATATATATATATATATATATATATATATATATATATATATATATATATATATATATATATATATATATATATATATATATATATATATATATATATATATATATATATATATATATATATATATATATATATATATATATATATATATATATATATATATATATATATATATATATATATATATATATATATATATATATATATATATATATATATATATATATATATATATATATATATATATATATATATATATATATATATATATATATATATATATATATATATATATATATATATATATATATATATATATATATATATATATATATATATATATATATATATATATATATATATATATATATATATATATATATATATATGTCAACCAGTTTGATTCAACCATATTCAACATGTTTTCATAAGCATTCCATCATCAAGATACATATACAATGTATCACAAAATAATTCTATATAATCCTAGCTATCCGGTGCTACATATCAGAGCCAACAAACCAAAAAGAATGAAGCCACGCCTCACAAAAGACCTCCAACACACTTACTCTGCAATGCCTCATAGAGCATCATAAAACAACAAAAGGGTGAGAAATATTATCATAATAATCAATGCATAGAATTATATATCTATATACAATCATAGAATACACATATTCCACATTCTCACCACATTCATCAAAATTCAACATATACATCACAATGTATATACACAAAACTAAGCATATTCATCATTCATGCTTCTACAATTCACATCATTTACACATAAACATTTACAATTATGTTTATTCACCAATCACAATTATAATGATGATAAATGCAACTCATAGAGACCGACTCACGACTTTATGCAGATGCAAATGCGGTACCGACTCAATCATCTCAAGTTCACTCAGGAACTTATTGGAACCATTGCTCATACCTCTCATATGCACACAATGTTCACCCATTGCTCACACCCCACATGGACACACAATGTTATGGATTGCTCACACCCCACCTTGGGCACACAACCCCGTTGCTCACACCCCACATGGCACACAACCATCCGTAACCACCGCTCACACCCCTCATGGGCACACGATGTTACGACAGATTCTCACTAGAATCACACAACATAAGAATGTATATCATGATACTTCACATGCAAAATGACTCCATACACTTCTTGAAATGCATACATATTCATAATGTTTTCATGCATTTTCATCTCATCAAATCTCATACAATCATCATACATTCACAATGTATATTCCATATTGTATTCATCATTCATCACGTTCTATCGCATACAACCAATATGCATTCACAATATCATGCCAAACGTCAACAAACTCCATCACAATCACCATGCATTTTTAATCAATTTAAACAATGCACATATATTTTCCAAAAGGCCACGATTCACAATTGATTCCACAATCTAGGATTCACGCCATACGGCTACCCACAACATAACATATCATAGCATACAACTATCCCTTAAGAGAAAGGGTTAATCACATTCGAATCGAAGAATCGACATTGAACGGGAACAACAAGAAAATCAAACACTGTCACGCTCGCTGAACCACTCGCCTAGCGAGGTCCTGGCGAACACTCGCTACTGGTTCGCCTAATGAACAAGCTCGCGAAGACAAACAGAAGCTACTGGAAGGATTCGCTACCTACTCGCTAGTGCCTCGCCTAGCGAGCACTTCGCTACATCACTCGCTCCCCGCGAGGTTAGATCTTTTGGTTCTGCCCAAGTCTGGGATCATTTGCTACTGGCTCGCTAGCAGCTCGCCTAGCGAACCACTCGCTAGCTCGCTCGCTAGCTGCTCGCCTAGCGAGTTCTGCGATCTCTCTAAAAACCCTTACTGTCTAAAATGGTACCTTGTCACAAAATCATCCGATTTTCACCAAACCAGTTTCTATAGCCTTAGTCTAACATTCTTCGACTAAACTACGTAATTTATTCTGGATTCTAACCATTCAAACATCAGTTTCTATCGATTAAACCATTTCGACCTAAAAATGGAAAATGAGTAAAAACTCTCCAACAATCCAAACCAATCCAACAAACACATACATAATCATACACATTGAGAAGATAATAAGATTTCACACCCTTACCCGATTAAATCGATTCCTAAGGGTTGATCTTGATGAATCCAAGCTTTCCTCTCTTTTCCTTCTCTAATCTTCTTCCTCTTTCTTTCTCTTCCTTTCTATTTCTATCTCCTTTCTTTCCACTTTCTCTTATATATATTTCTATTCTATTTCTCTCTACTATATTTTCTTCTCTCAAAATTATCTACCAATTCATATTCTCACAAAATATCCAACCTAACATTAAATACTAAATGTCTAAAATACCCTCCAATCTATTTCCCCGAAAACTCTCAAAATCGGTAAAATAACATAATATGCAAACATAACATATTAACACATAATTCCACAATCTAAAATAATAATCACCCAATTAAATAAAAAAGACTCAATAAAAATGGGAAATTAGAATCGGGGCGTTACAATCCCTACCCTTCCTTTCTCCATCTGATTTAATGACATTGAAATCACCTCCTACCAACCACTCCCCAGGAGGAAGCTTATTGTTCCACCCAATGAGTTTAGCCCACAACTTTCTTTTTTCCACCAAACTACATGACGAATACACATTAGCGAGATGACAATTCAACCATTTCCATAATACATTAGTCCCCAGAAACCCTTTTCCCCTGAAGCTTGACATTATGCATAGATCATCCTTCCTCCAAATTATTAAGATTCCACCAGACTAACCAATGGCATCAACAGCAGACCAATCACATTCCTTACTACCCCATATCCTATGTACCAAGTTATCCCCATTTTCTAAATCTTAGATTCCTGAATGAAACAAATATCAGCTTTACCAATTAATAGAATCTTCCTAATCCTTTTTTTATTGAGTTTCCACACCCTCGAACATTAAAGGAGACAATATTCATTGAACCGTAATAGTTGCCTCCCTCTTGTTTTCAAACGTTTTTCTGTCTCTATCCTCCATATTTCTGATAATCCCTTCAGATAACTCAACGTCCTATTCTCCTTCAATTCCCAACTCTTTGATTGTTGCCAAACTTTAGCTAGGACATCCTCAATTGATCTTCTGATGCGCGAATTACCATGATTAACATCTGAATCATTGATGGATTCACAACATAAAATGGAGCCCCTCGAATATCTAGATGTTGAATCTTCCACCTTGATGCTATGATGAATGAAACTGGATAAATAATCAGACGGGATCTAGGACGGAATTCGCTTGTTGACTGAATGAATAAGAGCAGAGAAACACGGAGGAGAAAAGAGAACTTTTATGTTAGGGGGACTCCCATGAATATTACTTAATCTGTGGTAAACTACATCAAACAAATTCTTTTATTTTTCTTTACACAAATCCTTTCACTTTTTTTTTTTTTTTTTAAACAAATCCTTTCATAGTGCGTTTTGTTTTCTTAATTTTATTTTAAGAAGTATGGTCTGTTTGTTTCTGATTTAAAAAAATATATTTTAAAAGTTTTTAAAATCAAATTTAAAAAAAATTAATTTTGAAATTCTATAAAATAAATATATATTATTGAAAACTATAACATAGTTGAAATTATAATTTTTTTCAAAAAGTTGTATCTATAAAATGATTTTCATGAAAAGATATTTAAATAAATTCAAACTAAATGATTTTATAAAATTTTGATATTCAAAAATTTTTAAAATAAAATAACTATTTAAATCAAATTTTCATTTAAACATTTTATAAAAAAATTTATTGTAAATTTTTTCAACACAAAACTATATTACACTATAAAAATCTTTTTAAAAAAACAAAAAGAAAGTGACCCTATATTTACTATTACAATTACACTGATCTTCACAACATTAATCATTAAATTAGAAAAACTATATAAAAGGATTTGATTGTGTTTATATGAATCTCACTTATTTATTTTAATAAAGGTAAAATTCCGATATAAATGTATTATTCCTTTACTCTTTACAATGTATTCTATTTTATTTTTTATTCTTATTACTTTGTTTTAATATCTGAGAAATTTATTTAAAGAAAAATTAATCTTTTGTTTTATCGGATGTTTATATAAACAAATATCCAATTAAATTATTCAATCATATCAAACAGATATTAAATGAGACTAAAATATTTTTAGAACAAATTAAAAAAGTAAGTTTTTTAGGTATTCATTAATTTTAGTTAGGTAGGAATACATTTAGTGTAAATTAATTTTTTATTATTTTAATAAATAAAATTTAAAAAAAAAAGTAATCTAGAATTAAATATCACTATTTGATTGAATAATAGTATCCATATCCAAATAAATTTAAAGATACTTGAATTCTCACCTTAAAAATAATATTAATATAAAATAATTTAATTAGATGTTTGTTTAAAAAATATTTACACTCTCATATTAATGTCATTATTACAAAAATTATATCTAAATAAATAAATTTTGGTAGCACTAAAACAAAACGAGTATATTTTCAATTACTAAAATCAAAAAATACTTGCTCTTACACTAAAATAAAATAAAAAAAATAGTATTTATAAAGATTTAATGCATACTATATTTAAACCCAAAATTGATACAAATTTAAAAAGGAAAAATTAGATTTGGAAATAATAATAACATTCCGAATTTGTCAGCGAAAAAATCGGAATCATGGCACAACACAACAAAATAAATAACAAACACCTCGTACAACACAAACACACCACCACCAACGACAACGTAAATTTAGGGCAAACACAACAATAATGTCATCATCATCCTCATCATCGAGTCACTCTCCTCCGTGTGCAGCGTGCAAGATTCAGCGAAGAAAATGCACACGAGACTGCATTTTCAAACCGTATTTTCCTTCCAACAATCCTCAAAAGTTTCTCTACGTACACAGAGTGTTCGGTGCTAGTAATGTCGCAAAGATACTCAACGAGGTGAACGAGTCGCAACGTGAAGACACAGTGAGTTCTCTCGCTTATGAAGCTGAAGCGCGTTTGAGGGATCCTGTTTATGGTTGCGTCGGTCTTATTTCGTCGCTTCAGAATAAACTCAAAAGCGTTCAGAATGAACTGAATGATGCAAAGAAGAATCTTGCTTCTTATATTGGGCCTCAGGCTTATCTTCCTTCTCCGCCTTCGCCGCCGCTTCCGCCTGCTATGGTGAATCCTTTTTATACTCAGCAACTGCGTCCAGATGTTGGTTTTACATATAATGGTGATAATAGCTTTCAAGCGCAATCTTTTCATCATCCGATGATGGTTTCTTCACAACAGCTACCACAACAATTCCATAACGGGTTTTGCTCCAAGAAGGTTTTCAAGACCGAAAGACGGAACCTTTGAATAGGGTATAGTTACTGTTTCATTCATCTGTTTGATTGATTTACCAATCAACAATTTTATGCTGAAACTGAAAGTATTGATTTTTATGGGTTTGTTGAAAGGTTTATTTGAAATTGTTTCTTTATTTGAATACTTTCGTTTTATGTTATTCAAATGCTTTGTTAATGTTTTTCTGTAAATGGGTCAGTTAATTTCTACATTTTCTGCAGCTTTATTGGTCTTCTCGGTCTGAGGTATACACGAGCAAAGATAGGAATTTGCAGTATAAGAAAGGAAGGTGTAGGTATATGAGAGTGGATATTGTTTTTTGAGTTTGATTTGAACTTTTTGGAGATGATTTTAAATGTAGATATGGATTTTAGAAAGTTGGATCTGTCATTGATGTTTGATAACGGTTTTGCTATTGTTTGAAGTACTGGACTGAACTTGTTTTATCGCTTTAAGACACAAATATAATCAAAACTTCCAAAGACTTTTATAGTCCAAACTTATTCTTATCATTTGTTGGGTGTCATGTTTGTATATCTCATACCTATATTTCTTGCACATTCTTGCTAAGTGGTAATCAAGTTGTTGTGGGAGCTTAGTCTACCTCTAGGTGTGATTATAAGTTTATCATTAGTCAGATTGTTATTTTATAATGAAAAAAGTTCAATTTTTTTATGAAAATGTATGAATCAAATTTGGTACTCTAGTATCGTTAAACCAACTTGTGTAGGAATATCAAATGAAAGGCGCATGTTTAGCATGTTTCGCAGACATTGTTAAATGCAAACATTGTTAAATGCAATTTATTAATTTAAGTATTGTATCAGATTAATATGGAGTGCGTAATATGTTGAAGCTGGATAAAAGAAGTTGAAGTCGGACGTATTTGATTATTATTAAAATGATTTAATTTTGTAACAGCTCTGTAATCTGTTATAAGACTGTTTATTTATTTATTTATTTATTTTTTGTGTGACATGTATCTCAATTATCTTGTAAGTTGTAATGTTTTGTATATGTATGTCTTGGAGACATCCTCATAAATGTGAATAGAATATACTTTTTAAGTCTCAATTAATTTCTCTCTCCCTCTTCACACTCTAATTTCTCTATTTTTCACCAATTGTGTGGTTTCAAGTTCAAACATTTGATAGTATGTTATGATCCACAAACACCTAGTGTGCAACATAAATTATGTCTCTACCAAAAGAATCCATACAAACCTACTCATCCTTGTGTAGCGGGGAAATTAGTGAGTGTAAGCTATTGATTAACTTAACTCAAAAATGTAAGATTCGCCACCGCACATTTATTTTATCCAAAAGAAATGAAAAAGAGCAAACAAAACCAACTAAAAGAACGCGATGGGAAGGTGTTAGCACCCAAAACGTCTATAGTACTCTATAGGAACCCTTTGAAATATCTACGCTTTTTGGTTTGAAAAGGTTTGTTTGAAAAGAGATTGGGGATATGAGAAGAAAAGAGATTGGGGATATGAGAAGAGAAATATTTTTAAGATTTTTGTCTTTGGAGAGACTTATCGTCTCATGCCTACGTACCCACAAAGTGCAATATAGGATCAAAACCTCGTAGTTCGTGGTATAAATAACAAAAATTTGTTGGTTATTATTCATTTTTAAATGTAAGATAAGTCGTCATTTTAAGGAGAAAACTACAACTAGTCGCCCACAAGTATAAGACAACACCTGCATCTCCTAACATTTGCATCACCTAATGACTCATATCTAAACTTTATGAAAAGTTTTAAAAGAAAAAGTGTGAAGGTGAGAAAATACTTAGAAGGGGGTTGAATAATTATGTAGAAAAACTTAGTAATAAAAACTCAAGGATTTTTATCCTGGTTCGTTGAACTCAACTACTCTAGTCCACCCTATCAAGAGTGATTTTCCTTTCTCAAACAAGGACTTAATCCACTATTAAATCAACTGATTACAATAGTAAGCACTAAGAACAACTGTTCAAAGTCTTCTCAAGAACTACTGATCCTAACTAGATCTTCTTAAGATTCTTTTACAAACAAATGTAAGAATAATACAAGTGTTTAATTTACTTCTAATAAAGCTATATCACAACTGTGATTTTTCACTTAAGATTTTAAGAAAAATGAAATAAATTCAGCAAATGAGTATAAATTGTATGAGAGCTTGTAATGAATTCTTTCAAGTATTTCGTCAACTGAAGAAGATGAATGGAGTCTTGCTTTTATAGGCACAGAGGTCCAAGTAGTTTTTCACGTTGAAGGTTGTGTACTAAAAAGGTCTGAGCCTTTTTGTCTTCACATCACATGACCTTTCTTAGAAGTAGAATGCACAGAAAAATCTTTTTTGTCTGTGTTCTTGTGTATAGCATAAATGAGGAAAGAGTCATTTGGTCATTCCAACAGACATAACTTTGAATTCTTCTTTAACAAGTTTCAGCAAGTATCATCAGAGTTTGGATTGATCAGAGCCTTCTGATGTTCATCAGAGTTTGCTGAATCAAAGTCTTTGCAGCAGGTGTGCTTTCAGCGTGTAATTGTTCAGAGCAGAGTTTGGGATCAGATCCTCAGTATTGACAGCGTTGGTACTATCAGAGTCTTCTGAAATAACTGTGCTTGAAACTCTTCATACAGAATTCTTCAATGCTTCAGATGCTTCTGGCTTCTGCTTCAGATTCTTCTGTAGCTTCTACTTTAGATCCTTCTGTAGACAGCACTCAGAATCTTCTGGAGGCAGCGTTCAGAATCTTCTAAAAGATGCTTCTGACGCTTCAGAGCCTTGCATAATTTTCATGTTCAGATCTAATTTGCTTCCAAAATAATATTCACTTTAATATCTGCAGCAAACATTCTTAAACAAATTTTTAGAGTATATAATTCTTTAATACAAAATTTCATAAGAGTTATCATCAAAACATAGAGATATTATTAAGAACCAATCTGTGTTCTAACAATCTCTCCCTTTTTGATGATGACAAAAACATAGGAAATTGTGTTCAATAAACAATATAAATATAACTCCCCCTGAGATGATGAATCTCCCCCTGAATTGAATACTAAGAAAGAATAGAAACTTCCCTTTTTGCATGAGTATTCTTTTCAGAATCAGAGTATGATTGTTCCAAAAAATTAGATCTTGACTTTGGATGCATGTTTCAGAATCAGAGCCTGATAGGTTAAAACTAGATCTGGGGATCTCAGAGTTACTCTTAAAGAACTTGTCAGAGTTTTCAAATGTTCTGAAATACTAAGAGTTCACGTTAGTTTAAACTTTATATGTCTGAGTTTTCATTTAGGTAGAGTTTATTTGAACAGTCAGGTCCATTTTCTCCCCCCTTTTTGTTATAATCAAAAAGTAAAACGTTTAAAAGACAAATAAAAGGAAATACAGAAAAGATAAATCATGTAGAGAAAACACTGAGTCATTCATTCATTCAGAGCAAAATAGACAAAACATCAGATAAATTCAAGTACATGTGCACAAACATCAGATACAGAAAAAAAACTAGGTTTGCTTGGACAGAATCATCTTCAGCAGGTGAGTGATCTCAGATGAAGACTCTTCTTGCTTTGTCATCCACTTAGCCATGTTGTCATTTTTTTGATCTTGCTTGGACATCCATTGTGCCATGTCTTCAGTCTTCTGGTCTTGTTTGGCCATCCATGACTGAATCTTATCTTCAAGATCTGGATTCTCTTTCTTGATCTCATATGAAGAAGGTGGGGCAGAGTCTGAAGCAGGAACATAGTCAATTTCCATAGGAGATGCAGAGTCATGAGCAACAGATCCAGAGGGATATTCCACAATAGTCATAGTCAGAGGATTTTCTTCAGAAGCAGATTCAACAGTTACTTATGTATCAAATACTTCAGAAGATGAAGGAACATCTTCAAGAAGCAATGGTTCAGATCTTTTTACAGACCAGATCATGCTTTTAGCAGTCTCAGCAAATCTGAGATTCGCATCATCAGAACGTACATTCTTCAGATTTGAGGCTACAGTATTGAATCTGTTGATGAAGCTATTCCAGATAGCATCAGATTCATTTGCATCCATTGTTGACAAACATCTCTTCTGAACAGAGCCTAAATGCATCTTTATTTCTTTCAGAAAACTGGCAAATAAATTATCAACATTCAGCCTAGTTTTTGGTTTCAGAAGGGTTTCCAAAGTGAAAGGCTTGGGTTGAGGTGGAGGTGGAATGGTGAATTCTGGAATAATGATTAGAGGGCTAGGATATGCTGGTTTATTCTGAGCTGGCATAATACGAAAGAATGGTTTGATTCTGTGAATGGAAGGTATGACAGCTTTTTGATTGTCAAAATAGGGAACAAATGCAGATTGTTTTTGCTTAACATGAAAAGGAACAAAAGCTGATTGAGGTGGTTGATCAAAAAAGTTTTCTATTTCAAGTCCAGATGGAAGAGGATCAGATGGAAATGGTTTAGCAGAAGCAACTGAAACAAATTCAGATGTTCTTGGTTCAGGAATGGTAGTTTTAGAAGAAATGGGTAGATCTGGTTGGTTAGATTCAAATGTTCTGAGAGAAGGGGGTGAGATGAAATCTGGATGGATATCAGATTCAGAAGAATCAGATGATGTGGTTGGGGTGCAAGAGGTAGAGGATACATCAAACATAGTCTTGAGAGGTTGAACATCCAGAATCTCAGAGTCATGAATATCTGATTCAGGAGGATTGGACGGTTCTGGTTGAATCTCAGAAGGTTTGGATGAAGGTGGGTCAGACACAACTGGGTCAGATGCAACATGATCAGATGCAATAGGTTCAGATGCAACTTGCTCAGATGCAATTGGGTCAGATTGTATGGGTTCAGATTCAGCTGGTTGTTGTATTTCTGGTTGTTGTTGTGGTGTAGGTTGTTCTGTTGGTTTTGTTTGAGGTGTTGGAATAGAGTCTGCTGGTTTTGTTGTTGTTGGTTCAGATTGAGGAATATACAGAGATTAGGAGAATAACATCTCGCTTACAAATTCGACTTAGTTCCGATTTAGGGACAATTTAGAACTATGTTAAGCAATTGTAATCGTACTAATGTAGAAGCCACGACTATTTGAGGCCGATCGATAATAATGTTTGTGCTAATGTATCCTAGAGAGATAATATGTAAATCATCCTCCGAAAGCAATACCGCACGAAAAGAATAGGTAACGATCTCATCTTCATCAAGAATTTGAAATAAGTTCTAGTGATATTGAAGATTCTCATTGATCAAAAGAAAAAAGAGAAGAGGGAAGAAGGGAAACCAGATTGAATTGCAACATTTGGATCATTCTATATTTAAGTTCCATCACTCTTCTAGGTGGATTAAAGAAATTAACCCTCATCAACACCCAAAGTCTAGGGAATTTAAATAGAAATTTGATCAACTAACATCAAAATTCAAGGAAAAACAAAAGGAGATGGAAGAAGGAAGAAAAGGAACCAAAACAGTCCCAAAACAAGCCAAACAAACACATTCTGGATTGTGTAAAACAATTAACCTCCTGGTGTTAATTGATTAACATAGAAAAAACAACAATTCCAGAATGCATGAACAGGTGTTAATCGATTAACACCAGTGGGTTAACCGATTAACACTATTAAAATAACATAAAGTCAATTTGAAAAATTATAAACCCTTTGATCAATCATTCCATCAAAGACCTCATGATCAAGGATGAAATTATGCACGGAAATTTAAGCAAAACAACAACAAACAACACCAATGGGAGAGGGGTACATGTAAGTTACACAGGATTGCACGAAATAAAGGGTCTCTTTGTCAGGTAGCCCAAGAGAAAGCCGTGTGTGTGCAATGTGTCCTAAACTAAGACTTGAGCCAAAGTCGGGTACAACTCCATGTTAGGGTTCTTGCAAATGACCAATGATCCGACAGTCCACCAATTTAGGCTTTTAGCATTTCGATAGTTTATTAAGTGTTTTCGAATATAGTGAATAAGAATGAAGAATATGAATATGAATATGGTAAAATATAAGATAATATAACAATAATATCCACAATAATATTTGACTGAATTTAAAGCTGTTGATATCTGACAAAAAGTAAAAGTTAGTCGTTAGTTTGTTATGAATTAAATCGGGGCGAAATGTAACGCTAAACTGTTGTAGCTCGACTTATGATGAAAGTTGAACTATAGGAGGTCGCGTGAATTAATATCCGTTCTAGAAACAAGATGGAGGAATGATATTGAGAACCATTCTCCGATTTAATCGTGTCGTACAGACAAAAAAAGGTAAGATCTCATCTTAATCATAGACATTATGTCGATTAATCGAAGGTAGCCTATCACGATACCAAAGTAAAGAAAATGACCATTTTCCCTAAACCCTAAACCCTAAACCCTAAACCCAAATGGTCATTTTCCATAGATTTGAAATTGAAAAGGTTATCGACTTCGAAAAAACGGAGTTTACGAATCGAAAGACTTCATAGATCGGGAAAAATAAATAAAATCAAAAATGAAGAAGAAAATGAAATAAAAAAAATAGTGGTCTCGGATAAATTGTCATCTATCAATAGTTTGACTGATAACAACTTATGCAATTTCGTCATTGATCGAAAAACAATAACATGAATAAAAATGAATAAAAATCGAAAATGAAAATGAAAAGAAAATTTGGTCTCAGATTGTTGTTATTCATTAATAACTTGACGGACAATAACTTAGAGGTCTCTTCATCGACCCGAACGAAATCAAAAAATAATAAACAATATCCCAAAATATCTTTCAAAAAAATTCAGTCCAAAACTAAATGATATTATTAATAGAACAAGTAATATAAATTTTTAACAAGATAATAAAAATAAAATAAAAAAAGGTGCATAACTAAAACAACAGGGGTGAAGGCCCTGTGTGAGTAAAATCATTTGGGCTTTATTGAAGCCCATCATTTACTAACATGGCTAAAGGGGTCCGAGAGACAGGGGGAATTTGTGCTGATGGTGTGTGCATAGCATTAAAGATTGGTCCTAAAGGCTCACGTACACCCAAGAGTAGTAAGCTTGAGAGAAAACTAAATTCACAACAAACATCCCCCAAAGTCAAAAGAGCGACTCGCCTTTCCCTTTCATACTCTCCTTCCCAACCCAACTTCTCTTACACAGTGGCCGGCGATGTTCAAGCGACGCGAGAAATGGCCAACGAGATGGAATCAAATAGCTTGAATCCTCTCACATGAAACTCGGATTCGCACAAATCTTAAACAAAGCGTGAAGCATATCACCGTGAATCACAATGACATGGTCTCAGGTACGATGTGGAGTTTCTTCTTCCAACGTTGTTGTTTTGGTTTTGGGATTTAGGTTGAAGATTCAAAAAGGATGAAGGTTAAAGGAGTGAGCTTGGTGATGATCAAAGGTTGGCATGGGTTGAAGAAGATTTAGGGAGGAAGGTGTTAATGAATGTTGTATTTTAATGAGAAAGATGAAGATCATGAAGGGTCGGTTCTAGGGGAGTAACAGGTTGGGGAGATTTGTGATTCTGTGTTTTTGGTTTTTATTTTCGGAAAAAATAAGGTTCAAAAGGGGTTAAAAGAAGTTGATGAGAAGAACAAGAAAAACGACCGAGGTTTTACATCTCCAAACGCTCTCCCTGTCGTGAAGGGAATTGCCTCTTATATATGGTTTGGAAGAAGATATTTGAAGTGAAATTGGGAGGAATTTGGTTGTGTTTGTGTGAAAGCGCAGTTCGTACGGTTTGCGTGAGGAGGCTGACCGTTGTGTGCAAAGGAAAAAATAGTGATGTGCTGAAAGTTGTATTGGTTGGTTTTGTTGCTACTGCACGTGAAAACTAGCTGCCGAGTGTGTATTTTTCAGGTTTTTTAAAGGTCCGTACAAGCGTTACGGAAACATCACAACAGGGGAATCAATTGTGGTTTGTGACTTGGTTTCAAGTTTTCTTTTGCTACGCAGTGCATTTGCCTTTTTTTGCGAGGTTTGCGGGTTTTGGAATATGTAGCTTATACAATACAGTGGGGTCTGGTTCTCCATGTTGTATTTCATGGATGCATTGTAAGAAGTTGGTATTAGCTTTTTGTTCAAAACTACCGTCTTGCAGTATATTGTCCACTTTATGTGATTTTTATTATTTTGGTGCCAATGGTATTAGTTTGAAGAAGAATCAGGTCATGCGTGAGGTGAGCTGGCGGACGGTGGATTCATGGGCTAGTAGTTTGAGAAAAGTTATGGGCTTTCATTTTTTTTGGATCAATTTTTAAGACATGCACTTTATGATTTTGTGTTAATTTGTAGTGATGGACTCATTGATGAATTTTTTTTGTAAGAAAAAAAATGCAATGGGCTCTTATTTATTTTGTGAAATGGACCTTGGGCTTTTGCATTGTGCTTGATTTTGCAATCTTGATTTCTCTTTGTAATTCCTTGAATTTACCGATTAACCCACAATGAATAAAACTCAAATTTCTCTTAGAACTAAATTCCAAGATTCTTTACCTGAAATAAATACAACTTGAATTGACCTAAAACTTAAATTGATCCTCAAAATAACACACCAATCGAAATGAATCAGAATCCTGAATCGAAACGAATCCATCATCAAATTAATGCCTCAATCTTGTCACTTATAATTGATAGAGCAAACCTTTCCACCAAATGTGCAACAAAACACATTGAAATAGCATGTCACATGGATTTCAACACATTGTATAGAACCTTGATTCAAATGAACTCACGATTAACAAAGTACTTCTCTTGTCAAAGCCTGGTATTTTAATCCACAACATATGACTTGTATTGGCCCTAGAACCCTAATTAAGCTTCCAACACCCCACTTGAATCAATCACTTCGGCCTTGATCTTGCAGCAACACTTGTCTGACCAAGATTAGGTCATACCTAATTGATCATCAACCATTACTGAGTCTAAAAAATTCATACTGATAACATTCAAACGATCCTCAAATCAATTCACCTTAACTCTGTGATATCCTGAGCTTAGACCAGGAACATGAATCCACATACTATTTTGAATTTTATGAATAACCAATGATGGGTAATTGTATAGATGAAGGTGATATACTGGTATGACAAATTTGGGGTATGACAGATACACGGATGTATCACCACCCTAGTGGTTAAACATGTGCACCTTGTGTCCTTTGAACCTTTGAAACTGGGCTTCGAATCCCCCTCGCCCCTGTTTCTTTTTTTCTTTTTTATTTTCCAACTAGTTAACACATATAATAATCATCTTCCGCTCTTTAGTCACCACGCGAGTGTGGTTGAGTTGGATAATGTTTTGATCTGTAGGTGAGGGAACCTGGGTTCAACACCCATGGGGACCCTTTCCATTATTTTTTATCACTTTGTTTTTCTACTTTTCTTCACAATTTCAAACTATCATAACTTTATCATTTTTTATCATTTTGGATCCATTCTTTTTGAAAATTGTTCATGATAATGTCTATTTTATATTTGTAATAAGAAAACATCAAAAATTATTATTTTTCTCACATTTATGAGTGCTTAAAGTGTGTGGTATTTTTAGGGTTTTCTTAAGACTTCTTTTGAATCTTTTGAATGATACATTGCCTTTTCTTGCTCAAAATATATTATTTCAATCATATATATCTTGTATGAACCTTAAATAAGGTTAGGAATTTTTACATCCTTGTCCTTACTTGATTTTAATGTATTTTCAAGTATATGTTTACATGTAAATGTAGGTTGAACTTTATCCATACCATGAGACTTTTTGCTTGATATTTTGCCTTAACATATGGTCTTCCTTCCATGTTAATACCACTTTGATATGTACGTATGTCTTTATGTTCATTATACCATGTTTATGTGCTCCTAAACACTTTAACTTTATCTTGAAAATGCCTTTATATACATGTTTTTTTGTGTGAACCTTTGTGATGTTTCCATTTTGTTCAAAACCATGTTTGAACCCTAATATCCATGCTTGGTTATTATCAACTTGTCATTAACATGTTCAAAGTTGTATCCATGCTTAAATATTAAAATATTTCTTTCACAAACTTTTACCATGATAAATATATTTCTTTTAAGTTCACATCATCTTTTCAAAATCAATTATTTTTAAACTCTCTTGGGCCTCCATTCATAGTGTAAGTCCCATCTATTTCTTTTAAAATCATCTTCTGTTTTCAAAACTAGAATAAATTTTGGGCATCTATTTAGAGTGTAAGACCCACCACGTTTTCTTTTCTTTTAAATCTCGGGTCTATGCTTAGAGTGTAAGACCCACCACCTTTTCTTTTGTTTTAAATCTCGGGCCTCAATCAGAGTGTAAGTCCATTCCCTCTTCTCAAAACTTTCTTCAATTTATCAAAGATTTCAATCTTTCAAAACTAAAATCTTCAACTTTCATCAAACACAACCCTAGTAGCATTCAACTTTTAAACTATCTTGGGCATCTGCTTAGAGTGTAAGACCCAACACCTTTATACATAGAATAAATCTTGGGTCTCTTCATAGAGTGTAAGACCCCAACACCTTTGTGAATAAAATAAAACACACAAAAAACATTCAACACGTCAAACCCTAAAGATGTGCAATCTTCCATGAATTCAAACATGTGTATACTTGTGAATCTTCAATCATGTTTGTTCATTTTTTTTTGTTTCTCTTGACATTTACATCATCCTTAGTTTAGACATAAGTCAAACAATAGGATCCCTTCAATCACAACTTAGTTCAAACAACTAGTTCCCTGGCCTCCTCTTGGGCCTTATACAAGCATAATTTCCTCCTCTTAGGCATCATACAAAGAATCCCCCCCAACAAGACATCCTCCTCTTGGGCTTCATACAAGGAAACTTGGGAAGTCTCATTCAGTTTCCCACAGCTTTCTCTTGGGCTTCATACAAGGACCCTCAGGCTTCTCAAAAGCATAAGTCAAGTCTTAGCAATCTATACAATAAATATTTTAGCCCCACCATCCTGGGCTTTGTACAAGATACAAATAAATTCTTTTAACCTCATTCATCCTGATCTTTGTACAGGATACAAATAAAAATCCCCAAAAGAGTCAGTTAAATCCTCAGTATTGAGTCAGTCTCTTCAAATTTTCTCCACAGTCATTAGCCTTCTCTCAGGCTTTTACACAAATAATTTTTCCAGTTAGTCAGCCTCAATCTTGGGTTTTGTACAAGACAAATAAAACTCCCTAGTTAAGTCAGTTTTCAATCTTTTAGCTTTGTATCTTTGGCTTCAATTAAGATACATAAATCAATCTCCTCACAGATGAGACATTGAGTCATCTCTGTAGGAAGACACCTCTTTTAATCACTATAATTCAAATCAAACATTAAAAACCCTTTTCCATATAAGTGATGTAAGTGGCACATTTTTTGATTCAAAATCCAAGCTGGAGCCCCTCTCTTATCATGGCTCAAAAAAATTTCTTTCATCTAACTGATGTAAGTGGCACACTTGTCGATCCTATATCCAAGTTAAGGTCCCTCTCTTAGCATGTAAAGAATTCATAAAGGAAAAAGTGACATTGCTTAAACACAATAAGTTCAAAACTTTCTTCCCTTATGATATCATTCTCATATGATTGTAGTGAATAGGTGAGATATCTCCCTTAAAGATGACAATTAGTCAAATCTTTCCAACACTTTTTTTAGCTTCGTCGTCTTGGGCTTTAAACAAGATACAAAACAAACTTTTTTCTCGCATAGATTAGGAGGAACAACACTCTGATTTCTCAATTTCCTTTTTTGAGAATACGTAGGCATAAGATTGCGAGATCTTAGCGAGCACACTAATAAAAAACCTTGAGGTCCCGATACATTCCAAAATAATAGAAAAACATAGAAACACCAAACAAAAACATTCCCTCAGTTTTCACAAAGGAGAAACCTTCCCAATTAAACAGCAGACAAACCTAGGCAAGCAAGTAATTTAACAGTAGAAATATACGATCAAGGTCACTATAGATTACTATAGATACTCAGGGTGTTATTAGCTCTCCTTTGTATAACCAACCCCCGATTTCAGATCTCTTTTCATTTGTAGGGAAAACATTTGCACACATAGTTAGTTTACGATATCTTCCCCATCCTTTTAAGCTTCATAGGATAAATATTAGAAATCAAAAAGTAGCACAAAATGCGGTAGTGGTCGCGTCACAAAAACTGGAGCTACAAAAAAATGGAGACTTCACTGGAGATGTCTTTCCCATCCCCTAAGAGGGTTAAGCCTTGTATATATTTTACTGTTTCATTTTATTACTTGATATCATTTGTTGTTCTCCATCATACTATTTGCTTATTTGCCATACTTGTTTAATTTGCTTTTATTTGAGAATGTGATTAATATGCATGTGGTGAGTCAAAAAGTCCACAATGGGCTCGAGAGCATATTTTAAGATAGGAGGTGGAAAAACCAAGAAAGCTTATAGGGAGTGAGTCCCAATTAAGCTAACTTGAAAGCCCACCAAATCAGTAGAGGTACCCTTTTGGAATTACTGATGTTGAGCGAGCTAGTCGTGAATACATTACTTTTTCCATTGGGAACCCGTGAAATTGAGGATTAGTAAACATCTAACTATTTGGTCACTTTAGGACCTAGTGCAGTAACTATTGGGAATAGTTGATACGCGATGCTACACTCGAATGAGATGCATCTGGGGGATATTATAGCTCTCATGAGTCAATCAGTTTGCTGGTAATATCCTAAAGAGGGGTAAATGAGTTTAGGAACTTTTGTTAGAACCCGTTCTAAAGGTACAAAAATTGAACCATAGTACATACCTTGGGTTGGGTAGATCCATGGATCCATTCTTGTGACGATGAACCCTCGAACCCATGTTTTCATATACTTGTGTTTGTTGCATTCATGCATTCATCAAAATTATTCAAATCTCTCAAAGTTTTTCAAAATAACTAAAAAAATGGGTTGTTGCAAATATCAGAAATTGTGTTATGGATTTTGATAGAAGAAAAACTCAAAAGTACACCTTCAAAAGTCCAAAATTGGAAGACCTAAGAAGATTGGGAAGGTTGATTACTAATCCTGAAGCTTTTAGAGCTAAGTAGAAGGACTTTTGTCTCTTTTAAAATTCAACATGGTGGAAGGAGTCCTATCTACGTTGGTTCAATTCTATAATCCGGTATACCACTACTTCACGTTTCCAGATTATCAGCTTACACCAACATTGGAAGAATACTCTCAGCCGATTGGTTTACCTATCACTGATCAAGATCCTTTCTCTGGCTTGGAAGAAATTCTCAAAGATCAAACCATTGCAAAGGCTACCTCTTTGAAAATGTCAGATATCAAATCTCACATGACCACCAAGGGAGGAATTCAAGGTCTACCAGCTAAATTCTTGATGGAGAAAGCTTTATGCTTTGCAAGTATAGGAACCATGTTTGCTTTCGAGGATATCTTTGTTATACTCATCTACGGATTATTTCTCTTTACCAACATTGATAACTTTGTCGACATCAGTGCTATCAAGATATTGTATATTAGGAATCCAGTCCCAACTTTGCTTGCAGATACTTACCACTCAGTGCATCTAAGGAATTTTTACAATGGAGGTATGATTACATGTTGTGTACCATTACTCTACAAATGGTTTATTTCTCACTTGTCCAAATCTGTTGCTTTCTGGGATCACAAAAGTCGTATGCGGTGGTCACAAAAGATTATGTCTCTTACCCACTATGACATAGATTGGTACAACTGGGTCTATGACGGAACAAAAATCATGAACAATTCCCCAATGTACCCCTCATTGCTACTAAAGGAAGGATCAACTACCATCCAATTTTAGCTCGTCGAAAGCTGGTTACTCTAAGAAGGACATACCATATAACATTCATTTGGAAGGTCTTTTGTTCAAGGAAGGTGAAAATGAAAAAACACTTAAGGAAGAAATTGTGCATGTCTGGCATCATATTCATAGGAAAGGAAGAGAATCTCTGGGAAAACCAAATTGTATCTCTGTGAAGCCTTATCTCCAATGGGTACAAACTAGAGCCATCAAGCAAAAGATGTCTTACACTCATCAGGAAGTGTTTCCCCTAAAGGAATCTATCCTCTACTTCATGAACGACACGGAGAAGCTTCAGGTCGCTTTTAATAAAACTTAAGTGAAAAGAACTCTGGGAGGAACAAGTATCAAATTGTCAGCTTGGAGTGCACAAAGATTCAAGAACTACTAAAAGAAAAAGATGCTCTGATTAAGATACTAGAGCAACATGCTGTAGAAAATCAAGATGGACGGAAAATTTTACTCTCTTTCTTCACCTGGCAGAGGACCATTAACCCGCCAACACTTGAAGAAGCCCGATCAAAGAGGCAGAAAAGAAGTCAGCAACAAGCATTTAGACCTTCATAAAGGATTCCTTAGGATTCAAAGGCGTAGTTTTCCTTCCTGTACTTTGTAAAATAATGTACTTTTCTCTGTAAGATATCATAATCCTTTAAAAAGTTTCTTTCGTTGTTCGATATTTGTAACATAAATGTTACGAGTTCTTTTTTTTAAAAAAAGGGAGAGCATTTGCATTTTTTGCACATCATACATCATTCTAATATTTCACATGTTTCTTTTATAAAAAACTTTCACATTTATCGCACTTTAGAGTCAAAATTTCTCATTCATACAATGCTCTGATTGAGATACTGGAGCAACATGCTATAGAAAATCAAGATGGACAGAAAATTTTACTCTCTTTCTTCACCTGGCAGAGGACCATTAACCCGCCAACACTTGAAGATGCCCGATCAAAGAGGCAGAAAAGAAGTCAGCAACAAGTATTTGGACCTTCATCAAGGATTCCTTAGGATTCAAAGGCCTAGTTTTCCTTCCTGTACTTTGTAAAATAATGTACTTTTCTCTGTAAGATATCGTAATACTTTAAAAAGTTTCTTTCGTTGTTCGATATTTGCAACATAAATGTTATGAGTTCTTTTTTTTTTAAAAATGGGAGAGCATTTGCATTTTTTGCACATCATACATCATTCTAATATTTCACATGTTTCTTTTATAAAAAAACTTTCACATTTATCGCACTTTAGAGTCAAATTGTCTCATTCATACAATATTCGGACCAATCGTCAGAAGAAAATGGACGACCTTGAGAAAGAAAATAGAGAACTAAGAGAGGAAGTTAATACTTTGAAAGAAAGTATGGAAAGACTTAACGTCATGATTGAGTCACTAGAAGCAACTCAGGATCAACCATCTCAAAGAACTGTGATCTTAGAAATTGTGTTTGAACCAATGTTTGAGGTACCCGTCAGTCTTCCTCAGTACAACACGCCTAAAGGTTTCCCCTGGGGCATGCCTTTCAATTTTGTGCCTTAAGGATATATACCTCCGGTCACTGAAGATCCAGAAGCTACAACCAGAATCTCCAAACCTGAAGGTTACAAACTTCAGGTAAATGAAGAGTAAGAACTACAACAGAGATTCCTATACTTGAAGGTTACAAACTTCAGATTATAGAAGCGCCAAGAGCAGTAGCAATAATGACTATACCACAGCCTGTGGTACCTACCATTCTAGAAGAACAATCTTTCATACCACTCTAAGTAAGGTTATAGAAGTATAGGAAAGAATGAATGAATTCTAGGAACAGTTCTTGGAAATGCAGAAAGAACTCCATGTCATCCGCGGACAGGACTTGTTTGGGAAGATGTTGCTGATCTCTGCTTAGTCCCAAATGTTAAAATACCACACAAGTTTAAGGTGCTTGATTTTGAAAAGTACAAAGGAAATTCCTGCCCTCAAAGTCACTTAGTGATGTACGCTCATAAGATCTCTACCCAAACAGAAAATGAACAGTTACTAATCCACTACTTTCAAGACAATTTAACTGGCGTTGCACTCAAATGGTACATGGGGTTAAACTGTACCAAGATCAGTACCTTCAGAGATCTTAGAGCATATTTTGTCCATAAATACAAGTACAATTTGGATATGGCACCTGATAAGGATCAACTCAGAGCTATGTCTCAAAAGGATAAAGAAAGTTTCAAAGAATACGCTCAGAGATGGCATGAAATTGCCACCCAGATTTGTCCTCCTCTTGAGGAGAAGGAGATGAAAAAAATATTTTTGAAAACTTTGAGCTTGTTCTATTATGACCGAATGGTCACAAGTGCACCTAGTGACTTCACCGAGATGGTAAACATGGAAGTGCGCCTTGAGGAAGCCGTTCGAGAAGGTCTACTGGTCAAGGATGCAGAATCCTCCAACAGTAACAAGAGGTATGGAAACGCTTTCCAGAAGACGAAAGAGCAAGATATCAGCACCATCACACAGGGAAACAAAGACGATAATACCAACATCGAAAGGTAGCAACGGTATCTCCTGTTATCAACTCAGTGCCAGTCCCGACATATCACCCACATATTTCTCAAAATCAGCAAATTCAACAACCACAGTATCAGCAAAGGCTCGCCCGCAATACAACAACAATTGTATTTAGAGGTCAGCATGGTTTAATCCTATATTAATTCCATATACGAAGATATTCCTAGTTTTGCTAACGAAAGGACACATTCAAACCATGACTCCTCCCGCCGTTCCCAAAAATCCTAACTTGTTGCCTTTGCTGATACTGTGGTTGTTGAATTTGTTTAATCCTATACAATTGTTGTTGTGTCCAAACAAGGTTCAAATCTTCAACATTCGCCTGATGAACACGAGTTTGGTAGAATTAGACGCCAAACAAGTTAGAATTGGCTTTTTAGCATCACACAACTATCGAGATTGTAAAGATTGCTTCGAGAATAACCAAGGTTGCGCACTTGTGCAAAGAACTCTCAACACTTATTAGATCACTGGTGGTTCCCAATATAGAAGAACACAAAGACTCATCAAGTCAACATAGCTGATGAAGGCCTAAGTAGACACGAAAGTTGTGACACTCGCTTATTAGAAACATACTTGGTAAAGATGCATTATATACAGAGTGGATATAGTCGAGTACCTCCCCACAATTATGAACGTTGTGGGTGAAGGAAAATTGCGATCTAAACGCAGCGGAAAACAAAAATTTCCTTTAGTGATCCTTACGAATGAGCATGGTCAGTGATAGAATCGTTACCTCTTTGTGGCGATTCAGATCTTTGATGCAGCGATCACAAGCGTTGATGAAGTGCAACGCCTCTACTCAGTCCACACGAACAGCTTCCGGTCACAGTGCTAGCTGCTTACGAACGGAATTATTTGAGTGAGAAAAGAGAATCAAAAACGAAAATGCATCAAGTGAAAGCTTCATCACAAGGGTTCCTTTTATAGACTCTCTTGTGGGCTGCGGGCTAAAACCCAATTCACATGATCCATAATAATATTATATATTATTATAATAACTATTATTATAATAAATATATTTATTTTATTATTATTTTATAACCATTATAAAATAACAATAATTATTATTATATTATCCGAATTTCTATTTTTCACTTAAGTGCACCGTACCTTACGGTGTTCCTTTTTGATTTCTCTATCTCTCATCAAACTGTCCTTATGTGTGTGACCCTGTAGGATTTCGTAACGTTGGTAATTATATTAAATTATATATTTAACATAATAAACAGTAAGTGGTATCTAGCAACACATCACTGCTACCCAAGTTACGAAAATGTCATGTGATCTGACAAAACCTTTTTCGTGATAATATATGTTTGTACAATTACCCTTTTGCCCCTATGTCTATATTGAACACAAGGCATACACTGTGTCATCCTTGTCCAGTTCAATATTGGGCCCTTAGACATTTCTCCTGTTATGCAGGATTGGCAAATTCCATCTAGGACACTCATGTCCCTCAGCATGCTTCGTGGAGTGCCCATCAACTGTCTTTATGATCATCCAGTTACGGATAATGTTTGATCAGCAATAAAGCACCCGACTCTACATCTAGGGTCCATAGTGGTTTCAGGTCGAAGGGTGGTAATACACCATTATCACCATGAGAATAACTTATGACACTTTGCATAACATACTATGTAGTATTCTCATAGCGGGTCAATCCGGTATAAATATTACTCCTAATATTTATACCTATGTCAAGACTTGATAACTCTTTATCCATGATCCATGAGATGTGATCATCAGTCTATCTTCATAATAGTCTCAATGCTTTTAATGTTATCCCACTTTGCAATAAAGCTTGACTACGGATATTTTAAGAATAATGTCTTTATGTTTAATGGGATCTCATGATTAAGTCACACTTAACATTTCATTAAACAGACTAACTATTCTAGGGACTTTATTATTCTGAAAGACAAACATAATAAAGAAATACCTTTTATTATTAAATGAATAATCCGATACAAGTACCAAAAAGTATTGGCCTCTAGGGCTTACACCAACAATCTCCCACTAGCACTAGAGCCAATTAGGCATACCCTTAATACCCATAGATCTAGTATGACCATCATGCTTCTGTTGCGCAAGAGGCTTTGTTAATGGGTCAGCGATATTGTCAAGTGTAGGTACTCTGCATATCTTCACATCTCCCCGATCGATTATCTCTCGAATGAGGTGATAACGCCTAAGTATGTGTTTGGATCGTTGGTGAGATCTAGGCTCCTTAGCTTGTGCGATAGCACCATTGTTATCACAATATAAACCAATGGGATCCACAATGCTAGGGACTATGCCAAGTTCACTAATGAACTTCTTGATCCAAACAGCTTCCTTTGCTGCATTTGAGGCAACAATATACTCGGCCTCAGTTGTAGAATCAGCAACTGTTTCTTGCTTTGAACTTTTCCAGCTCACAGCGCCACCATTGAGACAGAACACATAACCAGATTGTGATCTAAAATCATCCTTATCTGTCTGGAAGCTAGCATCAGTGTAACCAATTACATCAAGCTCTTCCTGACCTCCATATATCAAGAATGAATCCTTAGTCCTTCTCAAGTACTTAAGGATATTCTTGACAGCTACCCAGTGAGCATCACCGGGATCAGATTGGTACCTACTCGTTGTACTTAATGCATACGAGACATCTGGTCGAGTACATAACATGGCATACATGATAGATCCTATTGCAGATGCATATGGAATCTTATTCATGCGATCCCTTTCTTCCTTAGTTGAAGGGGATTGTGTTTTTGATAAACACAGACCATGTTGCATAGGTATGAATCCTTTCTTGGAATCATGCATATTAAAGCGTCTCAACACTTTATCTATGTATGTACTCTGACTTAGGCCAAGCAGTTTTTGTGATCTATCTCTATAGATCCTAATTCCTAATATATAGGCTGCTTCACCTAGGTCTTTCATAGAAAAACAATTCCCTAACCAAGTCTTCACTTGTTGCAAGGTAGGGACATCGTTTCCAATGAGTAATATGTCATCTACATATAATACCAGAAACACGATCATGCTCCCACTAACCTTCTTATAGACACAAGGTTCATCTTCATTTTTGATGAATCCATATTGTCTTACGGTTTCATCAAAACGAAGATTCCAGCTTCTGGAAGCTTGCTTCAATCCATAGATTGATCGTTGTAACTTGCATATCTTTTGGGCATCTTGTGGTATGTCAAATCCTTCAGGTTGTGTCATGTACACATCCTCAAGAAGATTCCCATTAAGGAAAGCAGTTTTGACATCCATCTGCCATATTTCACAATCATGATATGCAGCGATGGCAAGTAAAATCCGAACAGATTTAAGCATTGCAACTGGTGAAAAGGTTTCATCATAGTCAACCCCATGAATTTGTTTATAGCCTTTTGCAACCAGTCTTGCTTTATAGGTATGTACCTTACCATCCATGTCAGTCTTCTTCTTGAAGACCCACTTGCATCCTATAGGGTTAACTCCTATAGGAGGTTCTACCAAGGTCCAAACCTGGTTTGTGTACATGGAATCCATTTCAGATTTCATGGCTTCTAGCCACTTCTCAGACTCAGGACCAGTTATGGCCTCTTTGTAGGTCACAGGCTCATCTTGATCCATGAGTAATACATCACCCTGATCACTTATGAGATATCCATATCTCTCAGGTTGGTGACGTATCCTGCTTGACCTACGCTGGTCTTGTTCTTCTTGAGCAGGTTGCTCTTCCACAACTACTTGTGTTTCCCGCTCTAGTTCCTCCATAGGTGTTTCAATGTTTTGTGATTCTTGAATTTCTTCAAGCTCTATTTTCCTCCCACTGTTTCCTTTGGAAATAAAATCCCTTTCCAGAAAGACTCCAGTTCGAGCGACAAACACTTTGCCCTCAGAAGGATTGTAGAAGTAATATCCTCTTGTTTCTTTAGGATACCCCACAAATAAGCATTTGTCAGATTTGGGCTCAAGCTTGGTTGAAATTTGTCGTTTGACGTAAACCTCGCAACCCCAAATCTTCATGTAAGACATATGTGGTTTCTTACCACTCCATATCTCATATGGTGTCTTATCAACCTTTTTGGATGGAACACGGTTAAGTGTGTAAGCTGCTGTTAATAATGCATGTCCCCAAAAGGAGTTTGGAAGATCGACGTGACTCATCATGGATCGGACCATGTCTAACAAGGTTCGATTTCTTCTCTCAGATACACCATTCCATTGTGGTGTTCCAGGAGGAGTAAGTTGGGATAGAATCCCATACTCTTTTAGATGGTCATCAAATTCTAGGCTTAAATATTCACCGCCTCGATCTGATCGAAGAACTTTAATATTCTTACCTAGTTGGTTTTGTACTTCATTCTTGAATTCCTTGAACTTTTCAAAGGACTCAGATTTGTGTTTCATTAAATACACATATCCGTATCTACTGAAGTCATCAGTAAAAGTGATGAAGTACTGAAAACCTCCTCTGGCTGGTATGTTCAGTGGTCCACATACATCAGTATGTATGAGTGCCAAAAGATCATTAGCCCTTTCATCTTTTCCTGTGAATGGGGACTTTGTCATCTTTCCAATTAAACAAGATCTGCATGTCTCATATGATTCATAATCAAAAGAGTCCAAGAGTCCATCTTTATGGAGTTTGGAAATGCGTTTCTCATTTATGTGGCCTAATCGACAGTGCCAAAGGTAAGTTGGATTCAACTCATTAGGTTTCAACCTTTTAGTATTAATGTTATAAATTGGCATTTCAAGATCAAGGACATATAGTCCATTATTCATTTTTGCAGTAGCATAGAATATATCATTCAAATAAATGGAGCAACAATTGTTCCTTATTATGAATGAAAAACCAAACTTGTCCAAACAAGAAACGGAAATAATATTCCTGCTAATTGCAGGTACATAATAACAGTTCTCTAACTGAATTATTAAACCACTAGGTAAAGTTAAAACATAAGTTCCTACAGCTAAAGCAACAACCTTTGCTCCATTGCCAACTCGTAGGTCAACTTCACCTTTTGCCAAATTTCTACTCCTTTTTAGTCCCTGCACATTAGTACAAATGTGAGAACCGCATCCAGTATCTAATACCCATGATGCAGAAGTAGATAAATTAATTTCAATAACAAAAATACCTGAATTTGAAGTCTCTACTCCATTATTCTTATCTTCCAGGTACTTTGGGCAATTTCTCTTCCAATGTCCGGTCTTACCGCAATGGAAGCAAGTGCCCTCCTTTGCTATTCCTCCACTAGGCTTCAAAACAGGAGGAGTGGGTTTGGGTTTGGCAACTTCCTTGCCTTTCCCTCTACCACCCTGTTTGATGGGCCTCTTGTTCTGTTTCTTTCCATTACTGACCATCAGAATGGATTTTCCTTTTGTCTTCATATTCTGCTCAGCAGTTCTCAACATGCCTAGCAGTTCTGGAAGACTTTTGTCCAAGTCATTCATATTGAAATTCAGGACAAACTGACTGAAGCTCTCTGGCAACGATTGCAAGATCAGATCAATCGCAAGTTCCTTTCCAAGGGGAAACCCTAATCTGTCAAGGTTCTCCACATACCCAATCATCTTGAGTACATGGGGACTTACAGGGGCTCCCTCAGCTAACTTGCTGTTAAAAAGGGACTTTGAAACCTGAAACCTCTCATTTCTTGCTTGCTCTTGATAAAGCGTTTTCAGATGTCCGATCATATCGAACGCAGATATGTTCTCGTGTTGCTTTTGCAACTCAGAGTTCATGGTAGCAAGCATGAGGCAAGCGGTTTCATTGGCATCATCGAAATGCTTCTTATAAGCATCTCTTTCTGCCTTTGGTGCAGAACTAGGAGGTTCCTCCTCAGGAACTGGTGTCTCCAAGACATACAGCTTCTTATCGTGCTTGAGGACAATCCTCAGATTACGGTGCCAATCCAGGAAATTTGTCCCAGACAATTTTTCCTTATCTAGGATGGATCGCAAAATATTGTTCGATGTGTTTGTTGTCATGGTAATCTACAAGAGAAATATGAAAATATAAGTATCATTAAAACAACATATTTAATTAGGCCTTTAATCAAATATGCTCCCACTATTTTATTCAAAACAAATGACCCTCATCATTTGATTCGGAAAATCCCGTTGGAAGACTTTCTAGTGGGTCGAGATCCATGTTTCACTTTGTTTTAAGTCAGCGTTAGGCTGATTACACAAAACTAAGTTATTTAGGTAGGAACTCCTTCCAATTGTATCTCATACAACTCTCGAATATTTTCAATTGGGTGAATAACTCCTTATTCTGATCCATCACATGAATCATTCCCAATTCTTGCTTCTAAACATATATAATCTTATTATAATTTGTTTAGTTAAGTTTGACCCATTGTTTTAGCAATTGGATATTACAATTATCCCATCACACCTTACTAATATAGAACATGCACCTCGCGTAGGCGAAACCTACAATGCTCGATACTAGTCTTGATGAGTGCTAAAAATTGGAAAGCATAAACTTAATATTTAATTTTGAGGGAATTTGTTATTAGTTTGATCTCACCGGCTTCACATGCAAAACGTCTCTCACATGCATCAACATACATATAAAAAAAAAAATACAATTATGGCCCCTAACGCAATTGTTCTCTCAAGCCAATGAGAGAACCTAAGCTAACCTAATAACGATCTAAGCTTCTCCAAGCATGATCTCCAAGGTTATCCTCCTTTAATATTGAATACTTCCTCTCTTTTTCTTTTTTTTTCATAACATAATATTACATTACATATAAGAAAACTCGTTTTACATACGAGGGATTGAGATGAGAAAAGAAGTTACATAAAGAGATTGAGAGAGAGGCACGACACGCAGGCCGTATTCAAAAAATCCCAAAACAATAATAAAGGAAAAACTAAGGCCATAACTGATCACCACAAATAAATAATAATAAACACACTTTTATTATTAGTTTAAAATTCCGATAATTAAATAAACTAAATTAAATTTCGGCTGATTGATCACACTTTGCAGACTTAGCCGGGGGTTCCGCTGGAAAAGTCTGCGGCAATACAACACTTGTACTGCCATTAATCCTAATGCAACAATTTCATGCCGTCAAACACAACTCGATTGATAACTCAATATGATAGATCAACATGTCATTGCTTCACCATACTAACGTCGGATTCCGAAGCGAATGAAAATGATGATCTTTCAAAAAGAATTACAATCCTTATGTGATTGAATGGATGGAATCAAAACAGTATATCCCATATACCATCTTTGCATCAGAATTTCTTATATCTTATATAAAAGTGATCGATCTAATTGTGTAACCTATGGATGATCAATGTATCGCACAACTTCACCATACTAATGTCGGTTTCTGAAGCATAATCAACATCAATCATCCAAATCGTACACAACAGATGCCAAATTTAATTAATCGTTTATTGTTAAATTCATTCTGTGTTTTAATCGAATCAAATACAGAAAAGACGGAAATTTAACAGCTATCAGATCCATGGTTTCGTAAGTGGCTCTGATACCACTGAAGGAAAATTGCGATCTAAACGCAGCGGAAAACAAAAATTTCCTTTAGTGATCCTTACGAATGAGCATGGTCAGTGATAGAATCGTTACCTCTTTGTGGCGATTCAGATCTTTGATGCAGCGATCACAAGCGTTGATGAAGTGCAACGCCTCTACTCAGTCCACACGAACAGCTTCCGGTCACAGTGCTAGCTGCTTACGAACGGAATTATTTGAGTGAGAAAAGAGAATCAAAAACGAAAATGCATCAAGTGAAAGCTTCATCACAAGGGTTCCTTTTATAGACTCTCTTGTGGGCTGCGGGCTAAAACCCAATTCACATGATCCATAATAATATTATATATTATTATAATAACTATTATTATAATAAATATATTTATTTTATTATTATTTTATAACCATTATAAAATAACAATAATTATTATTATATTATCCGAATTTCTATTTTTCACTTAAGTGCACCGTACCTTACGGTGTTCCTTTTTGATTTCTCTATCTCTCATCAAACTGTCCTTATGTGTGTGACCCTGTAGGATTTCGTAACGTTGGTAATTATATTAAATTATATATTTAACATAATAAACAGTAAGTGGTATCTAGCAACACATCACTGCTACCCAAGTTACGAAAATGTCATGTGATCTGACAAAACCTTTTTCGTGATAATATATGTTTGTACAATTACCCTTTTGCCCCTATGTCTATATTGAACACAAGGCATACACTGTGTCATCCTTGTCCAGTTCAATATTGGGCCCTTAGACATTTCTCCTGTTATGCAGGATTGGCAAATTCCATCTAGGACACTCATGTCCCTCAGCATGCTTCGTGGAGTGCCCATCAACTGTCTTTATGATCATCCAGTTACGGATAATGTTTGATCAGCAATAAAGCACCCGACTCTACATCTAGGGTCCATAGTGGTTTCAGGTCGAAGGGTGGTAATACACCATTATCACCATGAGAATAACTTATGACACTTTGCATAACATACTATGTAGTATTCTCATAGCGGGTCAATCCGGTATAAATATTACTCCTAATATTTATACCTATGTCAAGACTTGATAACTCTTTATCCATGATCCATGAGATGTGATCATCAGTCTATCTTCATAATAGTCTCAATGCTTTTAATGTTATCCCACTTTGCAATAAAGCTTGACTATGGATATTTTAAGAATAATGTCTTTATGTTTAATGGGATCTCATGATTAAGTCACACTTAACATTTCATTAAACAGACTAACTATTCTAGGGACTTTATTATTCTGAAAGACAAACATAATAAAGAAATACCTTTTATTATTAAATGAATAATCCGATACAAGTACCAAAAAGTATTGGCCTCTAGGGCTTACACCAACAGTGGGATATGTCAAAAAAATGACTAGAGATGCTATCTCGTACGAGCATCTCTCCAAAATCAGGTATACCGAGAAAAGATCCTACCAAATAGAATGGGGGATTATCTATCAATTAATATGGTGCAAGATTGCGTAAAGCAGTATGTAGTTTATGACGTCAAAAACATTGAAACATCACTGGTCAAATTTCACAAATGCTTGTGTGGACTTAACTACTTTGGTCCAAATCACCATGATCACTCAGCTTATAGAAAATGCTGCAGAAGCTGATATGGTTGCCTTCGCATCCCAAATGAGATTCAAGGACTGTTAGATCGAAGGACCATCACAGTCTTTAATTAAAAATAATCTATTAACTACGGAATTGATAAATATGTCTTCACCATAATTCCCCTGCTCAGTGAACTAAAGCGCTTGGAGATCCCTTTTAGAGTGGAAAAACTTTCGATATCCCAAGCTGGAACCAATAGAGATTGCATACGAAAGTCGAAAGAGTCACATAAATCTTTTAGTCATCTACTTTCCAAAACCAGTGCCTTATGAATCAGAAAAAGTAATTCCTTACAAATACAATGCTACCATGGTAGAAGATGGAAGGGAAGTTCCGCTGCCATCCATTGTCAACATCGCTGATATAAGCCGGGTCACAAGAAGTGGTTGAATCTTCAACAAAGGAATAGAAGAGCCCATAAAAGAAAAAGAGCCTCAAATTGAAGTTCCTGATAAACAGATTGGCCAGTTATGTGGTATAGATCAGGTGAAAAACAATGACGAAATTTTAAAGCTAATCCAGAAGAGTGAATATAACATTGTGGATCAGTTACTGCATACTCCTTCTCAGATATTTGTATTATCCTCTCTACTGAGTTCAGAAGCTCATAGGGAAGCTTTACAAAAGGTTTTGGAACAAGCCTTCACGGAATAAGACGCAATGGTGGATCAATTTGATAGCATCGTTTCTAACATGAATTCTTGTAACAACTTACGGTTTAGTGATGAAGAGCTCCCAGAAGAGGGTAAAAATCATAACATGGCACTCAATATCACCATAAACTGCGGGGACGATGCTCTAGCAAGCGTACTAGTAGACACTGGTTTATCCCTAAATGTTATGTCGAAATCAACTCTTGTGCGATTATCTTTTCAAGGCACTCCAATGAGAGGTAGCGAGATCATAGTCAAAGCTTTTGACGGATCCAGGAAGACAATTATCGACGAAGTCGACCTTCCCATAACCATTGGTTCCATACTTTTCAAATCACCTTCTAACTAATGGATATCTGAGCAGTATACAGTTGTTTATTGGGACGACCTTGGAACCATAAAGCAGGAGCAGTCACCTCAACACTTCATCAAAAGATGAAGTTTGTAAAGAACAATAAGTTGGTCACAGTATGTGGAGAACGAGCTTTAATTGTAAGCAACCTATCATCATTCTCCTACGTGGAACCAGAAGAGATCATTGGAACTCAATTCCAGGCACTTTCTGTAAGTAAAGAAGGCAATCAAGAAAAAAGAGCATATATTTCCTCCTATCAAGACACTGTTCAGATAGTGGAAAACGGTACCATTAAGGGATGGGGACAAGTTGTGATTCCCAGCGATAACAAAACAAGGAAGGGTCTCGGTTTTACACCAGCATGTACCAAGACTATAAAGAAGGACGAAGCCTTTCGCCTTATTCAAGATTTCTTCCAACACCGAGGTTCCCTTCATCCTACTTCCCAAGAGGTCCACACCATCGAGGGAAATGAATTTAAAGATAATTCTTCCGATCCAGATGAAGAATGGAAATCATATTTCAACAATGAAGGTTATTATCACAAGAAGATATGTACATGTCGTTTTGCTATCCACAAAAAAAATGCCAGATATATGTCGAAATTAGATGTCGAGATGATCTACGGAGATTACGACACTGAAGAAGGTCGTGCTCCTCCCAATTCATTAGAAACTAATACTCTGATGAAAGATGACTTTGATTACAGCTCAAATGATCCCATGGATGATTTACCTATTTGGGAGCCTAACATAGAAAATCTAGGATATCAAAGCCAGTCCGAGAATACATATTTTCCAGATAACCCTGAAAAGGATTCATCTGCTCCTTCGGAAGAATGGAGGCCTTATCAGAAAAACCATGAATATGTAAATCATCATCTTGATGAGGTCGCAAGATATTCCTGGACAAGAATTTATCAATTTTACACTACCTGAAGTCAATGTCATCGAGGAAGACAATCTCTCAGAAACTTGGGATACCTTAGGACAGCCGAGTGGAAAGTTTGATTTCCTAGTGAATTATATTGCCCCTAAAAGCTCTCGCATCTTGTTTGAAGACATCCAACCAACTAGATATGGAGATCCTCCTGATCAAGAAGATACATGTGAAAAGGCACCAGAAAATTTATCTGCTAATAACTCTGCATGGGAAGAAGACTCTAGTGATCCAACCCAGCCAGAAGTCAATGTCATTACTGAAGACAATCTCGAAAGGAAAGTACCAGACTTTGTAATCCACATAGGATTTCATCATAATTGGATAGTTGTTGATGTCCCAAATGTTGTTCACGTCTCAAAGTAAATGCCTCGTCTTTATTTTGACCTTTCACCTTGCCCGGGTGAAAGGATGTTTAATAGGGCATCGTCTCCTGTAAATATTTCCTCTCTGCCTTGCCCAAGGCATATGAGTTTTATTTTATAGGGCTTGTGTTTCAAGATTCAAAAAATTATAAATAAAGATGTCATTCTGAATTCCCACATTTCTTGCTATTTTTGCTTTTTCGCTTTTTCAGAAAATGGTAATCCTAAAACATACAAAAGTAATGAATGTTTTCAAAAATACACTGCACACCACTTCTTTCATTTTTCTGTCTTTCCTAGAAAAGAATCATCAATCACATTGTGCAGATTAATTGTTAAAAACCCCGTTGAAATATATGATCTGATTCCTTCTCCCAACATTGAGTTCCCGATATTCGAAGCTGAAGAAGAAGAGGACAAATAAATTCTGGATGAGATCTCTCGACTACTTAGACAAGAGGAAAAATCTATTCAACCCCACAAAGAGCCGTTGGAAATGATCAATTTGGGTTCAGAAGAAGAAAGTAAAGAAGTTAAGATTGGAGCACTGCTCAGTACAACTGTTAAAGAAAGTACGATAAAACTTCTCATATAATTTTCATATGTGTTTGCTTGCTCCTACCAAGATATGCCAGGGTTGGATACCGACATTGTGGAGCATCATTTGCCGTTAAAACTAGAATGTCTTCCAGCCAAACAAAAGTTGAGAAGGACTCATCCAGATATGGCCATCAAGATCAAAGAAGAAGTCCAAAAGCAGATCGATGCAGGTTTGCTTGCCACGTCAGAATATCCTCAATGGTTAGCCAACATAGTACATGTTTCCAGAAAAGATGGAAAAGTCAGAATGTGTATGGATTACCGAGATTTAAACAAAGCTACTCCAAAAGATGACTTCCTGTTACCACATATTGACATGTTGGTTGACAATACTGTAAAATTCAAAGTATTCTCTTTCATGGACGGATTCTACGGTTATAATCAAATCAAAATGGAACCAAAAGATATGGAGAAAACTTCATTCATTATACCCCGGGGAACCTTTTCCCATAAATTGATGTCGTTTGAATTAAAGAATGCAGATGCAACTTATCAAAGGGCAATGGCAACTTCATTTCATGACATGATATACAAAGAAGTTGAAGTGTATGTGGATGACATGATTGCTAAGTCTGAAACAGAAGAAGAACATGTGGAAGATTTGTCAAAACTATTCAAGCGTATGAGAAAATACAAACTCCGCTTGAATCCCAACAAATGTACATTTGGTGTTCACTCAGTAAAGCTTTTAGGATTCATCGTCAGCCAGAAAGGAATTGAAGTTGATCCCGATAAAGTCAAGGTTATTCAAGAAATGCCTTCACCCAGAATAAAAAAGCAAGTAAGAGGATTTTTATGGACGCCTAAATTACATCTCAAGATTCATATTTCTCATGACAACGACATGCACACTAATTTTCAAGCTCCTCCGAAAGGATCAAGGCTATATATGGATGGAAGATTTCCAGAAGGGTTTTGAAAGTATCAAGGAATATCTGCTTAATCCGCCTATTTTATCTCCTCTAGTGGAAGGAAGACCCCTGATTATATAAACGGTCTTAGAAGATTCTATGGGCTGTGTACTTGGCCAGCAAGATGAAGTAAGAAGAGAAAAGTATGTCGTTTACTACCTGAGTAAGAAACTCACGGACTGCGAGACTCGATACTCTATGCTCGAAAAAACCTGTTGCGCTTTAGCTTGGGATGCTAAACGTCTTCGCCAGTATATGATTTGTCATACCACTTGGTTAATCTTCGAAATGAATCCGATCAAGTATGTCTTTGAATAACCTACTTTAAACGGAAGAATTTCCTGTTGGCAGATGTTTTTATCAGAATACGACATAGAGTATCATGCTCAGAAAGCCGTCAAAGGAAGTATTCTTGATGATCACCTGGCTCACCAACCAATTGATAACCATGAATCAATCAGATTTGACTTCTTGGACGAGGATGTGATGTACCTAAAGATGAAAGATTGTGATGAACCGTTACCAGACGAAGGGTCAGAGCAAAGATCTTGATGGGGACTAATATTCGACGGAGCTGTTAATGCCTATGGAAACGGAATTGGGGCAATCATTGTTACACCTCAGGGTACCCATATTCCTTTCACCGCCAAGCTGACATTCAAATGTACAAATAATGAGGCCAAGTATGAAGCTTGCATCATGGGTCATGAAGAAGCCATTGAATTAAGGATAAAGAATCTGGATGTGTATGGAGACTCTGCTTTGGTTATAAATCAGATCAAAGGACAATGGGACACACGTCAACCTGGTTTAATTCCTTACAAAGACTACATAAGAAGATTGTTACCTTTCTTCGATAGAATTGATTTTCATCAGATTCCTCGTGAAGAAAACAACATGGCTGATGCACTTGCTACTCTATGCTTCATGAAGAAAATCATGTGTGTGTGTGTGTGAGAGAGAGATTAACCATATACTTTCTGATAAAGCCCTTATGCTTTTACAATGTATATAAGCGATAAATAGAAAACGAGACAAGAAAAAAACTGAAACACTTAAGGGACAGAGAAACTTCAGATGAAACATTGTCTAAGTGTTTACAAAGTTGATCTCAGACAATTCCAATAAAATGCAATAACATTAGCGCAATAAACCTCATGAAATATTTAGTACTTCACTCTCGGACTAAGAACAATGAGGTTATCAACCATTTCATTAGGGATCATGTTGAAAATGAGAATTGTGTAACTGAGAATGTTTCTTCATCTAATCAACTAGAAAATATTTTTACTAAACCTCTTCTTCAGGAAAATTTCTTTTTCATAAGAGCTAAATTAGGAATATTTAATCAATCATGCATGAATTGAAATATATTAGATGCTTTTTCTTTTTCTTTTTCTTCCATTTCTTTATATGTTATACATGATATATGTGCTTTTTTTTCTTGTTTCCCGTCTTTTTTATTATGACAAAGAGAAAAAAGTATATTATCAAGGAAATTAGAGTATAATCTCTGTATTTGTGAGGGGGAGTTTAACCACTTAAATCTCTTACCTATGTTTTTTACCACCTTCCTAAGAGATGTGTTATCTATAACAATATATAAAGGGAATACTTTGTTTTGGTATGGCTTATTTTTCTACCATTTTTACCCTTGCTTTATTATATAATTTACTTAATAACTTCTTATTATTAACTTCCACATAACTTCTTATTATTAACTTCTACATATTGTATTTTTTTAAAAAAATTATTTAAACAAAAAATATCATTCATATTTTCAATCATGCGCATTAAAAAAGCGGACAGACGGGCACGCGAGTGCCCGTCTGGACGCTAGTCAGCATAAAAAATGGGAGGACTGTGGATCTATGTGCTTACAAGTAGAACATTCTACAGCTGTCTGATAATCTTGGTGGTTTTGATGATAACAACACATAATGTCAAACAACATTGGGTGAAGTCCTTAATGATATTTGGTCCAACAACCTCTGATGACAGTGGATATCAAAGAAGCTATATCAAGTCTAATTAGTTAGAAGATTCAAGTCTCTAATGAATTTTAAATCAACGATGATTCAAGCAAGGGATCTTGTAGCTTCAAGGATGTAAAAGAGATGAAGCGTGAAAACTCACCTAGTCTTCTGTCTGAGTGGCAAGTCTAATGTAAATGTATGAGATTAACTCTCGAGATACCAAGGCAGCTCACACACTTATAAAATTGATTTGAAGCCTCTCTAATTTTTGTTAAAAATACCTGAAAATATTTTCATTCACCTACCTAAGTAATTACTGACATGTTAAACAATTAGGAGTGATTTTTACACTAGTACTTAATTAACACATTAGGATTAATCGATTAACTCTTTTGTAATGCTTCTCAATCGCACAAGAAGGTCTCTAATCGATTAGTCATGACGGATTTCAAAAACCTTCCTAATTTAAGTGATCTAATTGATTAACAGTTAGAGTTAATCGATTAAATTATTAAACTAGCTCATGGATTTTTTCCTTTTTGAGGCAATTTTTTTTATAAAAAGAGGTTTTCTTTTTATTTCTTCTTTCCACTAGATTTTGAAATTGAAGTTATACTATACTATATTTTACTTTTTTCTTCTCTTTTTTTTTTCTTCACTAAAGTTGATTTAGTGTCAAGAGAGTAAAAAATATCCGAGTTTGATTGTACTTGTAGGGTGTTGTATTTGTTCTTATTCAAGGGCGCGATTCTCTTGTGCAATACTTTTGTTTGGTTTTTGAGATTAATCTGTTAAAATCTCTATTTAGTTCTTGAGATCAACCGAGTAAAATTTCTATTTGTTTTGTGAGTTCAATCTGTTAAAAACTATATTTGGTTTGAGAACCAGCCTATGTAAAATCTCTAATTGTTATAAAAGGTTAGTGAGTATAGTATACCCATCTCTTTTGCAATTTTTAATATTACCTCTTTACGTTTACATTTATCTTCTTATTTTCCCTCTCCGCTACTTTATCTCGTTGAACCAACAAAACCCTTTTTTTAAAAATAATTTTGACTTCTAAATAACACAATTAACTGTCATCATTTTATATATGTGTGATATTTAAAAAAAAAAAAAAAATCTGTATATTGTTTTTATAGGTTATCTATAAAGTTGAGAGACGTCCCATTTAGAGCTCACGAGTTCTTAACATCAAAACCAAACCTTGCCAAATTCATTTCAGGAATGATTGTAAACGTCCAATTTCAAAGATGGAGACAGAGACAGAACAATGTCCTGCCAAACACGAAACGTACACATAGCCACCCACAAAGGATAAAAGTTAAATAGTATAAATTATGCATAAACAACACTAATTCCCTATACACTTCCAACTACCCCAACAATAATTAAGATTTACATAATGACAGCACAACCCCATGCAAAAATATTTTATTATCTAGTATTAGATAATAATAACTACCTTTCAAACACATTAACTAATTTCTACACTCAAAGCCTAATCACACACATATTTTAATATTAAGAATATATAGTTACATAATAGAACATGCATTTGGATTTTCATCACTGAACATTTCAACATAGCTATCATCAAAGGTGGTCTCTTTTGTGTTGGAAGTGTCACCAACTTTTCTAACCATATTTGGAGGAGCCTTTTTATCATAAGCTTGAGAAACATAAGGATGAGCCACCATAGTGTATGGAACATAAGGCCAAAGTTCAACCTTCTTCTTTGTTGATTGTGCAGCTTTCAACACTTTCTTTGGCTCAACATATCCACTCACTGTTACTTTCTGCTGCTTCATATCCACATCCACTTTCTTAACTCCTGTTCAAATTTCAAATTAATCAATTACCAATAAAAAAAGACAACGGCCATTCTAAATTGTGGTCTGCAACTGCAACTGCATCTGCGACCGCGACTGGATTGAAGGAATTATATAGAAGAAATTACCTTTAACACCAGAAAGGACATGTTTAACTTTACGAACACATCCATCACAATCCATTCTGATTTTAAGAGATACAGTTTGTGTTTGCTTCTTTTTCTTCTTCTTTGTGGTGCTACTGAGTAAATCAGACAAGTATTCCAAAGTACCTTGTACTCCCATTTTCTGGTTCACCTTACAATGATGCTAGCTTGGTCTTAATTCAAGAAATAAATTACTTTGTCATTTGTTTATATATAGAGATGGACAAAGAGAGAGAGTGAGAGAGAGTGACATATGATTTAAGAAAGAAGTGATTGAAGAGTATGAAAATTACTTTAGACTTAAACTCTTTGTTTCCTTTGACTTTATATGCATAGCATGTGTATGTATATACATGTGTATGAGGTGGAGAAATAATGTACGTATAAGTTAAATATGGAGGTGAATATCTATTTCATATATAATTCAATGATTGATTAATATATAGATCAGTTGGGGTGTCTCAATCTGATAGAATACTATAATGTATGTGTATTCAAATACAATTGCCACCTTAATAAAAACCAGAAGGGATAGTTGCTTATAAAAAAAAAGGAAAAAAAGAAGGGATAGTATATAATAATTCTTAATTTTTGTGAGTTTATTGGTAATCATATGAAGTTTGTTGATAAATATTAGCTTAGTTCTTCATGGTTTATAGCGTATCCTTTGGATTTAATTGGATATCGATATTATGTGTTAAGTGACTTTAAATATTTTTTTTAAAAATAAAATAATATTAAAAATGATGTAGTATTGAATATCTTAATTTGATTGGAGAAAGGAATTAATATTTAACACTACGTCAAAAATGATTTTTGGCAGCACGACAAAGACAACACTTTCTATAAAAACGCTGCTAAAACTTAAAAAAAAAACAAAGGAAAAAAGCGCTACTATAACATGGCTTTAGAAAGCGCTTTTAAAAAGCGATGCTAAAGGTCGTTGTTATGCAATACAATAGAAAATGCTTTTAAGAAAGCGCTGTTAAATAGGGGGGATACGAAAGCGCTTTCCTAAAGCGCTGCTATAGGTCCTGCCTAAGGCAGACCTTAGAGAGTGTTTTCCTAAAGTGCTGCTAAGGGGGGGATACGAAAGCGCTTTTTAGGAGAAAGCGCTGCTATAGGGGGGTTTCAAAAGCGCTGCTATAGGTATTTTTTTTTTCTAAAAATAAATAAAATTTTCATTTCAAACTCATTTTTTCTTTCTCTCTCGCGTATCATTCTTTCCCTCTCTCAAGTATAAAACCATACTCCCTCCGTCGTACTCCGATCCTTTCGTTTGTCCGACCACTTCTCATTCTCCTTCTATCCGACCACTTCTCATTCTCCCTCCGTCGTACTCCCACCGCTGGTGGTTTCTCATTCTCCCTCTGTCCGACCACTTCCACCATTTTCAAGGTATTTATGTATTTTCTTCGTTTTCATGATTATGGTTTGATGAGTTTTTGTTGTTGTGGAAATAGTGAAGATAATGTTGATGTTGTTGATGTTAAATGTTATAAGGTATGTTAATGTTAATATTGATGTTGTTGATGTTAATGTTGATGTTGATGTTAAATGTTGATGTTAATGTTGATTGTTGTTGATGTTAATGTTAATGTTGAATATTGTGATGTTAATGAAAACATGAATTAATTTTGTATGTTAATTTTGTATATATGTTAATGTTGTTGTTGATGGAAACTTGAATTAAGTAACGAGAATGTTGTTGTTGATGTTGTTAATGTTGATGTTGATGTTGATGTTGTTGATGAAAATATGAATTAATTTTGTATGTTAATTTTGTATATATGTTAATGATGTTGTTGATGGAAACATGAATTAATTGTTGAATATTGTTGATGTTGTTGATTGAATTAATTGTTGATGTTTGAATATTCGCGAATTAATTGTTGAATATTGTGATGTTGTTGATTAAATGTTTGAACTTAAGTGATGAAGTTGTTATATTAGGTACACCATCAGCTACTAACTTAGTGAATTTGTTATAGGGGTTACTTATGAAGAGTAAGATTGTGATCGTTTCCAAGAATCTTACTGTGTAGTTCTAGAAGTTGTTGACTTCTCTACAGTTGCTACAGGTAATCACTATTTTTGTTTAGCTTACTTAGTTTAGTTTAGCCTACTTAATTAGTATGGATAAAAAATAGATGTATTTCAATCGATTGTCAAAAGAGTACGAGATGGGCTATCAAAATTCGTTAAGTTTGTTGTTAAACATGCCAAAGACCCCAGTAGGATCACATGTCCTTGCTTAGGTTGTTGTTATGGGCGTTGGATTGACGCAGTTAAGCTGGAATCGCATTTAAAGAGGCATGGAGTTGGTCGAAGTTATACATGTTGGATATTACATGGTGAGATAAGTAACGAGAATGTTGAACCGGGGGATAATATGACATATGCTTCAAACGACAATGGCACAAATACATATGACTATGATCGAGTCGAAGAGATTGCAGAAGCATTTGAAGAAGATCTTCAGGATTGTCCCAAAATGTTTGAGAGGTTGATAAGCGATGAGAGAAACCTTTGTATAAAAGTTGCACTACTTTCACAAGATTGTATGCAGTATTAAAGTTGTACAACTTAAAGGCGGGCAATGGATGGTCGGATAAAAGTTTCACATTCCACATGGTCTGTGATTATTATGATTTATAAGCTACCTCCATGGCTATGTATGAAGCGTAAGTACATGACGTTATATATGTTAATTTTTGATCCTAAACAACCAGGGAATGACATAGACGTATACTTGACACCTTTAATTGAAGACTTAAAGAGTTTGTGGGAGAACAGTGAAGGTAGGAAAACACTTAGAAGGGGGGGGGGGGGGGTTGAATAAGGGGTTTTCAAAAACAATTATGATAATAGAAAATAACAAGTTATTTTTATCCTGGTTCGTTTGAACTCAAACTACTCAAGTCCACCCGGCCAAGGTGATTTCGCCTCTCTCAAATGAGGACTTAATCCACTAAATCAAAACTTGACTATAGTGATTTCCAGTAAGACAATTGTCTTAGTCTTCTCAAGAATTCTGACCACAACTTGGTCTCTCAAGGAACTTTTACAAGAGTAAGATACAAATGTGTTTAAGGTGCTTCTAAAAAGCTATTATCACAATTGTGATTTACACAAAATGAAGAACAAATAAAACTTAATGTTTTATGTAGAAAGTTGTTTGAATGTTTTCTTTGATTGCTTCTTTGAATTCTTTCTTTCAAAAATGATGTAGCAAATTGTTGTGAATTCTTGTACTTGAAGTGTTGATGAAGACTTCTTTATATACACCACTTTCTCAATAGTGTGTAGAAGAAAGTATTGTAGCATGTAGACAGGAAGGACAAATACTTTTCGTCTTGATTTAACATTCCCTTTTTGCCTGAAATCCTGTGTCATGCACGAATGAGAAATAGTACCGTTAGTAGACCTTGGGTTTAGCAACATCTCTTTCTTGAACACTTCCTTTTTTAAATGAACATATATGAAAATAATCTTGCATCAGATCCTCTGATGTTGTTCCTTGTTCTTCTTATCAGAGTCACTCTTTCAGAGTCTTGCAGCAAAGTGCTTAGCGTGAATTATGATCGGAGTTGACTTGATTCAGAGCCTCTGTACTTACAGCGTTTAGTTATTAGAGTCTTCTGAATATTCTGAGTCTTTATACTCTGCACTCAGAGTCTTCTGTAGGTAGTGCTTTCAGAGTCTTCTGCTTCAGAATCATTCAGCAAGCGCTTCAGAGTTTTCTTCACCAAGCGCCTCAGAGTCTTCTGTGCTACGCTTCAGAGTCATTTGCAATATTTCGGAGTCTTCTGCAGTTGCACTTCCTACGCTCAGAGCTTAGCATTATATTGTTCAGAGCTTTGCTTTAAATCATGTTCAGAGGAATTCTTAGTCTTCAGATGAATATTTATTTGATATCTGAAACAAAAACACTTGAACAAAATTAGAGTATATATTTTCTTATACAAAATTTCATTAATGTTATCATCAAAACATTGAGATATATTAAGAACCAATCTGTGTTCTAACAATCTCCCCCTTTTTGATGATGACAAAAACTATATGAAATTATGTTAAAAAACAAGAAGAAGAAAATATCTCCCCCTGAGATAATGAATCTCACCCTGAAATGAATACTTAAAAAAATTAATACTTCCCTTTCAGCCTTATTATTCTTTCCAGAGTCAGAGTTAGCTTTGTAGACTTTCTCAGAGTTTGTTCAGAGTTACTTCTAAGGATATTATAAGATGAGAAGTTTTTAGCTCTGAAACACTTAATTCAACATTAGTTATATTTTATCATGTATGAATTACCATTTTGTATTTGTTTATATGAATAATCAAAATTTCCATTTTCTCCCCCTTTTTGTCATATCAAAAAGTGATTTGAAAAAATCATTTAAGACAAAAATTATCAGAGCAAGAAAACAAGTATAACATATAAGCAGATAATCAGATAATCAGAAGAAAAGCAATCAGATGTATTCATTCGGAAGATAACAGAAAAAAGTAAAAAAAAATAGATGTGCACAGACAAGAAAAACAACTAAGAAGGACGAGAGGCTATAATCTTCAGAAGCTCAGTTATCTCAGAAGTTTGTGCTTCCTACTTTGCCATCCAAGTGTTTATCTCAGAAGTAGATTCATCTTGCTTGTCCATCCAAGTCTTGATCTCTTTTGTTGTCTTTTCTTGCTTAACTATCTAGGTTTTAATCTCAGAAGTTGCAGCCTCTTGCTGAGCAAGCTTTTCCTTTACGTCTTCAGAAACCTTAACTTCTTCAGATTCTGTCTTCAAAGCAGTTGATTCTGGAATGACCACTGAAGCAGATGTTAGGTCTAAATCCATATCAGAAGGCTCATCAGAAGCAGGAGTCTCTTCAGAAATAGAAGCTTCTATGAAAGTTTCTTCAAGCTGAGGAATTATACTAATCTGAAGTGCAGGAGTTTCTTCAGATGCTGAACTCACAACCTTTGCAGGTGTGTTTTCCAGAAACTGAGTAGTAGTTATGCTTACACCCAGAAGAGCAAGTTTTACAGCTTCAGAAAAATTCTCTTGAGCATCTGCAGAACAAGCAGCTTGAAGATTCTCAGCCACAGAGTTGAACCTTCTTCTGAAAGTAGTCCAAAATACTTCAGAATCATGAGGATTAACTCTATTCAGGCATCTTTCCCTAGCAACAGACAACCACGTCTGCATTTCTGTTTCAAAACCATATAATAGTGTCCCAACATCTGATTTAGGTTTGGGTTTAACGAGAGCCTCTAAGAAGGATTCCTTAGGGTTAACAGAAGGTGATGGTTTAAAAGATAAGGGTTGTTTTGAGGAAAGAGGAGGAAGGGGAGTAAGAATGGTAAGGGAAGTAGGAATGGGAATTGGAATAGGAGAGGGAATTTGAGTAGGAGTGGGAATGGGAGTAGGAATATCATCAGGATGGTTTGGGGTGTTATGTGTTGGTGAGGTAATATCTGAAAAGTCAGAGTCAGATGAATCAGAGGAATCTGACGAGTCAGATGATATATGGTGTACTGTCATGAGGTTGTATGTCAAGGATGTCATGATCAGGGTCAGATGGGTTAGGTTCAGAATGGTTTGGTTCATAGGGGTTTGGTTCATCTGATTGAGGTTCAGAGTGTTGAGGTTCAGATATTTGTGGTTTAGAAGTTTGTGGTTCAGTTGGTTGAGGTTGTGGTTCAGAGGGTAGTGATGTTTGTGGTTTAGAGGGAACAGATTCATGAACATTTTCAGAAGAAATATGTTCAGAAGTAGTGTGAGGAGGAGAAGGAGTGGGAATTGGGTCATAGGGAGGAGGAGAGGGTTCAGATGCAGGAATTTCTGTTATAGGTTCCAGAACAGGAATAGCAAAAGTGTTACCTGATTTCTTAAGACGCTTAGCATTCACAAAAGGACCATCTTCAGAGGCTTTCCTTTTGGGGTGTGCAGAATCTTCTTCTGAAACCTTTCTCTTCTTGCTTCTCTTCTTCTCAATTATTTCTGGAGCAGGTTCAGATGCTCTTTTTATCAAATCTGCTGGTATGGGAGTTCCATCTGCCAGACATGATTCAATATAGTAGAGCAGAGCTTCTCTGGGCTCCTCAGCAGTAAATAGTGGAAAGTCCTCCACTGGAACTCTTCTTCTGTGCACAGCAGCAGAGTCAATCTTGACTGGTTCAGATTGAAGTTCCTCCACCACCCTCATCCTTTGCGAACTTTTCCCATCCAGAGGCTTTCCCAGAGTGGTTTCCAATTCTTCTGTCTGACCTGCCTCTGTCAGATGTGCAACTAATCCATTTTCTGTAAGAACATAAGAAATTAATCTTCCCATTGGGATCCAATTTCTGATCTTCTGATGCTTTGTTCTGACCTCTTCTCTGGACATTTTGACGTGATTCCACAGATGATTAAATAGCAAGTGTGGCAGATCCACCTTGATGTTCTTTCCCAAACAGTACAGAAAGTACAGTTGTTCTACATTGATATAATCTGGAGAGTTGGTTGTTTTTCTGTGATGAATACATCCCAGAAAGATTTTTGCCCAGATTTTATAGTGAGTCTTCAAATCCTTGATCTTGCTAGAAGACACCCCAGAAGTGAAAACTTCTCTGTAGACTTCATCCATGTCTACCCTTCCTGCAGAAAGATGAGAAACACCATCCACTTCTTCATACCCAATCAGCTTTCTAATCAAATCCTCAGTGATGATGATTTCCTTACCCATAACATATGAAATTATGAACTTGGGGCACACCTTTGCATGAAATCCGTAGGAAATCAGAGTATTTAATCAAAATCTCCAGTGATGAACAAAAAGAAAATATGTTTCAAGATCGATAGAAATCAAAACCGTGAAAAGTAGTAAAGATATCAACGAAGTCGCTAAACCAAAGAGCATCGCTCACCGACAACATTGAAGCCTCGAGGTAGTGGTCTGGCAAACCGACCTAGAATCTATGGCCAGCAATTTGCTGACGGAGGGCGGTGGCTGAAGTCCAGCCGTGGCAGATGCAAAGCTTTGGTAGTTTACTGTCAAGCAGAAACTGGTCAACGTGTGGTTCGAGCGGGTCTCAGGTCGGGTTGGTTCAGTTTGTTGATTCGTTTAATGATGGGTCATGCTTTGAGATCATTTTGGATCAGTTGAATTTCAAAAATTATAAATATGTATCTAAATTACTTTTGTTAATAAGAAAAGATGACATAGAGAAACAATGATAATCCTAGTTAGAGAGACAAAGGTAGAAATCTTTAGAGTCTTTGGAATTCTTAAGACCTCTGAAGGTAATTAAAGGGATTGGGAAACACTTTTAAACATCTTAGTTTATATGATTCATATAGAGAGTTGAAACACTTTGGTAAAAAATATGTTTATTCTTAAAAATTTTGGGAGACTAATTTCTCACAATTCATTTGTAATCTCTTGTAGCGACTTTTAGAAGTATTGTGAATCAAAGAGTTGCTCGTTTTTTTAGAGTAGAATGATTTGATCGAACTGGATAAAAAAAATTTGTGTGTACTTATATTTTATCATCATATTGCTTGATGTGGATTTTCTTACACTATTTGACATGTTATTTAGTTGTTTGAGGTCATTTAGTTAGTTGTCATTGTTCTTTTTCCCATTCACCATAATTCTCAATGAAATTAGTATTAGTTATATTTTTAAGAAGAAGGTATTGGTGTGGTCGAGCCTTTCAACTTCATAATAAGTGATGTCCACAGGGGACATGGAGGTCAGACTTACAAGTGTGTATTATGAATTCTAAAAGGGACATTAAGAAGTTTTCTGGAGACAAAAAATTATGATTGTATAAAGTAAAAATGCATGTAATTTTAACTCAAAAGAAGTGTCCATGAACACTGAAGAGTGGGGCATCGATGCATGTATACCTAACACAAGCTGAGAAGAAAGAGATGATGTCTAAGGAAAGAATACTTTGAAACTTTGAAGCTATATAATGGTGAAGTAGTTTGACTCGGTAACAATCAAGCTTGCAAGGTTCACGATGTTTGCAAGATCAGACTTAAAATGTTCAATGATTGTGAGTTTTTTCTACTCAATGTAAGGTATATACCCAATCTCAGACGAAATAGTTATTGTCCATAAACATATTTGATGACCTAGAACTGAACGTATGGTGTTTAAAATTTTGCAAGATGGATTGTGTTGCGGTGGAAATAGGATATCAAACTATTAATTAGTTTGAATCGCAATTCAATTCACAACCGCTCTTTGATTTATCCGAAGGAAAAGGTCAAAAGAGGGAAAACCTATTTTGCATCGTAAACACAATGCGGGGAAAGATCTAGGGTTCGGGGGTTGGTTAAATTTAGGGAAGGTATTAGCACCCTAAACTTCTGTAGTACTCTACAGGAACCTTTTGTTCAAATGTTTACTATTTGCTTTATTTATTTGCTTAAGGTATATGTACAAAGGATTAAAAGTGAGAAAGTAAACCTAAGGGGTTAATTCTAAGTTTACTCGGCAAGACATCGCATCTTGTGCCTACGTATCCTTACGGGAGTGGAATCAGAGTAATCGTAGTTCCCCTCAAAAGGGAGGTTAGAGACTTCTTGACTATGGTCAAGGTCTCAAGGGGAATAAACATGTCTTAAGGACACGCTTACGTGGAGTGTGGAAACTCCAAATCTCTACGTTGAATTGTTAAGTTGTAATTAGGGTTAAATTAGGTTAAGTTAGGGATTACACGGCGGGAAACCCTAAAATGAGCACGGCGGCTCTTTGACCTAATGCTAGGGGTAAAATTGTAATTTTGCCTGCGGCGAGGCATTTGTGAAAATTTAGGGTTGAAAAGGTGTAAGGGTTGAAGGTGAGGACTATTGACACGGCGGTCAAACGGCTAGACCTAATTCCTTCGGAGGAGTGAGATTATTGGTAAAGACGCGATAAACATACAATGGCAGAACATAAAGTGCGGAAAGATAAATGCGACAATTGTCTCGCACAATTACATCCCATAAGCAGTTACAAATATGATAATTGAATATTTAAACTGAAAATAAAATCAATTGAACTTAGTCAGCTGCAAAAAACCAAAACAAACCGAGACTGTTATTATACGGGGTTAGACGAAAAATTAGACGGGAATGTTAGGAATTTAAGTAGAAAATTATAATTTTAACGAAACAAGAAAAAAGTTAGAAATTTGAATCTTAAAAATGAGGATGTTAGCGAAAAATTAATAAACAATGAAAATTGATACGCAATGAAGATGGCGACAATATACAAGTGATAATGGAATATGAAATAGCAACGATGATGTTAGATTATGTACAAATATAAAAATAAATACAAAAATAAATAAATAAATATTAGTGAACAGGTTCATGGATAATCAAGAATACTGTTAGGAATGAAGGATGAAAATTGGAGTTGACGATAATTAAAAGTTAAGTGATGAACGTTTTGAGACGATGAGAATTTAGGTAATTAGAAAAGAGTTAGAATGGAATTAGGTTTTTTTTGTGTGAGATTTGGAAAAGTTAGAACTTTAATGTGATTAAAAAGTTAGAATTAAAAGTTAGCAAAAAATTAGAACTTTGAAATTTGCTTTTGAAAAAAAAGTTTTGAAAATAAAAAAGAAAAGGTTAGATTTTAATTCAAGAAAAAAGTTAAAACTCTTGAAAAAAAACAAAAATAAGATTAGAAATTTTTTAAGAAAAGAAGAGTTAGTTACTTTTGATAAAGACTGTAAGAGTCTTTGATGCTTGCCGATCTCCCCGTTTTGTTGCTTCTGAGGGTCCTTTTATACTTAATTTTTAAATCTTTTTCAATCTCAGATTTGATTTGAATATCTCAATCTTTTTCAATCTCTGATTTGATTTGAATGAATTTTTATGATGATTTCAGATTTGATTCAATGATGGTGATGTTGATATTTAGATCTGATTTTCTTATGATGATGATATGATCTGATTGATTTGATTTTGCTCCATCTGGAATTCATTAGGATTGGATTTGATTAAAAAAGTGTTGGAAAAAAAAGTTAGCAAAGAAAATAAGAGTTTCAAGTTAAATAAAAATTAGAATTTTAAGTTTAAAAAAAAAAATGAGTTAGAATTTTAAAATAAAAAAATATTTGAATGTTGATTTAAAAAAAGTGAATTTAGAATTAAAAAAAACTGTTGAAATTTCATTTTAAAAGGAATTTAGAATTAAAAAAAAAAGAAAAAGAAAAGGGCGTTAGAATTTAATTTTAAAAAGAATTTAGAATTTTAATTTGAAAAATAAAGGTGTCAAAAAAAGATTTAGATTTAATTTTAAAAAAAAGTTAGAAAAAAAATTAATTTTAAAAAGAAGCTAGAGAAAAAAAGATTTAATTTTTAAAAAAGAAGTTAGAGAAAAAAGATTTAATTTTTTAAAAAGAGAAGTTAGAGAAAAAAAGATTTAATTTTTAAAAAGAGTTAGACAAAAAGATTTAATTTTAAAAAAGTAGTTAGAAAAAAGATTTAACTTTAAAAAAGTTAGAAAAAAGATTTGATTTTTTTTAAAAAAAAATTTAGAAAAAAAGATATTTAACTTTAAAAAAGTTAGAAAAAAAAAGATTTAGTTTTAAAAAAGTTAGAAAAAAAAGTTTTAATTTTAAAAAGTTAGAAAAAAAAGATTTAGCTTTAAAAAGGAGTTAGAAAAAAGATTTAGCTTTAAAAAAGTTAGAAAAAAAAGATTTAGTTTTAAAAAAGTATTAGATTTTTATTTAAAAAAAAGTATTAGAATTTGATTAAAAAAAAAGTGTTAGAAATTAATTTAAAAAAGGTTATAAAAAAAATTTACTCTTAAAGAAAAGAAAAAAAAGTTAAATTTTAATCTAAATCCTAAAAGTTAGTAAGAAGAGCTTAAAATGATTTAAATAAATAAACTAAATAGAAGGAAAAAAAAAGTTAATAAAAAACATTAGTAAAGTTATAAAAAAAAAATTTAATTAAATTATTATTAGTTAAAAAAACAAGATTTAAAAAAAAAGGTTAATTTATTAAGTTAATCAGAATTTAAAATAAAAATAAAAAAGAAAGGGTAAAATTTGGGGTATTACAGTTGCCCCTATTTAAATAACTACACCGGATGATTTGAGTGGCGGAGACTCGAGGAATCATGGTGGAGGGATTTAAATATAGATAACCGAAAATTTTGCCCTTATATGTGGCGATATGCAATGTTATAGACAAAACAAGAACAGACTATTGCAGACAATGCCATGAATATGATATGATGCGTATGTTGAAATGATGAATGCAAAAATGATGACGAATACTACTACACAGGGATAGACGCTACGAGAAGAACACACTGGGGAAAACGACGCGCTGAGACACAGTACAACACTGGGGGATTCTAAAAATGATGGTCAACTGGTGCGAACACGACCAATTGTCATTTTGGGAACGAGATTCTCAAATGGAGATGACACCTGTGAGACGGCCTCCACTGGGGAATCTAAAAATAAAACTGGATCACGTACGATTGCAAGATCGATCACAGAATGCATGGAGCATTGAGCAAAGAATAACATCCAAGCTTCTGTAACCTATCCCTCGTGACAGGATCAAACGGACTTTTCGGGAATCCGTAGCAAATATACAGGGTAAAAAAACCGGCTGTATGCCAAAATAAATGGACTTTGAGTGGTTAGAACAAAACCCTTAATAGTGATGGCGCTTATGCGATGACCTCCACTTGGGAATGTCTAACAATGAGACTGGATCTACACGACTGCAAGATCGATTACAGAATGCTGGAGCATTGAGCAAAGAATAACATCCAAGCTTCTATAAACTATCCTTCGTGATGGGATCAAATGGACTTTTCAGAAATCCATATCATATATACAGGGTAAAGACCGGCTGTATGCCAAAATAAATGGACTTTAATGGGAAATGCCCTGATAAGCTTCTCGAGGGAGAACTGTCACTTATCGTTGGAAGGGACTTATGTGCCAAAATGGATAAGCACTCAAATAAAGAGGCTGCTGCTTATCTGATAAATAAATCTTCTCGCATTTAAGGTCGGCGCCTGGAATACGATTCTGATTCTTCTCTTACTGAAGGATAAATAAACTTCTCCATGCTTCAAGATCGTGCTCTCCTGAACATGAAAAGGGTAAACTGAACTTCCTCATAATTCAGAATCGTGCTCTCCTGAATATGATTCGGCTCTTTCGGGTAAATGAAATTCTTCATACTTCAGAATCGTGCTCTCCTGAATATGAAAAGGGCTAACTGAACTTCCTCATACTTCAGAATCGTGCTCTCCTGAATATGATTCGGCTCTTTCGGATAAATGAAATTCAGAATCGTGCTCTCCTGAATATGAAAAGGGCTGACTGAACTTCCTCATACTTCAGAATCGTGCTCTCCTGAATATGATTCGGCTCTTCGGGTAAATGAAATTCTTCATACTTCAGAATCGTGCTCTCCTGAATATGAAAAGGGCTAACTGAACTTCCTCATACTTCAGAATCGTGCTCTCCTGAATATGATTCGGCTCTTTCTTGTAAATGAAATTCTTCATACTTCAGAATCGTGCTCTCCTGAATATGAAAATGGCTAACTGAACTTCCTCATACTTCAGAATCGTGCTCTCCTGAATATGATTCGGCTCTTTCTTGTAAATGAAATTCTTCATACTTCAGAATCGTGCTCTCCTGAATATGAAAAGGGCTAACTGGACTTCCTCATACTTCAGAATCGTGCTCTCCTGAATATGATTCAGCTCTTTCTTGTAAATGAAATTCTTCATAATTCAGAATCGTGCTCTCCTGAATATGAAAAGGGCTAACTGGACTTCCTCATACTTCAGAATCGTGCTCTCCTGAATATGATTCGGCTCTTTCTTGTAAATGAAATTTTTCATAATTCAGAATCGTGCTCTCCTGAATATGAAAAGGCTAACTGAACTTCCTCATACTTCAGAATCGTGCTCTCCTGAATACGATTTGGTTCAAACCTCCCCGTACTTCAAGATCGTGCTCTCCTGAATACGATTTGGTTTCTTCTTTTACTAAAGGATAAATGAACTTCTTCATAATTCAGAATTGTGCTCTCCTGAATATGATTCCGCTCAAACCTCACCGTACTTCAAGATCGTGCTCTCCTGAATACGATTTGGTTCAAACCTCCCATACTTCAAGACGACAGGTAAATGGAAGCCCAACTGCTCCATGGAGATGGCCATTTGCTGCGAGTCATAACGAAGATAAGATCGGCTTTTTAGGTGAGAAATGTTGTATATCGATGTTGTAAGATGTAAAGTGTTGTAAAGTGTTGTACTGATAGATTTTCCAGGCGTGAACTGGCGTGTATCTGTAAATGATTGTAGTTGATTTTCTTGAAAGATAGTGCAAAATAAATGCACATCCGGGTACAGTGATAAACCTCCCAAGCGAGATAGTCGCGTATCTGTCGTGGTATGGTAAAAACCTTTAGATGGTGCAAAATAAATGCACGTCCGGTTGGGATTGACGACCGACAAGATTCAATCTAGGATCGAGCTAGAAAGAAGACTGGTAATCAAGACTCCATCGAGGGAATGATCTCGGAGGGTAAATATCTTATCCTGGTGAGGAAAGATAGCTGAAGTAACCGTCATCCACGAGGATCGAGCTCTGTGGGGAAACTGGAAACAAGTAAGTATTTTATGCTTATGGCTGACAATCTATTTGGAGAGAATGGGCAAACCCCAGTTACTCGGCGGTAACGACCAATGATGGAGACACGATGAACCTGTGCATGCTATCGCGTATGTTAATGAATATGTTAATATGAATGTATGTTAATGTTTATGTATGCAAGATGTTATGAAATGAGTATGTAATGAATATGTAATGAAATAGGCATGTGATGCTTATGCCCTTGCGTATGCTGACGAAACAGACTAGAGACAGGACGAGAGATGAAATAAACATCTCGACGGAGATACCCTGCGTTCTTTGCAACCAATACGTCAATCATGGGTGAGAAAGATCAATGGTAGAACCAAATCTGGTTTTAAAGTTCTGAATTCTCTGGGGAGAAGGTAATCTGCTTGGGTGCACAGTACCACGCCTTCACATGGGGAGAAGAAAACCTGAGGGACACTTTCGAGTTACCCGAAAAAGTTGTCAGCTTATAGTCTCGCTGGGGACTTTGATGAGGCAATAGTTCAGGAGCCTGTTGCAACACTGAGATTCATTGGGGAATGAAGGCCGCCGTGAGTAAAATCCATCGGATACATGAAGAGAGTGGTGAAACCACATAGTTTTGATCTTGAAGGACCTTATAGTAGTCGCCATTTGTTTCTTTAAAAAACATGGTGCCCCAGGATACTTGCGTCGTGAGGTAGGGTCATCTCAAGAGGATTTTATAGAGAACAATGGAGTCTGGTTGCCCCACTGTTTTCAAACTCTTTGAGCGATTTGTCAGATCTCGACGTAACTGGCACAAATTAATCGTGTTACGACGAAATCTTTGGGAAATAGCTCTTAAGAATGTCAGACTCGCGTTGGTAAGCGAATTGGGAAACTGCCTGCCCCTGTTCAGCAGGATCTTCAAGTTCCACGGGTTATGTTCATATGTAAATCTCTAAGATATCAAGCAAAGTTGTCATGCCTGAAATGCCTATCCTGAGCTTGTCAATGTACACATATATTTGTCTTGAATTTTTGTTTTGAAAAAGATATCGCAATAACTTGTGACCGAAATCACTAGTTAGGATATAAGTTTTAATTATAATGCCAACATGAATTTTTTTTGAGCATAGCTCGTAGGAGTCAGGAAACGTGATCTTGTCGAGTATGCTTTCAACCGAAGTCCTACTTCAATTAGGTCTTTTAAAGGTTGTATCGTGGCTCGGTTCACGGTTTAAGAAACAAAGGATAAAGGCTCAAAGTTATATTTGTACCCACCCATTCTTCATGATGTTCTCCAATCCTAATTCAGTTAACCGGATACGAACGCTCATATCTCAAGCGGATTTGCTATGGTCGAGAACTTATCAAGGCTTTGGACATGGCAGTCACTCACCTATTTCTTTTGGCAATTGGTCACACGACCTTGTTCTTTATAGGGGTTCTAAAAACTACTGGTTTGTTGTTCTTATTCCCTAACTTTTGCCTGGACAGCGTCTATTGATTTGACTTTGGAGTCCAGCGGGATGCCCCAGTTTTGCCTAAGTCTCCTTCATAGGTTTTGACTTAGCGGGCTTTTATTATTTTTTTGAATATTCTTTTATGCACAAGTCGTGTAAATCTTTCGAAAGGCTCGTGACTGCCCCACTCCTTAGGTAACCGAGGGATAGCCATTGTATTGGACTTCTTAAGATGCTAAGGATAAATTCTCGAAGGTTTGCTCTTCCTTTTGAGGACCTAAGCGCTCGATCGGCTTAACTGAGACCTACCCTGCCCCAGGTAAGGATGAAGGTTCTTAAAGGAAAGAAAAACTCCTACTTCAAGGCTCAAAGAGGTTAACGAGGGATTATCATCTTTATATCTCCAGTGTATGGGATTTGAAACAATGCCTTACATCATCAGCGGGTTTCAATTGAAAGCATACAACAAGAAATCTGACGTTTTGGGTTCGTCATCCTCCCCCCAATTCTCCATCAGAACAAGAGATCGGGTAAATTTGGCATTATAATTTATGAAAAAAAATATTTTTGAATGAGTGAAACGAATGGATTTATTCAAGACAAACATATGCGTTGCATTAATTAATCAAAGATAAACAAGTTCGTGCATACTAAATATGCTTAATCAAAGAGAAATGCATATAAATAAACAAATGAACTGTCGGAAAAATCCTTCTAAATGTTTATGAAATCTTGCATTCGAGAGTAACAGTTTCCTTTGGCGGAGCCTCAATGGAAGGGACGTCGGGTTTACGATCACTGTGAGCCGTCATGGCTTGCCCCAGTTACGCTGGTCACATCTTCAACAGTTTTCAGTCGTTGCTTCAAAATAACTTTCCCAGATTCTTTGTTGATCCCGGTCATATCATCTTGAGGGTTACTGAAATGAAGCGAGCTAGGCCTTTGAATAATTACTGGATTCGGCTGATTTGCTGAGAGGTCAACATACTTTGCAGAATTTAAGCTTGACAAGCGGGGAACCCCGAGAGGAGTCTCGATCTTCGGCTGAGCATCGCTAAAAGACAACTTCTTCGTTTCTAGCAAATTTCTGACAACTTTCTTAAGAGCATAGCAATTCTCTAGATCATGGCCGGGCGCACCCTCATGAAATAAACAATGAGCGGTAGCGTTGTAACTTGCAGGTAATGGATTAGGTGGAGGACCCAAAGCACTGGTGGTAATCAGACCTTGTTGTACTAAATGGGGGTATAACTCAGTGAAAGTCATCGGAATTGGAGGACAAGGCTTATACTGACTCTTACGGGGATAAGGAACCTGATTCTGTGATTGCTGGTGAACAGGAGCGTTGGGCACTCGTTGACTGTCGACAGGAACTTGCATAGGCGAATAACCGGAAGGTTGTTGATAAACTGGTGCCTGATATACCGGAGCTGACTGTACAGGCTGGCATGTAGGAAACTGCTGATCGAAAGGAGGTGCAACAGTAGCTACATGGGGTTGTTGAACATATAGAAACGGATAACCTTGAACATAACTCTGCTGATATTGTAAAGGTTGAGGAGTAGCCTTTTTGCGGTTCTTTGAACGTGTAGGTCCTTTACCATGGTCGGAGTTAGGAGTTTTGCACTTTGGAGGGGTAGCTCGTCGAACTGGTCGAGCACTGGGAGGCACCAAACCGGATTGAAGACCGTGAGGAGGTATATTCTCGACAGTAACAGCTGGTTGAGGTTCCATAACGGTATTAGTCTTAGAAACAACAGTAGACTGAGCATCCACCTTCACACTAAGAGCTCGTAACATCTCCAAAATCTGCCCTACACTTCCTCGAAGATCTTCGAATTCATGGCTGACACGGTTGATCTCTTGGTTTTGATCTTCCATTCTTTTGAAGGGTCGTATTGATGCAGAGAACTCAGGGTGACAAAACTGGAGGGTGAGAGAACCGAGTATGAGAAATCGGGAGACACATGCAATGCAAAAGTATGATGCTAAAATGTGAATGCAAATGAAGATTTCATGGAATTCAAACATTTACGAATGTCGTGGGGTACCAAGGAAATCTTTTTCTTGTTTTTTCATTTTATTTTTTTATTTATGGTATCCCGCGATATCCAAAAATGATATTTGAACTCCATGAAATACAATGCAATGAGATGCTTTATGGATGCAATGCATGAAAACACACAAAGTCCTAGGTTAAAGGAACGTGAGCGGAGTCAAGGTCTACCCATCCCAAAAGGAGTGTACTATAGGTTAGTTGTACCTGCCGAACAAGGTTCTACAAAGTGCCCAAAGTCATCAGCCCATCTTTCGGATATTATCAACCTTCCGACTGACTCGGGGGTGAATAATATTCTCAAGAGAACCTCTTTTGAGTGTAGTATCGCGTAGCAGCCGTTGTGGGATTACTCCCACATAGCTCCCGCACTACGTCCTAAATAAGGCCAAGGTGGTGTTAAGGTACTACGGTCCCCAATATCACAGACTCCAATCGACCATGGAAAAAGTTTTTACGATTACTCGTTCAACCGAACCATTTTCGAAAAGGTCTCAACTGAGCGGTGATTCTCGAATCAGCTTGGTCGGGATTCACTCCCTATAAGCCTCATCGAATATATCCCCATCCTATAATAATGTCACTAGTCCGGGCGTAGGACTTATCTCACAGCACAAGGAACAGTCCCACAATCAAAGCACAAATATATACATGTAAATGAATAATAACACAGATAGTAATAAATATGAACAAGTTAGGGATAACCCTCAAAAGTTTAGAACTCCCCAGTGAAGTCGCCATTTTCTGTTGCGGTGGAAATAGGATATCAAACTATTAATTAGTTTGAATCGCAATTCAATTCACAACCGCTCTTTGATTTATCCGAAGGAAAAGGTCAAAAGAGGGAAAACCTATTTTGCATCGTAAACACAATGCGGGGAAAGATCTAGGGTTCGGGGGTTGGTTAAATTTAGGGAAGGTATTAGCACCCTAAACTTCTGTAGTACTCTACAGGAACCTTTTGTTCAAATGTTTACTATTTGCTTTATTTATTTGCTTAAGGTATATGTACAAAGGATTAAAAGTGAGAAAGTAAACCTAAGGGGTTAATTCTAAGTTTACTCGGCAAGATATCGCATCTTGTGCCTACGTATCCTTACGGGAGTGGAATCAGAGTAATCGTAGTTCCCCTCAAAAGGGAGGTTAGAGACTTCTTGACTATGGTCAAGGTCTCAAGGGGAATAAACATGTCTTAAGGGCACGCTTACGTGGAGTGTGGAAACTCCAAATCTCTACGTTGAATTGTTAAGTTGTAATTAGGGTTAAATTAGGTTAAGTTAGGGATTACACGGCGGGAAACCCTAAAATGAGCACGGCGGCTCTTTGACCTAATGCTAGGGGTAAAATTGTAATTTTGCCTGCGGCGAGGCATTTGTGAAAATTTAGGGTTGAAAAGGTGTAAGGGTTGAAGGTGAGGACTATTGACACGGCGGTCAAACGGCTAGACCTAATTCCTTCGGAGGAGTGAGATTATTGGTAAAGACGCGATAAACATACAATGGCAGAACATAAAGTGCGGAAAGATAAATGCGACAATTGTCTCGCACAATTACATCCCATAAGCAGTTACAAATATGATAATTGAATATTTAAACTGAAAATAAAATCAATTGAACTTAGTCAGCTGCAAAAAACCAAAACAAACCGAGACTGTTATTATACGGGGTTAGACGAAAAATTAGACGGGAATGTTAGGAATTTAAGTAGAAAATTATAATTTTAACGAAACAAGAAAAAAGTTAGAAATTTGAATCTTAAAAATGAGGATGTTAGCGAAAAATTAATAAACAATGAAAATTGATACGCAATGAAGATGGCGACAATATACAAGTGATAATGGAATATGAAATAGCAACGATGATGTTAGATTATGTACAAATATAAAAATAAATACAAAAATAAATAAATAAATATTAGTGAACAGGTTCATGGATAATCAAGAATACTGTTAGGAATGAAGGATGAAAATTGGAGTTGACGATAATTAAAAGTTAAGTGATGAACGTTTTGAGACGATGAGAATTTAGGTAATTAGAAAAGAGTTAGAATGGAATTAGGTTTTTTTTGTGTGAGATTTGGAAAAGTTAGAACTTTAATGTGATTAAAAAGTTAGAATTAAAAGTTAGCAAAAAATTAGAACTTTGAAATTTGCTTTTGAAAAAAAAGTTTTGAAAATAAAAAAGAAAAGGTTAGATTTTAATTCAAGAAAAAAGTTAAAACTCTTGAAAAAAAAACAAAAATAAGATTAGAAATTTTTTAAGAAAAGAAGAGTTAGTTACTTTTGATAAAGACTGTAAGAGTCTTTGATGCTTGCCGATCTCCCCGTTTTGTTGCTTCTGAGGGTCCTTTTATACTTAATTTTTAAATCTTTTTCAATCTCAGATTTGATTTGAATATCTCAATCTTTTTCAATCTCTGATTTGATTTGAATGAATTTTTATGATGATTTCAGATTTGATTCAATGATGGTGATGTTGATATTTAGATCTGATTTTCTTATGATGATGATATGATCTGATTGATTTGATTTTGCTCCATCTGGAATTCATTAGGATTGGATTTGATTAAAAAAGTGTTGGAAAAAAAAGTTAGCAAAGAAAATAAGAGTTTCAAGTTAAATAAAAATTAGAATTTTAAGTTTAAAAAAAAATGAGTTAGAATTTTAAAATAAAAAAATATTTGAATGTTGATTTAAAAAAAGTGAATTTAGAATTAAAAAAAAACTGTTGGAATTTCATTTTAAAAAGAATTTAGAATTAAAAAAAAAAGAAAAAGAAAAGGGCGTTAGAATTTAATTTTAAAAAGAATTTAGAATTTTAATTTGAAAAATAAAGGTGTCAAAAAAAGATTTAGATTTAATTTTAAAAAAAAGTTAGAAAAAAAATTAATTTTAAAAAGAAGCTAGAGAAAAAAAGATTTAATTTTTAAAAAAGAAGTTAGAGAAAAAAGATTTAATTTTTTAAAAAGAGAAGTTAGAGAAAAAAAGATTTAATTTTTAAAAAGAGTTAGACAAAAAGATTTAATTTTAAAAAAGTAGTTAGAAAAAAGATTTAACTTTAAAAAAGTTAGAAAAAAGATTTGATTTTTTTTATAAAAAAATTTAGAAAAAAAGATATTTAACTTTAAAAAAGTTAGAAAAAAAAAGATTTAGTTTTAAAAAAGTTAGAAAAAAAAGTTTTAATTTTAAAAAGTTAGAAAAAAAAGATTTAGCTTTAAAAAGGAGTTAGAAAAAAGATTTAGCTTTAAAAAAGTTAGAAAAAAAAGATTTAGTTTTAAAAAAGTATTAGATTTTTATTTAAAAAAAAGTATTAGAATTTGATTAAAAAAAAAGTGTTAGAAATTAATTTAAAAAAGGTTATAAAAAAAATTTACTCTTAAAGAAAAGAAAAAAAAGTTAAATTTTAATCTAAATCCTAAAAGTTAGTAAGAAGAGCTTAAAATGATTTAAATAAATAAACTAAATAGAAGAAAAAAAAAGTTAATAAAAAACATTAGTAAAGTTATAAAAAAAAAATTTAATTAAATTATTATTAGTTAAAAAAACAAGATTTAAAAAAAAAGGTTAATTTATTAAGTTAATCAGAATTTAAAATAAAAATAAAAAAGAAAGGGTAAAATTTGGGGTATTACAGATTGATATGGCTAAATGATCCAAAATATGTGGGTTATATATTTTAGATGGTTATAATGTTATTAGTAATTCATCATTATCTATAGTGAAGACTTTTGTGATAAAAATAAACTATGTGATTTGAGGTCATGTCATAATAGATGTTTGCAGGCTGTTTTATAGCACTTTAATAAATTTTGTAGGAGAACATAAATAAAAGCACATTTGAACGATTCTGGCATGATGTTAGGCGTTGAGTTACTATAGAGCTTATGAGGTAAGGTTGACTTCTAAGAAATTTATCTGATTGATAAATGTTCAATCACATAAATAGATTTCCAGACATTTATGGAGACTTGATAAGTGCTAAATTGTAGTGATATTGAGTGTAAGTAATTGGCACTTATTGGTTTAATTCAACCAATAAACCTCAATTTTTGTGCATATGTTGTATAGTTTACGTTATAATGTATATATTGCGTATCATGTAAATATGATTGAGTTTAATTGCTTTTATCTCATTTTTGTAGGTATATAAGCAATGATATTTTGTCATTGTCTTATAGAGCATTGAATAAGCTTTCCAATGCTTCCGACCGCACGTAAAACGGAGTTACTGTTTAAAAGTTATGGTCAAAACAAGTGATGGTTTGCTATCATGTTCACAATGCGAAAAAAAAGTTCGCAGTGCGAACAGAAAGTTCTAAAACGCATGAAAAACACTGTTTTGGCAGTAGCGAAAGATGCATAAGTTCACTGTGCGAACGGGACTTCGCTAGGCGAACACGGAAACCCATTTTTGCATATTTAAGTTATTTTTCAGCATTTTTTAGGTGATGTTGTTTGTGAACTTTTTACCCCAACTTCACCAAACACATTCTTGAGTAGATTTAGCTTAGAAACAATATTGGAGGGTGCATCTTGACGATTCGGACTCGAATCCACTTCAATCGGAGTTGACAGACCGTGAGATTTGTGTTCTTCTTCCTTCCTCTCTATGTATTTTTCATTTGTTGAAGTTTTGTATGTAAGTTTATCTTGATTGTATGTATATCTATGGATCTTTGTATAAAATCTCTTTTACAACTCTTTATCGATGGTTATCTTGATTTTTTACTTAATGGGTTTGGATTGCTATAGACATACACGGTTCGAACTCGATCTAAGATGAACATCTGTTAGATTCTAAACTCTAGACATAGATTTAGGACTAATGTTCACGTGGGTATCGATTCTTAATGCTCCGTGTTTTCAAGTTGCGTGAGACATCACCGATGAGACTATGGTTGATCTCTCGACTTTGCGTTAGACATAACTTCTATTGTGAGCGATACGAGATGATATTAACGAGTGAGTTAGGTTGTGTGCATTTGATCCATATATTTTTTAGTACATGATGGGTGGAACGAAATACAACTCCTTATGAGTTTTCTCATTTCTTAAGAATGTATTTATTTTCTTGTTTTATGTTTTTTCTTTTGTATTTTTATCCCAAACCATTCAAACCCAAGCTTAGAGACGTAGAGATTGTCGAACGACATTCTTTCCCTCACACTGATCCCTGTGGAGACGACATAAATCAAGGAGGAAATTCTTTCGAAAATAATATTTTTTGTTTGCCGCTTTACCGCTTCAACTAGGGGTGTGTACGAATAACCATTTAATATGAACTAATCCATTTTTATGGTTATGATTTATAAACCAATCCATTTTTATGGTTATGGTTTATAAAGCAAACCACTTGTTCTGAACCGGTTTAAAACCGGTTCAAATGAATTTTGATTTTAATCCAAATTATTTAGGTAAATTTAAATTTAATTTTCTTTAAATTATATCAATTTTTAAATTTAAATACTTAGGTTTTAATTTTTTTTTTTGAAAATTAAAAAAAAAACATTTTAAAAAACAATTTTAAAATAAATCTAAAACTTAAAAATATTAAAAATAAAACTGAAAATAAAAAATTTAAAATAAAAAATTTCAGCAAATTAAGTTATATGGACTTAAAATGGTAACTAATATGTTATAATACATATATTTGTATATTTCAAAACCTCTATCTATTGGTGGAGAAATCTATAATATTTATAATCATTTTTTCATAAAGTTTTAATGATCTTCGAGATTTATTTATAAATGAAAGTTAGAGTCTAATCCAACAAATCAAGTTTTGGTATATTTTCTTGCAAATGCCAAATCAAACCCGATGCACTAAGATCTATATAATTAATTACTGAAAGTTCATATAATTAACTGCTAAAAGTCCATATAATTTGTGAAGTATTAGTACACCATTTTAGATAGCTAAAGAATTTGTAAACACTTTTTTTTTATGAAATACAAAATTCTGAATTTTTTGTAAAATAATTTTTTTACGAAATTCAAAAAAAATAACTTTAAAATAGTTCAAAATATAAAATTGGTTTATAACGTGTATATGATAAAACATGAAAAAAGACAAAAACATATCAATTTAACAAATAATAAAATTTGGATACCCAATAACTAAACCACATTATTATTATTATGAAAATCGGTTTATATTTGGATAACAAAATGGATAACCAAATTTATATTTTAACATTTGGTTTGGATTTTTAAAAATGGAACAATTTAAACATAAATTTGATTAACAATAATCGGTTTTTTCACACCTCTAGCTTCAACAAGACTTAGAATATAAATCCTTTAGATCTTATTTGTGAGTTAGTAGATGCACATAAATATTTGATTTATTGAAATTTCAGTAATTAGACTTTTATATATATATATATATATATATATATATATATATATATATATATATATATATATATATATATATATATATATATATATATATATATATATATATATATATATATATATATATATATATATATATATATATATATATATATATATATATATATATATATATATATATATATATATATATATATATATATATTCAAAGGCACAAATAATGCATTTTGTGAGGTGAATGAATTTTGGAATAGGGTGTTGTGACATGTGGCTTCTTATGAATGAACTAATGAAAAAGCTCCACATCTTTTGGGGGGCATTTTCTTTTGATTAACATGCGATGGTCTGTTTATAATTGAAACTGATATTGTCTCCTGTTTTTTTCCTCCAAATAAGTGATTGCTATTTTTTAAAAATTTATTCATAATCTAGTAATATCTTTGAATAAGACAATATTGTATCTAAAAAAGATCACCAAAGCCATATCTATTAGGCAGACAGGTATATCTCATTCAATTAGGAGGTTGTCACTTTTGAGTGTTTTATTTCACAATAAAAACTTAAAATATAAATCAAAACCAAAATTCAAGGGCCACCCCATCCCACTTCTCTAAGACACTACTCTGTCCAATTATGAATCGACAGAAAGAATCATATAGATAAATTGAAATTTATTAGGTGCGTATTTTAGGCACATCAAATTTCATTTCAACCTTGACAACCGACATTTACATAAAAATAACATTATAGGAGTGATGATTTTTCTATCTATGTATTTAATAAAGCGTCAAACTACTACCTCAGTATAGTCAACATTATTAAATTTTTCAATTTTTGGATTTTCTCTTAAGTTGCTTTTGTAATAGAAAAGTAGGTGGCCAAAATATGATCATAATTTTTGTGATACTTGTATTTAGTGAACACAGATTTAGACACGTCGATTGTTTCAGATAAATACATAATTATATGTTTAATTTTAAAGGTGAGAGTAACTTATATATTTAAAATGAGAGATATCTAACTATTAAGCTAGTCGGAGTAAAAGTAATATGTTGCTATTGACTAGCAGCATGTGATGAGCAATGAGTTGTATAAATCATCACGATGCTGAAAACAACTTATAGCAAACAATTCTACTACTGTAACTAAAAGCTCGTTTGTACATCAAACTTTACCTTTTTTAGGCATAGAGGAATGAGTGTATATGTTGACTTTGTGTTGCTTCTTTTCTGTATGTATATAGTTTCTTAGTAGTAGTTCATAGGGTTTTTTTTTTTTGTTTTTTTTTTTAAGAAAGTTAACATTCGATTGCGTCGAAATAGTTATTTGAAATTATAGGAATCAGTTGTATTAAACTCTGTTAAATATATCACTTAATTGTTGTGTTGAAGTCAAAATATGACTTGTATGTTTGAGTTTGGGTTGTAAATTTTAGGTGTCGATTTTAGTTGCATATATAAAGGACATGAACAACTACACTCAATAAGGATTTTCTGTTCTTCACAAATTCAGTATATAGTTTTTCTCTCTTTTTCTTCTTCTCTCATCTTTCTTGAAAACTCTTTTGTTCCAACAAATTGATATTAAGGAGTCCGAGTTGCGATTTAGAGAGAATTTGTAATGGAAAACAGAACAACAACAACGCAATTTTCAGTGAATCTACCGGTTTTCATAGGTGAGAACCATGACCGGTGGGTTGCGCAAATGAAAGTCATCTTCAGATTTCAAGATGTGTCGAAATCGTGAATGAGGGAGTATCGACATTGGAAGCAAATGCAGATGATGTTCAGAAAGCTGCACACAAGAATCAAAGGAAGAAAGATAGAAAAACTATGTTTTTGATTCACAAGTGTGTGGATCCTAATGTATGCGAAAAGATAATTGAAGGAGAATCAACCAAAGGAGCATGGGACAAGTTGAATAACCTGTACGACATAGATGAAAAATTAAAAATGGTGAAGTTGCATACATTAAAAAAGCAATTCGAGATGACTCAGATGAAGGAAGATGGATCAGTCTCGAAATATATTTCACGTGTGGTGTTGTTAGCAAACCAAATGAAGGTGTGTGGTGAATCAATCAATAATTTGCAAAAGGTTGAGAAATGGTTGAGATCTCTGAGTGTGAATTTTGATTATATTTTAGTGTCAATTGAAAAGTCCAAGAACCTAGATGAGATTGATTTAGAAGAACTTCAAATTTTATTAGAGGCTCATGATATGAGGTTGAAGCAGAAGAACATAGAAAGGGAGAAGGTGGCTGAGCAGGCACTACAAGCAAGATTCATCAAGAAATTTAGAAAAGAGAAAGCGGAGCAGAGAAAGAATCTTGCTAATGATGAGAATTCAAGCAAGAACTTAAAGAATCACTGTAATTTAATAAATAAAGGCATGTGAAACAAGTATTCTAGAAAGAAAGTTGTCATGAAGGAGGTATAGTGCTATAACTATCAAGGATTTAACCACTATGCTCGAGATTGTTGAAGAAAGAAGAAGGCATGAAGAAGGATTTGATCATCGACTCATAGAGATTAGTTTAGAGATTTGGTATTGATTTCTATATTGATAGATATCATAAGGTTATCAAACAGATCTAACAAGTGGTATCAGAGCCACCCATATCTAATTTAATTTGAGAATTTTTTGAAATTAGGGTTCTAAAATTAGAATTTTTTTATCTTCTTCTATTTATGTATGGTGTTTTTTAATGCTGGTAATCAATAACTTGTTTTAATGTATAAGATGAAATCAATTATCTGAAGATGTGGTTTTTCATTTCATGATCAATGCGACATGTGCCTCTTTTTCGGTTGTTCCTTTTTTCTCTATTTCGTATCCAAAATCGCATGCACAGTTTTTCAAACATACCTTAAGTTGTGATTATTATTATTATAGAATTGCTAGGTTTTATATTAATGATATCATTTTCAGTTTTTCTTGTGTGTGGTAGAAATTAGATTGATATACATACATGTTGGAATGAAATGCTATTCTAGTTAATAAGTATGAAATTTTTTAAGGGTTAAATATATTTGTGATCATCATAAATATCTCAAATTATATTTTTAGTCTCTCAAAATATTTTCTTCAAACAATGGTCCTCCTAAAATTTTTCATCCACACTTCTGCTCCCTAATACTAAAATAGTGACTAATTCAATTGCTAAGTAATAAATCATCGTTAATTATGTTGCTAAGTTGTAAAAATCGTCGCTAAGTTGCAAGTGGGACCAAAATTTTAGGAGGACCGTTCTTTGAAGGAAATATTTTGAGGGGCTAAAATCAAAATTTGAGATATTTAAGAGGAACACAAACATATTTAACCATTCATTTAATATTTTTGCATATTAACTCATTTGTTGAATTTCATGACATCAATCTTGCACATCTATACCTGATACTTATATTTTACTATTTTGGTTAAGCGATAAACTCAGTGACAATAGAAGAAATGATAACAATTTTGTTCAAATTTTGACAGTGATTTGTAATTTTATTCAAAGTTTACCATATTGAGTGAGTCATAAAACAAAATGTCACTAAAGTGACATATTTTTAGGAAATTTCTTATAAGAAATGTTAAATTTTTTTCCTTTTGTTTGTGTGTGTTTATCCATGCGAGCATCAGTTGATCCAAATGACATGACAATTTATGTTTGGCCGAATTTCATGCACACCTATGATGATAAACATGTGATAATTATAAAGTTTCACATGTGAATGATAAATCAATCCAAAGAAGACTTTATTATTTGACATGTTTTATTATCAATATTTGACCATTACAACAAGAGTACCACTAACGGTTAATATTATTGTCCAAAGATTTGATATTGATTGTGCACTAGGTATCTTGATATGGGTTATGCCGTTATTTGAACAAATTAATGATTCAGTTTAACTTTTTTCATCTGAGTATATTTAAAGTGTTTATTTTGTTATGTTTTCCGCTACACTTGCTTTAATATATTCTAATCTCAATTTGGTTCCAGTCTTTAATGGGGAAAATTTTAAGGACATGAAATGTGAACATGGTCTTGGCTACATGGATTTTAACCTTGCATTAAGGACGGAGAAACCGACTTCTCTTACATAATCTAGTACCTCTGTATAGAGGAAAGATTATGAGATGTAGGATCGTTCTAATCGCATGGGTCTCATGATCATTAAGTGTGACATTCCTGAGGTCTTTAGGGATACTATATTAAAAGATATAACAAATGCCAAAAATTTCCTTGCTGAGATTGAAAAGCGATTCAAGAGAAAAGATAAGGCAAAAAAAAGTACTCTTTCTCAAAAGTTGATTTCCATGAAGTATCAAGGCAAAGGAAATATAAATGAGTAGATTATGGGCATGTCTAACATTGTTTTAAAACTTGAGGCACTAAAGTTTGAGTTGTTAAAAGACTTGCTCATTCATTTAGTATTACTTCCTCTTCCTTCAAAAGATATCTTATAACTGCCAAACAGATAAATGGTCTCTTAATTAGCTCATTTTATTTTGTGTGTAATAAGAGGAAATTATGAATCAAGATAAGATAAAAAATGATTGACACCTCTAAGGACAAGGGCAAGAGAAAGAAAACTAATAAGTCCAAGAATGAAGTTGAAAATATTCCAGCACAAAAGAAACAAAAGCAGGATGATAACTGCTTTTTTATTGCAAATTGTTTGGACATGTGAATAAAAATGTCCCAAATATCACATTTGGCATGCAAGGAAATGTACATTTTTGTTGGCTGGAATTTCGACGCACATGAATGTTTGAAATAAGCCAGTAGCATTTAAAGAGATATTCTAAAAAAGAATATGTTGATTTCGACAGAAAAGTTTTTGAAGACATAGTCGAAGAAGACACTTTGCATAAAGGAAATTATGGTATGGGACTTGTAAATATTTTTGGTTCAAACTTAAGTTTGACGAAGTTTACTTGGAGTAGTGTTCGACGAGCGTAATTCAAAATGAGGCTAACAACTGTTTCTTGGCCTTATCTGTTTCTTGAAGACACTTGGAAAGTTGTAGATAGCAAAGTGCATGCAATCGAAAATGTGGCATCTTCTGGAGAAGATACTATTTATTACTGTTGTTTTCGATTTAGTATAAATAGGAATCTTAGTAATTAGGATTCGTGTGTTCAATCTTGTACAAAACCTCAAATATTACTCAAAGTATTTGTGTGTGTTGAGAAACGCATTTCCTGAGTGCAATGTACATATGATCACCATATTTACCCTTTTTATCAAATCATTTAGGATTTTGTTATTTACATTTCCTGTAAATTTACTTTAAAGTCATTTACATTGCAATTTACATTTCTACATTTCTTTACGAATTGTAATTTTATTTTTAACAAACTGAAAGAACGTTGTCGAAATGTTCAAAAACAATAAAATTTGAAATAAGTAAAAGCACATGTCATAGGATCAATCTATTCGATCTTGTGAGTAACCAAAATCATAAGAATTTGGAAGACTAGCACTTATTTACCAATTTAGACGGTAAACAAATTGGCACGCTCAGTGGGACTAGTGCTTGTATTTAGTTTCTGAAAATATTTTGAAAGTTCTTCATTTTGTTGTTTCTCTAACTTTGTCGCATGAGATTAAAAAGTGGTAAAATAGCCACTAATAACGAAGAAATACCAAGAAGGAGATACGTAAGAAGGATGGTGAATCCGCCAAATAACAATGGAGAATAACCCCCTATTCTGAAGCAATTCCTCCACGGCGAATACGAAGGCCATACCGTTGAGTACTTACAGTGAACCAATTTTATCTCCTGTAAGGACGCAGGGTCAACCGGTGACCCCTCCTCTAGTGGGAACTAGAGTATTCAGGCCTTATGTGTCTGGATTTTCAATGCCCTTTAATGTTCATGAACAGCCATATGGCATGCCAACTTTGATGATGGTGAATTTTCATAATGCGATGTTAGCATTCGCTGACCCAGTGGTGAACGTGTTTTTTCCTTTGCTAGGATTTGGGTCAGCTGTTAACAATATGGGTCGAATTAACCAACCTCTAGGGATGGGATTTTCTTCCCAACAAATCCCAATTTTATTACAAACTTTGCAGCAGTTTTAAGGCAGCAAATGGACAAAAGTAACCATGACATGGTCCATATGCTTTCCCAACTGATGTGCACAATATTCAACCCCTTGATTCAAAACACCACCTAAACAAATCAACATATGGCCTCTATAGGCCAAACTACATTTCCCCGTTGGCTGAGTACATTTTGCAGACTGAATTGCCTAGGGGATTAAAGGTCCCAAAATTCACGAAATTCTCTGGAGACACTAGTGATTCTACTGTCAAACATGTGGCAAGATTTCTAACTGAGGCAGGGGACATTGCGAATAATGAAAACGTAAGAATAAATTACTTTTCTGGTTCTCTTACTAAGAATGCCTTCACATGGTTTACTATTCTCCCAGCAAATTTGATTTATGATTGGAATCGTCTAAAAAGATTGTTCCATGAAAAATTTTACATGGGGTAGTCGAAGATTAGTTTGAAGGAATTACATAGTATTAAACACAAATTTACTGAGCCAATAGATGACTATCTCAGTAGATTTTGTTTGCTAAAGGCTAGGTGTTTCACACAAGTGTCTGAGCACGAGTTGGTCGAGATGGCCGCTGGTGGTTTATATTAATCCATCAGAAAGAAATTAGACAACCAATATTTAAGGGATATGGCTCAGTTGGCTAATAGGATTCAACAGATAGAGCGCTTGAAGGATGAAAAAGCCAGAGCAAATTAGAATAAAATAGGAAAGTAAGGGTAGCATATGTCGAATTAGATGAAGATGATCAAGAAACATATGATGACCCTTTAAATTTTGACTAAAAAAACCAACCTGGACGAATTAAAACAAGGGTCATCGAATGGGAAAAATCCCGTAGAACTGGAAAAGAACGATAAATTTCCTAAGAAAACATATACTTTAGATATCACCAAGTGTGACGAATTTTTTGAATTACTAGTCAAAGCTGGCCAAATGATAGTGCCTCCTGGCGCTAAAATACCTTAGTTAGAATAACAAAAGAAACGATGTTTTTGTAAATATCACAATTTTTTGAGCCACAAAACCTCACAAGGATTTCTTTTTAGGGATCTGGTGCAGAATGTGATTAAGGATGGGAGATTGAAGTTTGAGGACAAGTCTAAGTCCTAGATGAAAATTGATTCAGAACCTCTCCAGGTGGCGGATTCCCATTACACTGAGCATGTCATTGTCAACATGGTCGAAGTGTCTGAAGGTTGTGACAAGAATACCACTATGATTGAAACTACTAAAGTTTTCAATCACGGAACTAACATAACTGAGGCTACTGAGGGCCTTAGAGTCAAATTGAAAAGGCTGAAGATCACTGATGAAAATAGTCTAGAAGTCAACATGGTCGAAGTAAGCAAAGAGACTAAGGTGGGGCTAACGAGGAAAGCACCCAACGAAGCGAATAGCAAGTGAAGGTGGCTTACCCAAAGAATGATGAAAGCTTAGTGGAGTTCCTTCATCACTGCCAGCGAAAGAAGTCTGAAGTGATGTTGTACCCTAGGTGCGGTTCTGTCTTCGACAAGAAGGCTGTAGAGAACATAGAGAAAGTTTGAGTGGCTAGTCGCAGAAGAAATTGGAATGATACCTGTGATCACTACACTTTTGACAAAAGGGGAGTCCCTTGAAGACAGAAGCAAAGAGGTCCAAGTCTCTAGGCTAACAAGCCAGCTACTTTCAAGCCAACTGTTGATGCTCCCAGAGGAAGATGAGTGAAGCCTGTTGAGAAGAGAGAGCGAGGCCAAGAGAAATGGTAGAGTTTTTAAGTGGCTCGAGGCTGCAAAATTATGGATCTGAGAATTACAAGGGCAAGAGTCCCATGTAAAGGTCTTAGTGGCGAAGGAAACTGAGGAGGAGGAAAGCAGAAAGAGAAGCCAACGAGAAAGAGATGGCAGAGTCTAGTACCAACCAGCTTCCAAAGAAGGATAGAGGCGAAGAGAAAAAGTTATTTGGGAGAAAGCTTTTCTCTGCTCGAAAGGAAGAATCTGAAGACAAATCGAAAAAACCAACGGTGTATGAAAATATGATAACAGATAACTTTAACACAGAGTCGGAGCCCTCTCTGGACATCAACTGTAATATGGTTTTTGTGCTGCCTGTGGTGTATGACCAAGTCACAGAGGCCAAAGAGTCTGAGGAAACTACTCAAGATGAAATGGCCAAACATAGGACATTGTGTTACTATATAATGAATAACGACTGTGTCGAGGAACATAATGCTTTCTTCGAAATGCTTGATGAAGCAATGAAGAATCATCTGAAATCCCTTTCATCAGGGGAAAAATGGAGAATATTGGAATCAATAAAATTTTATTAGATGGCGGTGCGATAGTGAACCTGATGCCACATTTTATATTAAAGAAAATTGGGAAGTTCGACACATACCTCAAACCTCATAACATGGTATTTTCGAATTATGAAGGAAATATTTGCCACACGTTGGGAGTGATCAAAGTGGATTTAACACATGGTATTATCACCAGGCCAACCATGTTTATGATTATTGAATCAAAGGCTAATTACAAGTTACTTTTGAGGCGTGAATGGATACACGACATCGGGGTTGTACCCTCTTTGCTCCACCAAAGAATCTATATATGGAGGAATGATGGTATATTGGAAAACATTGAAGCGGATCAGAGCTATTTTATGGATGAAGTTAATCACGTGGATAAACGTCATTTCAACAAAAATCTGGCGAACATTGCTCCATGCAGTCCTACTGGTTTTGCATTCACACCTATTGATATATCATTTTACTTCCTTCATTTACATTCAACCTATGGTTTTTAATGGGACAGAGAGTTCGTAGGAGATGACCTTAAATTCAAAGGGACGTCAGGCATCTAGGAAACTAGTTAGGGAGACGAAGACGATGACTATGTCTGAGTCTAAAACATTGGAAAGGATTTCAGCTGATGTAGCCGAAAACAGACTAAAGGCGACCTTAGAGGCCGAATTAAAGTATATGGATATCGAAGCCAACAAAACTGATGTACATTTTGAAGGGCCTGAGATAGATTTCAAACTAGAGCCACCTGATAAGATTCAAGATGAAGTGCCAAGCTAGAGGCTCGATGCCATCTATGATGATGAGCCTTTGGGATTCGAAAGGGACCTTCTAGAACCGAATATAAAAATGTTAGTGTAAGATCCCCTAGAGGAAATTGATTTAGAGGAAGGAACAATGAAAAGACTAACGTATATAAGCGCCAACATTGGCCAGAACTCAAAAACAAAGTGATCCAACTTCTGAAGGAGTACAGGGACTGTTTTGCTTGGGATTATGATGAGATGTCTGGTTAGAGTAGAGAATTGGTAGAACTGAAGTTGCCCATCAAGCTTGGAAGGAAGCAAATCAAACAGACTTTAAGGTGTTTTGTGCCAAATATCCTGTCGAAGATCAAGCAAGAAGTCGAAAGGCTTCTCAAATGTAAGTTCATTCGTACAACAAGGTATGTCGACTGGATTGCTAATATAGTTCTCGTCATTAAAAAGAACAGGACTTTGAGGCTCTGCATTGACTTTAAGGATCTGAATGTACGACCTCAAAGGATGAATATTCAATGTTAATGGCAGAGATGTTTGTCGAATCTGTGCAAGCTACGAGTATCTTAGCATGCTTGACAGATATTTCAGATACAATTAAATATTCATTGTTGAGGAAGATGTGTCAAAAATAGAATTCTTATGTCCTGGGGCCTTAGGCACCTTCAAATGGGTGGTGATTCCTTTTTGCTTGAAAAATGTTGGGGAAACCTATCAAAGAGCAATGAAATCTATTTTCATGATTTCATAGTATCATTTATGCAAATTTATATTGCCAACATAGTTGTCAAGTATGTGTCAGGAAAAAAAATCACATAAATCACCTTTGACAGTCATTCGAAAGGATAAGGAGGCATGGTATAAAGATGAATCCTCTCAAATGTGCATCCTGTGTGTAGGCCGAGGATTTTCTAGGCCTTATGGTCCACAAGAAGAGGATTTAAATCAATCAAAATAAGACCAAGGCAATTATGGAGGCGAAAGCACCATCAACAAAGAAGGAACTGCAGTAGATGTTGGGGAAGATCAACTTCTTAAGGAGGTTCATCTCAAACTTGAGTGGCAAGACTCAGGCCTTTTCTCCTCTACTTCGAATGAAGAATGAAGGTTTCGAATAGGGGAAAACACAACAGGAATCTTTTGACAAAACTAAAGAGTATCTTGTTCATCCTCCAATTTTGTCGCCTCCTTGTAGAAGTAAAAGTACGAGGTTATACATTTATGTATTTGATGTAACTATAAGGAGCATGTTTGCTAAAGAGGATGAAAATGGCATCGAAAGAGACATTTATTATATTAGTCTAGTCCTCAATGATGCAGAAGTTAGATATAGTATGATTGAAAAATTATGTCTGTGTCAATATTTTTCTTGTACAAAGTTGAAACATTATATAAAGCCTTTTGATGTGTATGTTTCGTCTCATTTTGATATCATTAAGCATATGCTATCTAAGCCAATCTTGCACAGTCAAATTGGAAAATAGGCACTTGCCTTAACAAAATACTTCTTAACTTATGTGCCCTTAAATGCCATAAAGGAGTTAGTAGTCGCAGACTTTATAGTCGACAACTCCATAGTAAAAAATTCCCAAAGCTATCTAGAGCTCGAGCCTTAGGAATTATATTTCAACGGTTCTATCAGAGACCAAGTCTTGGATGGCCAAACAGGATAAGAAATCTGAAGACATGACTGAGTGGATGTCAAAACAGGATCAGAAGAATGAAACAATGGCTAAGTGGATGTCAAAGCAAGAACAGTCCTCCTCTGAGATCACGGATCTGTTGAAGATGCTTCTGTCAAAACACTCTTAGATTTTCATTTTTTCTCAGTCTGATGTTTTTGCATCTGATGTTTGCTTATGTACTTTTTGATATATCTTCTAATGCACGTACTATTGATCTGAACTTATTGAATGAATCAAAAGTTTTCTCCACATGATTTATCTTCTTTACTGTTTCCTTTTATTTGTCTTTTTTAAAGTTTTTACTTTTTGCTTATGACAAAAAAGGGGGAGAAAATATAGATCTGAACTGTTTAATTTAACTTCACCAGAATGAAACTTCAGACATATCTATTCTATCTAACATTTAATCTGAGTATTTCAGAACATTTGATAAGTACACTCTATAAAAGAAACTCTGAGCCTCTCAGATCATTTGACTATTATCAAACTTTGAATCTGAAATTTGCAAGACATTCTGACTTTCAAATGTTAAAAGAACAATCAAGATCTAACTCTGAAAATTACTCAAGACAAAAGGGAAGTTTCTATTCCTTATTTGTACTTAACTCAGGGGGAGATTCATCATCTCAGGGGGAGTTATAATTTTAATATTTTCAATTAAACAAAATTTCTGATGTTTTTGTCATCATCAAAAAGGGGGAGATTGTTAGAACACAGATTGGTTCTTAATAATATCTCTATGTTTTGATGATAACTATTATGAAATTTTGTATTTAAGAATTATATACTCTAAAATTTGCTTGAGAAGTTTTACTGCAGATAGTAAAGGAATTAACACTCCATAAGCAAATCAGAATTAAACACAAGAAATTAGATAGACTCAGAAGCACCAGATGCATTCATTAGAAGATTCTGATTGCTGCCAATAGAAGATCCTGAGCGTAGCCTCCAGAAGATTCTGAAGCAGAAGCTCCAGAAGAATCTGAAGCAAGTCAGAAGCATCTGAAGCAAAGAAGAATTGTGTATGAAGAGTTTTTCAAAGCATAGTTTCTACAGAAGATTCTGAAAGTACTAAAGCTGCCAGTACTGAAGTTTTGTCTCAAATATGCTCTAATCTTAAACACGCTGAAAGCACACCTGTTGTAGAAGACTCTGATTCAGTAAAACTCTGATCATCATCAGAAGACTCTGATTCAATTAGACTCTGATGAATTTGCTGAAAACTGAAGAAGAAATATTCAAAGTTTATATCCGTTGGAGTGAATCAAACGTCTCTTTCCTTATTTATGCTAGACACAAGAACACAGACAAAAAGGATTTTTCTGTGCTTTCTTCTTCTAGGAAAGGTCACTTGATGTGAAGACAAAAAGGCTTAGACCTTTTGGACACTCTTCTCAACGTGAAGCTTACCTTGGATCAGCTGCCTATAAAAGCAAGACTCCACCAAATTCTTCAGTTGACGTTTTTGCTTAAAAGAAATCAAATATTCAAGCTCTTATACTATTCATATTCATTCTAAGAATTTATTTCTTTGTTCTAAATAGTTAAGTGAAAAATCACAGTTGTGATAAAGCTTTTTAGAAGCAATCTTAAACACTTGTATTTGTATTACATTTGATTGTAAACCTTAAGAAGATCCAGTGAGGATCAGTAGTTCTTGAGAAGACTTTGAATAGTTGTTCTAAGTGTTAACTATTGTAATCAGTTGATTTAATAGTGGATTAAGTCCTTGATTGAGAAAGGCAAATCACTCTAGGAAGGGTGGACTAGAGTAGTTGAGTTCAACGAACCAGGATAAAAATACTTGAGTTTTTATTTCTAAGTTTTAATCTTTCATACTTATTCAACCCCCCTTCTAAGTATTATCTCACCTTCAGTTGGCATCAGAGCTCCAGTTTTGTGTGTGCTACCACTTAACAGTGACAGTAAAGATCCAGAGAGAAATACTTTGATATATATTTAGTTGTTACTATGGCTGATAATACAATATCTAACATTAACAACAAATATGAAGAAAGGGACAGAATCAGCACCAAACCCTCTATGTTTGATGGGGAGAAATTTGATTATTGGAAAGACAGAATTGAAAGTTTTTTCCTTGGATATGATGCTGATCTATGGGATCTGGTCATAGATGGATATGTTCATCCCACAAATGGGATCGGCAAGAAGATAGACAGAAAATCTATGACAGATGCTCAGAAGAAAGAATTTAGAAATCATCACAAGGCCAGAACAATATTGTTGAATGCAATATCTCATACTGAGTATGAAAAAATTACAAACAGGGAAACTGCTTTTGACATGTTTGAATCCTTAAAGATGACTCATAAGGGGAACTGTCAAGTCAAGGAAACAAAGGCTCTGGCTCTGATCCAGAAGTATGAAGCCTTCAAGATGGAAGACTCTGAATCTGTTGAAGCTATGTTCTCCATATTTCAAATACTTACAGCTGGACTAAAGGTTCTGGACAAAGGATACTTTACTGCTGATCATGTGAAAAAGATCATTAGAAGCTTACCCACCAGATGGAGACCTATGGTGACAGCGCTGAAGATGGCTAAAGATCTGAACAAGATCTCCTTGGAGGAATTGATCAGTTCACTAAGAAGTCATGAAATATAACTTGAGGAAGATGGACCTCAAAAGAAAGGTAAATCTGTAGCTTTAAAATCTAATAAATCTGCTAAAGCATTGCAGGTAATAGAGGAAAGCTCTGAAGAATCCTCATCTGAAGATGAAGATGAACTATCCATGCTGTCCAGAAGAATAAACAAACTCTGGAAGCATAAAGGAAAGAAGTTCAGAAACTTCAGAAAGCCTGACCAAAGAAAAGAATCTTCTGGACACAAAAGATCTGGCAAAAAGGAGGTTGTCTGTTATGAGTGCAAAGAACCTGGACATTACAAAAATGAATGTCCAAAGGTGCTGAAGGAAAAGCCTAAAAGAAAATTTGATAAGAAGAAAAAGGTTCTGATGGCCACTTGGGATGATTCAGATACATCTGAATCTGAATCTGAGTCAGAAGAAGAATGTGCCAATGTAGCTTTGATGGCAGACATAGAAGATCAGGAGGAAGGAACTTCAGGATCTGAATCTGACTCTGACGCAGAAGAGGTAATGGCTAAACTTACTAAAGAAGAACTTATCAAAGTGTTATCAGAAGTTCTGAAAAGCTATAACAATATTAAGCTCAAATACAAGAAGCGTCAAAGCAATCTTGTATCTGAGAATAATATTCTCAAATCAGAAGTAGCTGAGCTAAATGAAAAGAACTTAAAATTGAAAAATGATTCTGAATTAGCTCAACAAAACTCTGATTCTGAAATTGAATCTGAATGCAAAAATATTTTGGAAAAATATGATTATAGCTTTCAGAAGTTTCTTGCTAAAAGCATAGACAGAAGCAAAATGGCTTCTATGATCTATGGAGTTAGCAGAAATAACAGAAAAGGTATTGGATATGAATCCCCCTCTGGAAAGGATTTAAATCCAAAACCTGTTGATAAAATCATCAAGAAAAGTCCTTTATATTCACATTTCAAATTTGGTCACTTGAATGATATTGAACAAACACGCTCTGAAAAGAATGTTCATGTGTTCAAATCTAAGGCTAGTTAGAATAAACCTTATGTTGAAAAACATAAGTTTAGATAAACCTTCAGAACCACTAACCCTAAAGGACCCAAGAAGATCTGGGTACCTAAAAGTAAAATAATTCCTGTGGCAGATGTTCTTAGCAGCAAGGTCAGGACGCCAATCATGGTACCTGGACTCTAGATGCTCACGACACATGACAGGAGAAAGGTCTATGTTCCAAAGCCTGGAGCTTAGATCTGGAGGTGATGTGAAATTTGGAGGGAACCAGAAAGGTAAGATCATTGGATCTGGCACCATTGGAAATGGTAAACTTCCCTCTATTACTAATGTTTTACTTGTTGAAGGGTTAAAGCATAACTTATTGTCCATAAGTCAATTAAGTGACAATGGTTATGATATTACCTTTAATCAAAAATGTTGTAAAGCTATTAGTCAAAAGGATGGTTCTATCCTATTTAGTGGTAAGAGGAAAAACAACATTTATAAAATAAATCTTTCAGAACTTAAAGTTCAGAATGTTAAATGCCTCTTGTCTGTTAATGAAGAGCAATGGGTCTGGCACAGAAGATTGGGCCATATTAATATGAGACGTATATCTCAGATTAATAAACTTAATCTTGTCAGAGGACTTCCTAATCTGAAGTTCACCTCAGATGCTCTTTGTGAAGCATGCCAAAAAGGGAAGTTTTCAAAATCATCTTTTAAATCAAAAAATGTTGTTTCTACTTCCAGACCACTAGAATTACTTCATATTGATCTGTTTGGACCAGTGAAAACTGCATCCATCAGAGGAAAGAAGTATGGATTAGTCATTGTTGATGACTATAGTAGATGGACATGGGTAAAGTTCTTAAAACACAAGGATGAGTCACATTCTGTGTTTTTGACTTCTGCAAGCAAGTCCAGAATGAAAAAGATTTCAAAATTATAAAAGTCAGAAGTGATCATGGTGGTGAATTTGAAAATAAATATTTTGAAAAATATTTTAATGAAAATGGCATTGCTCATGATTTTTCCTGTCCTAGAACTCCACAACAAAATGGGGTTGTAGAGAGGAAAAACAGAACTCTGCAAGAAATGGCCAGAACCATGATCAATGAGACAAATCTGGCAAAACACTTTTGGGCAGAAGCAATCAACACAGCCTGTTACATTCAGAACAGAGTGTCTGTAAGACCTCTTCTGGAGAAGACTCCATATGAACTGTGGAAGAACAGAAAGCCCAACATTTCATATTTTCATCCTTTTGGATGCATTTGCTATATGTTAAATACTAAGGAAAATCTGAACAAGTTTGATTCCAAAGCACAGAAGTGTTTCATGCTTGGATATTCTGAACGCTCTAAAGGCTACAGAGTATACAACACTGAGACACAGATTGTGGAAGAATCTATTCATGTTAGATTTGATGATAAGCTTGGCAATAAAAAGCCAAAGCAGTCTGAAAACTCTGCAGATAGAGAAGTAGTCTTCACTGACTCTGAAGTCTCAGAAGCAGACAAAGCTCAAGTGAAGGAACCAGAAGCAACGCCAGATGCTATTCCTTTAACTTCTCAGATGAAAAATCTAAACATTTCTGAAGAATCAACTGTTAGAGGATCATCATCCAGAATTAAAGCTTCTCATCCAGAGAATGTCATTATTGGAAAGAAGGATGATCCCATCAGAACAAGATCCTTTCTAAGATCATCTGAAGCATCATTATTTGGACTAGTGTCAGAAATTGAATCATCTTCTGTGGATGAAGCTCTGCAAGACAATGATTGGATTATTTCCATGCAAGAAGAGTTAAATCAATTCACCAGAAATGATGTATGGGATTTAGTTCAAAGACCACAAGGCTTCAATATAATTGGAACAAAATGGGTCTTCAGAAATAAGCTAAATGAGAAAGGAGACGTTGAAAGAAATAAGGCAAGGCTTGTTGCTCAAGGGTACAGTCAACAAGAAAGTATTGATTACACTGAAACTTATGCTTCAGTGGCAAGGTTAGAATCTATACGCCTTCTTATTTCTTTTGCTGTACAAAATAACATCACTCTGTATCAGATGGATGTTAAAAGTGCCTTTCTAAATGGTATTATAGAAGAAGAAGTTTATGTCCACCAACCTCCTGGTTTTGAAAATGAAAAATTTCCAGATCATGTTTTCAAATTAAAGAAATCTCTGTATGGGTTAAAACAAGCTCCCAGAGCTTGGTATGAGAGATTGAGTAATTTTCTTCTGGAGAAAAATTTCATTAGAGGCAAAGTGGACACAACACTCTTTTGTAAATCAATTAAGAAAGATCTTCTAATTTGTCAAATTTATGTGGATGATATAATATTTGGATCTACCAATACTATGCTGGGAAATGAGTTTGCTACATGTATGCAGGCAGAATTTGAAATGAGCATGATGGGAGAACTCAGATTCTTTCTAGGAATCCAAGTCAATCAAACTCCAGAGTGCACTTACATAAATCAGACCAAATATGTTAAAGAACTTCTGAAGAAATTTAACATGACTGATAGTAAGCTGGCAAAGACTCCCATGCATCCAACTAGCTCACTTGGCAAGGAAGAGGTAAGTAAGAAAGTAGACTAGAAGCTCTACAGAGGTATGATTGGATCTCTTCTTTATTTAACTGCTTCTAGACCTGACATATTATTTAGTGTATGCTTGTGTGCTAGATTCCAATCAGATCCTAGAGAATCACACTTGACAGTTGTCAAGAGGATTCTAAGGTATCTGAAAGGTACTTCTAATGTTGGTTTGTGTTACAGAAAATCTGATGATTTCAAATTAGTTGGATTTTGTGATGCTGACTACGCTGGAGACAGAGTGGAAAGGAAAAGTACTTCTGAAAGCTGTCAATTTCTAGGAAGAAATCTAATCCCTTGGTACAGCAAGAAGCAACCCACAATTGCACTTTCAACCACAGAGGCAGAATATATTGCTGCTGCTGGATGTAGCACGCAGATGCTCTGGATGAAAAGTCAGCTAGAAGATTATCAAATATTTGAAAGTAACATTTCTATCTTTTGTGATAATACTTCTGCTATATGTTTGTCTAAGAACCCCATTTTACACTCTAAGGCAAAACATATAGAAATTAAGCATCATTTCATCAGAGACTATGTTCAGAAGGGAATCATAAATTTAGCCTTTGTTGATACAGATCATCAATGGGCAGATATTTTTACAAAACCCCTTGTTGAAGATAGATTCAAATTTATTCTGAAAAATATTGGTATGGATTTTTGTCCAGAATGATATTTGTCAGAAGCAAATTTTTACAGATGCAAAAATGCCTAATGCTCTGAAGTATTTCTTCTGACTACTTATTTATTTTATTAAATTTGTTTTGTGAAACTCTGAACTAACAATCCTTAGAGGATCTGAACGTTGGTTAACGTTTCATTTCTCAAGAGAATTCAGAACACATGCAAGCAAACACGTGTCACTCCAAATCTGCAAAGGTGGCGTGTACACTACTGAAGAGACGTTTGAGGTGAAGTTTGAATAGTGAAAATCTTGATTTTCCCCCCAATTTGTCAGAAGCAATAAATGCTTGAAATGATTTTTATTCTTTTCATTTAATGCTTTGTTCAAACGTGCAAAATTCTGACTGTTTGTATGCCTACTTGTTTTAGTATAAATACATCTCTTCTCTTCACATTCACACTTTTCACATCTCAGACATTTTATGCATTTCCATCTTCTCTTCTCTCTGCATAAAAACCCTAAGCGTGTGACAAAACTATCTTCAATGGCAACTTCATCATCAACAGCTGCATAATTTCAATCTACAATGGTTGCAGTTACATCTACTAACATGGGCGTAACTCCTTATTCTCCACCAAAAAGAACATTGTTAACACCTGTTGAAAAGCTGGAAGTTCTGTGTGAATTAATGGTGGAATTTGATTCACTTGCTGAGAATGGTTTTGAGTTTCGTTCCATTATAGGTGCTTAAGGATGGGTGAAGTATTTTGATAGACTTTTTGGACCAATTTACCCCCTTCTTGTGAAAGAGTTCTGGATCCATGCTTCAGTTTACCCTAAGTTTATCTTATCTTCTGTTCTGGGCAAAGATATTATAATAACAGAAGATCTGATCAGAAAACTTATTGGCTATGAGGAAACAGATGGAGTTTCACACTTGCCAGCTGGGCGTGTGGATATGGATGAAGTGTATGAAGAAGTGATGACTGCTGGACAAGCTTCTAACAAGTTCAAGGATCTGAAGCCTGACTACAAGATTTGGGCTAAGATCTTCATAGGATGCATTCATCATAGGAAGTCAACAAACTCTCCAGACTATGTCAATAATGAACAACTTTACTTTATGTATTGCCTCAGTCAGAGCACCAAGGTAGATCTTCCATATATTCTCTTTATGCATCTTTGGAATCATATAAATGCCTCTAGAGAATATGTGAAAGAAAAAGGTCAGAAGATCAGAACCTGGATTCCTTTTGGAAGGTTAATCTCAGATCTTCTAACTGAGAATGGACTTGTAACTGCTCTGTACGCTGCTGGAGTTACAGAGGAATTGGAATTCATTTTGGGAAAGCCTCTGAATGCCAAAAGTCTTCAGAGACTTAAAATAGTGGATGAACTCACAACAGCTCCCAAGAAGCTGAATATTTCTGAACTGAGTAAGAAGAGAACTCCTATAGATGATTACCCTCTGTTCTATGCTGAAGAACCAAGGGAAATTGTTGTAATGTATATTGATGATTGCAAGAAAGAAGGAAAGCCTATTCCTGCAGACATTATAAATAGAGCAAGACAACCACTGCCTATTGTAGAAGAAGAAGAACCACCAAGAAAGAGGACTCAGCCAGAAGCAAAAGCTGCACCTGTTCAGAAGAAGATCAAGATTGCTGAGAAGCCACAGAAGCTCCTAAAGAGGAAAGAATCTGGATACACTCCTTCTGTACCAGCTAAAAGAATCAAGATCAAAGGTACTAAAACTTTTGTATCTTCTGCAAATCCTATTATTTTAAATGATTCTAATGTTAAGTCTATTCCAAAACCTCCCTTTACACAAAATACATCTGTTACTGCTCCATCTCATGTTTCTACCCCATCACCATAAAAATCTTCTAATCCAATTTCCATTTCACCACAAAAACAATCATCTGTTCCAACACCAATAACAACAAAAACAATTCAATCTCCAAAAGTCTCTATACCACAAACAATTCAACCAAAAATTCAAATCAAACAATCTGTACCACAGAAACAACCATCAGAAAAACAACCCACAGAACAACAACAAACAACAAAACCATCTGCTCAACAAAAACCCTCTGAACCATTTAAAGAAACACCATCTGAACAACAAAAACAATCACAAGAAAAACAACCAGAAAAACACTCTGAACCTCTACAAGAAAAGGACTCTGCACATCAACAACCACAAAAATCATCTGAACCTCAGGCACAACCACAATCTCAAAATCCACCATCCACCACATCTAAACCCACTGAATCTGTTCCAGTTTCATCTGAACCAATAACAATTTCATCTGATCCACCTACCTCAGAACACCCATCAAAACCCTCTGAAATTCCTTCAGAACCAACCAATCCTTCTGAACCCAACATTCCTGAGACAGAAGTTCTTGATGTCACGCCACTAAAAACTGTGTTTCAAGTATCCTCTACCTCCTGCACACCAACCGCCTCATCAAACTCCTCAGAATCTGACATTCACCCAGATTTTCTAATCTCTCCTTCTCACAGAGATTCTGAGGTAAACCAACCAGAACCTCCTGTATCATCAAAAGTTCCTATTTCAGATCCTATTCTCACACATGCACCATCATCTGAAATCCTGATTCCCAATTCTAACCCAACATCTAACCCAAGAACATCTATTTCATGTGCACAAGTCTCATCACTGTTTCATAATCTTGCTTATGGTTTCAAACTCAAAGATTTTTAGGACAGAGTTGAACCATCTGACCTCATCACTCCTTTGAAACCCAAACTTACAATCACCTTACCATCTGTACTTCTCACCTACATTCAATCCATGTCAGATGTAGGTTCATTAGCAACAATATCATATTCTGCTAAATCTGCAAAAGTTGTTGCTTCATCTATACCAGTCTCATCTGATAAAACTGCTGCTTCTGATGAGCCTCCAAAATCTGCCTTCCAACCTTACTCAAATAAACCCTTTGATGTGGTTTCCTATCACACCAAAGCAAAACCAAATCTGTTAAATGCTTTAAACAGATCCAAACCTGTTGAACCTGAAATTCCTTTCATTCCATACTACCCTCCTCCTCTGATCTCCATTCAGAAACCCATTTTTCCACTTACTCCCCAACCAAAACCAATAACACTGGAGACTTTGTTACATCCCAAGCCTAGACTTAATGTTAATCATTTATTTCAATCTTTTTTGCAAGAAATACAGTTGTATTTAGGTACTGTACAGAGGAAGTGTTCAGCAACAATGGATGCACAAGAATCTGATGTCGTCTGGAATGGATTTATCAACAGATTCAACATTGTAGCCTCAAATCTGAAGAACATATGTTCTGATGATACGAAGCTCAGATTTGCTGAAGCTGCAAGAAATCTGTTATGGACTGTCAAGAGATCTGGACCTTTACTTCTTACAGATGCTCCTCCATCAGAAGAAACTACTGAACCTGCATCTGAAGATAATCCTTTGGCCATGACTCTGGTAGAAATTCCTTCTGGCTCTAATGCTCCAGACTCTACAGACCCTATGGAAATTGACTCTGTTCAAGCTCCAGAAAATGTTCAACCTTCATCATCTGAGATTAAGAAAGAACATCCAATATTTTGGGGATAAAATTGCTGCTCTGGAAGCTGGTCAATCAGAGATCAAGTCTTGGATGGCCAAACAGGATAAGAAATCTGAAGACATGACTGAGTGGATGTTAAAACAGGATCAGAAGAATGAAACAATGGCTAAGTGGATGTCAAAGCAAGAACAGTCCTCCTCTGAGATCACGGATCTGTTGAAGATGCTTCTGTCAAAACACTCTTAGATTTTCATTTTTTCTCAGTCTGATGTTTTTGCATCTGATGTTTGCTTATGTACTTTTTGATATATCTTCTGATGCATGTACTATTGATCTGAACTCATCGAATGAATCAAAAGTTTTCTCCACATGATTTATCTTCTTTACTGTTTCCTTTTATTTGCCTTTTTTAAAGTTTTTACTTTTTGCTTATGACAAAAAAGGGGGAGAAAATATAGATCTGAACTGTTTAATTTAACTTCACCAGAATGAAACTTCAGACATATCTATTCTATCTAACATTTAATCTGAGTATTTCAGAACATTTGATAAGTACACTCTATAAAAGAAACTCTGAGCCTCTCAGATCATTTGACTATTATCAAACTCTGAATCTGAAATTTACAAGACATTCTGACTTTCAAATGTTAAAAGAACAATCAAGATCTAACTCTGAAAATTACTCAAGACAAAAGGGAAGTTTCTATTCCTTATCTGTACTTAACTCAGGGGGAGATTCATCATCTCAGGGGGAGTTATAATTTTGATATTTTCAATTAAACAAAATTTCTGATGTTTTTGTCATCATCAAAAAGGGAGAGATTATTAGAACACAGATTGGTTCTTAATAATATCTCTATGTTTTGATGATAACTATTATGAAATTTTGTATTTAAGAATTATATACTCTAAAATTTGCTTGAGAAGTTTTACTGCAGATAGTAAAGGAATTAACACTCCAGAAGCAAATCAGAATTGAACACAAGAAATTAGCTAGACTCTGAAGCGCCAGATTCATTCATTAGAAGATTCTGATTGCTGCCAACAGAAGATCCTGAGCGTAGCCTCCAGAAGATTCTGAAGCAGAAGCTCCAGAAGGATTTGAAGCAGAAGCTCCAGAAGAATCTGAAGCAAGTCAGGAGCATCTGAAGCAAAGAAGAATTGTGTATGAAGAGTTTTTCAAAGCATAGTTTCTACAGAAGATTCTGAAAGTACTAAAGCTGCCAGTACTGAAGTTTTGTCTCAAATATGCTCTAATCTTATACACGCTGAAAGCACACCTGTTGCAGAAGACTCTGATTCAGTAAAACTCTGATCATCATCAGAAGACTCTGATCCAATTAGACTCTGATGAATTTGGTGAAAACTGAAGAAGAAATATTCAAAGTTTATATCCGTTGGAGTGAATCAAACGTCTCTTTCCTTATTTATGCTAGACACAAGAACACAGACAAAAAGGATTTTTCTGTGCTTTCTTCTTCTAGGAAAGGTCACTTGATGTGAAGACAAAAAGGCTCAGACCTTTTGGACACTCTTCTCAACGTGAAGCTTACCTTGGATCAGCTGCCTATAAAAGCAAGACTCCACCAAATTCTTCAGTTGATGTTTTTGCTTAAAAGAAATCAAATATTCAAGCTCTTATACTATTCATATTCATTCTAAGAATTTATTTCTTTGTTCTAAATAGTTAAGTGAAAAATCACAGTTGTGATAAAGCTTTTTAGAAGCAATCTTAAACACTTGTATTTGTATTACATTTGATTGTAAACCTTAAGAAGATCTAGTGAGGATCAGTAGTTCTTGAGAAGACTTTGAACAGTTGTTCTAAGTGTTAACTATTGTAATCAGTTGATTTAATAGTGGATTAAGTCCTTGATTGAGAAAGGCAAATCACTCTAGGAAGGGTGGACTAGAGTAGTTGAGTTCAACGAACCAGGATAAAAATACTTGAGTTTTTATTTCTAGGTTTTAATCTTTCATACTTATTCAACCCCCCTTCTAAGTATTATCTCACCTTCACGAAGGTCCTTGATCAAACAATGAGGCTGAATATGAGGCTTTGATAGCCGACCTTGAAATTCTATTAGAGTTGGGGGTAACTAGAGTCGAAATAATTGGTGACTCTGAGTTGGTTGTAAAACAGATGACGAAGGAATATAAATGTGTCAAAGAAAATTTAATAATGTACTTTATGATAGAAAATCGACTACTGCGAAAGTTCAAAATGGTGAATATTAGACATATTCCTCGACTTAAGAACCAGGAGGCCAACGACTTGGCTCAAATTGCATTTGGGTATAAAATTTCTAAAGAAAAGTTGAAAGATATGATCGGAGTTTGAGGAAAATGATGGCAACCATATTGTCTCCTACAAATTTGGAAACTACAAAGCTAGGTTATGCAGATGAAGAGAACTTCGAGATATTGGCTATTGATAACCTGATAGTGCAGATCAGAGCAAACCAATAGTATATTACTTAGAGAATCCAGTAACATATGTAGAGCAGAAAGTTAAGTATTGTTCTTTAAGTTACACTCTTATGGGAAATGAATTGTTTAAAAAGATGCCTGAGGGAGTTTTACTCAAATACCTGAGTGAGGCTGAAGCGTATTTAGCTCTATTGAATGTCCATAGTGGGGCATGTGGGGCTCACCAAGTAGGCAACAAGATGAAATGGATTTTGTTTCGACAATGGATGTATTGGCCTACTATAATGAAAGATTGCATCGAGTTCACCAAAGGGTGCAAAGAGTGCCAGATACACGCAGGTATAAAACACGTCCCTGCAAGCAAACTGCACTCTACTATGAAGCCTTAGCCTTTTAGGGGTTGGGAATTGGATCTAGTTGGTGAGATTTGACCAGCATCTTCTAAATGATATAAGTATATCCTAGTGGGCATTGATTACTTTATTAAGTGGATCGAAGCCATACTGTTATGGTGAGAATCATATATCAAGTTATTAATTAACTTGAATCATAAATCATGAAGTTCACCACCAAGGTTTCATTTATCCAAAGGAAAGGGTAAAGATCGATAAAAGCCCTAAGTGCACTATGTAACAACACAGCTAGAGATCTACGGTTCGGGGGTTGATTATACCTAGGAAATGTGTTAGCATCCTAAGTATCTATAGTACTCTACAGGAACCTCTTGTTAGTATTTGTGTTATGCTAAAGTTTGCTTGCTAAGGGAAAATGTGCTAAGGTAAAGACATATGGTATATAAAAAGTATGCTCGCCAAGACATTGGATCTTGTGCCTACGTATCTTGACTAGGATGAAATCAGAGCATTCGTAGTTCACCTAACTAGGGTTGAGGAACTCTTGATAAAGATCAAGGTTCCAAGGGGAAAGTAAGTGTTCATAACCATGACACTTACATGGAGTGTGGCGACTCCAAATCTAAGGCTAGATCAAACAGGGAAAGTAAGTGTTCCTCACCATGAAACTTACATGGAGTGCAGAGACTCCAATCCTAAGGCTAAGATAAATGAGAAGGTAAACTAGTCTCGATTGCGCGGCGGCGTGAGATAAGGGGAGTTAGTTGTTAGTGGTTAGTGGTTAGAGAGCTCGACAAGATATCGCATCTTGTGCCTACGTATCTTGACTAGGAATGAGGAATCAGAGCCTCTGTAGTTCTCCTAACTAGGGATGCGTTCAAGATTCATTTGAGGATATCAAGTCAGAAGTATATGTTGAAGATCATATGATTTGACCTAATTTTGGTCAGGCAAAAATGTTGGTTTCCTGATTGAGATCAAGGTATGCATGATTCAAGTGATAGATGTTGGAGGCTTCAATTAGGGTTTATGACAATTCAAGTCAGTTGATATATGGATCTGATGTCAGACCATGTCAAGTTATCAGTGATTTCAAGGTTCATGATCATCAGGATCCAACTCACTTCTCAGTTAGGGTGTCCATGTGAATTCAAGTTATATGTGATGGAATTAGGTTATCATGTCATGCCAGGTCAAGTGTTTTATGACTGAGGGTGATTGTTTCATTTTTCAACTAGGATTTTCATGATGAAATTCATCAGGGATGATTTGTGATTTAGGCCGAGATTGATTTATCAAATCCATTCACATACCCATTTGTCAATACATCCATATCCCATTATCCAAGTAATGCCATTTCCAAAATTTATTCGTGATCCATTTTCACCAAGTCATAATCCATTTTTTTTTCTTACTATCCAAAAATCCAATCAGCTTTCTTGTTCAATGACCACATCAACATTTTATCTAACAAGTTTCTTAAGTCATTAATCATGACCATTTTCAATAAACCATAATCCATAATCCATGTTGACATTTTTTTTATCCATAAAAATCCATAATTTCATAAAAGCCCATTTTCCATATTTTATCATCTAAGGCCCATTACCATTTTTATACAAAAAATTGTTAAAAAACACATGTACAACAATAGGTCCACAAGCCTTCCCACTCGCACTCTCAACACAACATGCTGCAGCCACTAATTTCCACAAAGCCGTAAGCTTCAATGCATCAACTTGCAACAGCTACAAGCTACCATTGTTTGAACCAAATATGTGAGCCACCATGTTACACAATACCTCCACCAATTCCTTTACACACCTGCATAACGACCTGCACAAAGAACTTTTCAGCAAAACTTCACACAATATTTCAAATGGACCCATAAAGCAAACCACACAACATACCTGCAAACTATCACATTTAACAAGCTGGTGCAAACAGCAACGATACAAAGACCTATTCACAAATTGAAAACCATGACAATCCATTACACATAACATTGCAACAACACACCACCAAACGCACAGTTGAAAAAAACAAGCTGTCACACACAATACATCACGAAACAATTTCTGCAACAAACCGGTTCGTACGACAAAAGTGAAACAACCACGTCACAATTTTTCTTCCCATTTCACCCTCCAACCTCTCCTATAAAACTAACACCATCTCCATTTACAAAGCAAGCAACATAAATGCTGCCCAACACTCTTCGTACTCAACTTCCCTCAACTTAAACCTCCATCGATTCTTTTTCACCCACAAACTGAATCCCATTCACTTTAGTTCTTAATCAAACCTTCGATTGCTCCCACAAAAACCATAACAAAACCCACAACTCCTTCTATTTTTCCAACCCGAAAATCCCAAAAAAAAAAAAACAAACCCATATCAAATCCAAGAACAAAACGAATTAGAGAAAGAGATTGCGACAAAGAGATTGAAATGAGAGAGAACAAAAGTGAAATCATAGACCAAACATAGCCTGAGACGAGTCGCGCAAGCAGAGGAAACGTTTTTGAATCGCAAGAAGGTTGAATGCATTGATGTCTTTCAAATTAATTTACCCTTGATTACTTTTGTCGTGCGATGATGGAGAGATTTTTTCTTCTGAGCATTTTGTTTTTGAAATTTGACTTCGAGCTTGGCCCTGTTTTTCTCATGGTGACTCGTTCTTCTTGTAGAATATGAGGTGGTTCTTTTTGAAATAGCAAAGTGAGGTTATCACTTAAAACAGGTCGGTCCATTGTTCTTTTTTTGGCCATATTTTTTAAACTGTGCTTTTGTGTGAGAAGCCCATGGTTGATTGTTTTCTGCCATCCTTATTTTTGTTCTTCTTACCACCCGTATCCTTGGATTGTGGACTTCCTAAAGCCCATGTAAATTCCATATTAACAGACCATTTACCTAGTTTTAACACCCCCCACTTTTTTATTTATTTATTGTTTTATTATTTGATTAAGATTTCTTTCGTATTTATTTTGGGTGCAAAATATCTTGAACCCACTGTTTCTATTATTATTTTGATCTTTGATCTTTATATTTCCATTTAAATTTCTCTTTTGATTTTATACTTAGTCAATGAAGTTTTTAAAATCACGAATGTTGGTTGATTGAGGTTGTTTAACCTTCATGATTTCAAATCTGCAGAAAATGATCATTGAGATAATTTTTGATACTTTGGGATCGTGATAGGTTACCTTTGATTTATCGACGCAAGTTTGTGATTAAGACGAGACCGATCTCTTTTCTTTTTGTGTGGCACAATTTCTTTGAGAATGATTCACCATATCGTTTCTCTATCCTTTTTTAGCATAAAGATCTTTATTGTGTGAACTTCTATAGCATGATCTTCTTCATAGATCATAATACGATGGTTTAGCGCTATAGTTGGACCGATTCATCCGATACAATAACAATTAACGATTAATCATTAACCACTAACTTTAATTCTTGTTCAATATACTCTTGTTTTACTTTCTGTCAATATATATTGCTCATATTATTATTACTCATATTATTCTTGTTCATATTATTATTATTTATATCATATTCATCTTATCATATTATTCTTGCCTTATTCATATCATTCGAAAACACACTAAAACGATTGAAACCCTAAAAGATTCAATTGGTGGATTGTTGGTTACTTTCGTGAACAACGGAGTACGGACTTTGTACAGAAACCTTAGTAAGGAGTTTTTTTTGTCTAACTCTTGTTCGTGGCTTAGTTTAGGACACCTCACACACACACGACTTCCTCTTGGGCTACCTGACAATGACCCTCATTTATTTCTCACAATCCCGTATAACTTACATGTAGCCCACTCCCATTCTGATGTATGCACTTTACTCTTCATTGATTATGTGGTTTCGTTTACTAGGAGAACCCCAAGGGATTGGCATAGACTAAACTATTTTCAAACTAATTCTCGATTCGTCGTCGAGCCATTTTCAAATACCCTTGTAAGTTGATTGCTCTTTAGCATCGCCATCAACCTAATGCACACACTCACACCTTCCGTCGTAGTTTCGTTACTAGGAGCATCCCTAGGGACTAGGATTAATTCTCACATCTTTTCGTCAAACCATTGATCCAACGTCAAGTGGCATTTTCAAATAAACTTTTAAGCCAAGTGCCTTTTGCCTCGCAATCAATCTCTTCATGTACAATCAAACCCTTGATCCAATATCAAGTGGATTTTCGCAATCAAACTCAAAACACATAACTTCCAAAACTCTTTTCAAGGTGAAAGTGAGGGGGATGGAGTATTCGATCCTTTTCTTGAATTATTTGGGTGCGAGTTCTCTTACTCGTGTGTGAGCAATTAACACCTTTTAAAACTTCTAACTCGATAACATTCAAACCATTTTTGCAAGCACTCGTCGTTCAAAAACACTTAACAAATATTGAAACATAATTTCATTAGAGTGAAAAAGAGAGAGAGTCGAGTCTTCAATTCATTCTCCCAATTACTTGGGCCCGATGAGCCTTTTTTAAGATTCAAGTAATCGCCATCTAAGTAAAACATCCTTCCCTTTCTTTCGTGGTCGTATCCACGAACTACGAACACTCTAATTCTTCATTTCCGTTCGAATAAAGATACGTAGGCACAAGATTGTGATGATCTTGGCGAGCTACCTTTTTTATTTTTCTGTCATTTTGCGTCTACCTTTTCTTTTTTTCCATCTTTTCCATCCAAACCTTTTCCCGTAGTTGAACTACGAACGTTTTGATTCCTCATTCTCGTCCGAATAAGCATACATAGGTACAAGGGCCCCAATCTTTTGCGAGCACCCTATCCTAAAACCACCTCATTTTCCCTTTAGCATCGATTCCCTTTTCTCGTACCGTTTCACTTTATCTCGTTTAGAAGAAAACAAATAAGCTTAGCTAAAATTCATCACAATTCGAGTTAATAGGTTCCCGTTGAGTACCACGGACGTGAGGGGGTGCTAATACCTTCCTCTCACGTGACCGACTCCCGAACCCAGAATGTGGTTGTGATGACCATGTTCTTATCTCTGTTTAAAGGTTTTATCGATATTTTTCTTTCCATCTTTTGGGATAAATAAAGTTCAGTGGCGAGTCTGTCGACCCATTTCTTCCGCGCCTTTTGTGCGAGGGTCGTATTTTTGATTGTGTAATTCTCGAGGTGCGACAATCACCTAATCTAACATTTAAATCTAACAAATCAACATATTTTAATCAAAAATATCTACCACAACTCAATATATATATGAACAAAAATTCAATTTTAAATGTGTGCCTTATAGAAATGGAGAAGAGAAAACAACTCTGGAGACAAGTTAGTGTGAGGGCAAAGCCTCATATACAAGATATACGTGTTTCGATGATGTCAAAACGTTGCTTCATAGAAGAATAGATGTTGGGCGTTATCACCATGTTGCATGAGCATACCTTATTTCTCATGATCTGTTTGTTTGCATAAAATATCTCAAGTGTTGCATATAGAGTTGCCAAAATATGCGTCATATGAGTTAAACTTCATTGGTCTATCATAGGTATCATCTAAGAGAATCAAAAGTATGAAATTAGGCATTTTCTGAAATTTCAGGTCTATGAGTCGACCAAAACTCTGCTCCAGTCGACTCATGATATGTGTCTTAATCTTGCATTTTCTTCGGGTTAGGTATGGTCGACCTACCAGTCGACGCATACTGTTGGCATTTCCATTTGTCCAAGAATTCAGGTTATGTGTCGACGCATGCCTTGTTCCAGTCGACACATGGCTGTGTGTTTTTCACAACCAGTTTCCTCGGGTTAGCTCAGGTCGACCCTGCACTCTGCATGGGTCGACCGCTCGTTGTTTTATGCATATTTCCTGATTTGTCTATTATCTTTGAAATATGGTTTTATCAGTTATAACAGTTTTTTTGTCTGATACAAATATTTAGTTGCTCTTTTCACTTCATATAGATATCATTGTGATATTGAGAAAAACAAGAAAAGTGAAATAGGTGTCAATTCAGTTCTCATCATCTTCATCTTCTTCATAGCATACCACAACAATCACACACAATAATCTTTGTTGTGCATTATGCATTGTTAGAGGTGATAATGTTCGAAGTTGCTGATTGGATAATCCGGTTCGGGTTGAGGAATTGACAATTTTTTCTTGAATAAAACCTCTAAGGTTTTTTCCTCCAAGATTCTCTGAATTTGGGGGTTTTTACACGATTCTTATCAATACAAATTCAGCCGAGTGAAGGTAATCGAGGAGCGGTGGGTTCCGTTGATTTAGTAACGGTAAAGGGAGGAATGTGAAGGAGAGTTTCGGGTTCGACACGCGAGTGATTGAAATTAGCCGGGCTGAGGTTTGAAGACGGAAGGTTGTTCAAACATAAAGCTGTAATCGGAGGTTTATTCACAAGTTGTCGAAGGACTTGATTCGACTCGAATCAAGAGGAAAGATGAGATAACATCTATAACAACAAGGGTGTTCGTTTGTTTGATTGCTATTAAATTCTTGTAAATACATTTCTATAACAGGTTAAATTTATATTATAAGGTCTCAATTCTATTGTTAGAATTGAGGGTAGACGTACCCCGAAGCGAGGACGACGGGGGAACTGCCTCAACAAATCATTGCGTCTTTTGCCTTACATTTTACATTGCTTAATATTTGTAGATTTTAGTGCAAAAAATTATATCAATTTAGGACCGATTTGAGTAGTGCTAAACTGATTTTGAATCTAGTACAATCCTTGATTATACGAGGAAACTTGAGCTACTCACTCAAAGCGGAACTCACTTGTTGTGCCTGCACGCCAAGTGTTTGATAAATTGTCTAAACCTAAAGCCTTGTATGCTACCCATTTATTGTTGAATATTTTAAGACATTGGAACTAGTCATAGTACATTGTGAGCTAAATCAAATTGATAGTGTGACTAGCATAGTGATTCTCATAACTCGTTATCGGATTCCATCAGCTTGGCACATATCTGGTTTTCTAATAACTGTTTGTTATAACGGTATTTTCCTAGGCCGCTTCCGCAAATTAAACAATTTTTAAAAACAAATTTTATTTGGTAGCGCCGACTCTTTTTAAGCAAGGGATCTATTCTACCCCCCCCCCCCCCCCCCCCTGTAACGCCCCGATTATGATTTCCCATTTTTGTTGAGTCTTTTATTTTATTTGGGTGATTATTATTTTATTTGTGGAATTGATGTGTTAATATGTTATGTTTGCATATTATGTTATTTTATCGTTTTCGGGGAAATTAGGTTGGAGGGTATTTTAGATATTTCTTAATTAATGTTAAGTTAGATATTTTATGAGAAATGAATTATTAGATATTTTGAAAGAAAAATTAATGGAAAAGAATTAGAGTAGAAAGATATAAGAGAGAAAGAGGAGAGAAAAGAAAAAGAAAGAAGAAAAAGGAGAGAAAGAAAGAGGAAGAAGAGAAAAGAGAAGAAAAAGAGGAAAAACTTGGAAATCTTCAAAACAACTTCTAAGAATCGATTTAATCGGGTAAGGGTGTGAAATCTTATTATCTCATCAATGTATATCGTTATGTATGTGTTTGGTTGGATTGTTTTGTTTATTTTTCCACATATTTCCATTTTAGGTCGAATTGGTTAAATCGATAGAAACCGATGTTTTCACGGTTAGAATTCGAAATGAATTGCGTAGTTTAGTTGAGGAATGTTAGGCCGAGACTATTGGAACTTGTTTGATTGAAATCGGGTGATTTCGTGACTTTTTGACATTTTTGGATAATTGAGGGTTTGAGTAGCAAAGTGTTCGCTAGGCGAATCACTGGTGAGTGAGGTAGCGAAGTGTTCGTCGGGCGTGCACAAAGCGAGCTACCAGCGAATACTCTCAGACTTGGACAGAATCAAAAAGATCAAAACTCGCTGGAGCGAGTGATGTAGCGAAGGACTCGCTAGGCGAACCATTCTGCTCGCCTAGCGAGCATGTCAGCACAACACTTTTTTTTATTCCCATCCAATATCGATTCTTCGACTCGAATGTGATCAACCTTCTTCCGAAACGTGTAGCTTGTGTGCTGTTATATGATATGTTGTGGGTAGCCGTATGGCGTGAATCCTATATTGTGGAATTTATTGTGAATTGTGGCCTTTTGACAAATAAATGCATTGTTTAAATTAAATGTAAATGCATGATAATTGTGATAGAGTTCGTTGCCGTTTAGGTGGTAAAATGATTCTCGTTTTCGTTTGGCGTAATTGATGTGAATTTGTATAGATTGTAAGTGATAGTATGAGATGAATGCATGAATATATTGTAAATATGTATGCATTTCAAGAGTGTCTTGAGTCATTTTGCATGTGAAGCATAATGATGTACATTCTTGTGTTGTGTGATTCTAATGAGAATCCATTGTAACATCGTGTGCCTATATGAGGTGTGAGCGATGATTACAGACGATTGTGGGCCTATGTAAGGTGTGAGGAATTGGATTGTGTGCCTATGTGAGGTGTGAGCAATCCATAAACATTGTGTGCCTATGTGAGGTGTGAGCAATGGGTGAACATCGTAGGCCCGACGGGGAGTTACAATGGTAACGAGCGATGGTTCCAATAAGTTCCTGAGTGAACTTGAGATGATTGAGTCGGTACCACATTGCATTTGCATAGAGTCGTGAGTCGGTCTCTATGATTTGCATCTATCATCTTTATAATTGTGCATTGGTGAATAAACATACATGTGTATGTTTATGTGAAATGATAAGAATGGTGAAAGTATGCATGATGAATATGCTTGGTTATATATATATATATATATATATATATATATATATATATATATATATATATATATATATATATATATATATATATATATATATATATATATATATATATATATATATATATATATATATATATATATATATATATATATATATATATATATATATATATATATATATATATATATATATATATACACACACACACACACATTGTGATGTATATGAGTGAGTTGTGATGAATTGTGGTGAGAATGTAGAATATGTGTATTTTATGCTAATATATATATAATTATATGCATTGTTGTTATGATAATATTTCTCACCCTTCTACTGTTTTATGGTGCTCTATGGTGCTCTATGCTGGAGGTCTTTTTGTGAAGCGTGTCTTCATTCTTTTTGTCGGTCAGCTCTGATATGTAGCACTAGGTAGCTAGGATGTACATGATTCTCTTGTGATACATTTGTATATGTATCTTGTTGTTGAATGTTTATGTAAACATGACTTATGTTGTTGAATCATACTGGATGATATATATATATATATATATATATATATATATATATATATATATATATATATATATATATGTTTGATGTTATTAAATGTTTAGATTTTTCGCTTTTATTCTAAATGTTGAGATGTGGGTGTAAGGACTAAGATCCTCTGTTGCAAAGTTACCCCACTGTTGCATATCTTTTTTTGAGCAGGTGTTGTATGTTTTAATTTCATGCGTAATGTGACGCGCCTCTTTTATACTATGTTTATAATTATACTCTAACAAAATTTTTAATATGTGACTAAATGATTATGTGATTATTTGGGGGTATAGAAAGAGGGTGTTACATTAAGTGGTATCAGAGTCAGTGTTGAGTCAGTTGTGTCTGTCTTGTTGTTGTTATGGTTGAACTGTGGTTTAACCTTGTTATTTTTAGGAATGGTCAGAATATGGCTGGTCGAAACGACAATGCGATGGTTGCTGCTTTGGAAGTGTCGCTACTGCGAAAATCGGCGCCGGCTATGACAGAAGAGTCGCCACCGTGCGTTATTTATCCCAACAGGGGGAAAGGAAACGCTCAGAGTAAACCTAACGCAAAACGGGAAAGGAATGGTCATCGCAACCAAATTCCTGGATTCGAGAGTCGATTACGCAAGAGGAAGGTATTAGCACCCCTCACGTCCGTCGTACTCGACGGGATCCACGCTTGTTTTCTAGTACGGATTGTTATTCTATCTACTCTAAAGGTCAAGGGTTAAAAGAAAAGAAAATGACTCGGCAAAGTATCGCACTTTATGCCTACGTATTCCCGTCTGGAATGAGAAATCAGAGTCAACGTAGTTCGCCTACCTACTGGAAAGGAGGGGAAGGTTGCTCGCTAGGATACGACATCCTATGCCTACGTACTTTCATACAGCATGAAAGGTCAGAGCAAACGTAGTTCGGGCTACGGAAGACACAAGCTTGTCTGACTGGTTTTTTATTACCTTATGAAAGGGTTTTTCCTGATTAAGAGTCCAAGCGGACAAAAATGACACTTTGATGTTTGTTTTGAATCTTTTACGAAAGAAGTGTTTTTTAGTTTGTGTACAATCTCTAACGCACTAGAGACTATGATTTGAGAGTGACTACGTCGCGTGTCACCCAAAGGGTACCACACTAAGCAGCCGGACTACTGAAAAGAAGCTCTCCAGCAACCCTTTCTCAAATAGCTTAAGGCTCGTACCGTACAACATCGATTAACCTTATTACTGTGTTTTTGAGTTGTTTTGAGATAAGAAGAGAAAGAAGCTCTAAAAAGCCTAGGGTTAAAAAGGGAATAAAAACTAACCTAATGTTGTCATGCATGGATAAGAATCCTAATGTCTGTCATAATTCCCTCCTGCACAGAGGAAATCAGAGATCCTAGGGGATAAACAGAAAAGAAAGCAAGCTAGTACAGTAAAATGCATGCAATGCAGCAATACAAGCGAGGCAAGGGAGTCCTGCTCAACCTCGAACCTGGGAAAACAACAGGCAAAGTGAATCAACATTCACTTCAAACATTAAGAGGGCAAGTTGTACAAGCCAACAAACAATACAGAAAAACCAAAATAAAACAGAGGAGGCAGCCCAAGCAGCAGCATCAAACTCCCACAGTTGACAGCATAAGCAGCAGCTCTGACAGCAACAGTTGGTTAAACAGCAGAAAGTTAACAGCAACAACCTTCATCTTCATGAATAGCTCCTATCTTCAAGCTCCATTGAACCTTTAATCTTCAACAAGCACCAAGCTTCACCAAGCTTCCCTCTTTAACAAGCAACAAACTTCAGCAGCAAACAGCTTCACCAAGCAGACAACCTCAACAAGCAGACAACTTCAACAAGCAAGCAGCTTCAACAAGCAACACTCCTAGCTTCAACAAGCCCAAAATTCATCTTCAACAAGCATCAACAAGCAATCTCCAAAGGAGAATCCATTAACAAGATCAGGTTGAAATGTTAAGTAACTTAATGACAACCAAAGGAAGCCACTAAGAACTTAACATTATAAGAGAATGGTGTAACAGCCCAAATTTCATTAAATAATTAATTGTAGTAATTAATTTATTTAGTGGGATTTTATTAATGTTGGAAATTAATTTTTATTAATTGGGATTAATAGAGAATTAAGAAGGAATTGGAGAGGAAGGAAAATGAAGGAAATATATAAGAGAGAAAGAAAAGAAAAGAAAGATAGAAAACATTTGGAAAGAAAGAGGAAAGAAGAAGAAAGGAGAGAAAGAGAAGAGAAGAAGAGGAAAAGTGGAAATCATCAAGAACCAACATCAAAGCTCCGATTAATCGAGGTAAGGGTGAGAAATGTTTCTATTTGATCAATGTATGATGTTATGTATGTTGGGTTGGGGTTTTGGTAGAGTTTCCATCACTTTCCAATTAGGGAAAAAGTTGGAATAATCGGTAGATTGATGATTTAATCGGTTGAAATTGAGCAATAATGTCGTAGAATAGTCGGATAACATGTATTGATGCTATTTGTACTGATTTGGGTGTGTAAGAGAAGGTTGATGATGAATTGGTGAAGGAGAAGACAGAATAGGGTTCTGTTCTGCGCAGGTTCGCTGGCTCTCGCCAGGCGAGCGAAGGCGAAGCTTCGCCAGGCGAAGCCTAGCGAATGTTGGCGAATAATTATATTTAAGTCCCAGTGGACTTCGCTGGTGGGTTCGCCAGGCGAAGTTGGATAGCGAAGGTTCGCCCAGCGAAGGTGCTGGCGAATGGTGGCGAATGAAGTCAGTAGCTACTGACTTGGGCTCGCTGGGAAGTCTCGCCGGGCGAAGCCTAGCGAGTGTTCGCTGAGAGAGTTCTCCAGGCGAAGGCCAGGCGAAGGTTCGCTGCGAGGGTTCGCCAGGCGAATGGAAGCGAATGTGATAGCATTTTTCCTTTGCTGTGTTGTTCATGTGGAGATGGTTTGGTTGCCTCTCAGAGGTCAATACCTCTATGATATGATATAGATATGATCTATTGTGATGATGTGTGTTGTGGGTAGCCTACGGGCGTGAATCCTAGAATTGTGATTTGAATGTTAATTGCATCAAGTATAAATACATGTGAACATAATAGGTGATTATGTGTGTATTATTTAATGAACTTGTGAATGCTTGATGTGTATACAATTATGTGATGAGTATGCATGAGAACATTGTGAATATGTGTGCATCACTTGTAATTGTATGATTGGTATTGTGATGTGAATACCTTGATTGTTGTGATATATGTTGTATGTGCAATCATTGTGTAATTCTTGAAGAGATGAATTATGTAAATGCATGAGATTAAGATGTCGGTCTTAAGTGCATTTGTTGTGGTTGATTGTACATGCATCATTTAGTCAAGAGGCAATGTCTGTTAGTTTCGTGGAAACTAGTGGCTTGTCCCAAACCTAGAAGAGTGGGTTTGAAGGCTTAGAGGACGGGCCTTTGTGGTTATCGGTCTAGAAGAGTGGACCCGGTTTAATGTAAAAACCGAAAAAAGATAACGGGTTATCGGTCTAGAAGAGTGGACCCGGTTTAATGTAAAAACCGAAAAAAGATAACGAGAGTCGGTACCGCATTGCATGAGTTGCATTGAGTTATTGAGTCACATTGATATATGACATATGCATGAAGAGATGCTTATGTGTGAATGATGAGATTGTGGAAATTGTAAGTGTATGCATAATGTGGAAATGCTTTGTGAATATCCAGGTTTGTCTATATATGTGTGGTAAATATATATGACTAAGAGAATGAAGTGTGGTGAGAAATGTGAATATGTGTTATATGACTACCTATATATATAATCTTATGCTTTGATTATTATGGTTATATTTCTCACCCTTCTGCTGTTTTATAATGCTCTATGAGGCATTGCAGATTAGGATGCTGGAGTCCTTTTGTGAAGTTAGTCTTCATTCTTTTGAGTCGGCTGCTCTGATATGTAACACCGGGTAGTTAGACTAGTATAGTCATTCTTTTGTGATACATTGCGATGTATCAGCTGATGTGGTTTTGTAATCTAACTGATATGATGCATTAATCTGGATGACTTATGTGCATTTGAATTAATATTTTGGAACTGATTAAATGATGTTATCTTCCGCTCAAATTAAATGTTGAAATGTGAATTCTAAAACTACGAAATTGTTACATATTTTATGGAGCAAAATGTTAAAGAGTTTCGTTGGTGAAATTGTGGCATTCTTCTTTTAAACCTTATTATAAAACCTTTTTACTCTGATAATTTGTATGTGCTTAATTGTTTTATATGCATTTATTTGGGATATAGGAGGGGGTGTTACAATAGTGGTATCAGAGCAGGTCGGTCCGTCCGGCCAAGTTGTTAGAGTGTTTTTCCCTGTGTGTTATTGGTATGCGTGTGATGCATTATCAATATTGGTTGTTCTTACGTAGTTCTGTTGTTGGAATTAGTAAGATGGTTGCAGGAAGGAACGATAAAGCGATTGCGGAGGCATTGACGAGATTGGCGGGGGCAATTGGGCAGAATCCTCCGGCCAATGTGAATGAGAGGAATCATGCTGATGATGGATTCCGTGCTTTGGGGAAATTCCAAAAGAATAACCCTCCGGTCTTCAAGGGAACTCATGAACCGGACAAGGCACAAATTTGGTTGAAAGCTGTGGAAAAGATTTTTCGAGTTATGAATTGCTCGGATGCACAGAAGGTGCAGTTTGGGACTCATATGCTCGAAGAAGAAGCTGAAGATTGGTGGGGTAATACTCGCCAAAGATTTGAGGACGATGATATTGTGATTACTTGGGATTTGTTTAGAGAAACCTTTCTGGAGAAGTATTTTCCAGAGGATGTGCGGGGGAAGAAAGAGATCGAATTTCTTGAGTTGAAGCAAGGTAATTCGACGGTTGCTGAGTATGCGGCGAAATTTGAGGAGTTGATCAAATTTTGTCCTCACTATAATACTGGTAATGCTGAGAGGTCTAAGTGCCTCAAGTTTGTAAACGGTTTGAGACCCGAGATTAGACAAGCTATTGGATATCAGGAAATCAGGCGGTTTTCTGAGTTGGTTAACAAGAGCAGAATTTATGACGAAGACAGTAGGGCTAGGTCCAGCCACTACAAGAGTCTAAGTGACAAGAAAGGAAAGGGACAATTCAGAGGAAAACCTTACGTGACTCCTGCTGATAAGGGGAAACAAAAGGTTGGTTTTGGCAAGAGGCCAAGTGGGGGAGTTTCTACCCCGGTTAGGTGTTACAATTGTGGTGAAGCGGGGCATCGTGCTCCGGAGTGCAAAAGTGTTGATCTGAAGTGTTTTAAGTGTGGCAAGCCAGGCCACAAGGCTCTAGAGTGTAGAAGCGGTGCGGGTGTTACTTGCTATAACTGTGGTGAGCGAGGGCACATCAGTACCAAGTGCGATAAGCCGAAGAAGAATCAAGGGAGCGGGAAAGTGTTCGATCTATCTGGATCTGAGACTGCTAGCGACGATCGATTGATCCGAGGTACGTGCTTCATTCATGGTACACCTTTGATCGCTATAATTGATACCGGAGCTACGCATTCTTTTATTTCTTTGGATTGTGTTAGAAGGTTAAATCTTGAGTTGTCTGTGATTGGTGGCGGTATGGTTATTGATACTCCTGCTATGGGTTCGGTAACTACACCGTATGTTTGCTTGAATTGCCCGTTGAGTATTTTCGGTAGAGATTTTGGGATTGATTTAGTGTGTCTTCATTTGGATCAACTGGATGTCATTCTTGGAATGAATTGGTTAAAATTCAATCGTGTGTATATTAACTGTTTTGACAAAACGGTTATTTTTCCCGATTCGGATGTTGAAAGGGATTTGTTTATGACGCAGAAACAAGTGAAGGAATCGGTACAAGATGGGGCTAAGGTATTTATGCTTATGGCAACTTTGAGGACTAGTGAAAGTGAAGAGATTGAGGCTTTGCCCATTGTTAGAGATTTTCTGGAAGTATTCCCTGACGAGATAAAGGATTTACCGCCGGAGCGAGAAGTAGAGTTTTCGATAGATTTGATTCATGGAACTAGTCCGATATCGATGGCTCCATATCGTATGTCGGCCTCAGAGTTAAAAGAGTTGAAGAGTCAACTTGAGGATTTGCTTGGAAAGAGGTTTATTCGTCCGAGCGTGTCACCGTGGGGTGCACCGGTGTTGTTGGTTAAGAAGAAAGAGGGTTCTATGAGGCTCTGTGTGGATTACAGACAGTTGAACAAGGTGACTATTAAGAATAAGTATCCACTTCCAAGGATTGATGATCTGATGGATCAGTTGGTTGGTGAGAGCGTGTTCAGCAAAATTGATTTGAGATCTGGGTATCATCAGATCCGTGTGAAAGCTAAGGATATTCAGAAGACGGCCTTTCGGACGAGGTATGGACACTATGAGTATTCCGTGATGCCATTTGGTGTGACTAATGCACCGGGTGTATTTATGGAGTACATGAATAGGATTTTCCATCCTTATTTGGATAAGTTGTAGTGGTGTTTATCGACGACATCTTGGTTTATTCGAAGAGCGAAGGAGAGCATGTCGAGCATCTGAAGATTGTGTTATCTGTGCTGAGAGAGAAGCAGTTGTTCGCGAAGCTTTCTAAGTGTGAATTTTGGTTGAAGGAAGTTAGTTTCCTTGGTCATGTGATTTCTAGTAGTGGTGTTGCGGTTGATCCGTCGAAGGTTGAAGCGGTGTCGCAATGGGAGACTCCGAAGTCAGTTTTTGAGATCAGAAGTTTTCTTGGTTTAGCCGGTTATTATCGGAAGTTTATTGAAGGATTTGCTAAGTTATCGTTGCCGTTGACGCAGTTGACTAGGAAAGGTCAAGCCTTTGTTTGGGACGCCAAGTGTGAAGCGAGTTTTCAAGAACTTAAGCGAAGGTTGACGACAGCTCCTGTTTTGATTCTGCCAAATCCAGAAGAACCATTCGTTGTGTATTGTGATGCTTCTTTGATGGGTTTAGGAGGTGTGTTGATGCAGAATAACCAAGTTGTGGCTTATGCTTCGAGGCAACTCAAAGTGCATGAGAAGAATTATCCGACGCATGACTTAGAGTTGGCCGCCGTTGTGTTCGTGTTGAAACTTTGGAGGCATTATTTGTTTGGCGCAAGATTTGAAGTGTTTAGTGACCACAAGAGTTTGAGGTATCTTTTTGATCAAAAGGAATTGAATGCGAGACAAAGAAGATGGCTTGAACTTTTGAAGGATTATGATTTTGGCTTGAATTACCATCCGGGTAAAGCGAATGTTGTAGCAGATGCATTGAGTCGGAAATCATTGCATATGTCGGCGTTGATGGTGAAAGAGTTAGAATTGGTCGAGCAATTTCGAGATTTGAGTTTGGTATGTGAGAGAACTTCTTTTGGATTTAAGTTGGGTATGTTAAAGCTTACGAGTGGTATTTTGGACGAAATTCGAGAAGGACAGAAATCGGATTTGAGCTTAGTTGATCGGTTGACTTTAATCAACCAAGGCCAAGGTGGTGATTTTCGGATTGATGAGAATGGTATTATGAGATGTCGGGATCGAGTTTGTGTTCCGAACATGGTTGAGCTTAAGAAGAGCATCCTTGAGGAAGGACATCGTAGCGGATTGAGTATTCATCCGGGTGCTACTAAGATGTATCAGGATTTGAGGAAAGTATTTTGGTGGCCTAGTATGAAGAAGGATATTGCGGAATTTGTGTATTCTTGTTTGACTTGCCAGAAGTCGAAGATTGAGCATCAGAAGCCATCGGGTTTGATGAAGCCGTTGTTTATTCCTGAGTGGAAATGGGATAGTATCTCCATGGATTTTGTATCGGGTTTGCCGAGGACGCCGAGTAATTTTGAGGCTGTTTGGGTTATCGTGGATAGGTTGACTAAATCTGCTCACTTTATTCCTATGCGTATGGATTACCCTTTGGAGAAGTTGGCTAAGTTGTATATTGAGAGGATTGTGTGTCTGCATGGTATTCCGTTAAGTATTGTTTCGGATAGAGATTCGCGGTTTACTTCGAGATTTTGGGAAAGCCTGCAGAGTGCTTTGGGTACTAAGTTGCGTTTGAGTTCAGCTTATCATCCGCAGACTGATGGTCAGACGGAGAGGACGATTCAGTCGCTTGAAGATCTTTTGAGAGCTTGTGTATTGGAAAAAGGAGGAGCTTGGGATAGCTACTTGCCTTTGATTGAGTTTACCTACAACAACAGTTTCCATTCGAGTATTGGTATGGCACCATTTGAGGCGTTGTATGGTAGGAGGTGTAGGACGCCATTGTGTTGGTTCGAGTCCGGAGAGAGTTCGGTTGTTGGACCCGAGTTAGTTCAACAGACTACTGATAAGATCAAGATGATTCAAGAGAAGATGAGAATTACTCAGAGTCGTCAGAAGAGTTATTATGACAAGAGGAGGAAGGCACTTGAATTTCAAGAGGGAGATCATGTGTTTCTTCGAGTCACTCCGATGACAGGTGTTGGTAGGGCACTGAAGTCGCGCAAGTTGTCGCCGCGTTTCATTGGTCCTTATCAGATTTTGCAAAGGATAGGAGAAGTGGCCTATCGTGTGGCTTTACCACCATCGCTTGCTAATCTTCACGACGTATTCCATGTATCTCAGTTGAGGAAATACATTGCGGATCCGTCTCATGTAGTCCAAATAGATGATGTGCAGGTGAGAGATAACCTGACTGTTGAGGCATCACCTATGCGGATTGAGGATCGGAAATTGAAGCAGCTTCGAGGTAAAGAGATTGCTTTAGTAAAGGTCGCTTGGGGAGGACCGGCTGGTGGAAATGTCACTTGGGAGCTTGAGAGTCGGATGAAGGAGTCTTATCCAGAACTGTTTGAATCAGGTAACATTTTCGAGGACGAAAATTCCTAAAGTGGGGGAGAGTTGTAACAGCCCAAATTTCATTAAATAATTAATTGTAGTAATTAATTTATTTAGTGGGATTTTATTAATGTTGGAAATTAATTTTTATTAATTGGGATTAATAGAGAATTAAGAAGGAATTGGAGAGGAAGGAAAATGAAGGAAATATATAAGAGAGAAAGAAAAGAAAAGAAAGATAGAAAACATTTGGAAAGAAAGAGGAAAGAAGAAGAAAGGAGAGAAAGAGAAGAGAAGAAGAGGAAAAGTGGAAATCATCAAGAACCAACATCAAAGCTCCGATTAATCGAGGTAAGGGTGAGAAATGTTTCTATTTGATCAATGTATGATGTTATGTATGTTGGGTTGGGGTTTTGGTAGAGTTTCCATCACTTTCCAATTAGGGAAAAAGTTGGAATAATCGGTAGATTGATGATTTAATCGGTTGAAATTGAGCAATAATGTCGTAGAATAGTCGGATAACATGTATTGATGCTATTTGTACTGATTTGGGTGTGTAAGAGAAGGTTGATGATGGATTGGTGAAGGAGAAGACAGAATAGGGTTCTGTTCTGCGCAGGTTCGCTGGCTCTCACCAGGCGAGCGAAGGCGAAGCTTCGCCAGGCGAAGCCTAGCGAATGTTGGCGAATAATTATATTTAAGTCCCAGTGGACTTCGCTGGTGGGTTCGCCAGGCGAAGTTGGATAGCGAAGGTTCGCCCAGCGAAGGTGCTGGCGAATGGTGGCGAATGAAGTCAGTAGCTACTGACTTGGGCTCGCTGGGAAGTCTCGTCAGGCGAAGCCTAGCGAGTGTTCGCTGAGAGAGTTCTCCAGGCGAAGGCCAGGCGAAGGTTCGCTGCGAGGGTTCGCCAGGCGAATGGAGGCGAATGTGACAGCATTTTTCCTTTGCTGTGTTGTTCATGTGGAGATGGTTTGGTTGCCTCTCAGAGGTCAATACCTCTATGATATGATATAGATATGATCTATTGTGATGATGTGTGTTGTGGGTAGCCTAAGGGCGTGAATCCTAGAATTGTGATTTGAATGTTAATTGCATCAAGTATAAATACATGTGAACATAATAGGTGATTATGTGTGTATTATTTAATGAACTTGTGAATGCTTGATGTGTATACAATTATGTGATGAGTATGCATGAGAACATTGTGAATATGTGTGCATCACTTGTAATTGTATGATTGGTATTGTGATGTGAATACCTTGATTGTTGTGATATATGCTGTATGTGCAATCATTGTGTAATTCTTGAAGAGATGAATTATGTAAATGCATGAGATTAAGATGTTGGTCTTAAGTGCATTTGTTGTGGTTGATTGTACATGCATCATTTAGTCAAGAGGCAATGTCTGTTAGTTTCGTGGAAACTAGTGGCTTGTCCCAAACCTAGAAGAGTGGGTTTGAAGGCTTAGAGGACGGGCCTTTGTGGTTATCGGTCTAGAAGAGTGGACCCGGTTTAATGTAAAAACCGAAAAAAGATAACGGGTTATCGGTCTAGAAGAGTGGACCCGGTTTAATGTAAAAACCGAAAAAAGATAACGAGAGTCGGTACCGCATTGCATGAGTTGCATTGAGTTATTGAGTCACATTGATATATGACATATGCATGAAGAGATGCTTATGTGTGAATGATGAGATTGTGGAAATTGTAAGTGTATGCATAATGTGGAAATGCTTTGTGAATATCCAGGTTTGTCTATATATGTGTGGTAAATATATATGACTAAGAGAATGAAGTGTGGTGAGAAATGTGAATATGTGTTATATGACTACCTATATATATATAATCTTATGCTTTGATTATTATGGTTATATTTCTCACCCTTCTGCTGTTTTATAATGCTCTATGAGGCATTGCAGATTAGGATGCTGGAGTCCTTTTGTGAAGTTAGTCTTCATTCTTTTGAGTCGGCTGCTCTGATATGTAACACCGGGTAGTTAGACTAGTATAGTCATTCTTTTGTGATACATTGCGATGTATCAGCTGATGTGGTTTTGTAATCTAACTGATATGATGCATTAATCTGGATGACTTATGTGCATTTGAATTAATATTTTGGAACTGATTAAATGATGTTATCTTCCGCTCAAATTAAATGTTGAAATGTGAATTCTAAAACTACGAAATTGTTACATATTTTATGGAGCAAAATGTTAAAGAGTTTCGTTGGTGAAATTGTGGCATTCTTCTTTTATACCTTATTATAAAACCTTTTTACTCTGATAATTTGTATGTGCTTAATTGTTTTATATGCATTTATTTGGGGTATAGGAGGGGGTGTTACAAATGGCATCCTCAAAGTTCTACTCTTAAAGCATGCCATTCATCCCTCCAAAGGATAGGTGTGACTTCTTTAAGAGGACTTTATGTCATTGGATTGAATGGAGATGAACAATGTACTCCATATTTGAAGAAAGGAACAAAACTAGTCTAATGCTCTTCCTAAAATCCTAGTTCCCTAAGCTCCTGACAAGCTATGCAAAAGGAACTCAAAACTCCAAATTAAATCAACACCATCAATCAAACAGAGGTTTATCATGTATATAACAACATACAAAAGAAATGAACAAATTATCTTGATCTAAAAATCATTATTGAAATTAATCAAATGGGAAGACTAGGTTGAAAGCATGTTATGACTAGTCTAGTTGTTAATTCCATCTAAAAATACTAAAACTACTTCTAAAAATCTAAGATTTTTTCTAGGGGAACCTAAACATGTTAGAGGTCTATAGTAGAAAAACCAGGGTCTAAAACTATGCTTAAAGGCACTAAAGAAATCACACACCAAAAGTGGTCAAAAGGGAAATTAAATGGGGAAGCCTCTAAAGATCTAGTTCAAAACCGAACCTAAAGCTACCTAAAAATTAACCTAAAAAATTATGGGAGTTCCTTAATATGTCTATAACAAACCAGCAAAGAATTAAGTCCAATTTCTATACCAAACTCCAGAACAAAAATCGGCAAGAAACTATGCAGTTTTTGGCATTTTATTATCCAACTAAAGGAGAAAAACGAAATCAAATTGAAAATTAAATGAAACTAAAATCCAATTGTGAAAAAAGATCATAGACATGATAAGGATCATCCCAGAATTTTCTCATATTTTTCTAAGCATTTTTTCTATTTTTTAGGAATTAAAATCAAACAGCACACAAAACAGAATTTTAATGCAACAATCAAATGGTTAAATTAAATCGGAAAACCAACCTACGGATCGGAGATTTGATCCGGTGATCGTTGATCAAGTGAATTTGCAAAGATCCGAACAAGATTAGATGGAAAACTTCAAGATCTACAATAATTCTTGCAAGAAGATGAAGATCGAACCCTTCGAATCCGAATTGCTCAGAATAAGTGCTTCCAACTTACGCTCCAATATCCAACTTCAATTTGCACGAAAATTAATTACGAAACTTGATCCGATAATGATGATGAGTGGAGGTTTATGCTCAAGATTCCATTGATTTCAATGAAAAGTCAATGGATCCAATAATGAGGAGTTATGGGCGAGGGTTTGGAGAATGAAGAAATTGAGAGAATTGAGAGAGTGGGAATATTCTTGATAATGAAAAATGAAAATTGTGAGGATTCCCCTTTTTGGTTTGGAGTAGATCACTTAAGTACTCCTTAGGCTTGGAACCCAAGGTAAGGTTTGGACTTTGTCTTGTGAAAATTGGTTTGGAGCTTAATGGTATGATTTTGAGTATGTAACCTCCTTTTGAAGCAATCCATAAAATGACCATTAAATATGACTTAAATTGAAATTCTAACAACGTCATTGTGTTAAGAATGTCATTTGCAATCAAAATATGTACCAATTTGCCATTGTTTCAACCATTGTGAATTATTTTGGATTAAAAGGAGACCTTGCTTGTGCATTATGAATGATTTGGGGAATGTAACTTATTTGTGAAGAAACATGTCAAAACACCATGAATCATGAGTCAATTGAAAATTATAGAATTGCCAATGTTTCTAAATCATCTTTTCTGATCAAATTGAGTGGTCATTTGACATATTTTGTGCACATAACAATTTATTTGAATTTCCCACCAAATAATGCCTTTAATTTCTCTTCTTTCAAACCACTTCAAGTCAACTCTTACTATGGACCAAATCAATTCACCATGAGCTCTTAATTGACCTAAAAACCATATTTTGATCAAGTTCCATGTTGAACAAAATTGCATTTGAGATGTGCAAGTTGGAGATTTTGACCTATGATTGAAAATGACCTATAATCTCACTTTCCCAAAATACCCCTGACTTGTAAACCTTATAACTTGAGTTATACAAATCATATGGAATACTTATAGTACAATTTAGAAATCTAAGATCATGAGGAACAACTTTCATGTTGGCCAAAAGTTCAGGTGAAACCTATTTCTAGGTCAAAAATAGCTTTGAAGTCAGATGATTTTCACAGACAAATTTCAGTGACCTCTGAGGACTTGTAACTTGTCTGGACCATAACTTGAATTCTATAAATCCAATGGAGGACTTCTAGTACTCAAATTAAAGGTATTGAGATGCTTTGCAAGTTCCATGTTGGCCAAAGATCCATTTGAAACTTGTATTTTGACTTATGTGGTCTTGAATTTAGGCACTAAACAGGGGATTTTACACTGAAACCCTAATTTAGCAACTCCCCACATTCTTGATCTTTCTTTGCTTAATCTTGGAACAACACCACACATGTATCAACATACCAATTCATAAACCCCATGACCTCAAGGTAGACTTTGATGCTCTCCAATTTGCACAATTGATCTAGGGTTGACCAAGATGAAACCCTAGTTGACTGCACCTCAACTATGGCTCTTGTACTTGAATCAATGACTTGTCTCAGCTTCAATAGGGCCCTCTAGGAATACCATGAGATCCATACAAACCTCAAATTCACATTCTATGCTTCTCATCTCATTGATGATTCTCAACATTCCTCAAGTTAGGAGAAGAAATCCACCTGTGGGCACTCAAACTTCTCATGACTTCAACCCTTCTCTGATGACTTGGATGGTCTCTCAGGCTCAGAGAATACCTCTAGATAGGCTTCTTTTGACATAAATGGAACTTGATCCCTTATTGGATGACTTGATATGCTATGATATGCAAATGGTTGAAATATGTGTAGGATGTGACTATGCAAATGAAATGCAATGAAACATAAATCAGGCAAGAAAAGGTTAAGCAAATTTTGGGGTGCAACAGGAAGCAATGGCTAGGGCGGTGCAAGGTGCGCCGAACGTGAATGCTAATGACGAGTTCAGGAAGAATCAACCACCGGCCTTCAAAGGATGATTTAATCCTGATGGTGCTCAAATTTGGTTGAAAGAGATTGAAAGGATCTTCATAGTCATGGGTTGTGCGGAGGGGAATAAGGTGAGACTTGAGTCTCACATGCTGAAGGAAGAAACCGACGATTGGTGGATCGGTATACATCAAACTCTTGAGGTGGATGATGAAGAGATAACTTGGGATTTGTTTCGTACTGAGTTCTTGAGGAAGTATTACCCTGAAAATGTGAAAGGGAAGAAGGAGATGGAGTTCCTTGAACTGAAACAAGGTAGTATGTTTGTGGTGGACTATACTGCTAAGTTTGTGGAGTTGGTTCAATTTCATCCTCACTATGATGCAATTACTACTGAGTTCTTAAAGTGTATTAAATATGAGAATGGTTTGCGTCCCGAGATTAAGCAAGTTGTGGGATATCAAAGAATAAGAAGGTTTACGGATTTGATAGAATGTTGTAGAATCTTCGAGGAAGATAGCAAGGCTCGTTCGACACATTACAAAAGTTTGAATGAAAGGAAGGGAAAGTAACAAGCTAAAAGTGGACCTTATGTGACACCAGTTGATAAAGGCAAGCATAGGGGAAACTTTGATAAGAGTTCTGGAGGAGGAGGTTCCGGTTCCGTTAAGTGTTACAAGTGTGGTGAGTTGGGTCATAAATCATTTGAGTATGGGAAGACTGTAGTGAAATGTTCTAACTGTGGAGGCCTTGGGCATGCTAATACCGATTGTAGGAGAAATTTAGTGAAGTGCTATAATTGTGGAGAAGTGCGTCACATTAGTACTAAGTGTACTCAGCCGAAACAAGCTCAAGCGGGAGGAAAGGTGTTTTCATTAGCCGGGTCAGACACTACTAGTGTAGATCATTTGATTAAAGGTACATGCTTTATTAATAGTACGCCTTTAGTTGCTATTATTGATACTGGAGCGACTCATTCGTTTATTTCTCATGAGTGTGCTAAGCGTTTGAATTTGTTCGTGACTTCTTGGGGTAGTGACATGGTTATTGAGACTCCCACTTTGGGGTCAGTTGTAACACCCCCTTCTATACCCCCAAATACATAAATAAATCACATAATAAAATTTTATCAGAGTAAATTTGAAACATGGTATAAAAGAAGTATGTCACATCATGCACAAAATAACATACAACACCTGCTCTATAAAAGACATGTAACAGTGGGGCAGCTCAACAGAGGAACTTAGTCCTTACACCCACAACGCAATATTTAGAATTAAAGCAGAAAATCTAAACATTGAATCACTTAAAACATGTAATCATATAAATACATATCATCCAGTTTGTTTCATCACATCATCATGTTTACATAAACATTTTACCATCAGATACATATACAAAATGTATCCCAAAAGAATACTATACAATCCTAACTACCCGATGCTACATATCAGAGCATAACCGACCAAAAGAATGAAGCTATACTTCACCAAAGACCTCCATCAAAGCTAATCTGCAATGCCTCATAGAGCATTATAAAACAGCAGAAGGGTGAGAAACATTATCATAATAATCAATGCATATAATTATATATATATATATATATATATATAATTATATATATATATATATATATATATATATATATATATATATATATATATATATATATATATATATATATATATATATATATATATATATACATACATGCATAGGATATACATAATCCACAATTTCTCACCACCATTCATTATCATCATCATATACATCACAATATATGTATACACAAACATGGATAATCACCAAACATATTTATCGTACATACATCCATAATTCTCATCAATCCATATACATACACATATCTATACATTCACACAAAATTTATCTCTATGCCATGTGACTCAATGCAACTCAATGCAACTCATGTCATGTGGTACCAACACTTGTTATCATTTCTCAGTTTTTACACTTAAACCGGGTCCACTCTTCTAGACCGATAATAACAAAAGTCCGTCCTCTAAGCTTTCAAACCCACTCTTCTAGGCTTGGGACAAGTCACTAGTCTCCACGAAACTAGCAAGCATTGCCTCTTGACTAAATGATGCATATGCAATCAATAACCAAATTCACTTAAGACCGTTCTCGCATCTTAATCCCATGCATTCTCAATAATTCATCACATAAGAATTATAACATGATTGCACACACAACATATTTCACATAATCAAAGTATTCATACTTTAAATCATCATCACCATATTAACAAGCAATGCACACATATTCACTAATATGTTCTCATGCATTATTCACATACAATTACAAGCAATGCACACATATTCACAATATGTTCTCATGCATTACTAATAACATCGTGCCAACGGAAACGAACTCAATCACAATCATCATGCACTTTTAATCAATTTAAGCAATGCATATATTTGTCAAAAAACCAAATTTCATAATCAATTCCACAATCTAGGATTCACGCCATACGGCTACCCACAACATATCACACCATAGTACACAACTATTCATTCCAATAAGGATCGAACACAATCGAACCAACAATCAACATCGGATGGAATCACAAAGAAAACGAAATTTTGTCACGCTCGCTAGCTTGCTCGCCTAGCGAGTCCCTAGCGAATACTTGCTATCTGTTCGCCTAGCGAACAAGCTCGCGAAGGCAAACAAAAGCTACTGACTTTGTTCGCTACCTACTCGCTGCAGCGAGGTCCTAGCGAATCCTTCGCTACCTCACTCGCTACCAGCGAACCAGATCAAATACATTATGTCTAAGTCTGGGATCACTCGCTAACTTGCTCGCCTAGCGAGTTGCTAGCGAACACTCGCGACCTGCTCGCCTAGCGAAGGTGCTAGCGAACTTCTGCGAACTCAAAAACCCTCATTGTCATCAATCCTCAACTCTTTACAAAATCAACTGATTCTCACCAAACCAGTTCCTATAATCTTAGTCTAATAATCCTCGACTAAACTACATACTTTATTCTCGATTCCAACCGTTAAAACCTTGATTCTACCGATTAAACTCATCTATGCCCTAGAATGGAAAATGGAGAAAACATCCAAACAATTCAAACCAATCATACATAATCATAGACATTGATAGAATAACATTTCACACCCTTACCTTGATTAAATCGGAAGCTAGGAGTTGTTCTTGATGATTCCAAGCTTTTTCCCTTTCTTCCTTCTCTTTTCTCCTCTTCTCCTTTCTTTCTCTTCTTTTCTCTTATGTTTATATCTTTTCCTTTTGTTTCCTCTTTCCTTATATGCCTTTCCATTCTATTTCCTTCCATCATATTTCCTCTCAAATATCTACCAATAATTCCAATAATTAAAATCATCCAAATAAATCAATTAATTAATATAAATAATTAATTATTGAAAAATTGGGCTGTTACAACCCTCCCCCACTTCAGGAATTTTCGTCCTCGAAAATGTTACCTAATTCAAACAGCTCGGGATAAGACTCCCTCATCTGGGTCTCAAGTTGACAAGTCACATTTCTACCAGCCGGTCCTCCTCAGGCGACCTTCACCAAAGCAATCTCTTTGCCTCGAAGTTTCTTCAACTCTCGATCCTTTATCCGCATAGGTGATGTCTCCACAGTCAGGTTATCTCTCACCTGCACATCATCTACTTGGACTACATGAGATGGATCCGCAATGTATTTCCTCAACTGAGATACATGGAACACGTCATGAAGATTAGCAAGCGACGGTGGTAAAGCAACACGATAGGCTACCTCCCATATCTTCTGCAAAATCTGATAAGGACCAATAAAACGCGGCGTCAACTTACGTGACTTCAATGCCCTACCAACACCAGTCATAGGAGTAACCCGAAGAAACACGTGATCTCCCTCCTGAAATTCAAGTGTTTTCCTCCTCTTCTCATGATAACTCTTCCGACGGCTCTGAGAAATCCTCATTTTCTCTTGAATCATCTTAATTTTATCGGTCGTCTACTGGACTATCTCGGGTCCAACCACAGAACTCTCTCCTGACTCATACCAACATAATAGCGTTCTACACCGTCTATCGTACAATGCTTCAAACGGTGCCATATCAATACTCGAATGAAAACTGTTGTTGTAAGTAAATTCAATCAAAGGTAAGTAGTTATCCCAAGCTCCTCCCTTCTCTAACACACAAGCTCTCAAAAGATCCTCAAGTGACTGAATCGTCCTCTCAGTCTGAGCATCGGTCTGCGGATGATAAGTTGAACTCAAACGCAACTTCGTACCCAAAGCACTTTGCAAACTCTCCCAAAATCTCGAAGTAAACCTCGGATCTCTATATGACACAATGCTAGACGGAATACCATGCAAAATGACAATCCTCTCAATATACAACATTGCCAACCTCTCCAACGGGTAATCCATTTGCATAGGAATAAAGTGAGCAAATTTGGTCAATCTATCCACAATAACCCAAATAGCTTCAAAGTTATTCGACGTCTTCGGTAAACTAGATACAAAATCCATAAAAATGTTATCCCATTTCCACTCAGGAATAAACAACGGTTTCATCAAACCCGACGGTTTCTGATGCTCAACCTTCGACTTCTGACAAGTCAAACAAGAATACACAAACTCAGAAATATCCTTCTTCATACGAGGCCACCAAAACACTTTCCTCAAATCTTGATACATCTTAGTAGCACCTAGATGAATACTCAATCCACTATGATGCCCTTCTTCAAGAGTACTCTTCTTAAGCTCAACAACATCAGGAATACAAACTCTATCATGACACCTCATTATACCATTTTCATCAATCCGAAAGTCACCACCTTGACCTTGATTGATCAAAGTCAACCGATCAACTAAACGCAAGTCAGATTTCTGTCCTTCTCGAATCTCGTCCAGAATACCACTAGTAAGCTTTAACATACCTATCTTAACTCTATAAGAAGTCTTCTCACACACCAAACTCAAAGCACGAAATTGCTCAATCAATTCCAACTCTTTCACCATCATCATCGACATATGCAACGATTTTCTACTCAATGCATCAGCTACCACATTTGCTTTACCCGGATGGTAATTCAAACTAAAATCATAATCTTTCAGAAGTTCCAACCATCTCCTCTGCCTTGCATTCAATTCCTTATGATAAAAGAGATACTTCAAACTCTTATAATCACTAAATACCTCAAATCTCGAACCAAACAAATAATGCCTCCAAAGTTTCAGCACAAATACAACGGCGGCCAACTCTAGATCATGCGTCGGATAATTCTTCTCATGTGCTTTGAAATTCCTAGAAGCATAAGCTACAACTTGTTTATTTTGCATCAACACACCTCCTAAACCCATCAAAGAAGCATCACAATACACAACAAATGGTTCTTTTGGATTTGGCAAAATCAATACAAGAGTTGTCGTCAATCTTCTCTTAAGCTTTTGAAAACTTCCCTCACACTTCGCATTCCAAACAAAAGCTTGACTTTTCCTAGTCAACTGCGTCAACGACAATGATAACTTGGCAAATCCCTCAATGAATTTCCGATAATATCCCGCCAAACCAAGAAAACTTCTAATCTCAAATATTGATTTTGGAGTCTCCCATTGCGATACCGCTTCAACCTTCGACGGATCAATTGCAATACCTCTACTCGAAATCACGTGACCAAGGAAACTCACTTCCTTCAACCAAAATTCACACTTAGAGAGTTTAGCATATAACTGCTTTTCTTTCAATACAGATAACACAATCCTCAGATGCTTGACATGTTCTTCTTCACTCTTCGAATAAATCAAAATATCATCAATGAACACCACCACAAACTTGTCTAAATAAGGATGGAAAATCCTATTCATGTACTCCATAAATACACCCGGTGCATTAGTCACACCAAATGGCATCACAGAATACTCATAATGTCCATACCTCGTTCTAAAAGTAGTCTTCTGAATATCCTCAGCCTTCACCCGAATCTGATGATACCCAGATCTCAAATCTATCTTACTAAACATACTCGCACCAACCAACTGATCCATCAAATTATCAATCCTAGGAAGTGGATACATATTCTTGATAGTCACCTTGTTCAATTGTCTGTAATCCACACAAAGTCTCATAGAACCTTCTTTCTTCTTAACCAACAACACCGGTGCACCCCACGGTGACACACTCGGACGAATAAACCTTTTCTCAAGTAGATCTTCAAGTTGACTCTTCAACTCTTTCAATTCCGATGCAGACATACGATATGGAGCCATCGATATCGGACTAGTCCCAGGAATTAAGTCGATCACAAACTCCATTTCTCGTTCCGGCGGTAAATCTATTATCTCCTCAGGAAAAACTTCCGGAAAGTCACAGACAATTGGTAAAGCATCAATTGTTCCACTTTCACCAATGCTCAAAGTTTCCATCAACAAAAATACCTTTGCACCATCTTGTACTGATTCCTTTACTTGCTTAGCAATCATAAACAAGTCTTCTTCATCCTCAGGTTCAGGAAAAATAACTGTTTTGTCAAAACAGTTAATATAGACACGATTGAATTCCAACCAATTCATCCCAAGAATAACATCAAGTTGATCTAAGTGAAGAAACACTAAATCAACTCCAAAGTCTTTACCAAAAATACTCAACGGACAATTCAAACACACATACGGGGTAGTTACCGAACCCATAGCAGGAGTATCAATAACCATACCACCACTCATAACAGACAACTCAAGATTTAATCTCTTAACACAATCCAAAGAAATAAAAGAATGTGTAGCTCCAGTATCAATTATAGCGATCAAAGGTATACCATTAATAAAGCACATACCTCGAATCAATCGATCATCACTAGCAGTCTCCGATCCTGATATAGCAAACACCTTCCCATTCCCTTGAGTCTTCTTTGGCTTGTCACACTTGGTACTAATGTGCCCTTACTCACCACAGTTGTAGCAAGTCACGTTCACACCGCTTCTGCACTCAAGAGCTTTATGGCCTGGCTTCCCACACTTGAAACACTTCATCCCAACACTCTTGCACTCAGGAGCATGATGTCCCGCTTCATTGCAATTATAACATCTTACCGGGGTGGAAGCTCCTCCCCCACTCGGCTTCTTTCCGTAACCAGCTTTCTGTTTCCCCTTATCCATAGGACTCACATACGGCTTTCCTCTAAATTGACCTTTTCCTTTCTTGTCACTTAAACTCTTATAGTGACTAGATCGAGCTCTACTATCTTCATCATAAATTCTACTCTTGTTCACCAACTCAGAGAATCGCCTAATCTTCTGATAACCAACAGCTTGCTTGATTTCAGGCCTCAAACCATTCACAAACTTAAGACACTTGGATCTCTCCGCATTAGTAGTGTTGTAATGAGGACAAAACTTAATCAATTCCTCAAATCTTGTGGCATACTCGGCCACAATTGAGTTACCCTGCTTTAGCTCAAGGAATTCAATCTCCTTCTTACCACACACATCTTCTGGAAAATACTTCTCCAGAAATGCCTCTCTAAAAACATCCCAAGTAACCACAATCTCATACTCTTCAAACCTTTGGCGAGTTGTTACCCCACCAGTCCTCAGCTTCCTCTTCAAGCATATGAGTGCCAAACTGCACCCTCTGCGCATCCAAACAATTCATGACTCGAAAGATCTTCTCAATCGCTTTCAGCCATACTTGTGCTTTGTCAGGTTCATGGGTTCCCTTGAAAATCGGTAGATTGTTCCTTTGGAACCTTCCCAAAGCACGAAACTCATCATCAACGTTATTCCCAACATTCACATTGGCTTGAGGATTCTGCCCAATCGCTCCAGCCAACCTCGTTAACGCCTCAGCAATCGCTTCATCATTCCTGCCTGCAACCATTGTTCTTGATTCCCACAACAAATCCTCATTAGAACAACCATATGGATAGTGCTACACACATATACCAAATGCATAAGGGAATGAACACGTTAACAATTTGGTCAACAGACCGACCTGCTCTGAGACCACTTAATGTAACACCCCCTTCTATACTCCCAAATACATAAATAAATCACATAATAAAATGTTATCAGAGTAAATTTAAAACATGGTATAAAAGAAGTATGCCACATCATGCACAAAATAACATACAACACCTGCTCTATAAAAGACATGTAACCGTGGGGTAGCTCAACAAAGAAACTTAGTCCTTACACCCACAATGCAATATTTAGAATTAAAGCCGAAAATCTAAACATTGAATCACTTAAAACATGTAATCATATAAATACATATCATCCAGTTTGTTTCATCACATCATCATGTTTACATAAACATTTTACCATCAGATACATATACAAAATGTATCCCAAAAGAATACTATACAATCCTAACTACCCGGTGCTACATATCAGAGCAGAACCGACCAAAAGAATGAAGGTATACTTCACAAAAGACCTCCATCATAGCTAATCTGCAATGCCTCATAGAGCATTATAAAACAGCAGAAGGGTGAGAAACATTATCATAATAATCAATGCATATATATATATATATATATATATATATATATATATATATATATATATATATATATATATATATATATATATATATATATATATATATATATATATATATATATATATATATATATATATATATATATATATATATATATATATATATATATATATATATATATATATATATATATATATATATATATATATATATATATATATATATATATATATATATATACATGCATAGGATATACATAATCCACAATTTCTCACCACCATTCATTATCATCATCATATACATCACAATATATGTATACACAAACATGGATAATCACCAAACATATTTATCATACATACATCCATAATTCTCATCAATCCATATATCATACACATATCTATACATTCACACAACATTTATCTCTATGCCATGTGACTCAATGCAACTCATGCCATGTGGTACCAACACTTGTTATCATTTCTCGGTTTTTACACTTAAATCGGGTCCACTCTTCTAGACCGGTAACAACAAAAACCCGTCCTCTAAGCTTTCAAACCCACTCTTCTAGGCTTGGGACAAGTCACTAGTCTCCACGAAACTAGCAAGCATTGCCTCTTGACTAGATGATGCATATGCAATCAATAACAAAATGCACTTAAGACCGTTCTCGCATCTTAATCCCATGCATTCTCAATAATTCATCACATAAGAATTATAACATGATTGCACACACAACATATTTCACATACTCAAAGTATTCATACTTTAAATCATCATCACCATATTAACAAGCAATGCAAACATATTCACTAATATGTTCTCATGCATTATTCACATACAATTACAAGCAATGCACACATATTCACAATATGTTCTCATGCATTACTAATAACATCGTGCCAACGGCAACGAACTCAATCACAATCATCATGCACTTTTAATCAATTTAAATAATGCATATATTTATCAAAAGACCACATTTCATAATCAATTCCACCATCTAGGATTCACGCCATACGGCTACCCACAACATATCACACTGTAGTACACAACTATTCATTCCAATAAGGATCGAACACAATCGAACCAACAATCAACATCGTATGGAATCACAAAGAAAACGAAATGCTGTCACGCTCGCTAGCTTGCTCGCCTAGCGAGTCCCTAGCGAATACTTGATATTTGTTCGCCTAGCGAACAAGCTCGCGAAGGCAAACAGAAGCTACTGACTTCGTTCGCTACCTACTCGCTGCAGCGAGGTCCTAGCGAATCCTTCGCTCCCTCACTCTCTACCAGCGAACCATATCAAATACATTCTGTCCAAGTCTAGGATCACTCGCTAACTTGCTCGCCTAGCGAGTTGCTAGCGAACACTCGCGACCAGCTCGCCTAGCGAAGGTGCTAGCGAACGTCTGCGAACTCAAAAACCCTCACTGTCATCAATCCTCAACTCTTAACAAAATCAATTGATTCTCACCAAACCAGTTCCTATAGTCTTCGTCTAACAATCCTCGACTAAACTACACACTTTATTCTCGATTCCAACCGTTAAAACCTTGATTCTACCGATTAAACTCATCTATGCCCTAGAATGGAAAATGGAGAAAACATCCAAACAATTCAAACCAATCATACATAATCATAGACATTGATAGAATAACAACATTTCACACCCTTACCTTGATTAAATCGGAAGCTAGGAGTTGTTCTTGATGATTCCAAGCTTTTTCCCTTTCTTCCTTCTCTTTTCTCCTCTTCTCCTTTCTTTCTCTTCTTTTCTCTTATGTTTATATCTTTTCCTTTTCTTTCCTCTTTCCTTATATGACTTTCCATTCTATTTCCTTCCATCATATTTCCTCTCAAATATCTACCAATAATTCCAATAATTAAAATCATCCAAATAAATCAATTAATTAATATAAATAATTAATTATTGAAAAATTGGGCTGTTACATCAGTAACTACATCTTTGGTGTGTGTAAGTTGTCCTTTTACTATGAATGGTAAAGACTTTATTATGGATTTAGTGTGTTTTCCGTTGGAGGGATTGGACGTAATCTTGAGTATGAACTGGTTGTAATTTAATCGAGTTCATATAGATTGCTATCACAAGTTAGTGAAGTTTCCTTCTTTGGAAGATGATGAAGAGGAGAGTTTCCTATCCACTAAAGAGTTGAAGAAACCTTTAGCGGACGAAGCTCAATTGTTCGGTTTGTTTGCATCATTGTCGGTGGAGAGTAAAGTTGAGCTCGATGTGTTCCCAGTGGTGTGTGATTTTCTAGAAGTGTTTCCGGAGGATATTACGGATGTACCGCCGGAAAGAGAAGTTGAGTTTTCTATTGATCTAGTTTTGGGTACTAGACCGGTTTCGATGACACCATATCGTATGTCAGCATCGGAGTTAGTAGAATTGAAGAAGCAATTGAATGACTTGTTAGACAAGAGATTTGTAAGGCCAAGTGTTTCTCCTTGGGGTGCTCCGGTATTGTTGGTAAAGAAGAAGGATGGGAGTATGCGGTTATGCATTGATTATCGACAATTGAACAAGGTGACAATTAAGAACAAGTATCCGCTTCCAAGGATCAATGATTTGATGGACCAATTGGTTGGTGCGCGTGTTTTTGGCAAGATTGATTTGAGATAGGGATATCACCAGATTCGTGTGAAAGGAGAGGATATCCAAAGATGGCCTTTAGGACACGGTATGGCAATTACGAATATTCTGTGATGCCATTTGGGGTTTCTAATGCGTCGGGTGTCTTTATGGAATACATGAATCGTATTTTTCATGAACAGTTAGATCGTTTTGTGGTTGTGTTCATCGACGATATTTTGATTTACTCTAAGTCTCAAGAGGAGCATGAAGAGCATTTGAGGATTGTGTTACAAATTTTGAAAGAGAAACAATTGTATGCTAAGTTGTCGAAATGTGAATTTTGGTTGTTGGAAGTAAGTTTTCTTGGACATGTTATTTCCGGTAGTGGTATTAGTGTTGATCCATCCAAGATTGATGCGGTGATGCAATGGGAGGCTCCTAGATCGGTTACAGAGATTCGAAGCTTTTTGGGCTTGTCGAGTTATTATCGGAGGTTTATTGAGGGATTTTCGAAGTTGGCACTTCCGTTAATGCAATTGAATTGTAAAGGAAAGACTTTCATTTGGGATATTAATTGTGAAAAGAGTTTCCTTGAGCTAAAAAGAAGGTTGACGACAACGCCGATATTGATTTTGCCGAATCCGAAAAAACCATTTGTGGTTTATTGTGATGCTTCTTTGACAGGTTTAGGTGGTGTTTTGATGCAAGATGGAAAAGTTGTGGCTTATGCTTTAAGACAATTGAGAGTGCATGAAAAGAATTATCCTACACATGACTTGGAGCTAGCGGTAGTGGTGTTTGTTTTAAAAATTTGGAGGCACTATCTTTATGGTGCAAGATTTGAAGTTTTTAGTGATCACAAGAGTTTGAAATATTTATTTGATAAAAAAGAATTGAACATGAGACAAAGAAGGTGGTTAAAACTTTTGAAGGATTATGATTTTGGTTTGAATTACCATCCGGGTAAGGCAAACATGGTGGTCGATGCTTTGAGTCGGAAGTTGTTACATATGTCCGTATTGATGATGAGAGAATGGGAACTTTTGGAGAATTTTAGAGACTTGAGTTTAGTTTGTGTAATGATGCCGAGAAGTGTGAGACTTGGTATGCTACATGTTACAAATGATTTTCTTACAACCGTATGTGAAAAGCAAAAGTTGGATTTGAAGTTCGTTGATTTAATGATGAATGAGAATGAGGATTTCAAGGTTGATAATTTTGGAGTTTTGAGATTCTGTGGTCGTATTTGTGTTTCCGATGATGCGGAGTTGAAAAATATGATATTGGAAGAAGGACACCGAAGTAACTTAAGTATTCATCCGGGAGCGAATAAAATGTATCAAGATTTGAAGAAAATCTTTTGGTGGTCCAGATTAAAGAGGGATGTAGCTCAATTTGTGTATTCATGCTTAACTTGTCAAAAGTCTAAGGTGGAACATCAAAAGCCTAGTGGATTGGTGCAACCGTTGGACATTCCGGAGTGGAAATAGGATAGTATATCGATGGATTTTGTTACGGGACTGCCGAATACACAAAGAGGTCATAATGCTATTTGGGTAATTGTGGATAGACTTACTAAATCTGCTCACTTCATTCCAATCAATATTAGTTATCCTTTGGAGAAGTTAGCCGAGATTTATGTTCTTGTGGTTGTGAAGTTACATGGAGTTCCTAAGAGTATTGTATTGGATAGAGATCCTAGATTTACATCGAGGTTTTGGGAGAGTTTACAAAAGGCTTTGGGTTCTAAGCTAATATTAAGTTCGGCTTATCATCCGCAAACGGATGGTCAAACCGAGAGGACAATTCAATCGTTGGAGGATTTATTGCGTGCTTGTGTGCTCGAGCAAGGTGGTGCTTGGGATAGTTATTTGGCGTTAATTGAGTTCACCTACAATAAAAGATTTCATTCAAGTATAAGCATGGCACCATTTGAGGCTTTGTATGGTCGGAGATGTCGAACACCTTTTGTTGGCATGAAACCGGTGAGAGGTCGATAGTTGGACCGGAGATGGTACAACAAACGACAGAGAAAGTGAAGTTTATTCGGGAAAAGATGAAAGCTTCTCAAAGTAGACAAAAGAGCTATCATGACAAGAGAAGGAAATATCTTGAGTTTCAAGAAGGCGGCCATGTGTTTTTGAGAGTTACACCGGTTACGGGTGTGGGTCATGCTTTGAAGTCGAAGAAGTTGACTTCTTATTTTATTGGTCTGTATCAGATTACTACACGAGTTGGTGTTGTGGCTTACCGTATGGCATTACCTCCGAATCTTTTGAATTTGCATGATGTATTCCATATTTCGCAACTTCGGAAGTATGTTCCGGATCCATCACATGTTATTCTTATGGACGAGGTTGAAGTGAGAGATAACCTTACGGTTGAAGCTTTACCGATTAGGATTTTGGACCGTGAAGTTAAGAAGCTAAGAGGCAAGGATATTACGCTTGTGAAAGTAGCGTGGGGAGGCGCTTAGGAAGGCAATATGACTTGGGAAATAGAGAGTGGGATGCGAGAGTCGTATCCGGAGTTGTTTGATTTAGGTAATATTTTCGAGGACGAAAATTTCTAAAGTGGGGGAGAGTTGTAACGCCCCGATTCTGATTTCCCATTTTTGTTGAGTCTTTTATTTTATTTGGGTGATTATTATTTTATTTGTGGAATTGATGTGTTAATATGTTATGTTTGCATATTATGTTATTTTATCGTTTTCGAGAGTTTTCGGGGAAATTAGGTTGGAGGGTATTTTAGATATTTCTTAATTAATGTTAAGTTAGATATTTTGTGAGAAATGAATTATTAGATATTTTGAGAGAAAAAGTAATGGAAAAGAATTAGAATACAAAGATATAAGAGAGAAAGAGGAGAGAAAAGAAAAAGAAAGAAGAAAAAGAGGAAAAGCTTGGAAATATTCAAAACAACTTCTAGGAATCGATTTAATCGGGTAAGGGTGTGAAACCTTATTATCTCATCAATGTATATCATTATGTATGTGTTTGGTTGGATTGTTTTGTTTGTTTTTCCACATATTTCCATTTTAGGTCGAATTGGTTAAATCGATAGAAACCGATGTTTTCACGGTTAGAATTCAAAATAAATTGCGTAGTTTAGTCAAGGAATGTTAGGCCGAGACTATTGGAACTTGTTTGATTGAAATCGGGTGATTTCGTGAATTTTTGACATTTTTGGATAATTGAGGGTTTGAAAAGTGAAGTGTTTGCTAGGCGAATCACTGGCGAGTGAGGTAGCAAAGTGTTCGCTAGGAGAGCACACAGCGAGCTACCAGCGAACACTCCCAGACTTGGACAGAATCAAAAAGACAAAAACTCGCTGGAGCGAGTGATATAGCGAAGGACTCGCTAGGCGATCCATTCTGCTCGCCTAGCGAGCATGTCAGCACAACACTTTTTTTTATTCCCATCCAATATCGATTCTTCAACTCAGATGTGATCAACCTTCTTCCGAAACGTGTAGCTTGTGTGTTGTTATATGATATGATGTGGGTAGCCGTATGGTGTGAATCCTAGATTGTAGAATTTATTGTGAATTGTGGCCTTTTGGCAAATAAATGCATTGTTTAAATTAAATGTAAATGCATGATAATTGTGATAGAGTTCGTTACCGTTTAGGTGGTAAAGCGGTGCTCGTTGCCGTTTGGCGTAATTGATGTGAATGTGTATAGATTATATGTGATAGTATGAGATGAATGCATGAATATATTGTAAATATGTATGCATTTCAAGAGTGTCTTGAGCCATCTTGCATGTGAAGCATAATGATGTACATTCTTGTGTTGTGTGATTCTAATGAGAATCCGTTGTAACGTCGTGTACCTATGTGAGGTGAGAGCGATGATTACAAACGATTGTGTGCCTATGTGAGGTGTGAGCAATCCATAAACATTGTGTGTCTATGTGAGGTGTGAGCAATGGGTCAACATCGTAGGCCCGACGGGGAGTTACATTGGTAACGAGCGAAGGTTCCAATAAGTTCCTGAGTGAACTTGAGATGATTGAGTCGGTACCGCATTGCATTTGCATAGAGTCGTGAGTCGGTCTCCATGATTTGCATTTTTCATCTTTATAATTGTGCATTAGTGAATAAACATAAATGTGGATGTTTATGTGAAATGATAAGAATGGTGAAAGTATGCAGGATGAATATGCTTGGTTATATATATATATATATATATATATATATATATATATATATATATATATATATATATATATATATATATATATATATATATATATATATATATATATATATATATATATATATATATATATATATATATATATATATATATATATATATATATATATATATATATATATATATATATATATATATATATATATATATATATATATATATATATATATATATATATATATATATATATATATACACATTGTGATGTATATGAGTGAGCTGTGATGAATTGTGGTGAGAATGTAGAATATGTGTATTTTATGCTAATATATATATAATTATATGCATTGTTGTTATGATAATATTTCTCACCCTTCTGCTCTTTTATGGTGCTCTATGAGGCATTGCAGAGTAGGTATGCTGGAGGTCTTTTTGTGAAGCGTGTCTTCATTCTTTTGGTCGGTCAGCTCTGATATGTAGCACCGGGTAGCTAGGATGTACATGATTCTTTTGTGATACATTTGTATATGTATTTTGTTGTTGAATGTTTATGTAAACATGACTTATGTTGTTGAATCATACTGGATGATATATATATATATATATATATATATATATATATATATATATATATATATATATATATATATATATATATATATATATATATATATATATATATATATATATATATATATATATATATATATATATATATATATATATATATATATATATATATATATATATATATATATATATATATATATATATATATATATATATATATATATATATATATATATATATATATATATATATATATATATATATATATATATATATATATGTTTGATGTTATTAAATGTTTAGATTTTCTGCTTTTATTCTAAATGTTGAGATGTGGGTGTAAGGACTAAGTTCCTCTGTTGCAAAGTTACCCCACTATTGCATATCTTTTGTTGAGCAGGTGTTGTATGTTTTAATTTCATGCGTAATGTGACGCACCTCTTTTATACTATGTTTATAATTATACTCTGACGAAATTTTTAATATGTGACTAAATGATTATGTGATTATTTGGGGGTATAGAAAGGGGGTGTTACACCCCCCCTTCTAGATCCACGCCATCGTCTAACAAGTGGTATCAAGAGCACCGGTTTACTCCGTGCTTCAAGTATAACTTAGTAGAAAATGGCTAACGAACCTAAAGGGGCTTATAATAAAGCACATGTTTTTAATGGAGAAAACTATAGTTACTGGAAAGGCTATATGTGTGTGCATATTAATTCCATTGACAGGAAGGTGTGGAATGTTATTCTTAACGGTCCAATTTAAATAACCATGACCGATGAGATAACATGATTGTGCCTAAGCCTGAAGCACAATGGAATGATGATGACGAGAAGAAATATAATTACGATTGGAAAGTCAAAAATATTTTGATCTCCTCATTAGGAGTTGATGAATATTATAAGGTTTCTCATTGTTTAATGGAAAAAGCTATGTGGGACTCATTGCAAGTTGCCCATGAGGGAACCAATAATGTTAAGCTAGCGAGAATCAATACATTAATGCAAAAGTTCAATCTCTTTCACATGGAGCAAGGGGAAACCATTGCAGACATGAAAAAGAGTTGCACTCATCTCATCAATAGATTATACTCACTAGGTAGGCCAGTTGCCAATGATGTTTCTACTAATAAAATTTTGAGATGTCTTAATAGGGAATGGCAACTGAAGGTAACCGCCATTAAAGAAGCTAACGATCTAACAATTTTGGATCTCACAACATTGTTTGGAAAGCTGCAAGAGCACGAACAAGTTCTTCTAAGCCTAGATCAATATGAAAAGAAGGAAAAGAAGGAGAAAATAAAAAATAGTGAAAAGAAGTCACTCAAGACTTCTTCCTCAAAGTCCCAAACAAAAGAGCAAAGTGATTACACTTCAAGTGATGACGAAGATGATGACAAGAGTGAGGATATGGGGCTGTTTGTAAAGCGATACAGTCGCTATGTCAAAAAGAACGATATCCAACACTCCGAGAAAAATCTTGTCAACTTCCAAAAACAATCAAGATACTCTAGAAATGACGACAATAAAGGAAACAAGACAAAAGGGTCGTGTTATAATTGCGGAAAGACCGGACACTACAAACTGGATTGTCCCTTGAAGAAAAAGGACAAAGAGAAAGAATCAAGTAGGTCACACAAGAAGCAACCTAAGCCAAGAAGAGCATATATCGCTTTGGAAAGCAATAGCGAATCATCCGAGGATGACAACTCTAGTGATGAAGACGAATCTGTCAATCTTTGTCTTTCCGCCTATAAAAAGAACAAAAAGAAAAAGGTGTGACATGCTAAGTATGAAAATTCCTCTAAAATGTCTCATTTTGAATTGCAAACTGCTTTTAATACTTTGCATTGTGAAGCAAAAGAAGCCTTTAAAAGGCTTGCCTCAAATAACCAAATCTTTGCTCACCTAGAGCAAAAGATTCATGATTCCGAAAAGAAACTAGAGGCATTAAAAGATTCCATAATGGAAAGTACAAAAGCAGGTTGTGAGGATCTAAGAAAAAGAGTTGTTAACTTCGGGTGTGATACTTGTTACATTTGGCAAAATGAAGTTAGAAACCTAAATGCCAAACTTAACAAGGCTCTAGAGCCCAAAATTACTTTTGCCATTGATAAAGCCAATTTTAGAAAGTGTATGGTTAATCCATATCAAAAATACACATATGTTGTAAGAGATCATGATAGCAAAAGAAATTTAAAAGTTAATTTTTCTTGTTTGTATTGTTGCAAGAAAGGACACACCATTGCTAAATGTCGTTTTAGGAGATTTTTGGTTCCTAAAGCTGTTTATCAATGGTTGCCTAAATGCGACCATGTTTTCACTCACAACTTAGGACCCAATAAGAAATTGGCTACCTACTCTTGTTAGTTGTGTTCATAGGTACAACGTCTTGAGACTACCGAGACAAGATGGATTCTCGATAGTGGCTTCTCAAGACACATGACAGGAGACATATCTCTCTTCATTGACTTTGTGGCAAAGAAGGGATTTGTAACCAACAACCGTGGTGCAATACTTGGAAAAGGTAGTGTAGGCAATCCCTCTTCCACTACTATCTCTGATGTATTGCTTGTATAGGGCCTTAAACATAATCTCATTAGCATTAGCCAATTATGCAACAAAGGATACAATGTATCATTTTCAAAAGATTGTTGTCTAATTGAGCATAATGATGAAATGAAAGATGTGTTTAAAGGTTTAAGAGTAAACAATGTCTATATGCTGGATTTGAATGAAGTATCATTGACAAGTGATAAATGTCTCATGACAATGAGTGAGGACTCATGGTTATGGCATAGACGTTTAGCACATGTCAATTTTGACTTGCTAAATAAGGTAGTTTCAAAAGATCTAGTCATAGGCCTGCCCAAAATTAAGTTTACCAAGGATCATCTTTGTGATGCTTGCCAAATGGGAAAGCAAACGAGGATCTCTTTTAAATATAAAAATATCGTTTCAACTACGAGACCTCTTGAGCTTCTCCATATGAATTTATTTGGGCCATCTAGAATTAAAAGTCTAGGTGGTAACTATTATGGGTTTGTAATAGTCGATGACTTTTCGAGATTTTGTTGGACTATCTTCTTGGCTAGCAAGAATGATACATTCGCAGCCTTTGAAAATTTTGCTAAGCTTTCTCAAAACAAATTAAACACAAACATAATATCAATTAGGAGTGATCATGGAGGTGAGTTTGAGAACCATTTGTTTAAGGAATATTGCGATAAGCACGATATTGATCATAACTTCTTCGCTCCGTGTACCCCTTGTCGCTTCCGTGAAAATAAGGTGTCGGCAAAACAGAAGAGTCGCCATCTTTCGTTATTTATCCCTCAGAACGGGAAAGGAAACGATCGGAAAAACCTGACGAAAAGGTATAAGACAAGGTCATCGCAACCATTGTCTGGGTTCGGGAGTCGGTTACGCAAGGGGAAGGTATTAGCACCCCTCACGTCCGTCGTACTCGACGGGATCCACGCTTGTTGTGTTTACTGGACGAGTTGGTTTTATCTATCTACCTATCAAGGCTGGCTTAAAAAAAAAAGAAAATGACTCGGCAAAGCGTCGCGCTTTATGCCTACGTATTCCCATCAGAGAATGAGAAATCAGAGTCAACGTAGTTTGACTAACTACGGGTTACGGGATGGGGGAATGTGGCTCGGCAATACGTCAGTTTTGTGCCTACGTACTCTCAACAGGTATGAGAGATCAGAGCTTACGTAGTTCGGGATAATACGGATTACGGGAATTCAGATTCATCTGTTTTATCGAGTAGGGTTAAACAGCAGTTCCAGCAGTTGGATGTACGCAACTCGACCTTTGGAGACTCAAGCGTTACCGTTTGCGGTAGAACTGGGGGTTAACGACACTCTTTTCTTCATAAAAGCTTCCTTTGAATTATGGGCCCACGAGGCAAAAAGGTTTGAAGTTTGTTTTCTGTCTTTTACGAAAGAACTGTTTTTTATTGTGTTTGCAATTTCAATCGCACTAAAGACTATGACCTGAGAGTGAATGCGTCGCATGTCACCCAAAGGGTGCCATACTAAACATCTAGACTGTTGAAAATAAGCTCTCCAACAATCCTTTCTCAGATAGCTTAAGGCTCGTAACGTACGAAAGAAATCATTCATGATTACTGTATCTTAAGCTGTTTTGATATGAGAAGAGAAGGGGCTCAACCAACGGGGAGACTATCAAGTCCTAATGTTGTCATGCCAAGGATTCATCCTATAGTTGAGGTTTGAACCAGGGAACTCCTAGAAGTTATCATGCATAGGTTTCAACCTAAAGTTCTATCATCACTTCCTTATCAAAGGAAGTGAGATTCCTAGGGGATCATGTCAATGATAAACAGAAACAGATAAAGCACCAGCTTAAACAGTAAATAGTAAACGACTGTAAAATGCATGCAATGCAAGTGAGGGAGGAAATGTGTGTGGGGCATCAGCCTCCACAAGCTCATCTCAACCTCAAGCCAGATATGAATAACAGCAATCATAAAGAAAAATAAAATGCTATCAAGCAAGATACCATAAACTGCAATCATACAGTAAAAATAACATGCTATCAAGCAAACACAAACCACATGGGCAAGGGAGCAGGGCTCTACCGAATACCCGCAAGCAAAGCCACACAGTAAAAATACAAGCAGAGGGAGCAACTCAACCTCTAGTGCAATCATGCTCCTAGCTTACATCAGTCTAGATATGAACTTATTCTAATGCATCAAGCAAATCAGACAAGGCACATCAGCACAGAAAAGAAAACAGACAGGAAAGAAAGCAAATCAACCCCTCTTTCAATTTCAAGCTTCAGCTCTTCTGACAGCAATCCAGTCTTCAGACTTCAACCACCCTTCAAGGCTATCATCCTTCATGACAAGTATCAACTTGCTTCTCCAAGGTTTCAATCCATCAAACATAAGTATCAACTTGTTCTCTCTTCTCCAAGCTTCAGCTCTAAGTAGACTCCACCTTCAGACTTCAATCCCAATAGCAAGTATCAACTTAGTCTTTTAGGCACACAATTATCAACTTGTTCCCTCAAGCTTCAACTTTTTCTTCAATCTTAAATTGAATCCTTTTTATACAAGTGTCAACTTGTTCTTCTTGATCTTCAAGCTTCAGCTGCAATGGCAATGCTCAAGGAATCATCCTCTTCCACACTCTTCAGTGAAGTCCTCATCTTCAAACTCAAGTCCAACATCTTTCAAGATACTCAAACCAGAAGACAATTGATTTAACAGAATGAGTGGAAATGATAAACAGCTTATTGACAACCAAAGGAAGCCTGTAAGGGTTCATCATTATGAGAGACTGGTTCCCTCAAAGTTCTACTTCCCAGATAAAGCCACTCATCCTTCCAAAGGAGGGATGTGAATATCTTAGAAGGACTTTTAGTCATTAGAAGGAATGGAAGCACAAGATGCTTTCCATATTTGTGAAAGAAGTCATTCTAATTCTAAGGCTCTCCCTATGTCTCCTACCTCCTAAATCTTCATCAGACACCTTCAGGCACAAGCAACTCCAAGCTCCAAGCAACTTCAAGCATCCTCACCTTGTCTTCAACTTGTCTTCAATCTCAACCAAAGGCAAACAAAGCAAAACCCTAATCTAAGGGGACTAAAGAAGTTAATCTAGTTGAGTTAGTAAGTTAGGATCACCTAAAACCTAGTACTAACGTTAATCCTAACTAAAATACTAAAACCAATTGTAAAATCCTACAAAAATAACTATGGGAACCTAGGTCAATCATGACTCTACCATATTAATTCCAGAGATCAAATCATCAAATAAGACCTAGAAATAAATTCTACACTACAAGGTACTAAATCTAAACCCTAAAAGGAAGCACCTAAAGCTCAATCTAGAAAACACACCTATTTTCATCACAAAAATGTGAGAAAATGCTATGGGAGCATACATGTCTAAGCTAATCACACACAAAAAATTAGGGTCAAAATCATCACTACATGATCACACAAAATTCCACAAAATCAAGGATCAAACATAACTATTTTAATATCAATTAAAAATGTAAAATTCCCATAAAATCAGAAAATGCATGAAATGAAAATATTTTTTATCTAAAAAATACTAGACTCAATCATGAATATAATGCAAAAAGAATGGGATTAATTGGATCATTTTTAAATTTTATATGATTTTATCAAGAACCGTGAATAAAATGAAAAATTAAAAGAAAATCAACAAAAATAACCAAGCGCGTGGTGCAGATAGTAAACACAATCAGTTCAATCCATGGATTGGGCCATCAGGGGGGTGCCAATAGAAAAACGCCTAAGCCCACATCACAATCAGAAATTAATATGGAAATAGAAAGAAAAAAGGAAAAGCCGCGGTGCAATAAGTAAGAGAATTCAGTTCAAATTCACAAATGGGCTTGCTGGGGTGTGTGGATAGTGGTCTCTTACCAAAGCCCAAAACCATTGGTTTAATGATACGCAGCGTTTAGGGCATCAGCATCCTTTCCTCTTCACAACCTGAGATTAAAACACGGCCCTTGGATTTGGCTCTGGTCAATGGTCGTCTGTGGATCTGATGGCTAGGACTTCATCTCCTACCTCTAGCCATGAAAATGGAGGGAAGCATCCATTGTAGCAGAGTTCAAACATCAACCTCCTCCTCACTCGGGCTCTCTCAAATCTCCATCAAAATTCAATATCTAAAACACTAAATCACTCTAAATCTCTCCCTGAGTCTAACCCTAGCCTCAGAATTCATTGAATCAACCTCTAACCTAAAACACGATCAAGAATCAAAATTATGCTTAGACCTCCATTATCACTATTCTTCAAATTGTTTGGTCCAAAATGCTCACCACATTACCCTGATCACTTCTTGCTATAATACTCATATTATCTCTCAATATCCAACAAGTTCTTGATCCAAACAGAAAATGTGTCATCTCATTGATCATCACCAAATCCTCTCTAAGTTTCCAGAAACGATCTCCTAACCACATACTATCAATCTAACCTAACAAATTAACTTAATTTTGCTTAATTTAAGGTGAGGGATGAAAGTTTCAAACCTGTGAATTCTTGAATAACAGAAGTAGCAATTCTTCAATTCAACTCTTCTACTGCTCTGGAATCATTCAATGTACCAAGTTCTTGCTTCTGTATGCAAGAGAATTGATTGCAAATGCTTGGAACTCCAAATCCGATGGTGACTTGCAGGTGCTGAAACTCAAATGCAAGAACACGATCCTTCAAGGCTTTGGCTATGGAATTGATCTGGAATCATTCAGTATCCTCAATAGAAGTTGTTGAGATCAAAAGAAAGATAAAAAATGGTGTAGAATGCAGAAACTGATTTTAATTTGCAATGAACAATGTGAAGTTGAAAACTCTCTTCTCTCCCTCAATTCTCACCAACCTTTCACTTGAACCCCTTATAATCAATATATAGATGGTGTTGGACCTCTCTAGAATCTTCTGGAATCATCCAAGGAGATATTGAGTTTCTCATGTCATCAAAATACTATCTCATGCCATAATCACACCAATTCTGGTTTCACTTGTCGCAGCAGCTTGTTATGATCCTAAAATCTCTCCAAATGAGATATTAGATGTGTTACAATGCCTTGGAAGCTTGTGTATTGATCTCTCATGTGTTTTGCAAATGTTACTTAAGATGTAAGTAACTACTTTTCAAAGCAAGTCCACCAATTACACCTCAAATCAAAAATGTGGCTAAACCAAAGTTCTTAAAATGCTTTTTAGAGTCAAAATGATATATTACATGCCATGGTTTGGATGTGTAGATCAAAAATATCAATTTCCAACTTTGGTTTATTTAACTTATACCCTTATTTTAGGTCATTTTTGCAACTTTGAGCTACAAGCACTTCCAACATCTCATGACCTCTTTACTAGCCTTAAAACATCATTTTGAACAAGTTTGATGTTGAACATTTTCCCATTTGAAGCTTGGAAATAGGAGTTATGGCCTTATGATTGAAATGACCTGTAATCTCCAAATGACCAAAATGCCCTTGACTTGTCAAAGCCATAACTTGAGTTCTACAAATCCTATCAAGGACTTCTAGTACTCTCTAGAAATCTAAGAGAATAAGGAACAACATTCATGTTGACCAAAAGTTCATAGGAATCATCCTTCTAGGGCAAAAGTTTGATGCAAGTTGGGTAACTTTCAAGCCCCCCAAGTCCACAGACCTCAGATGACCTGTAACTTGTCAAAGTCATAACTTGAGTTCTACAAATCCTATCAAGGACTTATAGCACTAAAATTAAAGCTAAGATCATGCTCTACAACATTCATGTTGGGGGTAAGATGATATGACAATCACATCTTGAGCTAAATTGCCTTGAAGATAGGGGTCAAACTAGGGGATTTTACACTGTCAAGCCTTAGAAACCCTAGCTTGAAACTTCTCAAACTCTTCAATCATGATGAGTTGACCTTGGAATCATCCTTATAACATCTCAATGTATAAATCCATGATCACATGGCTCTTGAATTAGGTCTCAACCTTGTTCAAATCATCAGTTGACCTAGGGTTGACCCAGTCAAAGCCTAATTACACCACTCATGGCTAAGTCTTCTTAATCTTGCACAATGACCTGTCTAGGCCTCAAAGTGATCTTCAAAACTTATCATGAACTCTCTCAAGACCTCAAGTCCACATTCTTGGCTTCAGAATCATCTGAGGACTTCCCACAACTTTCAAGTTAGGAGACCTACACCCTTGGTTTCAACCACTCTCTCTGAGGATCTTTTAACTTTTCTGACAAGGATATCCACCCTTGAACATTTGAATAACCTTCTTAGCCATCTTCATAGTCTTGTGTAGCCCTTGATTGGTAATCTTACCTCTTGATCTCCTGCATACATGTCAATGAAATGCAAATGATAATGCCAATGTGAATGAAATGAAACATAAGCTAGGTAAAGAAATGCTGGGCAAATTTTGGGGTGCAACACCCCTCAACAAAACGGGGTTGTGGAGCGCAAAAATCATATTTTGGAAGAGTTAGGGAGAACCATGATCAATGAAAGTGCATTACCTAAGTATTTTTGGGCAGACGTCATAAGTACGGCATGTTATGTATTGAATAGGGTGCTTATCTGCCCAATTCTAAACAAAACACCATATGAAATTTTAAAAGGGCGCAAGCCAAATGTGTCTCACCTATATGTCTTCGGTTGTAAGTGTTTCGTGTTGAATAATGGAAAGGAAAGCTTAATTAAATTTGATTCCAAGGCCGATGAAGGTATCTTCCTCGGATACTCTCAGTCAAGTAAAGCCTATAGAATTTATAATAAGAGATTACTTACTGTTGAAGAGCCTGTACACGTAACATTTGATGAATCTTATCTGAGAGATGTCGAAAAAGGTAGTGTTGTTCATGGTGAAGGTGTATCTTTGGAAGACATACTCAAAAGTGCCGAGCCTGGAATTGATCAACCCGACCTAGCCAAAATTTAGGAGGAAAAAGATGATCGTCATGAAGAAACCGAGGTAGTTCATCCGTCTGAAAAAGATGATCTTCCTTCAGCTTGGAAGTCTTCAAAAGACCATCCCATCGAAAATATCCTCGGTGATATATCAAAGGGGGTGACGACTCGGTCAAAGATAAGTAATTTCTGTTATCATTTCGCTTTCGTTTCTCAGGTAGAACCTAAAAACCTGAAAGAAGCCTTAATCGATGAACATTGGTTCTTATCTATGCAAGAGGAACTTAACCAGTTCAAGAGAAATGAGGTTTGAAACCTTGTCCCCCCTCCCGAGGTCATCGAGTAATTGTCACCCGATGAGTGTTTAGGAATAAACTGGACGAAAACGGAGTAATAACTCGCAACAAGGCGCGTTTAGTTGCGCAAGGGTATAACCAAGAGGAAGACATCGAATATGAGGAGACTTATGCGCCGGTTGCCGACTCGAGGCTATACGCCTTTTACTTGCTTTCGCTTGTGCGAAAATTTTTAAGCTATTTCAATTGGATGTAAAAAGTGCAGTCCTTAACGGCTATATAAATGAAGAAGTTTATGTTACCCAACCTCCAAGTTTTGAGTCTCATGAATATCCTGATCACGTATACAAGTTAAAATGTGCTTTGTATGGACTCAAGCAAGCCCCTAGGGCTTGGTATGAACGTCTAAGCAAGTTTTTACTTGATCAAGGGTATTCAAGAGGCAAGGTCGACACAACCCTCTTCATTAAGCGTCAAGGAAAACACTTAATTTTGGTGCAAATTTATGTTGACGATATTATATTTGGATCAACTAACATGAATCTCGTAAGGGAGTTTTCTAATCTAATGTAGGGAGAATTCGAGATGAGTATGATGGGGGAGCTCACATATTTTCTCGGATTACAAATCAAGCAGCTTGAGAAAGAAACCTTTGTGAGCTAGACGAAATATTATCTTGAGCTTCTCAAGTGGTTTGACATGGCAAACTCCAAGGCCATTGACACACCAATGCCAACATGTGCAAATCTCAGTCGAGATGAAAGTGGTAAGGATGTAGAGGTAAAAAGATATTGAGGTATGATCCACTCTCTTCTTTATCTTACTGCCTCTATACCCGATATTATGTTTATTGTTTGCATGTGCGCTAGGTATCAATCCTCTCCTAAAGAATCCCATCTAAAAGAAGTTAAGTGCATACTTAGATACCTTTCGGGTACTCCAAAGTATGGGCTATGGTATTATAAGGGAAACGATTGTTCCTTGGTTGGATTCTCCGATTCTGATTTTGTCGGGTACAAATCGGATAGGAAAAGTACTAGTGGGACGTGTCACTTATTTTCAAACTCTTTGGTAAGTTGGCTTAGCAAAAAGCAGGTTTATGTTGCTTTGTCAGCCGCCGAAGCGGAATACGTCGCAGCCGGCAGTTGTTGCGCTCAAGTCCTATGGCTTAAGCAACAATTGCTTGATTTTAATCTCAAACTTGAGTGTATTTTTCCGATATTCTGTGATAACACGAGTGCCATTAATCTTACCAAAGATCTTGTGCTGCATTTATGCACCAAACATATCGAAATTCGACACCACTTCCTTAGGGATCATGTGGAGAAAGGCGATGTGGTTTTTGAACATGTTGATACTAGAAATCAACTAGCTGATATTTTTACAAAACCTCTTGTCACTGAGCCTTTCTTTCATATCCGACGGAAACTAGGTATTCTCGATATTTTGGATCGTGTTTAGTCAAATTTCTTGCATATTATATATGTCTATGTCTATATATACTTTGTTTATTGGATATATAACAATTGAAGATGTTGAAAGTATATGTGTGTTCATCTAGCTATATTTGGAGTTGAGGTAATACACTTCCTTAACTCTCTCTCTCTCTCTCTCTCTCTCTCTCTCTCACTCAAAATTCATGTTCACAAAATGTATCAAATTATGTGTTACATTTGTCGTATATGTTGTGATTGTATGTATTTTACTTCATTGAATGCTTAAAATATGTTTTGGCTTTATATCTATGTCCTTATGTATGTCCATATGATTAAAAATGTCAAAATTTGCTAGTTTTACCTGCATGAGTCGACCTAAGCAAGGTGATAGGCAACCAATGGAGGTTGAAGACCAAATAAATGTCAGTTGGGTTGACCAATCTCCTACCACAGATAATGAAAATGACCAAGGTTGGGGCAAATGGTAAGACACTGGTTGGACTTCGTTAGGCGATAATTATCGGCCTCAACACTATTCGGAGTATCAAGAACCTCTGCATTGGGGCAATGAGGAGCCTCAAATATTCACAAATCAACCGCAATAAAATTTTGACGAACTCCTTGAGATGATGAGGTTTATGCAATTAGAACAATGTGCTTTCATGAATGCTCAGGATAAGCATCTCTCACAACTTCAGAGTCAATTTGAGACGCATACTGAAAAATTCAACACATTTTCCTCTGATATCAATCAACGGTTCGATGTTCTGGTGGAAACAACTGCAAATCAGCTCCGAGTTCTTGCCACAAGCTTCAATACCTTGAACAGATCGATTTTGGAGTTTACCGAAAGAGTCGATGCTCAACTACCTTCGTCGTATCTGTATCATTGGAGAGGCCATCATTTCAGGGGGAGAAGACCTTGAAGGTTATGCATTCTGCATATTGCATTTCATCATTTTGTTTTCGTTGTTATGCTCCTTATTTTGTATTAAGGATATCTAATGTGTCTATGTCATGAATCATCAACTTATCTGTCATTCTTGTGTGTATTTTCTAGCAAAACTTACTATTTTTGTCTATGCTGATGATATTTATCTATTTGTTCCTTATTCATTAACTGCGTTATGTGTGAATGTATGTTAATATTTATCTTGTTGTACGTGATTTGATATGAGCATCTATTATGTTTTTTTTATCATTTCTTGACAAGGATTTCTTTCTTTTTGATGTTGTCAAAGGGGGAGAAATGTCAATCTGTTTAGTAGAACCATAAAGATCAAAAGTGAAGACATCGCATTTATCGCAAATGAGTAAGTAGGAATGAAAGCATCAAGCAAGGGGGAGGATAATGCTGCATATCATACAGACAGGTTCTACGTGTTTTGCCATCATAAAAAAGGGGGAGTATGTGAGGGAAAAGCCTCATATACAAGATATACGTGTTTCAATGATGTCAAAACGTTGCTTCATAGAAGAATAGATGTTGGGCGTTATCACCATGTTGCATGAGCATACCTTATTTCTCATGATCTATTTGCTTGCATAAAATATCTCGAGTGTTGCATATAGAGTTTCCAAAATATGTGTCATATGAGTTAAACTTCATTGGTCTATCATAGGTATCATCTAAGAGAATCAAAAGTATGAAATTAGGCATTTTTTGAAATTTCAGGTCTTTGAGTCGACCAAAACTCTGCTCCGGTCGACTCATGATATATGTCTTAATCTTGCATTTTCTTCGGGTTAGGTATGGTCGACCTACCAGTCGATGCATACTGTTGGCATTTCCATTTGTCGAAAAATCCAGGCTATGCGTCGATGCATTCCTTGTTCCGGTCGATGCATGGCTGTGTGTTTTGCACAATCAGTTTCCTCGGGTTAGCTCAAGTCGACCCTGCACTCTGCATGGGTCGACCCTGCACGAGAAAACTTGAGCTACTCACTCAAAGCGGAACTCACTTGTTGTGCTTCGCACGCCAAGTGTTTGATAAATTGTCTGAACCTAAAGCCTTATGTGCTACCTATTTATTGTTGAATATTTTAAGGCATTGGAACTAGTCATACCACATTGTGAGCTAAATCAAATTGATAATGTGACTAGCATAGTGATTCTCATAACTCGTTATCGGATTCCATCGGCTTGACGCATATCCGGTTTTCTAGTAACCATTTGTTATAGATGGTATTTTCCTCGGCCGCTTCCACAAACTAAACAATTTTTAAAAACCAATTTTATTTGGTAGCTCCGACTCTTTTTAAGCAAAGGATCTATTCAACCCCCCCCCCCCCCCCCCCCTCTTCTAGATCCGCGCCATCGTATAACAGTTAGCTTTCAATCTAGTTTGATTCTTTAATCTTGAAAGGAATGAAGGTTTGATATTTCTTCTTAAATCTGATTTATTTTAAGTTTTTAGTAAACTTTGATTAAAAAGTGGAAGGTTTTGAACGGTTGGAGAGGAAATAGAGAGGGAGATTACTTGAATGAGATGTGAGAGAGGAAATAAATGTTATAAAAATAAAGAGTGAGGAGGAAGAAGAAAGGGTTTTTAATATATAATGCATGATATAAGGGTTAACTTCTTGTTATGTGTTAGCGCGTGCACATATGTGTGGCGTTGTGAGGTGTTTAACTACTTACAATACAAAAGTGGGTCAAAACACTACTATAAATAATATATTTCGTGACAACGATTTCACTTCATCCACCTAAAAATCTAGGTATAATTCCAAGAAGCACCATGATTTATTTAAAAAAAAATAAAATATCATGTATTCTCTCAGATATAAAATATAATAAATGCAAAAATTAATCCATGAGATGCTTCGAATTCCAGCAAAAGTAGTTTAAGTGTTATTTCTTTAAAAATTGCGTCTTTCTTTTTATTTAGTTTTTTATTTTTAAATTAATTAATATATTTCTTCGGTTTCTTTAATTACCGAGGGGTTTGATTTTACTATAAAAACACTTGTTCATTAAATTTTACCCTAAACCTAATAGCTCCAAACTCGTATACATCATTTTTGGGGATGGATTGTGTTGTGGACTGGGCCCAGGCCTAAACGGGCAGGCCTAGCCCCACGCTATTTGGGGAAGGCCCACCAGGCCCAAATTGTCCTGATGTCGAGCACAGGTGCTTCCGTCGACCAGGACGCTTCCTTCGTCGTGCAGAACAACGTGTCCTCCACGCGTTCTCCACGTGCTCCCCTCGGCGGGGACACGTCATCATCCAACTACCCACCTCCGGACGAGCTGGTCAACCTACCTTCCGGAGATCACGGGACGGTTAAACTAGGGCGAAGACCACGTGCTGGTCTACACTATGCCACGTAAGCCCTAGCAGTCACCTGGGTTGGGCCTGACCACCCAGGCCAACACAAGTGACCGTCTGCCCTACGCTGGGGTCTCTCTATAAATACCCTTTCTTCTGTATTTGCTCCCACTCTGGTCTATTACTTACTTTGGCATCGGAGTGTCTTGCAGGTACACCCCCTCCTCGTCCTCATTCCTTGTGAGCAGCTCGCAGGTCAACGACGCGTGGCAGATCATTGTTCCTCTTCTGATCAGGTCAGATCAGATTGCAAAGCTGAAAAAATCTTCAAAATTTTGTGTTGTATGTTGTTCTTCTAACACCAATTTTGAACAAATAGTTTGTTACCTAATGATGTTTTTTATGTTGTTGTTGGTGTTTTTTTTACCTCTCTTGCAAGGCCATTGTTATATTTTGGAATACATTTTAAATGTTGTCCATCAAGAAAAACACTCCTCAATGTACTGTAAATTGCAATCCATCTCACATAATTATTTATTGTTTTCCTCGGTTGACATCATTAAATTTTTTTTCCTAAACATACTTTAAATTTCACACAAAGTGATGAATGGTAAAAAAAATTGAAAAAAGTAACATTACGTGTTACTTTCAATTTTTTACCATTCACTATTTTTTTTTACAAGTAATATATTGCCTCGATTTTTGTATAAACCCGAGGGAAAAATCCCTAGTTTATTTTATTTTTTAATTAATAATGAAATAACTTTTTCCATTAGTTTTGTAAAAGAACTGAGGGGTATAATTACTTAGTTATCCAACAAATAATATATGTCCTACGTTCATAAAGTAACAACGCCCAAGATATTGCCAACACATCAGTCCATAAGAAACCCTCTATATACAATAAGAACGTGAACACCACTACTATATATCTTGGATGTTATCTTGTGAAACTCAAATATTTATAATAAAATCATTTTTCATGAAAACATTGATAATGAAATCTTGGAACAGATTACTGAGATGGATTGCAAGTGCGGGGAAAAAAATGTTCCAAGGTAGGTGTTCTTACATAATATCTTATCTTTTTACTTGAATTTTATGTTATATGTCTCATTTTTTTTATGTTATATCATTGGAAGCATGACAACCATTGAACTTTAAAAACATTAGGTAAATTTGGATTTATTCAAAGTGATGATGATGAATCAGATTTATCAAAAATTTGTACTTCTAGATTGAAATCAAAACAATATAACATTAGAAACTTTGAATTAAATATTCTATGTAATTTAATTATTATGTGTAAACAATTTAATTTAATATTTAGTATAATTTAATTTGTACTTGTAGATTGAAAATCAAAACAATGTAACATTAGAAACTTTGAATTAAATATTCTATGTAATTTCATATTTACTGTAGAAAAGTTAATTTAATATTTAGTGTAAACAATGTAATTTGTATTTCAAAAAAAAAAAAAAATTCTTCAGTTTTTGACAAAAATCCAGAGGTATGTGAAAGTAGTTTGAAAATATAAATATGTTGTTATTGGGTATCAAACCCATGACAATTTCAATTATTCTCTCGGTTATTCTAAAATTGAGGAGTATAGTGGAGAGTTTCCACGACACTCTCCGTTACCTCGCTTATATAACCGATGTTATATCCCCCTTGAGTTCGAGGTGAAATGAGATTATTTATAGTAGTGGAACAATCATATATGTTCCCTGCCACTCACTAAATACAACAAGTAAAAATTTCGAATTTTTTACGCAAATAACCCATGTTTTCAAAAAAATTCCCAAAATACCCCAGTTTTCAAAAAAATTCCCAAAGTACCCCAGTTAGGGTTGCTGAATACATGTGGGTGCCATACCAATTGGTGACCCTTTGTAATGGCTTTAAGGGAGTCTCCAATTGTATTGGAGACACCTCATGCAGTCTCCAATTCAATTGGCGACTTAGTTGTATACACATAAGAGAGTCGCCAATTTATCTGGAGACTCCTTAGAAACTAATTTTTTTTCTATAAATAAAGGTGTTTTGATCATTTAGTTCCACAAATCATATTATATCTTTGTTCAATTGATAATATGTATCATCGTCGGTGGGGAAAAGTCGTCTTTTTGAGAGAGAAGTCTGTGATGGGCATGCTGTTTTGGAACCTACAAAGTTTCAATCAACTTAAGAGGGAGCTGAATCGGTGGTTAGAAGGAGACATTGGTGAAGAGGAAAAAATTTGATGTATCGAGAGACTTGATCGGCTACGTGGATGGGTTCGTGTTAAGACTGACAATGTATGTTGTTAGTTCACGGTTTGTGTTGTTTTTTGTTAACATTGTTGTAACAAAGACTCATCAATATATCAAAATATTAGGTTACAACAACTGAAACGATAAGCTAAATCATGATGTAGATGTTCCTCCCACATTGGGACACTTTTTTCAGTTGTGTCCGAGCTGACGACATATATTGCATAATCTTATCATTTTATCAGCTGTATCCATTTCGATTCTTATACGCTTGCTGTTTGGGAGTCCCTTTTTCTTTCTTCGCATCTCATCATTGTGCCAAACTATGTCACCTTGTTATGGAGGCAATATTCCTCCATTGATAGAACTGTGAAGCCTTCATTGTAGACATTCATAATAGTAGTCACCTTGTAAACATCAGATAGATAGCCATAAGCATCCTGACGAGCATGTGTGCATGCTGCAATGACATGTGAGCAAGGTACACGGAAGGCCAGGTACTTGCCACAGTCACACCAACATTTGTTTAGTATGACAACATAGGATAAATCGGGCCTCCCCTGGTCCATTATTTCTTGTACACTGAATGTTTGCTTATGACGGTCAAAGACTGTAACTGCATGTGTGTTGGCTCTGATAGTATCCTCTTTCATCAATTTCATTATGCTTTCACTGAATACTTGACCCGATGTTAACACTGCACTCCATCTTTTGCCTCTTGTTGCAAAAAGTGACGCCAAACTATAATAGGTTGATCTCACCAAAGCCCTGATTGGTAGGTTTCTAATATCGCGAATTATGTAAGCGTTAATTTTTAATGTCTCTATTAATTTTTATTGTCTTTGTTAATTTTTATTGTATATATTAATTTTTAATAAATTTTAATAAGTTTGTGAATTATGCTCGACAGCGGTCCCTCAAAAGTACCATGAAAGAAAGAACACCCAGCTCGCGATGGAAAGTTCACGCCACGAACTCAGGCCACAAACGCGATGTGAGCTCCGCTCTCTTTTCCGGAAGCTACCCAGGCCTTTTGACCAGTTCCCCTCATTGTCGAACATCATTTATCGAGCATACCCCAAAACATAACAAAACCATTCACTAAGGTAACTCATACGACGAGCATTGAGCAGCGTGTAACACTTAGAGAAAATTAAGCAAAGTAGAAACATGCACGAAAATAAATATTAACATAAAAATGGCCACAAAGACCGCGATTGTGCTTGTTACAATACAAAGGGGCCAAGCCCCACACAAACGAATAGAATTAGAAAAACTTGGCGCGCAGGCCAAAAAGTATAAATAAGAGAAAAGTCACTCCTCCGCCTGCCGAGGATCTTCATGGGCAGCCTGCACGTGCTCCTCGCCGGTTTGAAGGAAGTCAGGGATGACTATCCTACCACCCACAACGCTATAGAGAAACCCGGTGCCCTCAGTGGACAACTCAACCCTGGGATTCACGATCTGCATTTTCTCCACGGTGTTATTGAAGGCCTCCTCGGCAATGGCTAGGCAATCATCCTCGGCCTGGGTAATATGAGCGACTAGCTCTATCCAAGTCGTCAACTTCTTCACATCCTTATTCTCACCCTCGGCAGAGGCGGCTATCAATTGTTCGACCAAATCCTTAGCGACTTTCTTTCGGGCAGCAAGAATATCTTTCTCAACGGACAGCTCTTCCCGGCACTTTTTCACCGCCTCCTTAACGGCCCTGGCCTGCTCCTCCTGGGACTTTTTAACCTTCTCTTCCAGGTTCGCCACCGCAGTCTAAATCTTCTTCATCTCAGAGTCATGGTGGGAACCCTCCTCAGTGTTGATCGCTCCGCAAGTGCACGGAAATATCGAAGTAATATAAAAGATTGTCGAACCCACAGAGACCAATGTCAATCTACCGTTATCTATTATTACGCCGTAAAGCTAAGGCTATTGGAATTAGGAAAATTGAATACGAATGAAATTAAATGCAAAAGAAATAAAGAAAATTGGTTTAGAGAAATGCGGTAAAGGATATCGGTATGCAAAGACTTAGTTATCTGGGATTCGACAGGTCACCGATGCTTCTTACTCTTTGCAAACATTGTTCAGAAGAAAATAGTGATTTGAAGACTTTCGTCTCACGATGGTTGTTGACGTTAGTCATAATTCTAAGGGCCGAATGTACGCTTTCGCTGTCCCATTCGGGGTTAAAACTACTTTTTGGAAATCTCTAAGTTCTAATCCATTTTAAAGTGCTTTCGCTGTTATTAAAACAAATCCCTAGTGTTTACTATCTGGTCTTGCCGCAGCTTTCGCTTGTTGGTTCGTACCTTAATTAATTTCCCACTTTCGTGGCAAAACTACTTTTAAATAAGTTCTCGCTTTCGCGACGAAGTTTATTCAGTAAATAAATTTAAACACTACGGCCAGAAAGGTTGTTTGTAAAAAGGGAAGATGCCGGTTACTATCGAATCTTATCCTACTAATTCGGTTACATACCGATAAAACTAACTTAGCCAGACATGATAATTAATGCGAACAGAAATAGACATAAACAACGGAATAATAAAGCGTGCATCATAATAGAAATAAAGTAGTAATTCAATTAATAAAAACCTGTAAATTGTACTGATCTCAAATCCTTGGGTAGTCCCCCATAATGTCGGCAGGATTCTACTTTGGCGAGAAATAAAAGGTACAGGAAGAAAATACAATATTCTGAACTGAAGGAAAATGGAAAGGAAAATAAAAGTAACGATAAATAACTTTGATGGAACTTTGGCAGAACTTCGGGATGAAGAATCCACCCCTTTCTCTGTGAGTCTCTTGTCTATTTATAGGAGATGTTTCTTATCTCAACTTCCTGAGATCATGCGTGAGATATGGAGAAAGTGGTAGTAACTTCCAGTAGTGGGCAGTGAGTGGAGAAAGTGTAGTAACTTCCAGTAGTGGGCAGTGAGTGGAGAAAGTGTAGGAAGGATTTAAGTTGAGATTGATCGTGAATTCTGATTCTGCGTTTTTTGTCTGCGTGACGGTTGTCATGACATGTGACGGTCGTCACACGCATGACGGTCGTCATGGACCTGTGACGGTCGTCACAGCAGCAGAATCCGTATCTGCTGTTTTTCATCTATTTTTCATCCGTTTTTCATCTGTTTCTTCTCCTTTTCTTTCTTTAGTCCAAATTCTCCCCAATCTGCAAAACGAAGTAAATTAATCATATAATAGAACATAAATCAAGATAAATTAATAAAAGTCACAAATAAATGCATGTAAATCAAGCCAAATAAACGATATAATTTCGCGTTATCAAACATCCCCACACTTAAACCATTGCTTGTCCTCAAGCAATCGACCAACACAGTAAAAAGAAATAAGCATAGTTCGAAACAAAGTCACGACGAAACTCTAATCATACGTGGCTGCTAGGGTAATGTTAGATCGATAGATACTAAATATTAATACCAAGGATATCATAACGACACAATTTCAAAAACTCCCTACTTATGCAAACCAGTCGGAATCATGCCATTATAACTCAACCTATAACTCATGCTCTCTTTCACCCCATTTCATTATAGTGCAATCACATTAAGCCCGTTATCCATACACATTCATGGCAAGTAGACCTGTTAGTGACTACGATCTCATTATTATTTCATTTTTTTCTGCAAATATGCTTAAGCATCAATTGAACTTAAAGAGTTTGTACCGTTAGGCTAAGTGCTCGGGTGAGGAGCACCTAACTTAGAAGGAACATGTCTTTTTCTTCATAATTTTTCTTCTTCTTTTCTTTCTTAGTTTCTCATTTTAACCTAGAGATCATACACTTATTTGCATCGGTTTCTTACTTAGTGTGCTTAGGATGGTGCTGACTGCTTAAATAAACTACTTAGGGATTACTACAAGAACCTGGAGTTTTAAGGTCTCGGCATAATGGGTACTCAAATTTATTTTGCATATTTAGGGGGTTAAGGTTGTCAGGACGATATCAATTTTATCAAAACTTTCCCAAGTTTTTCTAACATAGCCTAAACAGCCTATATACTTTCAGAGTACCATGTCATAAATCAAAAAGTTTTTGTTGGAGGTTAAAATTTTGGGGAAGTTTGAATAACAGGCGAAAACCACTCATAAAGACTCGACAGCACATGCAAAGATTTTGACATAGCATTAAAAATAGATAAAAACAATAAATCAAACTAAAAGGCAATAAAATGAAAGCGATAGAGTTCCTCCCCCACACTTAAACCAAACATTGTCCTCAATGTTTCAGTAAAAGGTGGAAAAGGAAAGATAGAACCTGTATGAATGCTACTGCTCTTGCTATCCTTGTCTTTGTTGATCACTTCTACTTCGGTGGCGGGCATTTTGAGATACTTTATTTGTGTAATTCTCGAACCAGCTCATCATGTTGCTCGCGTCAAGAGGAAGTACTCATCATCAGTGTTCCCACCAGCGGCGACACTCGTAGGAATGTCCGTGGGCATAGCTCATCTTCTCAGATCGTCATCTAGAGAGTTTTCGCCTAGATATAGCTAAAGCGTAACAAGCGATACATTTCTTTATTTTTTTCCGATTTAAACAAAAAAAATAAAATAAAGACCTTGTGGGTTGCCTCCCACACAGCGCTTTGTTTAGCGTCGATAGCTCGACGGCTAAGGAGTGCAAGTACTCATGGTGGTTCTTTCAAGACTGGTTCCTTGATCGAACTTTGAATAGTCTTCGGTTTCCATGGCCACTTATCAAGCCATCTCTCATATCCCTCACCTTTTCGTTTCTTTCTTCTGTAGGGTGGTTTCTTGTTTTGAACGCGTGGTGGTGGTTCTGGATCTATTCTGCGTATCAGCTTTTCAAATTTGGGCTTTGTTATTTCATCCACCACCTCAAAAGTTAATCGTACCCTTTTAACAGTAATAATGACCCTAGTTTCATGGTCCTCGAATTTTATTTTTCTATGAAGGGCCTTAGACAAAGGTGCACTGGTGTGTATATTTTTCAATACCTCCACACATGTTTTGGATTGGGAGTCTACCTTAACTTCTGCAAACCTTTGTGGGAAAGAAATAGGTGGGGTATAGGGGGGAGGAGCAACGATACGTGCTTCCTTCTCTACCTCTTCGACAACCTCCCTTTCGGTTGGTGTCGGTGGATTTTTCTCAATATGTATGCTTTTCTTACCAAAACTCTCCTCAGGCTCATCATCAATCTCCCTAGGATCTTTTATTTGTTCTTCATTAACGGTTGTTACAACATTCACATGTCCTTTTGGGAAGGGTCCTAGAGGTGTTTGTCTAAGCAGGGAGGTTTGAGTCTCCAAAGTCTCGCTGTGAGTTGCGAGGGAATCGACAATAACATTCATCTGCCTAAGGTCTTCATTAATTTGGAGATGTTGCTTTCTAAAATCTTCGTTTTGGAGAGTTTGTGTTTCCACAAAGCACTCCATCATAGATTCTATCCTAGAGTGAGTAGACGTCTCATTGAATTCTTCTAGTAGTAGTTCGAGGTTGGATGTATCAAAATCTTGCGTTTCCTCAAAACATTGGGAGTCGTCATCATAGAGGGAATTTGGGTGAGAGTGTGTAGTATTGAAATCTTCTAATAATATTTCGAGGTCGGATTTAAGCGGAATTTGTGGTTCCTCGAAATATTGGGGGTGGTAGTTATAATATAGAGGGTGGTAGTTATAAGGGAAATATGGGTTATACATAATGATTTAGATAAGAGTGCCTTAGTCTATACTATGCAACAACTGAATCACAATATTGACTGTTGGTCCCCGGCAACGGCGCCAAAAACTTGATCGCTCCGCAAGTGCACGGAAATATCGAAGTAATATAAAAGATTGTCGAACCCACAGAGACCAATGTCAATCTACCGTTATCTATTATTACGGCGTAAAGCTAAGGCTATTGGAATTAGGAAAATTGAATGCGAATGAAATTAAATGCAAAAGAAATAAAGAAAATTGGTTTAGAGAAATGCGGTAAAGGATATCGGTATGCAAAGACTTAGTTATCTGGGATTCGACAGGTCACCGATGCTTCTTACTCTTTGCAAACATTGTTCAGAAGAAAATAGTGATCTGAAGACTTTCGTCTCACGATGGTTGTTGACGTTAGTCATAATTCTAAGGGCCGAATGTACGCTTTCGCTGTCCCATTCGGGGTTAAAACTACTTTTTGGAAATCTCTAGGTTCTAATCCATTTTAAAGTGCTTTCGCTGTTATTAAAACAAATGCCTAGTGTTTACTATCTAGTCTTGCCGCAGCTTTCGCTTGTTGGTTCGTACCTTAATTAATTTCCCACTTTCGTGGCAAAACTACCTTTAAATAAGTTCTCGCTTTCGCGACGAAGTTTATTCAGTAAATAAATTTAAACACTACGGCCAGAAAGGTTGTTTGTAAAAAGGGAAGATGCCGGTTACTATCGAATCCTATCCTACTAATTCGGTTACATACCGATAAAATTAACTTAGCCAGACATGATAATTAATGCGAACAGAAATAGACATACTCAATGGAATAATAAAGCGTGCATCATAACAGAAATAAAGTAGTAATTCAATTAATAAAAACCTGTAAATTGTACTGATCTCAAATCCTTGGGTAGTCCCCCATAATGTCGGCAGGATTCTACTTTGGCGAGAAATAAAAGGTACAGGAAGAAAATACAATATTCTGAACTGAAGGAAAATGGAAAGGAAAATAAAAGTAACGATAAATAACTTTGATGGAACTTTGGCAGAACTTCGGGATGAAGAATCCACCCCTTTCTCTGTGAGTCTCTTGTCTATTTATAGGAGATGTTTCTTATCTCAACTTCCTGATATCATGCGTGAGATATGGAGAAAGTGGTAGTAACTTCCAGTAGTGGGCAGTGAGTGGAGAAAGTGTAGTAACTTCCAGTAGTGGGCAGTGAGTGGAGAAAGTGTAGTAACTTCCAGTAGTGGGCAGTGAGTGGAGAAAGTGTAGGAAGGATTTAAGTTGAGATTGATCGTGAATTCTGATTCTGCGTTTTTTGTCTGCGTGACGGTCGTCATGACATGTGACGGTCGTCACACGCATGACGGTCGTCATGGACCTGTGACGGTCGTCACAGCAGCAGAATCCGTATCTGCTGTTTTTCATCTATTTTTCATCCGTTTTTCATCTGTTTCTTCTCCTTTTCTTTCTTTAGTCCAAATTCTCCACAATCTGCAAAACGAAGTAAATTAATCATATAATAGAACATAAATCAAGATAAATTAATAAAAGTCATAAATAAATGCATGTAAATTAAGCCAAATAAACGATATGATTTCGCGTTATCAAACATTCCCACACTTAAACCATTGCTTGTCCTCAAGCAATCGACCAACACAGTAAAAAGAAATAAGCATAGTTCGAAACAAAGTCACGACGAAACTCTAATCATACGTGGCTGCTAGGCTAATGTTAGATCGATAGGTACTAAATATTAATACCAAGGATATCATAACGACACAATTTTAAAAACTCCCTACTTATGCAAACCGGTCGGAATCATGCCATTATAACTCAACCTATAACTCATGCTCTCTTTCACCCCATTTCATTATAGTGCAATCACATTAAGCCCGTTATCCATACACATTCATGGCAAGTAGACCTGTTAGTGACTACGATCTCATTATTATTTTATTTTTTTTTGCAAATATGCTTAAGCATCAATTGAACTTAAAGAGTTTGTACCGTTAGGCTAAGTGCTCGGGTGAGGAGCACCTAACTTAGAAGGAACATGTCTTTTTCTTCATAATTTTTCTTCTTCTTTTCTTTCTTAGTTTCTCATTTTAACCTAGAGATCATACACTTATTTGCATCGGTTTCTTACTTAGTGTGCTTAGGATGGTGCTGACTGCTTAAATAAACTACTTAGGGATTACTACAAGAACCTGGAGTTTTAAGGTCTCGACATAATGGGTACTCAAATTTATTTTGCATATTTAGGGGGTTAAGGTTGTCAGGATGATATCAATTTTATCAAAACTTTCCCAAGTTTTTCTAACATAGCCTAAACAACCTATATACTTTTAGAGTACCATGTCATAAATCAAAAAGTTTTTGTTGGAGGTTGAAATTTTGAAATTTTGAAATTTTGGGGAAGTTTGAATAACATGCGAAAACCACTCATAAAGACTCGACAGCACATGCAAAGATTTTGACATAGCATTAAAAATAGATAAAAACAATAAATCAAACTAAAAGGCAATAAAATGAAAGCGATAGAGTTCCTCCCCCACACTTAAACCAAACATTGTCCTCAATGTTTTAGTAAAAGGTGGAAAAGGAAAGATAGAACCTGTATGAATGTTACTGCTCTTGCTATCCTTGTCTTTGTTGATCACTTCTACTTCGGTGGCGGGCATTTTGAGATACTTTGTTTGTGTAATTCTCGAACCAGCTCATCATGTTGCTCGTGTCAAGAGGAAGTACTCATCATCAGTGTACCCACCACCAGCGACACTCGTAGGAATGTCCGTGGGCATAGCTCATCTTCTCAGATCATCATCTAGAGAGTTTTCGCCTAGATATAGCTAAAGCGTAACAAGTGATACATTTCTTTATTTTCTGCCGATTTAAACAAACAAATTAAAATAAAGACCTTGAGGGTTGCCTCCCACACAGCGCTTTTTTTAGCGTCGATAGCTCGACGGCTAAGGAGTGCAAGTACTCATGGTGGTTCTTTCGAGACTGGTTCCTCGATCGAACTTTGAATAGTCTTCGGTTTCCATGGCCACTTATCAAGCCATCTCTCATATCCCTCACCTTTTCGTTTCTTTCTTCTGTAGGGTGGTTTCTTGTTTTGAACGCGTGGTGGTGGTTCTGGATCTATTATGTGTATCAGCTTTTCAAATTTGGGCTTTGTTATTTCATCCACCACCTCAAAAGTTAATCGTACCCTTTTAACAGTAATAATGACCCTAGTTTCATGGTCCTCGAATTTTCTTTTTCTATGAAGGGCATTAGACAAATGTGCATTGGTGTGTATATTTTTCAATACCTCCACACATGTTTTGGATTGGGAGTCTACCTTAACTTCTGCAAACCTTTGTGGGAAAGAAATAGGTGGGGTATAGGGGGGAGGAGCAACGATACGTGCTTCCTTCTCTACCTCTTCGACAACCTCCCTTTCGGTTGGTGTCGGTGGATTTTTCTCAATATGTATGCTTTTCTCACCAAAACTCTCCTCAGGCTCATCATCAATCTCCCTAGGATCTTCTATTTGTTCTTCATTAACGGTTGTTACAACATTCACATGTCCTTTTGGGAAGGGTCCTAGAGGTGTTTGTCTAAGCAGGGAGGTTTGAGTCTCCAAAGTCTCGCTGTGAGTTGCGAGGGAATCGACAATAACATTCATCTGCCTAAGGTCTTCATTAATTTGGAGATGTTGTTTTCTAAAATCTTCGTTTTGGAGAGTTTGTGTTTCCACAAAGCACTCCATCATAGATTCTATCCTAGAGTGAGTAGACGTCTCATTGAATTCTTCTAGTAGTAGTTCGAGGTTGGATGTATCAAAAACTTGCGTTTCCTCAAAACATTGGGAGTCGTCATCATAGAGGGAATTTGGGTGAGAGTGCGTAGTATTGAAATCTTCTAATAATATTTCGAGGTCGGATTTAAGAGGAATTTGTGGTTCCTCGAAATATTGGGGGTGGTAGTTATAATATGGAGGGTGGTAGTTATAAGGGAAATATGAGTTATACATAATGATTTAGATAAGAGTGCCTTAGTCTATACTATGCAACAACGGAATCACAATATTGACTGTTGGTCCCCGGCAACGGCGCCAAAAACTTGATCGCTCTGCAAGTGCACGGAAATATCGAAGTAATATAAAAGATTGTCGAACCCACAGAGACCAATGTCAATCTACCGTTATCTATTATTACGGCGTAAAGCTAAGGCTATTGGAATTAGGAAAATTGAATGCGAATGAAATTAAATGCAAAAGAAATAAAGAAAATTGGTTTAGAGAAATGCGGTAAAGGATATCGGTATGCAAAGACTTAGTTATCTGGGATTCGACAGGTCACCGATGCTTCTTACTCTTTGCAAACATTGTTCAGAAGAAAATAGTGATCTGAAGACTTTCGTCTCACGATGGTTGTTGACGCTAGTCATAATTCTAAGGGCCGAATGTACGCTTTCGCTGTTCCATTCGGGGTTAAAACTACTTTTTGGAAATCTCTAGGTTCTAATCCATTTTAAAGTGCTTTCGCTGTTATTAAAACAAATGCCTAGTGTTTACTATCTGGTCTTGCCGCAGCTTTCGCTTGTTGGTTCGTACCTTAATTAATTTCCCACTTTTGTGGAAAAACTACTTTTAAATAAGTTCTCGCTTTCGCGACGAAGTTTATTCAGTAAATAAATTTAAACACTACGGCCAGAAAGGTTGTTTGTAAAAAGGGAAGATTCCGGTTACTATCGAATCCTATCCTACTAATTCGGTTACATACCGATAAAACTAACTTAGCCAGACATGATAATTAATGCGAACGGAAATAGACATAAACAACGGAATAATAAAGCGTGCATCATAACAGAAATAAAGTAGTAATTCAATTAATAAAAACCTGTAAATTGTACTGATCTCAAATCCTTGGGTAGTCCCCCATAATGTCGGCAGGATTCTACTTTGGCGAGAAATAAAAGGTACAGGAAGAAAAATACAATATTCTGAACTGAAGGAAAATGGAAAGGAAAATAAAAGTAACGATAAATAACTTTGATGGAACTTTGGCAGAACTTCGGGATGAAGAATCCACCCCTTTCTCTGTGAGTATCTTGTCTATTTATAGGAGATGTTTCTTATCTCAACTTCCTGAGATCATGCGTAAGATATGGAGAAAGTGGTAGTAACTTCCAGTAGTGGGCAGTGAGTGGAGAAAGTGTAGTAACTTCCAGTAGTGGGCAGTGAGTGGAGAAAGTGTAGTAACTTCCAGTAGTGGGCAGTGAGTGGAGAAAGTGTAGGAAGGATTTAAGTTGAGATTGATCGTGAATTCTGATTCTGTGTTTTTTGTCTGCGTGACGGTCGTCATGACATATGACGGTCGTCACACGCATGACGGTCGTCATGGACCTGTGACGGTCGTCACAGCAGCAGAATCCGTATCTGCTGTTTTTCATCTATTTTTCATCCGTTTTTCATCTGTTTCTTCTCCTTTTCTTTCTTTAGTCCAGATTCTCCCCAATCTGCAAAACGAAGTAAATTAATCATATAATAGAACATAAATCAAGATAAATTAATAAAAGTCACAAATAAATGCATGTAAATCAAGCCAAATAAACGATATGATTTCGCGTTATCAAGTGTAAACCACCACCATCTCCAAAATCCTCATCAGGGCGAAAGCATCCTAAGCAAGCATGGTCCTTTTTCTCGGGCGATCCATCTCCTCGAGTTTCAGGGACTCCGCTCGAGGAATCGCCAAAGAAGAACCCTCAAAGAATCTCTTATTATGCAGGCACGAAGGTAGCTCAAACCTGCTTTTCTCCCTTTCCTTGCTGAGGTCCACAATCTCGCCCGTACATTGGCGTTTGAGCCTCGAGCTCACAGGCAAGGGCGACGTCTGGACGGCCGGTAGGGTAGACGAGCAGGTCCCTGACCCAGTTTAAGGAGGAGGAACTCGCTGGATGAGGCAACTCATCCCGATCTCTACGCCTCCCTTTAGCTTCGCCTGGGCATTATTCACTATTTGCTCTTGAACGGAAGACATGTTACCTGCAAAACAACGGGCACATTAATACGCGTAGAAAATAATAACTCAGATAAACTAAGAGGAAATAAAAGACTACCCAGAAGTTCTAAAGCCCCCCGCACGAGTGCTACACTCTAGGAGCTTCTTCATATTGATGTATCGGGCCTCCACCTGGGACCCCCCATCTTCTTCGTAAATAATCTTCCTAGCACGGGTCACGCACTGGACAGGAAGAAAGTCGTCCACAAAAGCCACCAACTCGGTATAGCTGGCTCGGTCGCCATCCCCCAGTAGGTGAGGAGTGGCGATGTAATCGTCGGCTGGGCGGGTAAAATGAGCCCCGCTCTAGCAAAAGGTAAACATGAACAACCTCCACGCAAGCACCTTGCCATGCTCGTCAACTAAGGCTTCCCCGTCCTCGTTCATCGAGACCTCCCAGACAAAAGTTGAGTTAGCGGCCTTCTCCTACACGGGCTCAATAATGTAGAACCTTTCCTTGAAATTCCTAATGGACTCAGAAAATGGTTTGAACAACTTTCTCTCCTGCTTCAGGGAGACCCAATCGAACTTTCTCCCCGATACCTATCGCTGAAAATGGAAGACAGTGAAGAAGAGGGGAAGGTTAGCTCCAATCTACAAATATTCACATACTAGCTCAAATGCCCGTATAAAGGCAATCGAGTTCGGATGCAGCTGTGAAGGCGCCAGGTCTAGGTTCACAAAAACAGCCCTCTGAAAATCTAGAAAGGGCAACCTCAACCTTATCTTCTTGAAGACGTCTTCTTTGGGGAAATGGACCTTCCAATCTCCCTCGGCCTCCACCGATGTGAAGACATCCCTGGTGTAAGAGGCAAAAAGAGAGGCATGCTTCCACAGACTATTCCTCCATGGTGGTCCTCGAAACAGGCACTTCCCCAGTGTCCCGAGGCATGGAAGTGTCATCAATCTCAGTATCCTTCGAGGAGCTCTCCTCGGACAAATCTCTCAGGGTTTCTTTTCCAGCTTCGCGCAACATCTTCTTTACCTGAAAAGTAGAGGATAAAAGTGAATTCAATGACAAAGTCAAATCCACCCTTCCACCGCTAATCAAGTGAAACGGTGCGTGAAGGCCCGAGGACAACATCCCCAACCTAAGCCCTAACCAAATGGCACAGTCACTATACAAGGAGATGCCCGGGACAATCCCCCCGACACGCACGGGAAAAGCTTCCCTAGTACGAAACCCAGAATTTCCGTTAGTAAACCACCACAAAGCTCATAAGCACACCGAAAATTCACGGTTCCCACCGACGATAAATGCTTTTGTATCGCAACAACATCAGAATCAACTAAACATCCTAAGCTTCTAAAAGCTCTGGCGACGCCGGCAGCAGAAGAAAGTGCCCAAACCACCGCCTACCACCAATAGCCACCGGAAAACAACCCCTACGCTACCTAGCTTCGACCCTAACCACATGCTTTTTAAGAGGCAGAAAGTAAACAAGCTTGTAACAAGAGATCAATTCAAGTACTTACATGGCCGAGGAAGGGATTTTGGGGTTGAAGGGCTCTGGCTAGTGAACTTACGGCGGTCAGACGAAATTAGAGGGTGGCGGACGACAAATTGTAGACGCAGAGAGCAAGAGTAGAGAGAGAAGTGAAAAGTGCAAATGAGCAGCTTCTCGCTCTATTTATAGACGATATGTGGCACATGTACGAGCACGCGCGACCAGGGGCATCATCACGACCCTAGCCTAGCCATCATTACACATTAAATATGGCACATGGCTCGAGGTATGCCTGGCACTTCACCTCTTCAGATCACATCACCCGTTGGGCTCCCCGTATTCTGAGCTCCCTGCCAGGAAACGTTACAGGTCCCCCGAGCACCAAGTAACAGCCTCGTCTCAGCAACAGGCGACGACCTCACCCGGTCCTCCCCGGGATTGTGAACTATCCTTAAGTCATCACTCCCATGCTCAAGAGCAACGATATGGGGGGCTCCTGTTTCTGACTGGCCCAATGGCTAGGCATGACCCAATCCACTTCTGCTCCCAGAACGGCCCAATTGCCTAAGTCTAGCCAATTTAGGGCAACATTTACCTTTCTGCCCCTCCACCGGGGAAAGTTGGTCAGTTGACCCCTAGGGTCAGCTGCCCCTCCTCAGCAGTTCATGCTCGTCACACACGGTTCCACCATCCAGAAACAGTCACAACGCTTGTGTCTGCTACTGCGCTTATGTTTGTAGCAACGACTAGTTTTGGGCACCTCTGCCCATTCTAACGGCTAGTTTCTGACAGTTACCTATTCTTCAGGGAACAATTATCTCGCCCCGAAAATAGGGACCAATGGTCAAGCGCTGGGGGCATTATAAAAACCCTATCATTCAAGAGGGTCAGGTATTCAATATTCATCCTAATACACACATACTCTGTACTTTCCCTCTTTTCTCGCAATTCTTACTTTAGTATCAGAGTGCCTTGCAGGTACACCCCCCTCTTCTCTCACACACAACATCACAAACATTGTCTCTGACCCATTTCAGGTTCTGATCAGCCGTCAAGATCACTTGTGAACCAACAAATTGGAGTTTCTCTATTTTTATTTAATTCAATTTCCAATTACTTAAAAAAAGTACTCACCTCTAATAGATGATTAAGAAGTGACAAAAAAATTATTTTAAAGAGACCATTTGACTTTATTTTCTTTGTTGATAGTGTATCTTAATAATGGAACTTAATGTGACAAAATAAATAACATAAAAATGGTAAGGGTAATTCTAATTTGGCTTTCCGCTAGCATTAGAAACAAATTTGTCGTGATTCCACCTTCGAACGACAATGCATGAACTAAAGTGAGTTGTTGTATGGAAGATGAAAGTAGTAGATTTTATATCTCTAATATATATTATTCTTTGTGCCAGTTTGAAGAGATAAGATTTGAAAGGTGAAAACACCTAAACGCATGCCCATGTTTGTATGATTAATGAAACATAAAAGGATTTTGACAAATTTGATTTTTTTAAAGAGGTTTTTTAGTTTTTAAATTCATATCCATCCATTTATCCGACATGACCACAATTAGAAATACAGATTACCTGCAGATTTTCCTGCAAAACATTATCCGCGAGTATACCTATGACTTTAGCTGTGAATTTATTATTTCAAACATTATTCCCTACTATATGAGGTAGCCGCAATTCCGCAGGAATCCTTGAGATTTTACCTGCGGTTATTTATTATAAAATATAATATACACTTTCCTACGGATTTTTCTGCAGACTAGTTATGCAGCATATAGTTATCATACTAAAGCTCAAAATCCGTACGACTTGCTGCGAATTTTGCTACAGTATTTGCTTTGAAATTTACTGCAACTTTTGCTGCAGACGTTTTAATACTATTTTTTTAAAATGATTTTATTTTTACTATTATTAATAAAATTATTAAATATAATTTCCAAGGATATATTTTGAGAAATGTTTTTATTTTATATTTAATCTAATATTTTTTTAAGGAACTTTTACTCTACTAATTAGGTATTTTAGTTATTTCTTAAAGAAAATTTATTTATTTTTTCAAATTTTAATATATGTTATATTTTAAGAAATAAAATATTTGATTTGTTGTCTCTTAAAAATAATGATAATCGAACTTCATATAATCATATATTTATTATAAATGTTAATGTTTAATTATATTTATTCATGCGTTTTGAAAATAGTGATAACCGAAAGAAAAATTTTCTTAATAGTATTTTGATTTAATAATTAACATATAAATATACTAAGAATTATAATTAATATATAATAATATTATTACTATGTAGATTAATATATGATTAAATTAATATTTTTATTAATACATAATTATAGTGATTTTCGTTTTTAAAACACAACAAACTTATATTTATAATTATATTATCAATATATATTTTTTGGATTTATATATTATTATTTTTAAATTTTGTAAATTATGACAATACTTATTTATAGATTAATTATTAAATAAAATATATAATAAATAAAGTTATCTTCAATCAATTTTTATTATTTTCAAAACGAAACAAATTAAATAATTTCTTTCTAAAAATATATATGTGAATTAATTTTTTTTGAAGATTATATATATTATAAATAAATATAATTAGTCTAGTCCACTACTTTCAATAAATTAAAGTTCAATGGATTGTTCTCATTTCTCGCAATATGATAATGTCAAAATTAATAAGAATCATTTGATTTAAAAAGAAAAAGTTGATATTAAATCGTATTTTTTAATAAATCATGCGTCATTAAGAGTAAAGAGAAATCATCAAAAAAATCTTTTAATATCTACAATTTATTTTAAAATCTAATGGTTCAGATTCATTCTCATTTTCTCACATAAAAATGACATTCTCATATGATATATATATATATATATATATATATATATATATATATATATATATATATATATATATATATATATATATATATATATATATATATATATATATATATATATATATATATATATATATATATATATATATATATATCAACTTATTCAAAGAGTAAGTTTTTTTTTAACTTACTCCACATCATAGCCTTTAATTAAAACTAATCTAGTTATTAAATTAACATTTTTACTTATAACCATTCAATTAAATCTAATTTAAAAATTATGATGGTAGAGTAAATTATAAAAACTTACTCTTGAAATAAGTGAATTTTCAATATATATATATATATATATATATATATATATATATATATATATATATATATATATATATATATATATATATATATATATATATATATATATATATATATATATATATATATATATATATATATATATATATATATATATATATATATATATATATATATATATATATATATATATATATATATATATTCTAACATAATAAAACATATAAACATATTTTATTAAATCAACAAAACAGAACATGTTAAATGTAATTCATTGTTTTGATTTGATTTGATATGATTAGATTTGATTTGAATATTTTGGGTCTTTTATGTTTTGGGCTTGTGTAAACCTAAAACTATAAATAGGGTGTCTTGCTTTGTATTCAAACACAACAACACATAGAACAGATTTCACAGTTGCAGTGTTTAGCAAGTGAAAGTTCTATAAGCAATAAGAAATCCCACAGTTGTGGGTAACACATTCTCTCCAAATATTTTCTTCTCTCATTCTTCTCTTTCTTGTGTGTTCTTCTTTTCTTTTGTTGTTCTTGATAATTACTTGTTATTACCATTACTATCATATTGTGGGTTTGTTCGTCAATCTTGAGATCAAGATTGAAGGAAATTCTTCATAGGGTGTGAGGTGAATTTCCAATATCTGGTATCTAGAGCTTCGGTTGAGAGATTCAAGGAAGGAAGATAGTGATGGCGATGAATTATCTGAACGACAACTTTTCGGCGACCCTGCCAATCTCAAGAAAGACAATTATGAGAATTGGTGCAAGCGGATTAAGGTGATTTTCTGTTATCAAGATCTTTGGGATCTTGTGAAGGACGGAGTAACATCGCTTTGGGAGAACGTAACGGAGGCGGAAAAGGTTGCGCACAAAGAATTGAAGAAGAAAGATTATAAAGCACTCTTTATAATTCATCAGTGTGTTGATCCTGATAACTTTGAAAAGGTTATTGATGTTGATTCAGCAAAAGAAGCATGGGAGATTCTTGAAAAGTCGTTTGGAGGCGCAGAGAAGGTGAAAGAGGTGAGGTTACAAACTCACAAGAGAACCTATGAGTTGCTTCAGATGGAAGACAACAAGAGCATTACAGATTTCTTCACCAGAGTTACAAAGTTGGTGAATCAAATCAAAGTATGTGGAGAAGCGCTAACGACGAAAGTAGTTGTCTCAAAGATTTTGAGATCGTTGGCTCCAAAATTCGACCACGTGGTAGTTGCCATAGAAGAGTCGAAAAATCTGTCAGTATTGACGAAGGAAGAGCTTCAAGGGACTCTTGAGTCTCATGAACAGAGGATGGCTGAGAGAGCTGCAGGAAAGTCAAAAGATATGGCTTTGCAGGCGTAGTCAGAAAAGGAAAGAAAAGGCAAAGGTAACTGGAATGGCAACAAAGGAGGAAACCAGTCGAATCAGAAGAAACCTTGGAACCAAGGCAAACAAAGAGGTGATGCTGCAGGTAAAGGAAGAGGTGGTGGTCGAAAGACAGACAAAAGCCACATTCAATGTTTCAATTGTCAGAAGTATGGTCATTATTTTAGTGATTGTCCAGAAAGGAAGAGAAATCAAGAGACTGATGCAAAGCTGGCGAAACATGAAGAAGAAGAAACGTTGCTAATGGTCACAACAAGAGATGAAGAAAGATTCCAAGATCAGTGGTACTTGGACTCAGGATGCTCATCACACATGACTGGAAGGAAATATTGGTTTGTCAACATGAAGCCCTCGTCGAAGAACATTGTGAAGTTTGCAAATGACAACACTCTAGCAGCCGAAGGTGTTGGTGATGTTCTGATAATGAGAAAATATGGCAAAAGGTCAACAATTTCCAATGTGTTGTACATACCAGGCATGAAGAGTAATTTGCTCAGCATAGGGCAGCTTGTCGAAAAGAACTACAAGGTAGTTGTCGAAGACAAGATGATGAGAGTTCTCGACGCAGGTGGTAGATTAATCTTGAAGGCTCCAATGTCTCAGAATAGGACCTTCAAGATTGGACTAAATATGATGGAGCACAGATTGTTGGTGTAAGCCCTAGAGGCCAATATTTTTTGGTACTTGTATCGGATTATTCGTTTAATAATAAAAGGCATTTCTTTATTATGTTTGTCTTTCAGAATAATAAAGTCCCTAGAATAGTTAGTCTGTTTAATGAAATGTTAAGTGTGACTTAATCATGAGATCCCATTAAACATAAAGACATTATTCTTAAAATATCCGTAGTCAAGCTTTATTGCAAAGTGGGATAACATTAAAAGCATTGAGACTATTATGAAGATAGACTGATGATCACATCTCATGGATCATGGATAAAGAGTTATCAAGTCTTGACATAGGTATAAATATTAGGAGTAATATTTATACCGGATTGACCCGCTATGAGAATACTACATAGTATGTTATGCAAAGTGTCATAAGTTATTCTCATGGTGATAATGGTGTATTACCACCCTTCGACCTGAAACCACTATGGACCCTAGATGTAGAGTCGGGTGCTTTATTGCTGATCAAACATTATCCGTAACTGGATGATCATAAAGACAGTTGATGGGCACTCCACGAAGCATGCTGAGGGACATAGTGTCCTAGATGGAATTTGCCAATCCTGCATAACAGGAGAAATGTCTAAGGGCCCAATATTGAACTGGACAAGGATGACACAGTGTATGCCTTGTGTTCAATATAGACATAGGGGCAAAAGGGTAATTGTACAAACATATATTATCACGAAAAAGGTTTTGTCAGATCACATGACATTTTCGTGACTTGGGTAGCAGTGATGTGTTGCTAGATACCGCTTACTGTTTATTATGTTAAATATATATAATTTAATATAATTACCAACGTTACGAAATCCTACAGGGTCACACACATAAGGACAGTTTGATGAGAGATAGAGAAATCAAAAAGGAACACCGTAAGGTACGGTGCACTTAAGTGAAAAATATAAATTCAGATAATATAATAATAATTATTGTTATTTTATAATGGTTATAAAATAATAATAAAATAAATATATTTATTATAATAATAGTTATTATAATAATATATAATATTATTATGGATCATGTGAATTGGGTTTTAGCCCGCATCCCACAAGAGAGTCTATAAAAGGAACCCTTGTGATGAAGCTTTCACATGATGCAATTTCGTTTTGATTCTCTTTTCTCACTCAAATAATTCCGTTCGTAAGCAGCTAGCACTGTGACCGGAAGCTGTTCGTGTGGACTGAGTAGAGGCGTTGCACTTCATCAACGCTTGTGATCGCTGCATCAAAGATCTGAATCGCCACAAAGAGGTAACGATTCTATCACTGACCATGCTCATTCGTAAGGATCACTAAAGGAAATTTTTGTTTTCCGCTGCGTTTAGATCGCAATTTTCCTTCACAGATGTCTAGCAACTGCAGCCAACAGAGATGAGTGGTTATGGCATTTTCGACTAGGTCATCTCAACTTTAATGACATCAGAGAATTGAAGAGAAGAAATATGGTTTCAGGATTACCAGAAATCGACATTCCAAGTGAAGTCTGTGAAGAGTGTGTTCAGTCGAAACAACACAAGAATAGCTTCAGCAAGGATGCAGGAAGGAAGTCGAAGGCAATACGTGAAGTCATATACTTTGATGTATGTGGTCCAATCCAGGTGGATTCGATTGGTGGCAATAGATACTTTGTCACGTTTATAGATGATTACAGCCGAAAGCTGTGGACTTACCTCATCAAGAAGAAAAGTGATGTGATTGAGGTATTTTCCAAATTCAAGTCCATGGTCGAAAGACAGAGTGGTCGAAAGCTGAAAATTCTGAGGACTGATGGTGGTGGAGAGTATGTGTCGAAAGAGTTCGATACACTATGTGTAAAAGAAGAGATTGTGCATGAGGTGGTGCCACCTTACACTCCACAACAAAATGGAATTGCAGAACTCAAGAACAGAACCATCATGAATATGGTGAGAAGTATGTTGAATGGAAAACATCTACCTAAAGAATTATGGGGAGAAGCAATTTCGACAGCAACATATATATTGAACAGATGTCCGACGAAGAAGCTTGAAGGAATCACACCAGAAGAATGTTGGTCTGGTGTCAAACCTAGTCTTAGTCACTTGAAGGTGTTTGGATCTATAGCACATAGACATATGCCAGATCAGTTGAGAAGGAAGCTTGATGATAAGTCGAATCAGATGATCTTGATAGGATATCATTCGACAGGAGGTTACAAGCTGTTCGACCCAGTGAATAAGCAGGTAGTGATCAGCAGGGATGTGATCATAGATGAGCTTAAAGAATGGGATTGGACTGAGAATGCCAAGAAGGATTCAGTGAGAATCTCTTGTGAAGAACCAGCCACTGAAGTTGAAATAGAAGTTCGACAGGAACCAATTGCAGATGAAACAGGTTCAAGCAGACCTCGACGAACAAGACACATGCCTGCAAGGTTGCAAGAATGTGTAATTACATCAGATGATGTAGTCGATGAAGAGGGTGAGTTGGTACATTATGCTTTTTACGCAGATGTCGAACCTGTCAATGCAGCTGAGGCATTGAAAGATTCGAAGAGGATGAAAGCAATGACTGAAGAGTTGGAGTCCATCGAAGTCAATGATACCTGGTCACTTGTCGAATTGCCACAAGGCAAGAAGGCAATTGATGTGAAGTGAGTTTACAAGGTAAAGGTAAATCCTAAAGAAGAAGTAACTCGACACAAGGCGAGACTTGTGGCGAAAGGATTTCTTCAGAAGGAAGGAATCGACTTTGATGAAGTATTCGCACCTGTTGCTAGAATCGAAACAATTAGGTTAGTTGTTGGTCTAGCAAATATGAACAACTGGCACACATGTCAGATGGACGTGAAGTGTGCATTCCTTAATGGCCCCTTAGACGAAGAAGTTTATGTTGCACAACCAGTTGGGTTTGTGAAACAAGGCGAAGAAATCACAGGGAAGAATCATGGAGCAATTACCATGAAGATAGACAACATGTCAACTATCAACTTGGCGAAGAATCCAATAGCTCATGGTCGAAGCAAGCACATCGAAATGAGATTCCATTATCTTTGAGAGCAGGTAGCAGAAGGGAAGATGAAGTTGGAACACTGCAGAACTGAGAATCAGATTGCAGATATCATAACGAAGGGAGTGCAGGTCGAAGCCTTCAGAAGACTAAGAGCCATGATAAATGTAGATAGTTTAGACACAATGAATTAGGTGGTGTGTTAAATGTAATTCATTGTTTTGATTTGATTTGATATGATTAGATTTGATTTGAATATTTTGGGTCTTTTATGTTTTGGGCTTGTGTAAACCTAAAACTATAAATAGGGTGCCTTGTTTTGTATTCAAACACAACAACACATAGAACAGATTTCACAATTGCAGTGTTTAGCAAGTGAAAGTTCTATAAGCAATAAGAAATCCCACAGTTGTGGGTAACACATTCTCTCCAAATATTTTCTTCTCTCATTCTTCTCTTTCTTGTGTGTTCTTCTTTTCTTTTGTTGTTCTTGATAATTACTTGTTATTACCATTACTATCATATTGTGGGTTTGTTCGTCAATCTTGAGATCAAGATTGAAGGGAATTCTTCATAGGGTGTGAGGTGAATTTCCAACAGAACAAACATATCACCTAATCTAACATTTAAATATAACATATTTGATTCTAAAATAACTAACACAACTCAATATATATGAACAAAAATTAAATTTTAAATGTGTGCCTTATAAAAATGGAGAAGAGAAAACAACTCTGGAGACAAGTTAGCTTTCAATTCAATTTGATTCTTTAATCTTAAAAGGAAGGAGAGTTTGGTATTTCTTCTTAAATCTGATTTATTTAAAGTTTTTAGTAAATTTTGATTAAAAAGTGAAAAGTTTTGAATAGTTGAAAAGAAAATAGAGAGGGAATTACTTGAATGAAATGTGAGAGGAAATAAATTTTAGAAAAATGAGGAGTAAGGAGGAAGAAGAAAGTGTTTTTAATATATAATGCACGATACGGGGGATTTTACACCTAGCAAAAAATTTGACTTTTCACGTTGTGTAGTAAATAACTCCTAGCAACACATGTGTCATTCTTTCATACACTATGTGTTAGCGCGTGCACATATGTGTGGCGTTGTGAAGTGTTTAACTACTTGTAATACAAAAGTGAGTCAGAACACTACTATAAATAATATACTTCATGACAATGCTTTCACTTCACCCACCAAAAAAATCTAGGTATAATTCCAAGAAGCACCATGATTTATTTTTAAAAAAAATAAAATATCATGTATTCCCTAAGATATTGAATATAATTAATGAAAAAAGTATTTCATGAGATGCTTCGAATCCCAACAAAAGCAGTTTAAGTGCTATTTCTTTAAAAATTATATCTTTCTTTTTATTTAGTTTTTTTATTTGTTAATTAACTGGTATATTTCTTCGGTTTCTTTAATTACTGAGGGGTTTGATCTTACTATAAAAATACTTGTTCATTAAGTTTTACCCAAAACATAGTCGCTCCAAACTCGTATATATCATTTTTTATAATGAAATGCAAAGCTGAAAAAATCTTCAAGATTCTGTGTTATATGTTGTTCTTCTAACACCAATTTTGAAAAAAACATTTTTTCATCTCTTGCAATCCATCTCACCTAATGATGTTTTTTTTTATGTTGTTGTTGTTTCCACTTTTTTGCAAGCCCATTGTTATATTTTGGAATAACTTTTCTATGTTGTCCATCAAGGAAAACACTCCTCAATTGTAAATTATAATCCATCTCACGTGATTATTTACTTATTTTCTCGGTTGATATCATTGAGAAATTTATTCCTAAACATATTTTAAATTGCACACAAAGAAAGTGGTGAATGGTAAAAAAAAATTGAAAAAAAGAAACATTACATGTTACTTTCAATTTTTTACCATTCACTATATTTTTTGCAATTAATATATTACCTCGGTTTTTGTATAAACTCGAGGGAAAATTCCCTAGTTTATTTTATTTTATAATTAATAATGAAATAACTTTTTCCATTAGTTTTATAAAAGAACGGAGGGATATAATTACTCAGTTATCCAACAAACAATATATGTCCTACATTAATAAAGTAACAATGCCCAAGATATTACCAACACATTAATCCATAAGAATCCCTCTATATATAATAAGAACACGAACACCACCACTATATATCTTGGATGTTACTCAAACATTTATAATGAAAATATTTTCTATAAAAACATTGATAATGAAAGCTTGGAATAGATTATTGGGGTGGATTGCAAGTGCGGGGGAAGAAATTGTTACAAGGTTGGTGTTCTTACATAATATCATCTCTTTTTACTTGAATTTTATGTTATGTATCTCACCATTTTTTTACGTTATATCATTGGAAGCATGCAAACCATTGAACTTAAAAAATATTAGGTAAATTTGAATTTATTAAAAGTAATGATGATGAATCAGATTTATCAAAAGTTTGTAGTTTTAAATTGAAATCAAAACAATGTAACATTAGAAAATTTGAATTAAATATTCTATGTAATTTAATTATTATGTGTAAATAATTTAATTTAATATTTAGTGTAATTTAATTTGTACTTGTAGATTGAAAATTAAAACAATGTAACATTAAAAACTTTGAATTAAATATTATATGTAATTTAATATTTAGTGTAGACAATTTAATTTAATATTTAGTGTAAGTAATGCAGTTTGCATTTTAGAAAAATATATTTTTCTCTCAGTTTTTACAAATATGTTATTGTTGGGGATCGAACCCATGACAATTTCAATTATTTTGTCACCCTGCCACTCACTAAATACAACCGGTAGAAATTTCTTTCAATAATTTTTTTTTTAAATTACGAGGTGTTTTATTCTTAACAAAATTATTTTTTAAAATTTTTAATTTTTTTCCAAAAACTTGTGAGGGGTAACTTGTGTAAAATTGATTTTTCTTTCTATAATTGCATTGCAAAGAATATTTCTATTGGCAAAGTTACTTTTTGTGAGGTGTTTTTTCCCGGCGTAAACACCTCACTAGAACTCAAATATTTTGTAGTGTTTGTAAGTGATGGAGAACTATTATCAATTTAAATATATAGTATGAATTGATTTGTATTTGATAGTAAACTATCAATATATTGTATGAATTTATTTAATTTCAAAAAGAAAGTATTTATATTTGATGGTGAAGTATCATCATTTTGATTATGTTGTATGAATTAATTTAATTTGATCTTGTAAAAAAATAATTAAACGAAATAGAATTTTACTGTATGAATCTATTATATAAAGAAAAAAAGTATTTCAAACCAATGAACCGAATCAAATTAAGTTGAACTAACTCGATTAGTTTAGATGAGTATCATTTTAAAAATAGTAAAAACTAAACTAAACCAAACTAACATAGATTTCACTTATTTAAACATTTTTTTAAATCAAAATCGATCCAAATTGAACTGATTCGCCACTAAAATTAGTATATATATTTATAGATGTAATATAAAGTGAGAAAATAGAATAACATTGACACAATGTAAATTAATTTTACACTGTCAATCAATTATCATCGCATATTCCAACAATCAAACTATAATTTTGAACTCATAAAAGACATATAATAAACATAAATATTGATGAGATTCATTTAATTAAAAAAATACCGCAAGCTGGTATATTCACAAGATGTCGTATAATTTCTAATAGTAATTTATTTATATTTATTTAATCTCTTCAAATGAACAACGAACACCCATGAAAATTACAACAAGCAAATGTTGTAACTCTTAAAATGTCGGAGACAAAATGTTGAAGGACAAACAAAAATAGTATATCATACGAAAAGTTTAAGAGTTTATTTATTAATTTGGCAAAAAATCAAATCACATAACATAAGTAATAGGTGCAGAACCTGACTGACCCAAATAGAACGATCCTGAATCCCTAGCAAACCCTCCACCACCATAAGAAACACACGGCCGGAAATCGGCCCAACATCGCCCGATCTCATTCTTCCGCGTCTCACTACTATCAAGTTCCTTTGCTAATTCCATTTCAAATTCATCGTAACCACTCTTTTCTTCATCTTCATTATCGTCCTCAATAGGCCATCCATCATCATAGTCATCATCCTCATCCTGATAATAGATTAGCCTCATGGTAAGTCTACCATTTTCTCTCTGAGCCTCCATGTTTTCATAATAACACTTAATTCGCTCCGTCTTAAAAATCAACCTCCCGTCCTCATTACATTCCTTTCTAATACACCACGGCATCACGCCTCCCGATTCTCTCAATAATGTTATTGCGGGAGGAAACTCCTTCTTCACTTTCTCCCTCTCTTTGAACACAAACCCTTTTTTTTCACTTCGATCTTGACCTAGAAGCTCAAGTAAATCACAACTCATACAATCTCCACTCTCTGTTCCAATCAAATCGCCCATCACAGTCGAACGCAAACCAGGCGAACCCGACGATGATGACCATAACGAGTTCGACAATCTCTCCCACAACAAAGATGTCTTAACACCATGTGATAGTGCAATTCTTGTTTTATCAATGTTGTAATTGTAACAATGTAGAATTCTCCCGGTTAGTTTTGCATCTTCCGAATGAACTAGGGTTTGAAGACCATGATAACGATAAAAACAATAACGATAATTTCCACTATTTTTACGACGATTCCGTTTCACCCTCAATGCATAGCTATATAGAGAAGAAGCTATGTATTCAGCTTGGCTTAATAAATATTCGTTCAATGTATCCATTCCTTGATTTTTCACATCAAAAATCAAAACTAAAATATGCTACTTTTCTAATTCTCTATTATACCCTTGCAATTGCAATGGGTTTCAACAAAATAAACCATGAGTAATGATGAATATCCTGAAACGAATAAATAAAGAAAATTAGCCTTGTATTGATAAAATATAGCTGGCAAGGAATTGAATTATATTTGTATTTATTTGCTAATTTAATATATGTATTATATATAGCAAAAAAAAACAGCATTTTTTTATTTAAAATGGAAAATGACAAGGTGTTCATAGCTGTAAAAAAAAGTAAAAAATAAAAACAATGAAAAACACTGATACAATGAACATGTTAAAGATTAAGAATATCTGAGAATAAAAAAATATGAAATATGTATACATCTGACACCAGAAAACATACAAAAGCAATATTGTAAAACTAAAATCAAAACTAATGAATAAAATATGATGGATCAATAATTCAACATTTAAATGAAAAATAAACGAGAAATGAAATAAGAGCTTACATTGCTACTGAATAAAGAGGATCACTCAGGCTGCATTTGCAATGCATCTCTAGGTTTTCTCTATCACCCAGAAAGATTGGAAAAGAGACAGAAAGAAAACGAAAGAAAAAACACGACACAATCTTGAAATGAAAGTGAGATCCATATTTATATACATAGTACAATGTTTACCTCAGATACCCTTATCTGGGTCCACTTCAGATACACGCTAACAAGGCCCCACTTCATACGAGGTTCCAGGGACAGCAAAGTCTTTTCCGCTAATTTCAAATGTAAATTCTGTTTTTTTCTTTCTATTGATTTTGTTGTGTTGTAATGTATGTAGCTCTGCTGGCTCCCTTTTTATTACTTATTTTAATAGCTTTTTTTTTAGTCAAAGCTTATCATTATTTAAATATAGAGTCCAACGTTGGTTCTAATTATTGCTAAACGAAATTCAAAATTCAAGGTGACTTTGTTGTGAACTTTTTAAAGAAAATATTATTTTTTTGTCATGCTAACAGGTGCTCTCAGGGCACTAGTTAAGAATTTTAAATGAGAAAAATATGTTATATTTAGTTTACTTAATACACACAATATTTTTTAAAAGTCTGATTATTTCTCTGTGCATTGAATACATATATATTTAGAAAAAAAATGTATTTTTAATCTCTTAAATAATACCCAACTTACCATTTTAATCTCTTAACCAATGCCCTGAGGGCACTTATTAACATTTTCCTATTTTTTAAAACAAAATTTACTTTTATCATTTTAATAGTGTTTTTTTTTTAATTTTAAAAATTTATTTTGTTTAAAATATACTTTTAACTTTAAAATAAAAATCTAATCATATATATTTTCTTTTCATAAATGAATTTTTATTCTTTTAAAAACTATGGAGTTTCAGTTTAGGATATTAAATAAACGTTTTAGATTTAAAAAAAAAAAAATTTAATCCAAAATCAGTGAACCCTCAATTAATTATAAAATATATTAATTTTATTGCTCAATTTAATCATTAATCAAATATTTTTTAATTAATAAATAATTAAAATTATTAAATAAAGATTTATACTCAAATAATATTGGAATTCATAATTAAATTAAATATGTAAAACTATTATAACTCTCCCAACACATACTTCTTTCTAGTATTTGTTTTTTTTCTTCTTCTTATCTATTTAACTTTCATTTTATATTTTGATATCGCTAAATTCAAAACTTATTTGTATTTTTTAAAAATCGATGATTTATAAATAGCAATAATTTATTTATAATTATTATCTTTAAGATTGAATCAACTTTTGCAAATATTGAGTTATCTCATCCACTCACTTGTATTTGCAAACTCTTAATTCATTTTCATGTTTTAAAATTTTTAATCTCTAAAAAAAAATAATAAATTTAATTTAGGATTTTTAAAATTTTTATTTTAATGAATAGTCTTTCAAATATGTTAATTAATAAATTTTAATTTTGTATAAAATTTATTAATTTATAAATATCAAGAACGTGTTCACATAAATGTATAAATAAATAAATATTAGCGACCAAAATTGAACTCTAAATCAAAAAATTTATTCATTTAAATCAATTAACATATATTAAATGAACGATCTCACTCTTCAAATTTAATTATCATTATTTAATTTTGTATCGACTAAAATAAAACTATTTTTCTTCACTCAAATTAAGAGAATATTAAAATTAATAGCATATATATATATATATATATATATATATATATATATATATATATATATATATATATATATATATATATATATATATATATATATATATATATATATATATATATATATATATATATATATATATATATATATATATATATATATATATATATATATATATATATATATATATATATATAACCAGACAAAAATAAATCAGCATAAGAAATGCCTAGTTAAGGCAAAAATAAAAATGGAAATCAACAAAATAAATAAACAAAGAAACAACTCCTAAAATAACAACAACAATCCTCACATGACAGAAATTAGAGTAAGCAACTTCTTTAACAAAGAAATACACCAAGTATAAAAATAATGAGAAAATAAACTTTTTTCCAATAATAATATTAGGGATACAAACTGTCGGTTTCAAATCTAAAACTTAAATCAGACGTAAATCACAATTTCATTTTTATGACCCAATTTCAATCCATAAATTTTTGATTTTCATCAAATCCGGTTAAATCGGTTTGGCGGTTACGGATCGTTTTAATCGGTTTAATATTTCTTAGAACAAATCTATAAAAAATAGTTTTTTTCTATAAAATATATCAAATTTTTAGAATAGAACTATTTTTGTAATATTAAAATAAAAGTTATTATTACAAAATAATATTTTTAATTATTTGATATTAGTTTTAATCATTATCATACTTTAAACTATAAAGTAAATGATACTTAAAATTTTATATTGCATGTCTTTTATTTTTAGGAGTACAGAATGTCATCGTTAACTTATAAAAATGATAATATCCTATAATATTATAAATCTCATTTTTATAGTGACTTAGTCATATAATAATAAAAATAAATAAAATATATATTAATTAAGTTCGGTCGATTTTGATTTTCTTTGAATCCAAAATAAGTATTTGAATCTGACCGAAACAATTTTATACTATTCAAATTAAACAATTAAATTAACTCGACAGTCGATCCGACCCAATTTATTTGTATAAAAAAGACAGCAGATCAGTCAATTTCAATTAATCGATTCAAATTTGTTCATTCTTAAATAATACATTAGCTAAAGACTTCAGAATCAATGATCGCTATCTACCAAAATAGAATTTTTTGAAAAAATAAGGACACTTTAACTCAAGTAACATCATAGTCACTCATACATGCTTTTGACTCAAAATAAAAAATATGATATTGTTAATTTGAATCAAATGAAAACCGTAACTAAATGAAAACCGTAACTAAATGCGAAAAGAAGACGACTTTACAAAATCACAAATGCAAAGTGAAGAAATTCCAAAAAAACACAACTGCAAAGTAAAGAAATTCCAAAAAAAAAAACACAAACAAACAATTTAAATAAAAAAGAAAACATTCATGAATGATTCTAGTTTTAAATTGGTCCTAAATTACTCGGCAGATTATTTTTTAACCTCCATTCTAATTGCTCGAAACTCTCTGTTTGGGTTTTCTCGTTGGATTCTATGTTGTGCTTTCAAGTTCCTTGTGGATTTGGATTACTGCTTATTTATGAGAATTTAATCTGTCATTCTTTAAATTATATCTATCACCTCCTAAACTTTCATAATCTTAAAAATGCTTTTGAAAAAAAATTGAAACCAGTGAAAAAATTTTATACTACTGGAAATTTCATTTTTTTTAATGGAAAAATTGAAATTTCCAGAAAAAAATATGAAGAAACCGAAAATTTAAAAATTTTCAATATTATATCTGAAACTTTCGATAGTGAAAAAAATTTTAAAATTTTAAATGTTTGTTTACACTACAAAATTTTTCAAAATATCTAGTTCTATATCAGAAATTTCAAAGTTTCCGATATATAATTGAATATTTCGAAATTCTAGATAGTGTAAAAAAAAATTTCATTTTTTTTTCGGAAAAATTTTCTGTATTCTTCATTTTTTTTTCCAAAATTTTTGAAATTTTTACTAAAAAAATCGAAAAAAGCCTGAAATTTCTAGTATATATATCGAAATTTTTGGTATACTACTATAAATTTCATAAGTTTCGGAAATTTTTGAAGGGTAACAACATAATTTTGCCATAATTTGCGGTATGGTCGTGTTGTTGTCTTGCTCTAGATCTTTCTGATTGATAATTTAAGTCTTAGCTTGTACATAGTCATTGTTATATGCATTGATTATGTTCTTCCTCCTCCACATTTGAAGAAGACATTGTTATCTTATATGGTTCATTCTTAATGTTTAATTCCAGACTGTAATGCTAAAAGGAGCATGTATAGTTGTCGTTGTTGTGGTAGGAAATTAATGGTACGCGGATTGAATTATGTGTTGACAGACAATCTATTTGCTCACTTTTGAACTTTGATTAAGATTGTCAAACTTTTACTCTTCATCCTTTTTGTTTTGCATCTTGGTTCTGTGTCCTATTGGGTTCGTTGAGTTATACCCGTGTTGAGTGTTTGATTGTTATGATTAATTAGAGTGGGGTTCAGATGAAAAATGCCTCCTGCATAGATGAAAAATGCCTGAAATGTCAGCCAGAATAAATTTCTTGGATATACAGACAGATTGGTCCAATTGTTTCTCAAATATACAAAAAAATCAGTGATTAAAATTTTTTGAGTTTAAGCTTGCAGACGTCGGTAATATTGCTCTACTATTCGCATAGTTTTAACCTGACGCGCTCGTCTTATTTTTCAACGATTTTTTAGTCACATTTCAATCAGTCTGAGCCATTTTATCGGTCCCGATTGATTTTCAAATAAGACAAACGATGTATTTTTCTGAGTTGTTTATTTTGCACTGATTATTTAAGTATTTTCAGTTTATTTTTTCTGACACTTTCTCGCCCGACTCTTTTTTTTGTCTTTTAATTCTTTTCTTTTTTATTTTTATTTTTATTTAGATTGATTTTTATTTTCACTAATTAATTTACTTTTTTATATTCAAAATAAATACATGCATTGGATCCCTATATTGTACTACAAAACTTGCCCTCCACGTTAATTCTTTGTTATCTAGCATCTTTGTCCCCCATCACTACTACACTCTCTCACGTCATTTTCTCTCCACTACAAGACAAAAAAACTACACCTGTCATCTCTCAACTTTCCAATATGGATTCCGCTGTCACTACTGCGAAAAAAAGGTGCCGGCAAGGACAGGAGAGTCGTCACCGTTTGTTATTTATCCCAATCGAGGGAAAAGAAACGATCAGGAAAAACCTGCGGCAATGGGATAAGATTGGTCGTCGCAACCAAATCTCGGGTTCGGGAGTCGGTTACGCAAGGGGAAGGTATTAGCACCCCTCACGTCCGTCGTACTCGACGGGATCCGCACTTGGTTATCTATCTAAAAAAGTGTGTTTATCTATCTAACTAAAGGTCTCAGGGACAAAATAAAAGAAAAGTAACTCGGCAGAGCATCGCCGCTATGTGCCTACGTATTCCCTCGTGCAATGGGAAAGTCAGAGTCAACGTAGTTCGGCTAACTACAGATGAAAAGTGGGGGAAGGTTGCTCGCCAAGACATTGTTGTCTTGTGCCTACGTATTCTCATTTGGTATGAGAAATCATAGCAAACATAGTTTGAGCAATTAGAACACCGGTTGGTTCAAAAGTTTTTACCCGAGTAGGGTTAACAATCAGTCCTAACAGTTAGGTGTATGCAGCTCGACCTTTGGAGACTTAAGCGTTACCTGTTTGCGGTAGAACTAAGAGTTAACGAAACTCTTTTTATGAAAAGGTTTTCCATTATTAAAGGGTCCCAAAGGACAAATTGAAGTTTGATCATTTGTTTATGTGTCTTTTAAAAGAAGAAGTGTTTTTGAATTGTTTGTAATTCCTATTGCACTAAAGACTATGACCTGGGAGCGAATGCGTCGCACATCTCCCTAATGATGTATACTAAACACTCTAAGCAATTGAGAGGTAGCCCCCCAATTACCATTTCCCAAGTACTTAAGGCTCGTAGCGTACAATATTCATTAGCCTTTATTAAGTATTTTGAAGTTGTTTTGAGATGAGAAAGAGAGAGGACAAATTAAAGGGGAACTAGTTCAAACCCTAGTAGTTGTCATGCAAGATGAACCTATAGTTAAGGTTAAAGGGAAATTCTGTTTAATATTCTCATACATGGTTTGAATCCTAGTGTCTATCACAATCATCCTTAAACAAGGAGATTGGAAGTCCTAAGGGAGCATGGTAAGAAAAGAGAATAAGAGAACATGATATAAAACATGAGATAAGAATGAATGAATATGTTATGCAACACACAAGCAAAGGGAAGGAATAGTGTGGGGTGAACACCTCCACAAGCATATCTCAACCTTTATTAATGCAAGTAAGAAATGCACAAAGGGAAAATAACACACAAGCAAAGGGAAGAAAAAGTGTGGGGTGAACACCTCCACAAGCACATCTCAACCTTTATTAATGCATAAGGGAAGAAAAGAAGGGAAAGCTTACAACATGCACACATCAATTCTAGTGCACAAAACGCACCAAGTGAAAAGGAAAGTAGGAAATGATTGAATATAATTATGGGAGGCAAAGTGGGAACCTAAGAAACTCACAAGGGCACTCAACCAATCATACCACATTCAATATGCAAACAAAGCACACCAAGAGTCCTCAAAGGCTCACTACTTATGGCATGCTTCAAGTTCCTCCTAAGGAGGGACTAAGCTTCCATAAATAGGATCCCAAAGTCCTAGGACAGAAGTATTGATGAGGGTAGAATGTACTCAAAGTAAATAAAAAGAAATGCACCGAAGGATGCAAACAAATCATGTAAAAGATAAGAAACATTCAACATGTGCACAAGCAAAACCCTAAAAGAAAGTCCTAAAAGAAAGGCAAGTATCAACAAGTTACAAACCACATTAGGACCTATAATTAAACCTACACATGCTTCAACAACTTAGGGGTATAAAACAGCAAGAGTTGGTGCTCAAAAGTTTGCACAAATATCATTTTCAAGGCCTAATAGTTCAAGCATGTGTGTGAGCTTCAATTATAGGACACCTAACTTGTGAAATACCCTAAAAATAGAAAACAAACTCAACAAATGCCAAATAAAATCCTAGATGGCCCCTAAGGTGTTAGGAACCAGGGGCCAAAGCTATGGGGAAAAAGTCTAAACAAGACTATGCAAACAGAGGTGAAACTCTAAGGGTACCTCAAATGGACAAAGGGAATCGGGGGTCACTAAACAAATGCCTCCAAGCAGGGGCAAAATTGTCTAAGAAAATCTCTTAACATGTCAAGGATATGCTAAAGAAAAACCAGCTATTAACATGAAGAATTCATCACAAAATAAAATCAAGAACATGAGATATACAATTTCAATCCAATTAAAATACCTCACAATGCAAAATGATCCCCATGCTACTTACATTCCTAATCCAATGTCCAATTTCAATTTCCCTCCATAACTAAGCCAAAACGAAGCCCTAAAGAATCAAGCAAGAATCCTAAAACTTCAAGAACATGTGCCAAACTAATCCAAAAATGATCTACATGTTTAGGGTTGCAATATTCCATGAAAATGGCACATGATTATTGCTTAAATAGAGAGAATTTTGGAAAGATAGGTTACCTAACGGAGCACCTCCGTTGGGTCTTGATTTTGTGTTAAAACTCTTGCAAAACCACCCTGAATTGTTCTATGATCTTCAAGGAAGCTAAAGGAATCCTTCAATTGGCTTGAAATGAGAAATCAAGATTTCAATTTCCTCTTGAGTGTTGTAACTGAATTCTGTTCAAAACTCCATGAAAATTCACTTCTGAACATTCCTTCTTCATCTAGAGAATATATACTTTAGATCTGAAACTGTTTGGAGGCCCAATTGTGGCCTGTTATCATAAATTGAAAAAAATCCATAATTGAGTTCAAAACTCCAAATTCACGAGCCAAAATGGTGCCAAAAGCCATGGTTTTCATTCACACAGCTTGCTTGCAATGTATACTGATCCAATGGATGGAGATTGCCCCTTAATTTGATCTTATGGTGAGATTTGGATATGTTACTTCAATGTGAAGCAACCTTGAAATTAACCATAAAAATGACCTCAAAACTCCACTCTGATTTATGCATTGTGTTTAGTATATTCAAGGCACTCAAAAAATGCACAAACTTGTCATTATATGGTGCAAAATGAATTTAATCCAACTATGGCTTTTAAGTACTTTTTCCATGAGATTTTCTTCACCAATCCTCAAATTCAAACTAAACCCATTATGAGCTGATGTTTGATGATGGAAAGGATGTCAATTAAAGCAATTTTGATGTTGGAGAAAGTTCCATTTGAAGTGTGCAAAGTCATGAAAATGACCTATAATCAAAGTTTCCCAAAATACCCCTGCCTTGCCAGCTTCATATCTTGAGCTCTAAAAATCAGATGAAAGACTTCTAGTACTTTTTGGAAAGCTAATATCATAAGCAAAAACTTTCATGTTTAGGTAAAAGTAAGGAGAAACATCCTTCTAGGTCAAAAATGTCTTGGAAGTTGGTTGACTTTTGTTGACCAAAATCACATTCATCTGAGGACCCATAACTTGTCAGCATCATAACTTGAGTTCTAGAAACCCAATGAATGAGTTCTAGTACTCAAATGAAATCTAGAAACATGCTCTACAAGTTTCATGTTGGAGTCAAGATGAGATGAGACTTGTATCTTGAGATATGTGGTCTTGAAGTTAGGCACTAAATAGGGGATTTTACACTGACAAACTTAGAAACCCTAGCTTAGCAACTTCTCACACTCTTGAATCTTCTTGATTTGATCATAGAATAACTTCTTAGATGCATCAACACAAAATTCCATGATCACAAAGACTTGGAATTGAGTCTTAATCTCCTTCAATTTCCCAGTTGACCTAGGGTTGACCAAATGAAGACCCTAGCTGCACCACCTTTGACTGTGGCTTCTTGCACTTGATATAATGACTTGAATAAGCTCCTCAATGACCCTCAAGACATTCAATGAGCTTATATAATGTTCTCCACCCATAACCATGGACTCAATATCTTCTAATGATCTTCCCATAGCCTCCAAGATAGGAGGTGAACCATATTCATTCATCTGCTCTTTTAAAGAACTTTAGCTTTCCTCTGATGATGATAAACATTGGATAGCTTGAATAAGACACCTTGATTAGGCTTAGAACCTTTGGCAACCTCCTCTTGCTAGGCACACCTTTCTTCATCCTCTGTAAATGAACAATGGTATGCAAATGCTAATGCTATGAAAATGCAATGAAACATAAACCAAGTTAGAAAAAGGTTGGGCAAATTTTAGGGTGCAACAGCTGCCCCTATTCAAACGGCTTGGACCTGACTGGGTGAAAAGAGAACGGATTTCAAACAATCTAGGTAAAAGACGGTTGAATACCAACGAACCCGGAAATTTGCCAACCGCAGAAGTAAACTGCTAACTCTGAAAAGGAATAACAATCTTCGGAAAAATGAACTGCTAGTTGCAACGTCGAAACGTCGACGAAAGAAGCATATGACATCGTCGCCAGACAACGACACTAAGTCGGAAAAACATCTGCTATCACACAGTTGATAATAAGCGTCTGACTTCGCCGTCAGGCCTCTGTTAAATAAAAACAGGAATCGAATCCAAAGATACAGTCCTCTGACATCGCCGCCAGACCCTCGCTAAATAAAAGCGAGTAACAAATCTGAACATCGAATCACCACAAAGTCTCTGACATCGCCGTCAGGCTCCTGCTAAATAAAAACAGGTAACAACTCCAAGAATTGGATCAACAAGGAACTGAACAGTATCTGACATTGCTGCCAGGCACCAGCAAAGTTGGTAAAGACATCTGACATTGCCGCCAGGCATCTAAGGGGGATAAAATTTTTTGACCTCGCCGCCAGACCAACACAAAGTCGATAAACATCTAACATCACCGTCAGATAACCACAAGACTGATAAGGATCTGACATCGCCGCCAGCTAACCACAAGGCTAATAAGGATCTGACATCGCCGCCAGCTAACCACCTAGTAGAAAAGCACCTGGCATCGCCGCCAGGCAAACATCATGTTGATAAACATTTGACATCGCTGCTAGAACAACACCATGTTGAAGAATATCTGACCTCTCCGCCAGATAAATATCCACTATTCTGATATTCCAATTGGTGGATAGAAATGAAATTTGAACAGTGTATCTTTTTTTCTTTTTAATACCCTTTCCTTAGGTTGAAAAACGTTTGACATCGCCGCCAAACAAACACACTATTGAGAAAATACCTGACATCGCCGCCAGGCACCCAAAAGATTGGTTAAGATCTGACATCGCCGCCAGAAGCTACAACCAGTTGGTAAACATCACTTGGAATCGCCGCCAAGCTTCCATAGAATAGATACAGTTCCTGACATCACCGCCAAGTAACCACAAAGTCGGTGAACATCTGACATCGCCGCCAGAAAATCCACACACATCCGACATCACCGTCGGAAATCTACCCACATCTGACATCGCCACCAGAAACTTGCAAGGAACGAAACACCCTGACCTTGCCGTCAGATATCCATGCAATTAAGAAACATCTGGCATTGCCGCCAAAAATCAATATCTAATCAATAAAACCTCTGACATCGCCGCCAGAAATCCGCGCACACCTGACATCGCCGCCAGGAATCTGCGGTGTTGATAACATCTGACGTCGCCGTCAGACAACCACAAATCTGATAACCATATGACATCGCCTCTAGAAAAACACAAATCTGTTAACCATCTGACATTGTTGTCAGATAAAATACAAGGGATAACACATCTGACATCGTCGCCAGAACTCCACGCAGTTAGGAAACAACTGATAAACATCTGACATCGCCGTCAGACGAACATACTGTTGATAAACATCCAACATCGCCGCCGAATAAACCCAATGCTGATAAACATCCGACATCTCCGCCAGATAAACACAATGCAAATAAACCTCTGACATCGCCGCCAGATAAACAAAAAATGTTGAACATCCGGCATCGCCGCCGGATAGCATAACTCTGATACACATCTAACATTGCCGCCAGACAACCATAAAGTCGATAAACCTCTGACATCGCCATCAGATAAACACCATGTTGGTAAGAGAAATCTGACATCGCCGCCAGGATTCTGCAAGGAATACAACAATCTGACATCGCTGCCAGAACTCTGCAGAAGATAAACTATCTGACATCGCCGCCAGAACACTGCAGGGAATGACATCTGACCTTGCTGCCAGAACACCACGCATCCGATAAACATATGACATCACCACCAGACGAACACAATGTTGACAAGCATCTAACATCGCCGCCAGATAAACATACTGTCGATAACCACCTGACATCGCCGCCAGGAAAACAAAATGTGATAACATCTGACATCCCGCCAGACAACACAAATCTGAGAAACATCTGGCATCGCTGCCAGACAATCACAATGCTGAGAAACATCTGACATCGCTGCCAGGAATCTGCAAGGGATATAACAAGCCTCGGATCTGAAGATAAGGACATCTGACATCGCCGCCAGGCCTTCGCCAAATAAAAGCGAGTAACGAACCCAAAAAACCGGATAGGTAAGAAACTGGTAATCACCTAACATCGCCGTCAGGCATTCACAGAATTGATAACCGTCTGACATCGCCTTCAGGCATCTGTAAAGTTGATAAATGTCCGACATCGCCTCCAGGCATCCACTGGAACTGATAAATTGTCTGACATCTCCGCCAAGCATCCACTAAATAAAAGCGGACCACAAACCCGAAGGTGAAGACTTCTGACATCGCCGTCAGGAATCCGTGCAATTGAGAAACATCTAACATCGCCGTCAGACGTTTATTGCAATCAATAAACAACGAACTCAAAGTTGGATCACCGAGAAACTAACAAACATATGGCATCGCTGCCAGACAACCAGAGAGCTGATGAACATCTAACATCGCCACCAGACCAACACAAAGCCGATAAAGTCACCTGGCATCGCCGCCAGACAATCGCAAAGTTGAGAAAGATTGGATGATAAACGTCTACAGACAAGTAGATAATTTCTGAATAGGACAAATCCTTAAACCCGAAGGCCAGGTCAACCCGCGACTGATACACCTCTGGCGTCGCCGTCAGGCACCCGCTAAATAAAAGCGAGCATCTGACCTCGCCGTCAGGCACCCGCTAAATAAAAGCGAGCATCTGACCTCGCCGTCAGATGAACATGGAGTCGATAAACTTTTGATGATAAATCCCAAAGGAACTCCGCTTGGGAAAAGAGAGAACTTGAACAAGTAACCCTGATGGGGAACAAAGAAAAATGCAACCAAGTAACTCTGTCGAGACTTCACTAGGAAGCACAAGAGAGCATGAACACCACTATCCCGGATCTTTTTCCGAACACGCCAACCTTCCGGAGATTACCTGAAACAAAAATATAACCACCTGGCCTATGTTTCACATGCGCATGTTTGAATATGGCGTAATGCTCCATACGAAATGGAAATGCTACACGTTTCTGAGGATGTTATGCATGCATGCAGATGCAACAGAACCGAATCAGCAAAATAAATGCTGGAGATACGGAGACCACCCTGCTAGGAAAATAAAACGAACCTGCTAGAGATAGTTAGTACATGCCAGTAAATCAGACTTAAGTTGGGGAAGCAAGCCTTGAATAGCTTCCTGAAAGAAATTTCCTGAATAGCAACTGAACCTGCTGTGGAGATAGAAAAATCTGTCAGACGGTAATTCTACTCTGCTGGGGATTATATCCAATCCTGCTGAGAAAGACGCCATGAATGGTCTTCCAAAATACAAACCTTCTAGAGAATAGGCGACCCTATCGGGGAGAAAGAACCACACACGGGAACCCGTCCGCCTGCTGGGGAATCAATGACTCTGTGGGGTTAACACTCTACCTTCCGAGATTAACCACGTTCTACCAGGGACATCACCCCTGAATAGCCTGCCAGAATATAACATTATGGGGAACAGGCACCTCTGCTGGAGAAACGACGCCATGTAACACCCTTCTAAACCCCATGGAAAATATACGAATATTCAGAGTAAATTTTCATGCATTCACAAAAGGGCGTCACACATAACTTTCGAAACAACAAAACCACCTGTCATGCTCATTAACACTTATAATAAATAATCATGCTTCTCACAATTTCACTTTGCATGTAGCAGTGGATTCATTTTATAACATAATTCTCTTAACATAATATTCAGATTCATCACATACTTCAACATTACTTAGGCACCAAGGCCAACATCATTATATTCCAATGAATATAAAAACATAACATAGAATACATAATGTATCTAAAAAATATAAACCAAACGATCTCAGTGTTACATGACCAGAGCATCACTCGACCCAATATAACTAAATTACAAAATGGCTACACCAACAACGACCATGCAACTACGAGCAGCTCTATTCTCGATACCTGCATGATGTCAGATAGGACATCATTCCAGCAGAAGGGTGAGAAATATTATCATAATAACAATGCATATAATCATATATGTACATTAACATAAAAATATGCATACACTACAATCTCACCACATTTTATCATAATTCACACATATACATCGTAATGTACATATGCACAATTTACATCATTACACGTAAACATACACGTTCATGTTCCTTCACCACAATTCATCATATAGTATATATTTACACATATATATCTATAACACCAAGCAGATTTATCATGCATATATCCACAATTCACATCATTCCACATAAACATTTGCAATTATGTCTGTTCATCCAATCACAACTCTCATTCAACAATTCACGCACATATGCATACTCTAATACAACAATCACATATTCATCATTCTCAATTACACAAGTCATGTACATACACATATGCATAACTTCATACAACAATCATATATTCATGCCATGAGACTCAATGCAACTCATGCCATGTGGTACCAACACTTGTTATCATTTTTCAGTTTTTACATTTAAATCGGGTCCGTCCCCTAGACCGATAACAACAAAATCCCGTCCTCTAAGCTTTCAAACCCACCCTTCTAGGTTTGGGACAAGTCACTAGTCTCCACGAAACTAGCAAGCATTGCCTCTTGACCAAATGATGTGTATGCAATCAACAACCAAATGCACTTAAGACCGTTCTCGCATCTTAATCCCATGCATTCTCAAATATTTCATCACACAAGAATTACATCATGATTGCACACTAACACATCATATCAAGGTATTCATACTTTCAACATCATCACATTTATCAAGCAATGCACACATATCCACAATATGTTCTCATGCATTATTCACAATATTTCATACAATCAATATGCATTCACAATCCAATACCATCACCATATTTATCAAACAATGCACACGTATTCACAATATGTTCTCATGCATTCTTCACAATATTGCATACAATCAATATGCATTTCACAATATCACGCCAACGGCAACGAACTCAACCACATTCATCATGCACTTTTAATTAATCTAGACAATGCATATATTTGTCAAAAGACCACATTTATCGAGCAATGCACACATATTCACAATATACTCTCATGCATTCTTCACATACAATCGTATAGAAATCATTATACATTCACATCATCATGCCAAACGGCAACAAACTTCATCACAAATCATCATGCATTTATAATCAATTTAAATAATGCATTATATATATGCCAAAATACCATGTTTCACAATCGATTCCGTAATCTAAGATTCACGCCATATAGCTACCCACAACACATCTTATCACAATAGTACACAAACTATTCATTTCCGATAAGGATTGAACACAATCTAACCAAAGAATCAACATTGGATGGAAACACAAGGAAATGAGAATGTTGTCACACTCGCTAGCTTGCTCGCCTAGCGAGTTCCTAGCGAACATTCGCTACCTGTTCGCCTAGCGAACAAGCTCGCGAAGGCAAACAGAAGCTACTGTAAGGCTTCGCTACCTACTTGCTGGGGCTTCGCCTAGCGAACCTTTCGCTACCTCGCTCGCTACCAGTGAAGAGGGTCAATTACATTTTGTCCAAGTCTGGGACCATTCGCTACTAGCTCGCTACAGCGAACACTCGCGACCTGCTCGCCTAGCGAAGGTGCTAGCGAACGTCTGCGATGTTCAAAACCCCAACTGTCCAAAATCATCAAATCATCACAAAATCAACCGATTCAATTCCAACGAATTCAAGTAGTCTTAGCCTAACATTTCTCGACTAATCTACACCATTAATTCCAGGTTTTAACCGTTCAAACATCGACTCTATCGATTAAATCCATTTCTGCCCTAGAATGGAAAAAGATGGAAAACACCCAAGAAATCCAAACACCCATACATAATCATATACATTGGTAGGATAACAACATTTCACACCCTTACCTTGATTAAATCGAAGCTAGAAGTTATTCTTGAGCTTTCCAAGCTTTCCCTTCTTTTCCTTCTCTTTTCTCCTCTTCCTCTTTCTTTCTCTTCTCTTTCTCTTATGTTTCTATTCTTTCCTTTTTCCTTCCACTTTTCCTTATATGCCTTTCTATTGTATTTCCTTCCATCATATTTCCTCTCAAATATCTACCAATAATTCCAATAATTAAAATCATCCAAATAAATCAATTATTTAATACGAATAATTAATTATTGAAAAATTGGGCTGTTACAACCCTCCCCCACTTTAGGAATTTTCGTCCTCGAAAATGTTCCCTGATTCAAACAACTCTGGATACGACTCTCGCATCCCAATCTCCTAAATCCAACTTTCTCCCAAACTACCTCCACCAAAGGAATCTCTTTACTTCTAAGTTGCTTCTTGTTCATCAACCTGAACTAGCAATGCCTCAACAGTCAAATCCTCTCTCACTCGTACACCACCCATCTGAATCAATGTACCTCCTCAACTTAGACACATGAACACATCATGCAATTCCCACAAGTGACAGCGGTAAAATAGTCTAACATGCTATTTTCTCCATGCTTCCGCTGCGCCACTCTGATACAGATCAACAAAACACAGTGTGTGCTTCTGAGACATCAAGCTCGACCAACACCAGTTACTATCGTAACTCTTAAAACACGTCCTTTCTTGGATCCTTTTGATCTTTTCAATCGTCTCTTGAACAATCTCAGGTCCGAGTACAACACTCTCATTGGACACACATCAACACAAAGGAGTCATCCACCTCCTACCCTACAAAGCCTCATACGATGTTATTCCAATACTAGAATGATAGCGATTATTGTAGGTAAACTCAATCAGCGATAATTAACTACCCCTTGATCCATCTTGATCCAACACACAAGCTCTCAACAAATCTTCTATATATACTGGATAGTTCTCTTTGTCTGCCCATCCATCCACGGATGCTAGACAGTGTTCAACTTCAATCATGGTACTCAAGGCGTCTGCAAGCTCTCCCAAAAATCTCGATGAAAACTTAGATTCCCATCTGACACAATATTCGACGACACCTTATACTACCTCGCAACTTCCTCACTATACCTCTTAGCTAGCTTCAACATAGAATGATTCATCCTCATTGGTAATAAATGAGTTAATCTTGTCAATACATTCATAACCACCCAAGTCGAATTATATCTCTTCAAATTCTTCGGAAAACCCGTCACAAAATCCATGGGAATACTATCTCATACCACTCATAAATATTTAACAGTTGTATCAGGCCCAATAGTCCTTGATGTTCACACTTTGACTTTCAACAAGTCTAATCAGCAAATACAACCTCAACCACTTCTCTCTCCATTTATGGTCACCAAACAATTTCTCAAATTCAGTCACATCCTCACAGTACCTGGATGGATACCAATCTATCTCAATGTCCTTCTTCCATAGTACTCTTATCCAACTCACACTATTTGGAACACACCCACCATCACGACATCTCATAGTACCATTCCCATCAATTTGAAAATCAGCTCTTCGACTTTATTTCATCAAATTCAACCATTCTACAAACTCAAATTAGAATTCTGACCTCTTCGAATCTCATCGAGAATACCAATAGTCGGCCTCAACATACAAAGCTCAACTCCATAAGAAGTCTCCCCACAGACCAACTCATCCCGAATTTGCTTAATCAGTTCTAACTTCATTACCATCATCATCGGTATATGCAGAAACTTCCAATTCGATACCTCAGCTACCACATTGTCTCACCCGAACAGTAATTCGACCAAAACCAAACTCCTTCAGAAGTCCCAATTATTTCCTCTGCATCATATTCAACTCTTTCAAATCAACAAATACCTTAAGTTCGTAAGATCACCAACCATCTCAAATCTTAACTAAACAATTGAGGCCTCCGAACTCTGGCACAAACACACAACAACAACCAACCCTAAATCACTTGTCAGGTAAGTCCCCTTATGTACTTTAAGTTGCCTTAAAGCATAACCAAAAATCGCTGAAGTTGCACTTAACATATCTCCCAATCATATCAACAAGCATCACAAAACACAATAAATAGTTCTGTCGGATTCGGCAAAACCAACACACAGGCTGTTGACAGCTCTCCCCAAAACTCTTTGAACTTTCTTTACAACTGCATGTCACTGCTTCTTCTCCAACACTAATAACTCAAGTCCCCGATGTTCGACATGATCCTCTATACTCTTCGAATATATCCAACCATCATCGGTTACACAACCATTGACTCACTCAATTTGTGAGTTATGGCGGAAACACGAATCACACTTTCTGCACTCACTACAACATCCAAACGTATTCCATCAATAAATAACTTAATTTCATGTCACTACTTCACCATCACATAGAGCATTGAAATAGCTTCCAACGCTTCTAATCTGGCGTCATTCCGAGTTACGGTTCTCCCGTTACAACAACAATACGAAAACAACATCTTCACACTTACAAGGCCATTCAATACATCTCCAACTCTTAAAATGTTTAAAGGTCTAATTATACCAATATTGTATTCCACCTCTTACTTTAATAATCACCAAAAGTCACCATCCACCCTTTACATACTCGACCTCACAATCTGTTGTCGTAGCACACACACCAGATACAAGTCTCAAAACTACTCAATCAATTTAATTCCTTGACCATCCAAATAGACATATAATATAGAGCTCTCAATATCGGACTAGTTTTCGTAACTAAGTAAATCACAACTCCGCTTCATGTCCTGGCTGTGTATCACCATCTTGTCAGGATAACTTCTAGACAACCACAATTAATCGGCAAACCGCCAACTTCCCACTTTCATTAACACTCAAAATTCCCATCAAAATTAAACATCTCAACACTTTCTTGTGCCGACTCATCAAAACAATTCTTAAGCATTGGATTTAACTCCAAACAATTCACTGCCCACGCCATCTAAGCTCGCAAGACACGTCTATCCCATCCTGTATAATCCCAACTACTATCAACAAGAGATTAAGGGTGATCACTTCCTCAATTTGTTAATAGACAGTCGACAATCATAATGGGGCATAAACCATCTTTACCAAACTATAAGAGCATTCAACCACACACTGAGCTACAACTCCATGCTTGCAGCATCCTGGTGAAGCACCAGCTTCTCCCCCACTTGGATCATTCCCACTTCTGCAGACAAGGTTAGACAACAAACATGTATCGACAGTGTTTTCACACACATGTCGCATACAGGGGAACAACCAACATTAGACAACTTGGATGGACCGATCGACCTGCTCTGATACCACAAATGTAACACCCTTCTAAACCCCACGAAAAATATACGAATAATCAGAGTAAATTTTCATGCATTCGCAAAAGGGCGTCACTCATAACTTTCGAAACAACAAAACCACCTGTCATGCTCATTAACACTTATAATAAATAATCATGCTTCTCACAATTTCACTTTGCATGTAGCATCAAATTCATTTTATAACATAATTCTCTTAACAGAATATTCAGATTCATCACATACTTCAACATTACTTAGGCACCAAGGCCAACATCATTATATTCCAATGAATATAAAAACATAACATAGAATACATAATACATCTCAAAAATATAAACCAAACGATCCCAGTGTTACATGACCAGAGCATGACTCGGCTCAATATAACTAAATTACTAAATGACTACACCAACAACGACCATGCAACTACAAGCGGCTCTATTCTCGATACCTGCATAATATCAGATAAGACATCATTCCAGCAGAAGGGTGAGAAATATTATCATAATAACAATGCATATAATCATATATGTACATTAACATAAAAATATGCATACACTACAATCTCACCATATTTTATCATAATTCACTCATATACATCGTAATATACATATACACAATTTACATCATTACACGTAAACATACACGTTCATGTTCCTTCACCATAATTCATCATATAGTATATATTTACACATATATATCTATAACACCAAGCAGATTTATCATGCATATATCCATAATTCACATTATTCCACATAAACATTTGCAATTATGTTTATTCATCCAATCACAACTCTCATTCAACAATTCACACACATATGCATACTCTCATACAACAATCACATATTCATCATTCTCAATTACACAAGTCATGTACATACACATATGCATAACTTCATACAACAATCATATATTCATGCCATGGGACTCAATGCAACTCATGCCATGTGGTACCAACACCTGTTATCATTTTTCGGTTTTTACATTTAAACTGGGTCCGTCCCCTAGACCAATAACAACAAAAGCCCGTCCTCTAAGCTTTCAAACCCACCATTCTAGGTTTGGTACAAGTCACTAGTATCCACGAAACTAGCAAGCATTGTCTCTTGACCAAATGATGCGTACGCAATCAACAACCAAATGCACTTAAGACCGTTCTCGCATCTTAATCCCATGCATTCTCAAATAATTCATCACACAAGAATTACATCATGATTGCACACTCACACATCATATCAAGGTATTCATACTTCCAACATCATCACATTTATCAAGCAATGTACACATATTCACAATATGTTCTCATGCATTATTCACAATATTTCATACAATCAATATGCATTCACAATCCAATAACATCACCATATTTATCAAACAATGCACTCATATTCACAATATGTTCTCATGCATTCTTCACAATATTGCATACAATCAATATGCATTTCACAATATCACGCCAACGGCAACGAACTCAACCACATTCATCATGCACTTTTAATTAATCTAAACAATGCATATATTTGTCAAAAGACCATATTTATCAAGCAATGCACACATATTCACAATATGTTCTCATGCATTCTTCACATACAATCGCATAGAAATCATTATACATTCACATCATCGTGCCAAACGGCAACAAACTTCATCACAAATAATCATGCATTTTTAATTAATTTAAACAATGCATTATATATGCCAAAAGACCACGTTTCACAATCGATTCCATAATCTAGGATTCACGCCATACGGCTACCCACATTACATCTTGTCACAACAGTATACAAACTATTCATTTCCGATAAGGATTGAACACAATCTAACCAAACAATCAACATTGGATGGAAACACAAGGAAATGAGAATGTTGTCACACTCGCTATCTTGCTCGCCTAGCGAGTTCCTAGCGAACAAGCTTGCGAAGGCAAACAGAAGCTACTGTAAGGCGTCGCTACCTATTCATTGGGGCTTCACCTAGCGAACCCCTCGCTACCTTGCTCGCCACCAGCGAAGAGGGTCAATTACATTTTGTCCAAGTCTGGGACCATTCGTTACTAGCTCGCTACAGCGAACACTCGCGACCTGCTCGCCTAGCGAAGGTGCTAGCGAACGTCTGCGATGTTCAAAACCCCAACTGTCCAAAATCATCAAATCATCACAAAATCAACCGATTCAATTCCAACGAATTCTAGTAGTCTTAGCCTAACATTTCCCGACTAATCTACACCATTAATTCCAGATTTTAACCGTTCAAACATCGACTCTATCGATTAAATCCATTTCTGCCCTAGAATGGAAAAAGATGGAAAACCAAGAAATCCAAACACAAGCATACATAATCATATACATTGGTAATATAACAACATTTCACACCCTTACCTTGATTAAATCGAAGCTAGAAGTTGTTCTTGAGCTTTCCAAGCTTTCCCTTCTTTTCCTTCTCTTTTCTCCTCTTCCTCTTTCTTTCTCTTCTCTTTCTCTTATGTTTCTATTCTTTCCTTTTTCCTTCCACTTTTCCTTATATGCCTTTCTATTCTGTTTCCTTCCATCATCCTGAACTATCAATGCCTCAACAGTCAAATCCTCCCTCACTCGTACACCACCCATCTGAATCAATGTACCTCCTCAACTTAGACACATGAACACATCATGAAATTCCCACAAGTGACAGTGGTAAAACATCTAACATGCTATTTTCCCCATGCTTCCGCTGCGCCACTCTGATACAAATCAACAAAACACTGTGTATGCTTCCGAGACTTCAAGCTCGACCAACACCAGTTACTATCGTAACTCTCAAAACATGTCCTTTCTTGGATCCTTTTGATCTTTTCAATCGTCTCTTGCACAATCTCAGGTCCGAGTACAACACTCTCGCTGGACACACATCAACACAAAGGAGTCATACACCTCCTACCCTACAAAGCCTCATACGATGTTATTCCGATACTAGAATGATAGCGATTATTGTAGGTAAACTTAATCAGCGATAATTAACTACCCCCTGATCCATCTTGATCCAACACACAAGCTCTCAACAAGTCTTCTATATATACTGGATAGTTCTCTTTGTCTGCCCATCTGTCCACTAATGCTAGACAGTGTTCAACTTCAATCATGGTACTCAAGGCGTCTGTAAGCTCTCCCAAAAATATCGATGAAATTTAGATTCCCATCTGACACAATATTCGACGACACCTCATACTACCTCGCAACTTCCTCACTATACCTCTTAGCTAGCTTCAACATAGAATGATTCATCCTCATTGGTAAGAAATGAGTTAATCTTGTCAATCCATTCATAACCACCCAAGTCGAATCATATCTCTTCAAATTCTTCAGAAAACCCGTCACAAAATCCATGGGCATATTATCTCATACCACTCAGAAATATTCAACAGTTGTATCAGGCCCAACAGTCTCTGATGTTCACACTTTGACTTTCAATAAGTCTAATCAGCATATACAACCTCAACCACTTCTCTCTCCATTTATGGTCACCAAACAATTTCTCAAATTCGGTCACATCCTCACAGTACCTGGATGGATACTCAATCTATCTCAATGTCCTTCTTCCAGAGTACTCTTATCCAACTCACACTATTTGGAACACACCCACCATCACGACATCTCATAGTACCATTCCCATCAATCCGAAAATCATCTCTTCGACTTTAATTCATAAAATTCAACCATTCTACCAACTCAAATTAGAATTCTGACCTCTTCGAATCTCATCGAGAATACCAATATTCGGCCTTAACATACAAAGCTCAACTCCATAAGAAGTCTCCTCACAGACCAACTCATCCCAGATTTACCTGTTCGCCTAGCGAACAAGCTCGCGAAGGCAAACAGAAGCTACTGTAAGTCTTCGCTACCTACTCGTTGGGGCTTCGCCTAACGAACCCTTCACTACCTCGCTCACTACCAGCGAAGAGGGTCAATTACATTTTGTCCAAGTCTGGGACCATTCGCTACTAGCTCGCTACAGCGAACACTCGCGACCTGCTCGCCTAGCGAAGGTGCTAGCAAACGTCTGCGATGTTCAAAACCCCAACTGTCCAAAATCATCAAATCATCACAAAATCAACCGATTCAATTCCAACAAATTCCAGTAGTCTTATCCTAACATTTCCTGACTAATCTACACCATTAATTCCAGATTTTAACCGCTCAAACATCGACTCTATCGATTAAATCCATTTCTGCCCTAGAATGGAAAAAGATGGAAAACACTCAAGAAATCCAAACACACACATACATAATCATATACATTTTTAAGATAACAATATTTCACACTCTTACCTTGATTAAATTGAAGCTAGAAGTTGTTCTTGAGCTTTCCAAGCTTTCCCTTCTTTTCCTTCTCTTTTCTCCTATTCCTCTTTCTTTCTCTTCTCTTTCTCTTATGTTTCTATTCTTTCCTTTTTCCTTCCACTTTTCCTTATATGCCTCTCTATTCTATTTCCTTCTATCATATTTCCTCTCAAATATCTACCAATAATTCCAATAATTAAAATCATCCAAATAAATCAATTATTTAATACGAATAATTAACTATTGAAAAATTGGGCTATTACACGCCACCCCTGAATAGCCTCGTCGCCAGACCAACACAAAGTCGATAAACATCTAACGTTGCCGTCAGATAACCACAAGACTGGCGACGATGTCAGATGTCTTTACCAACTTTACTGGTGCCTGACGGCGATGTCAGATACTGTTCAGTTCCTTGTTGATCCAATTCTTGGAGTTGTTACCTGTTTTTATTTAAAAGGAGCCTGACGGTGATGTCAGAGACTTTGTGGTGACTCGATGTTCATATTTGTTACTCGCTTTTATTTAGCGAGGGCCTGGCGGCGATGTCAGAGGACTGTATCTTTAGATTCGATTCCTATTTTTATTTAACAGAGGCCTGACGGCGAAGTCAGACGCTTATTATCAACTGTGTGATAGCATATTTTTCCCGATTTAGTGTCGTTGTCTGGCGGCGATGTCAGATGCTTCTTCCGTCGGCGTGTCGACGTTGTAACCAGCAGTTCATTTTTCCAGAGATTGTTATTCCTTTTCAGAGTTCGCAGTTTACTTCTGCTTTGGCAAATTTCCGGGTTCGTTGGTAACCTATCTTTCCAAAATTCTCTCTGTTTAAGCAATAATCATGTGCCATTTTCATGGAATCTTGCAACCCTAAGCATGTAGATCATTTTTGGATTAGTTTGGCACGTGTTCTTAAAGTTTTAGGATTCTTGATTGATTCTTTAGGGCTTTGTTTTGGCTTAGTTATGGAGGGAAATTGAAATTGGACATTGGATTAGGAATGTACGTAGCATGTGGATCATTTTGGTATGAGGAATTGTGAGTTTTGGTGAGGTTCAGATTGCACTATTCAGATGAGTGGTCGGAGAAGATGACCGAAGCACAGTGGCTCCAGCGTCTGGTTATTTCCTCCGGTGCGTGCGTGCCTTCTTGGATAACCATTGATTCATGTTGACTGGTTTTTAAATTGGATGGCCACGATTGAGACTGAGGTTTAGTTGACCCATTTTAAGTGAAACAGTGAGTTTTGCATCTCAGGCTTTGGTTCAATGTTGGGCCATAGTTGATATTAACACCCCCCTGCACGCACAACCCATGATTATAACTGCGCTTCATTGCTATTTGCCACACAAGTTTTTCATTTTCTTTTCTTTTACTTCTTTTTTTTCCTTTTTTATTTCAATTGAGTTTTAATTCATTAAAGATACCTCAAATACTCTAAAAATCATGGAAAAAATATTTTCATACACTTTGCCATGTTAAATCATTTTACAAATTTTTCACATAATTTTTTAAGCCATTTTCCAATTAAAAATGATTTTTGCATTGTGAGGTATTTTAATTAGATTGAAATTGTATATCTCATGTTCTTGATTTTATTTTGTGATGAATTCTTCATGTTAATGGCTTATTTTTCTTTAGCATATTCTTGACATGTTAAGATATTTTCATGGACAATTTTGCCCCTGCTTGGAGGCATTTTGGTTAGGGTTTTAGGACTTGTTTAGTGACCCCCGATTCCCTTTGTCCATTTGAGGTACCCTTAGGGTTTCACCTCTGTTTGCATAGTCTTGTTTAGACTTTTTTCCCCATAGCTTTGGCCCCTGGTTCCTAACACCTTAGGGGCCATCTAGGATTTTATTTGGCATTTTTTGAGTTTGTTTGCTATTTTTAGGGTATTTCACAAGTTAGGTATCCTATAATTGAAGCTCAACACATGCTTGAACTATTAGGCCTTGAAAATGATATTTATGCAAAATTTTGAGCACCAACTCTTGCTATTTTATACCCCTAAGTTGTTGAAGCATGTGTAGGTTTAATTATAGGTCCTAATGTTGTTTGTAACTTGTTGATACTTGCCTTTCTTTTAGGACTTTCTTTTAGGGTTTTGCTTGTGCACATGTTGAATGTTTCTTATCTTTTACATGATTTGTTTGCATCCTTTGGTGCATTTCTTTTTATTTACTTTGAGTACATTCTACCCTCATCTATACTTTTGTCCTAGGACTTTGGGATCTTATTTATGGAAGCTTAGTTCCTCCTTAGGAGGAACTTGAAGCATGCCATAAGTAGTGAGCCTTTGAGGACTCTTGGTGTGCTTTCACTAGTGGAAAAAAGGCTTTTTAAGTCGGGTCCGAGCCCGACCTAAGAACTTGTTGGTGTAAGCCCTAGAGGCCAATACTTTTTGGTACTTGTATCAGATTATTCGTTTAATAATAAAAGGCATTTCTTTATTATGTTTGTCTTTCAGAATAATAAAGTCCCTAGAATAGTTAGTCTGTTTAATGAAATGTTAAGTGTGACTTAATCATGAGATCCCATTAAACATAAAGACATTATTCTTAAAATATCCGTAGTCAAGCTTTATTGCAAAGTGGGATAACATTAAAAGCATTGAGACTATTATGAAGATAGACTGATGATCACATCTCATGAATCATGGATAAAGAGTTATCAAGTCTTGACATAGGTATAAATATTAGGAGTAATATTTATACCGGATTGACCCGCTATGAGAATACTACATAGTATGTTATGCAAAGTGTCATAAGTTATTCTCATGGTGATAATGGTGTATTACCACCCTTCGACCTGAAACCACTATGGACCCTAGATGTAGAGTCGGGTGCTTTATTGCTGATCAAACATTATCCGTAACTGGATGATCATAAAGACAGTTGATGGGCACTCCACGAAGCATGCTGAGGGACATGAGTGTCCTAGATGGAATTTGCCAATCCTGCATAACAGGAGAAATGTCTAAGGGCCCAATATTGAACTGGACAAGGATGACACAGTGTATGCCTTGTGTTCAATATAGACATAGGGGCAAAAGGGTAATTGTACAAACATATATTATCACGAAAAAGGTTTTGTCAGATCACATGACATTTTCATGACTTGGGTAGCAGTGATGTGTTGCTAGATACCGCTTACTGTTTATTATGTTAAATATATAATTTAATATAATTACCAACGTTACGAAATCCTACAGGGTCACACACATAAGGACAATTTGATGAGAGATAGAGAAATCAAAGGAACACCGTAAGGTACGGTGCACTTAAGTGAAAAAATAGAAATTCGGATAATATAATAATAATTATTGTTATTTTATAATGGTTATAAAATAATAATAAAATAAATATATTTATTATAATAATAGTTATTATAATAATATATAATATTATTATGGATCATGTGAATTGGGTTTTAGCCCGCAGTCCACAAGAGAGTCTATAAAAGGAACCCTTGTGATGAAGCTTTCACTTGATGCAATTTCGTTTTTTGATTCTCTTTTCTCACTCAAATAATTCCGTTCGTAAGCAGCTAGCACTGTGACCGGAAGCTGTTCGTGTGGACTGAGTAGAGGCGTTGCACTTCATCAACGCTTGTGATCGCTGCATCAAAGATCTGAATCGCCACAAAGAGGTAACGATTATATCACTGACCATGCTCATTCGTAAGGATCACTAAAGGAAATTTTTGTTTTCCGCTGCGTTTAGATCGCAATTTTCCTTCAGTGGTATCAGAGCCACTTACGAAACCATGGATCTGATAGCTGTTAAATTTCCGTCTTTTCTGTATTTGATTCGATTAAAACACAGAATGAATTTAACAATAAACGATTAATTAAATTTGGCATTTGTTGTGTACGATTTGGATGATTGATGTTGATTATGCTTCAGAAACCGACATTAGTATGGTGAAGTTGTGCGATACATTGATCATCCATAGGTTACACAATTAGATCGATCACTTTTATATAAGATATAAGAAATTCTGATGCAAAGATGGTATATGGGATATACTGTTTTGATTTCATCCATTCAATCACATAAGGATTGTAATTCTTTTTGAAAGATCATCATTTTCATTCGCTTCGGAATCCGACGTTAGTATGGTGAAGCAATGACATGTTGATCTATCATATTGAGTTATCAATCGAGTTGTGTTTGACGGCATGAAATTGTTGCATTAGGATTAATGGCAGTACAAGTGTTGTATTGCCGCAGACTTTTCTGGTTGGGGTTGTAAATGCACAAAAGTTGTGTAGGAAACGACGTGAAATATAATGAAGTGTTCATAAAATTTTTCGCTGGGGCGCTGCCCCTAACAACCCCCCTTGACCGGGCAGCGGAACCCCCGGCTAAGTCTGCAAAGTGTGATCAATCAGCCGAAATTTAATTTAGTTTATTTAATTATCGGAATTTTAAACTAATAATAAAAGTGTGTTTATTATTATTTATTTGTGGTGATCAGTTATGGCCTTAGTTTTTCCTTTATTATTGTTTTGGGATTTTTGAATACGGCCTGCGTGTCGTGCCTCTCTCTCAATCTCTTTATGTAATTTCTTTTCTCATCTCACTCCCTCGTATGTAAAACGAGTTTTCCTATATGTAATGTAATATTATGTTATGAAAAAAAAAAAAAGGAGGAAGTATTCAATATTAAAGGAGGATAACCTTGGAGATCATGCTTGGAGAAGCTTAGATCGTTATTAGGTTAGCTTAGGTTCTCTCATTGGCTTGAGAGAACAATTGCGTTAGGGGCCATAATTGTATCTTTTTTATATGTATGTTGATGCATGTAATTGTATGTTGATGCATGTGAGAGACGTTTTGCATGTTAAGCCGGTGAGATCAAACTAATAACAAATTCCCTCAAAATTAAATATTAAGTTTATGCTTTCCAATTTTTAGCACTCATCAAGACTAGTATCGAGCATTGTAGGTTTCGCCTACGCGAGGTGCATGTTCTATATTAGTAAGGTGTGATGGGATAATTGTAATATCCAATTGCTAAAACAATGGGTCAAACTTAACTAAACAAATTATAATAAGATTATATATGTTTAGAAGCAAGAATTGGGAATGATTCATGTGATGGATCAGAATAAGGAGTTATTCACCCAATTGAAAATATTCGAGAGTTGTATGAGATACAATTGGAAGGAGTTCCTACCTAAATAACTTAGTTTTGTGTAATCAGCCTAACGCTGACTTAAAACAAAGTGAAACATGGATCTCGACCCACTAGAAAGTCTTCCAACGGGATTTTCCGAATCAAATGATGAGGGTCATTTGTTTTGAATAAAATAGTGGGAGCATATTTGATTAAAGGCCTAATTAAATATGTTGTTTTAATGATACTTATATTTTCATATTTCTCTTGTAGATTACCATGACAACAAACACATCGAACAATATTTTGCGATCCATCCTAGATAAGGAAAAATTGTCTGGGACAAATTTCCTGGATTGGCACCGTAATCTGAGGATTGTCCTCAAGCACGATAAGAAGCTGTATGTCTTGGAGACACCAGTTCCTGAGGAGGAACCTCCTAGTTCTGCACCAAAGGCAGAAAGAGATGCTTATAAGAAGCATTTCGATGATGCCAATGAAACCGCTTGCCTCATGCTTGCTACCATGAACTCTGAGTTGCAAAAGCAACACGAGAACATGTCTGCGTTCGATATGATCGGACATCTGAAAACGCTTTATCAAGAGCAAGCAAGAAATGAGAGGTTTCAGGTTTCAAAGTCCCTTTTTAACAACAAGTTAGCTGAGGGAGCCCCTGTAAGTCCCCATGTACTCAAGATGATTGGGTATGTGGAGAACCTTGACAGATTAGGGTTTCCCCTTGGAAAAGAACTTGCGATTGATCTGATCTTGCAATCGTTGCCAGAGAACTTCAGTCAGTTTGTCCTGAATTTCAATATGAATGACTTGGACAAAAGTCTTCCAGAACTGCTAGGCATGTTGAGAACTGCTGAGCAGAATATGAAGACAAAAGGGAAATCCATTCTGATGGTCAGTAATGGAAAGAAACAGAACAAGAGGCCCATCAAACAGGGTGGTAGAGGGAAAGGCAAGGAAGTTGCCAAACCCAAACCCACTCCTCCTGTTTTGAAGCCTAGTGGAGGAATAGCAAAGGAGGGCACTTGCTTCCATTGCGGTAAGACCGGACATTGGAAGAGAAATTGCCCAAAGTACCTGGAAGATAAGAATAATGGAGTAGAGACTTCAAATTCAGGTATTTTTGTTATTGAAATTAATTTATCTACTTCTGCATCATGGGTATTAGATACTGGATGCGGTTCTCACATTTGTACAAATGTGCAGGGGCTAAAAAGGAGTAGAGATTTGGCAAAAGGTGAAGTTGACCTACGAGTTGGCAATGGAGCAAAGTTGCTGCTTTAGCTTTAGGAACTTATGTTTTAACTTTACCTAGTGGTTTAATAATTCAGTTAGAGAACTGTTATTATGTACCTGCAATTAGCAGGAATATTATTTCCGTTTCTTGTTTGGACAAGTTTGGTTTTTCATTCATAATAAGGAACAATTGTTGCTCCATTTATTTGAATGATATATTCTATGCTACTGCAAAAATGAATAATGGACTATATGTCCTTGATCTTGAAATGCCAATTTATAACATTAATACTAAAAGGTTGAAACCTAATGAGTTGAATCCAACTTACCTTTGGCACTGTCGATTAGGCCACATAAATGAGAAACGCATTTCCAAACTCCATAAAGATGGACTCTTGGACTCTTTTGATTATGAATCATATGAGACATGTAGATCTTGTTTAATTGGAAAGATGACAAAGTCCCCATTCACAGGAAAAGGTGAAAGGGCTAATGATCTTTTGGCACTCATACATACTGATGTATGTGGACCACTGAACATACCAGCCAGAGGAGGTTTTCAGTACTTCATCACTTTTACTGATGACTTCAGTAGATACGGATATGTGTATTTAATGAAACACAAATCTGAGTCCTTTGAAAAGTTCAAGGAATTCAAGAATGAAGTACAAAACCAACTAGGTAAGAATATTAAAGTTCTTCGATCAGATCGAGGCGGTGAATATTTAAGCCTAGAATTTGATGACCATCTAAAAGAGTATGGGATTCTATCCCAACTTACTCCTCCTGGAACACCACAATGGAATGGTGTATCTGAGAGAAGAAATCGAACCTTGTTAGACATGGTCCGATCCATGATGAGTCACGTCGATCTTCCAAACTCCTTTTGGGGACATGCATTATTAACAGCAGCTTACACACTTAACCGTGTTCCATCCAAAATGGTTGATAAGACACCATATGAGATATGGAGTGGTAAGAAACCGCATATGTCTTACATGAAGATTTGGGGTTGCAAAGTTTACGTCAAACGACAAATTTTAACCAAGCTTGAGCCCAAATCTGACAAATGCTTATTTGTGGGGTATCCTAAAGAAACAAGAGGATATTACTTCTACAATCCTTCTGAGGGCAAAGTGTTTGTCGCTCGAACTGGAGTCTTTCTGGAAAGGGATTTTATTTCCAAAGGAAACAGTGGGAGGAAAATAGAGCTTGAAGAAATTCAAGAATCACAAAACATTGCAACACCTATGGAGGAACTAGAGCGGGAAACACAAGTAGTTGTGGAAGAGCAACCTGCTCAAGAAGAACAAGACCAGCGTAGGTCAAGCAGGATACGTCACCAACTTGAGAGATATGGATATCTCATAAGTGATCAGGGTGATGTATTACTCATGGATCAAGATGAGCCTGTGACCTACAAAGAGGCCATAACTGGTCCTGAGTCTGAGAAGTGGCTAGAAGCCATGAAATCTGAAATGGATTCCATGTACACAAACCAGGTTTGGACCTTGGTAGAACCTCCTATAGGAGTTAACCCTATAGGATGCAAGTGGGTCTTCAAGAAGAAGACTGACATGGATGGTAAGGTACATACCTATAAAGCAAGACTGGTTGCAAAAGGCTATAAACAAATTCATGGGGTTGACTATGATGAAACCTTTTCACCAGTTGCGATGCTTAAATCTGTTCGGATTTTACTTGCCATCGCTGCATATCATGATTATGAAATATGGCAGATGGATGTCAAAACTGCTTTCCTTAATGGGAATCTTCTTGAGGATGTGTACATGACACAACCTGAAGGATTTGACATACCACAAGATGCCCAAAAGATATGCAAGTTACAGCGATCAATCTATGGATTGAAGCAAGCTTCCAGAAGCTGGAATCTTCGTTTTGATGAAACCGTAAAACAATATGGATTCATCAAAAATGAAGATGAACCTTGTGTCTACAAGAAGGTTAGTGGGAGCATGATCGTGTTTCTGGTATTATATGTAGATGACATATTACTCATTGGAAACGATGTCCCTACCTTGCAACAAGTGAATACTTGGTTAGGGAATTGTTTTTCTATGAAAGACCTAGGTGAAGCAGCCTATATATTAGGAATTAGGATCTATAGAGATAGATCACAAAAACTGCTTGGCCTAAGTCAGAGTACATACATAGATAAAGTGTTGAGACGCTTTAATGTGCATGATTCCAAGAAAGGATTCATACCTATGCAACATGGTCTGTGTTTATCAAAAACACAATCCCCTTCAACTAAGGAAGAAAGGGATCGCATGAATAAGATTCCATATGCATCTGCAATAGGATCTATCATGTATTCCATGTTATGTACTCGACCAGATGTCTCGTATGCATTAAGTGCAACGAGTAGGTACCAATCTGATCCCGGTGATGCTCACTGGGTAGCTGTCAAGAATATCCTTAAGTACTTGAGAAGGACTAAGGATTCATTCTTGATATATGGAGGTCAGGAAGAGCTTGATGTAATTGGTTACACTGATGCTAGCTTCCAGACAGATAAGGATGATTTTAGATCACAATCTGGTTATGTGTTCTGTCTCAATGGTGGCGCTGTGAGCTGGAAAAGTTCAAAGCAAGAAACAGTTGCTGATTCTACAACTGAGGCCGAGTATATTGCTGCCTCAAATGCAGCAAAGGAAGCTGTTTGGATCAAGAAGTTCATTAGTGAACTTGGCATAGTCCCTAGCATTGTGGATCCCATTGGTTTATATTGTGATAACAATGGTGCTATCGCACAAGCTAAAGAGCCTAGATCTCACCAACGATCCAAACACATACTTAGGCGTTATCACCTCATTCGAGAGATAATCGATCGGGGAGATGTGAAGATATGCAGAGTACCTACACTTGACAATATCGCTGACCCATTAACAAAGCCTCTTGCGCAACAGAAGCATGATGGTCATACTAGATCTATGGGTATTAAGGGTATGCCTAATTGGCTCTAGTGCTAGTGGGAGATTGTTGGTGTAAGCCCTAGAGGCCAATACTTTTTGGTACTTGTATCAGATTATTCGTTTAATAATAAAAGGCATTTCTTTATTATGTTTGTCTTTCAGAATAATAAAGTCCCTAGAATAGTTAGTCTGTTTAATGAAATGTTAAGTGTGACTTAATCATGAGATCCCATTAAACATAAAGACATTATTCTTAAAATATCCGTAGTCAAGCTTTATTGCAAAGTGGGATAACATTAAAAGCATTGAGACTATTATGAAGATAGACTGATGATCACATCTCATGATAAAGAGTTATCAAGTCTTGACATAGGTATAAATATTAGGAGTAATATTTATACCGGATTGACCCGCTATGAGAATACTACATAGTATGTTATGCAAAGTGTCATAAGTTATTCTCATGGTGATAATGGTGTATTACCATCCTTCGACCTGAAACCACTATGGACCCTAGATGTAGAGTCGGGTGCTTTATTGCTGATCAAACATTATCCGTAACTGGATGATCATAAAGACAGTTGATGGGCACTCCACGAAGCATGCTGAGGGACATGAGTGTCCTAGATGGAATTTGCCAATCCTGCATAACAGGAGAAATGTCTAAGGGCCCAATATTGAACTGGACAAGGATGACACAGTGTATGCCTTGTGTTCAATATAGACATAGGGGCAAAAGGGTAATTGTACAAACATATATTATCACGAAAAAGGTTTTGTCAGATCACATGACATTTTCATGACTTGGGTAGCAGTGATGTGTTGCTAGATACCGCTTACTGTTTATTATGTTAAATATATAATTTAATATAATTACCAACGTTACGAAATCCTACAGGGTCACACACATAAGGACAATTTGATGAGAGATAGAGAAATCAAAGGAACACCGTAAGGTACGGTGCACTTAAGTGAAAAAATAGAAATTCGGATAATATAATAATAATTATTGTTATTTTATAATGGTTATAAAATAATAATAAAATAAATATATTTATTATAATAATAGTTATTATAATAATATATAATATTATTATGGATCATGTGAATTGGGTTTTAGCCCGCAGTCCACAAGAGAGTCTATAAAAGGAACCCTTGTGATGAAGCTTTCACTTGATGCAATTTCGTTTTTTGATTCTCTTTTCTCACTCAAATAATTCCGTTCGTAAGCAGCTAGCACTGTGACCGGAAGCTGTTCGTGTGGACTGAGTAGAGGCGTTGCACTTCATCAACGCTTGTGATCGCTGCATCAAAGATCTGAATCGCCACAAAGAGGTAACGATTATATCACTGACCATGCTCATTCGTAAGGATCACTAAAGGAAATTTTTGTTTTCCGCTGCGTTTAGATCGCAATTTTCCTTCAGAACTAACGACATAAGAAGTTTTGACTTCTTAAGTCGGTTGTGGACCTGACTTAACAAACTATTATTAGGTCGGTTAGGCAGAACCCGACTTAATAAGTCTAGCCTGCAGAAACCATTTATACCCGACCTAAGAACTTACTTTCTTAAATCAGGTATAATTAACCGACCTAAGAAGTTGTTTTTTTTTATGGATAATCACACAAATCAAATGCAGTTTTCCCATTTAACAATTTGCCTCCAAATCAGACTATCCAACTCAATCAACAAATTACACCAAAAAAAAATCACACAACACAGATCACAGTTTTTTGTAATTAATTGATACAACTTGCTAAAAATTAAATTAATATATCAACATAATTTTTTGTAATTAATTGATACAACTTGCTAAAAATATTATATTACTTACATGTGTTCATGAACCAACAACAATATAATGAAAAACAACATACAAGGTAAGATAGTTTCATGAATCAAAAAATAGACCCACTTGTCAATTTTTGGCACTTCGACCCTCTGAATTTCAATGCTCTGAACCCTCTGAATTTGGACAGAGACAGAACTTGCTCTTCCTTAACATTTCATAGTAAGAAACACCCTTTGGAAGATACTTTTGAACCATCATGTCTTGATCCTTGTTGTTTTCCCAATGTTCGAGAAGAATCGATCTTATATATTCGTGAAGTCCTCCTGCAAAGGAAGCTAACATGGGACGTTTAGAAGCTAGCATCGAGTATATGCTTTTGCAAGGTCCGTTGTGAAAAACTGGGATCTCCCCTTCTTCGTAAACGAATACTTTGAACTGGTTTTCCATTTCCAAGTAGCTCCTGTCACTCAAAGTATAACTTTGTAAGCATTTAGTGAGTATTTGTAATTGGCCACATTGATAGACAAATGCATTATTAATGAACCTGTGAAATGCCTTAGCATTCCAATACACTGGACCTATTGGAATATAATCTGGATCTTGTGCTTGATTTCCATCGATGGCTTCTCTAATAGCAGCTCGAGCTTGTAATAAACCAGCTTCTATTCTATCTAAGATGTCGAGCTTCTTTGAATGAGGCACATAAGTCTCATTCATTGGATCACTACTGTTGAGCCAAGGTTTGGAGATGTTGACAACTTCTGTTTCATTCTGTTCAATACATGAGTCATTAACCATAATATTTAAATATTCAAGCTATCAAGCACCGAATCTGACTCGAACACTGGAGATGCATCTGGAGATTGAACAGGGTAGAACTTGTAAAATCTCATTGCGTCAAATGCAGCTTTAGCTTCCTCACTCATTTCTGCGATGGATTTCTTCCGTGCCTCCCTTGCCTACAAAAGAATAGGAAGGTTAAACAAAGTAGAAAACGGCCTAATATGTGCAGTGCCCCAACAACACAAATAACCAAAAAGTACCTCTCTGTTGGCTCTCTTTGCTTCCTGAACCTTTTCTTTGACAAATTCCTAAAAATAAAGGGATCAAGGGATCAAACAAACTTGTTAGACAAAATACGTGACAATATGAATAATGAATCAAAAAAATATCTTCTTCTTTCTACCTTGAAGGCGTCCTTTTGGTCTGCTGATAACTCTTCCACCTCGATAAGCTTATCAGTGAATTCCTGCAGAAAATTGAAAATACGAGTGTAAGAGTCCTATAGCCATCTTTATTTCAAGGGCAAGAAGGTGGAGAAACAATGAAACACATCAATGATAAATAAGATAACCACTTTAATCATATGTCTAACAATCCCATTTGTACACCACAGTTAAGTTAAAATTTCCTAGAACTTAATGACATAGTAACATGCAGCCATTTAGAGTAAACAACAACCAGTATACATCTTCCTGCAGAATAATACCTCGAGTTCGTCTAATTCCCAATCAAACTCACAGAAGACCTGCAACAAGCAATATATACATAAGTTGCTTATAGAACAAAGGGTAATTTAAATATTTATAAAGAACATTTACATAGCCATACTGTAAGAAAAAAAAATCCCAAACAATCCAAAGACTGTCAAACCTATAAGATAATACTTAAACCATAATTACCGGTTTTGGCTCAACTGGATAGATTATTGGAACCTCGGTGCTCTGTTCAAACTCATCTTCCTTAAAGGGCTGATAGAAATCTGTGGAAAAAATAGCACTCATAAGTAACTATCTTAACAAAAACATTAACCGATGACAAACTAGTATGCCTCAGACAAAAGAAGCAATAATAATTGACCAAGCAAACAATACTAGGGTCTATAACAGTCCATCATTCTCACTTCATTTGAACTATTTATTCAAACTTTATTCACTACTAGGTAGAAAACTTACAAGGCAATCAGAACTCGTATTTCTTTAATCTATCCAACTTAAGGTGTTTTAAAGCAGACATGTACCACATATATGACAGAGTTAGGATGAAATAATGTTCAAGAATTTTTTATATTGAGGACAACAGGTCAATAGTGTGTGGATAAACATCTCTACATGCAACTCTACTCACCTTGAAAGAAATGCAATGAATAGAATAAAAAGAATATTTAACAAAGCAACCTATTTCTTAAAAGGATTAAGGGGAACAAAAAATTCATGCAGTAAAACAGAAGCCTATCAAGATTCAACAGAAGAGAATGTTCTGAGAAAAGATATTCTTCAACAGAATTATCTGAAATTGGTACTACTAATGAGTCTTCGTGTTTTTGTTAAGAGAATGAGTATTGATGTTGAAGGGAAAGGGCAAAGAAAAAATAAAACTATACCTTCTTTGCGTGCAACGAAGTATAAATATTTCAGTCTTCAGTCTTTCCACTTGGCTATCTCTGTTGAAGACATAATATTAAAATTAAAAAGTTGAAAGATGAACAAGGAGCAATATTTCATATAGTTGTACCAAAGGAACCATTGAAAGTAAACAAATAAACAGGCTGGGATAAGTACCGGTCCTCCAGAGGAATGTATGGAACCCAGTCCATTTTCATTTGCTTCATGGGAATTATCTCTTCAGCCTCTCTCTGAACGGAGTTAATCCCAATTTTATCAGATGCATGACCAGTTGAGCATGCAACAACAGGATGCATAAGAACAATGTAAGCTAAATGTGACCAAATAAGAGGGTTGCCTACCAATAAAATTAGTTGCCTAACCAACTCACAAAATTATGAAAACACCAAAGAAAGTTCACAGACTACTTACACTCGGTGCAACCAATGTTCGAGAAGAATCGATCTTATATATCAGTGAAGTCCTCCTGCAAATAAAGCTAACATGGGACGTTTAGAAGGTGAAAATGATAAAAATTGTATTTTTAATAAGAAAAATAAAATGAGAAAGAGGAAAAGGAAGAGGGGTTTACAATCGAGGGAGCTGATACGGAAGGTAGAATTTCCGTCGGAGAAAGCAAGACCAGCGTCGAGGGGCGTAAATCTTCTCTTTCACCAATCTCCAATCGTGACCCCTGAACCTTCAAATTTTCTTCAATACGATAACCTAAACCATCACACAACCCATTAACGCACTGGTTCCTCATAAACTTCCTTCCTCTTCTTCAAACTCAAACTTTCCCCAAATCCTTCACCTCAAATCGCTCAAACCAAACCCCAAAATCATCAAATCAGAGCAAAACCCAGGCCTTGAAACAGAAAGCGAGATGAAGTGAGAATAAAAACCATAACAGAAACGAAGAAGAGAAGAAAAACGAACCAAACAAAACGAGTTGGATTCAAAACCTGTACGCACCTGGGTAAGACGATAACGAATTTGATGAGTATAAGCTTGATGTTGTTTCTCAAGTGTGAAACATGATGTTGACCTTGGCCCTGTTCTACCTGTTGATGCTGCTTCTGAGATATGATTTTGATATTATTTATTTTGTTAAAAACCTGAGAGTGACTCTTCTTTTCTTAATTTTTAGGTCAGGTGAGTAATACCTGACTTAACAAATATGTTTGTTAAGTCGGTTAGTGAATATAGGCGACTTAACAAATTTAATACAAATTATATTTTTTTCTTTAATTTTTTTAAGTCAGTTCTAAATGTAATTGACATAACAATGTTATAAATATTTACGAAATTGCCACTGCATCACTTCTTAAGTCAGGTGGTAGGTGAACTGACTTAACAATCTCTACTATAAAGATATTTTTGTACTAGTGTTTGTTTGCATATTGAATGTGGTATGATTGGTTGAGTGCCCTTGTAAGTTCCTTAGGTTCCCACTTTGCCTCCCATAATTATATTCAACCATTTTCTCCTTTCCTTTTCACTTAGTGTGTTTTGTGCACTAGAATTGATGTGTGCATGTTGTAAGCTTTCCCTTCTTTTCTTCCCTTATGCATTAATAAAGGTTGATATGTGCTTGTGGAGGTGTTCACCCCACACTTTTTCCTCCCTTGCTTGTGTGTTATTTTCCCTTTGTGCATTTCTTACTTGCACTAATAAAGGTTGAGATGTGCTTGTGGAGGTGTTCACCCCACACTATTTCCTCCCTTTGCTTGTGTGTTGCATAACATATTCATTCATTCTTATCTCATGTTTTATATCATGTTCTCTTATTCTCTTTTCTTACAATGCTCCCTTAGGACTTCCAATCTCCTTGTTTAAGGATGATTGTGATAGACACTAGGATTCAAACCATGTATGAGAACATTAAGCAGAATTTCCCTTTAACCTCAACTATAGGTTCATCTTGCATGACAACTACTAGGGTTTGAACTAGTTCCCCTTTAGTTTGTCCTCTCTCTTTCTCATCTCAAAACAACTTCAAAATACTTAATAAAGGCTAATGAATATGATACGCTACGAGCCTTAAGTACTTGGGAAACGGTGATTGGGGGGCTATCTCTCAATTGCTTAGAGTGTTTAGTATACGTCCTTAAGACGATGTGCGACGCATTCGCTCCCAGGTCATAGTCTTTAGTGCAATATGAATTACAAACAATTCAAAAACACTTCTTCTTTTAAAAGACACAAAAAAAAATGATCAAACTTCATTTTGTCCTTTGGGACTCTTTAATAATGGAAAACCTTTTCATAAAAAGAGTTTCGTTAACTCTTAGTTCTACCGCAAACAGGTAACACTTAAGTCTCCAAAGATCGAGCTGCATACACCTAACTGCTAGGACTGATTGTTAATCCTACTCGGGTAAAAACTTTTGAACAAACGGTGTTCTAATTGTCCGAACTACATTTGCTCTGATTTCTCATACCAAATGAGAATACGTAGGCACAAGACGGCGATGTCTTGGCGAGCAACCTTCCCCCACTTTTTATCCGTAGTTAGTCGAACTACGTTGACTCTAACTTTCCCATTGCACGAGGAAATATGTAGGCACAAAGCGGTGATGCACTGCCGAGTCACTTTTCTTTTCTTTTGTCCCTGAGACCTTTTCTTTTCTTTTGTCTCTGAGACCTTTAGTTAGATAGATAAACACACTTTTTTAGATAGATAACCAAGCGTGGATCCCGTCGAATACGACGGACGTGAGGGGTGCTAACCTACTGCATATAGTCCATTTTTACCTTTCCATCCATTAGGAAATGGCTTCATAGGAAATCCATCTTTCATAGAAAACATATCATCTTCCTGCACATTTATATCACATAATTAATATATTAAATCATTTCAATAATTTCCTTTGTTCATTCCATGCAACTCTCTTATCACTATTATAAATAAAAATAATTATTTTTAAATTTATCGAATAACTGATGTATCATATTTATATTTATATATAACTCTAAAGTGATATTTATTAAATTAAAAATAAATATTTAAAATATTTGAAAAAAATAAAATATCTGCATGTTAATTATATAGGCAGTGGCCGACGAGCATACACATTGATTTTAATTTAGAGATATGGATTTGAAGTTGAGTTTCTTTATGTCGTCGAGTGGATTGATGATGAATGACAAAACATACTCCCAGCAATCATCTGGTAAGTAAAAATCAGATTTGATACAAGTTCTCTTTCTCTTCTTTTATAGATTTGAGGCAAGTTCTCTTCTTCTTCATCTTCATCTTCATAATGTTGATGGAACAAGGAAAATAATAATCAAATAGAGGCGACACTCACAAATTTAAAGGGTAAAGATTTTAATGTTGATGGAACAAGGAGAATAATAATCAAATAGAGGCGGCACTCACAAATTTAAAGGGTAAATATTTTAGGTTACAAAGGAATATATTTATACACCTTTAAAAACGATTACCGCCGCCACTAATTTTTCTTTTAATGGAATAATAACCTTTTTTTTATATCTCTAACCCACTTGCCAAACCCCCTAAATTCTCATTTGTTTTATTTTTAATTATATTTTATATATTATAAAATTATATATTACAAAATTCTTCTCCACCTTTCCATTTCAAGTTCTTCCACCATAAATATTCATCCTCATTACCATACTCCTTCCAACCAGAACGCATCCTTTTGCCTCACCATAGCTTTTTCCTTTCTCTTCAATAAACAACCTACTGCAAACGAAACATAGGTCCACAAAGCTACCAATGTTGAACCAATACAACAACACACTCTAATACCTTAACTACACCCTCAAACATCACCATAACACCTTTGCTTCATCACTCTTCACCTTCTTCTCCACCCTTAAACCACTGTGAAAAACTCCCTCTGATCCATTTATGTGTCATCCTCTCAACTCATCAAGCTACAGACCATAACCGTCATCGATTTGCATAAATCACAAGGCCGCCACTTTACGCACATGAATATACATTTCCGTTTTCGGTTTGCGGCGAATATAAATCTTCTTTCAGCAACACTCTAAACGAAACACATCAAGCAGCTCAGGACTCAGCTGCGATTTGTAACAACAACAACATCTCAGCAAAAGATCACCAGCTTCATTTTCAACCCGATTTGGTTCCGGTTCAGTTTCTATCTCGCCACGACAATAACTTAAGTTCATTACAGTAAATCGAACTTGCTTCTAGACTACATTTCATGTTGTTTCGATTATGTATGTTTGGTTTCGTCGATTTCATTGTGTAGCTTTCGTATTCATTCTTTACTATTTGTATTATGGATGTATGTTTCGATTGCAATGCGTTTTTTTTTCATAATTAATCATTGTGGTTGCTGCATTTTTGTGAACTGAAAGTACTATTTTCTTTATGATTGATTTTAGTATCTGTTGGTTTGCTAGTTGGATTGTAATCTTTATGATACACTGCATATATTTGGTTTGCTTATTTAAATTATGTTTGAATTTAATAACTTTTGGGAATGATGTTAGTAACTTTTGTTAATAAGTTTTGTGAATGATGTTAGTAACTTTTGTGAATGATTTTAAGAATTCTGTTTGTTAATAACTTTTGTGAATAACAATTAGCATGGCTTGTTACTACACGTTCCAGTTCCAGTTCCAGTAGAGTTTTTATTTTCTTTTGGTTTCACATTTAGTTTATTATTAGGAATTAGGATAAGATTTATTATTATTTTTGTGTGGATAATCACGGTAGCATTTTATTTAATTAATTAGTTTTACCTATTTACATTTTGTTTCATATATTTGTTTATTATTATTATTTTAAAGGGAAATCATTAGTAATCTGAGTATGTCAGTAAATTGAATTTACACTATATTTAAAATTTTAAATGATATAGTGAGTATGTCAGTAAATTGAATTTACACTATATTTAAATTTTTAAATGATATAGTAATTAGTATGATGCAACGATTACTATTAGTTTATTGGAAGTATTTCAATAGAATTTCATTTTATTAGCAAATCAAAAAGTTTTAAATAATGTTTCATTTTATTATTATAATTATTATTATTTGAATAGTTTTAAAATAGTTTTATTTTATTGTTTTGTTTGCTAAAATAATTTATTGTTCTAATATATATATATATATATATATATATATATATATATATATATATATATATATATATATATATATATATATATATATATATATATATATATATATATATATATATATATATATATATATATATATATATATATATATATATATATATATATATATATATATATATATATATATATATATATATATATATATATATATATATATATATATATATATATATATATATATATATATATATATATATATATATATATATATATATATATATATATATATATATATATATATATATATATATATATATATATATATATATATATATATATATATATATATATATATATATATATATATATATATATATATATATATATATATATATATATATATATATATATATATATATATATATATATATATATATATATATATATATATATATATACGAAAAAATTTTGTTGTGGGATTTTATTCATGTAAATATATGTGTGAATTTTGTTTTTGTTTGTTTTCCATTGCGTTGCGAATTCGAGGCGAAAACTTGGTTTTTGCTTCTGAAACCCGTATGGATGCATAAATGTTGTTGACCGATTATGTATAGAGTGATTCTACACGAATCCACTCTAATTGAGTTTAACATGGTTTTAAATTCAGTTACCTTCGATTTTGGTTGCTTTTCAGTCCCGTGGCTTACTCTTGGGCCTTCCTACAACGAGTACTTATTCCATTGTGTTCGATTTAATTGTTTCTTTATCTACTAATCTCATTTGACAAAATGTACCCCAACTCCCATGAAGTGTAATATTGTTATCGCTCTCGCTTTACTTCACTTTCATCTTGTACGCTCTATTCAATTATTAATTTCTTCAAGCAAAACCATTTTCATAATAAATTCTCGATTCATATCGAGCCATTTTCCACCTTTTAAGTCGATTGCTTTCAAAGCATCGTCGTCAACCTTTTGGTCACAATACACAATATTCAAAGCTTACTTCTAGTCTTCCTTACAGTAAGACCTATTCGATCAGTTACTTCTAGTTGGTCGTTTAAAAGACTAACCCACTTGGGTAGTGTACACGATTAAAACTCAATTCAATAACTTGTTTATTTATATCTTGTAACCCTCAAGTACAAACCATATCTCTTGTAAGTCGAGCGCTTTTGCCTCGTCATCAACCTCACGTTACCAATAGGACCTCCCTTACATTAGTTCAAACCTTTAACCATTTCATACGTAAACTCAAACCTCGATTCACGTCGAGTATTTTCTTCAATTCAAATCAATATACTTAATCAATACTTAAACACAATTTCAATAAAAGATGAAAAGGGAGTTGGAATGGAGTCTTCGATTCCTCTCCTCAATTTTTTGGGCCCGAGGAGCCTTTCTTAAGCTCCAACAATTATCTTTTAATCCGATAAACGGAATCAAATCTATTTTCTTAAACACTTAGATGAAAAAGAGAGAGAGTCAAGCCTTTGACTCACTTTCCTGATTACGTGGGCCCAAGGAGCCTTTCTTAAGCTTCGCATAATCGTCTTCCAATTAACTTACTCTAACCATATTAAAATCCTTTCGCAATTAAGGTTGAAAAAGAGAGACGATCGAGTCTTCGATTCACTCTCCCGATTACTTGGGTCCGAGGAGTCTTTCTTAAGCTTCAAGTAATTGTCACCTCTAAAAATGTCCAACACATCAAATTCTCTTTTCTCGCATCGTGCGATTGAAATTCCCCAAGACACTAATTCCTCGCCCCCGTGCGATCCACAATTAAAATCAACCTTTCCCAAAGAAAATTGTTTAGTCCCTTCTTTCGCGCATATAAGCTAGTGCTTCAGCATCCCCTAACGAGCAGACAAGCCAGCGTTTAACAGTTAGAATGTGACCTAAGCACTCGTTCGTTTTAAACACAAACCGACCAACCGTAGTTTTTCGAACTACGATTGCTTTGACTTCCTCATTGCACAGTGAGGGTACGTAGGCATAGGATTGCGAGATCCTAGCGAGCTACCTTTTTCCTTTTATCCCAAACCTTTTCCCGTAGTCCCCACAAACTACGATGCTCTGATTTTCCCATTGCATGAGGGAGTACGTAGGCACAAGGGTCTCAATCCTTGGCGAGCACCCTAATAAAAAACCATCCATTTCGCCCCTTACCTTTTATCCTTAGAAGAAAGCAAACAACCTAGCTAACTTTTCTCTCAAATCGAATCAAGAGGTTCTCGTTGAGTACAATGGACGTAGAAGGTGCTAATACATTCCCTTTGCGTAATCGACTCCTAAACCTAGGATTTGATTATGGTGACCATGTTCTTATCTCTTTAAAGATTTTATCGATATTTTACTATTCCTTCTTTAGAATGAATAAAGTTTGGTGGAGACTCAGTTCGAACATTTTTTCCGTGTCCATCGCGAGGATCGTATTTTTCGAGGTACGACAGGATACAAATTTGCTTACGAAGATTTCTGATTCAACGACAGTGAAAGCTGCATGGGACACGCTGGTACGGTGCTACAACGATGATGCATTAGTGAAGAAAGTGAAGCTTCAGTCTCTATGTAAGCAGTATGAGAATCTAAACATGAAGAACAATGAGAAGGTATCTGATTACATCTCTAGAGTGAATCTGATCACAAATGAGATGAAATCTTATGGAGAAACTCTCTTTGTATAAGTAATCATTGAAAAGTTACTAAGATCACTTACTCCTTAGTTTGATTACATTGTTGTAGTAATTGAACACTCTAAGGATCTTAGCAGCATAAGAATTGAAGAGTTGCAGAGTAGTCTAGAGGCACTAGACTTGCATCTTAATGAGAGAACCTTTGAAAGAGAGGTAGAGCAGACTCTGAAGGCGTTTTCTAGTAAGAAGAATCATAGTGGTGGTTATCAGAAGTCATAAGCCTCCAAATCTGATGAGAATAAACATCAAAGGGAAAGGAGAAGTTTGAGAAGAAGAAGGTTCAATGCTATCGTTGTAAGAAGTTTTGTCATTTTGTTGCTGATTATTGGCCAAACAAGGAAAAGAAATCAGAATAAGCACATAGCCATAAAGTATTCTGATGATAAAACTGTTCTATTGATAGCTTCTGAATCAGATGGTGGATATTTGGTAGACTGGTGGTATATGGATACTGGCTGCTCAAATCACCTAACCAGAAATAAATAATAGCTGATTAATTTTGACTCTAGAGAAAAGGAAAAAGATAAGATGTGCTAATGATAAGTATCTTAATGCTGAAGGAATGAGAAATGTCAAGGTCAGAGTGAAGAATGACAAAAGTGTTATGATTAAGAATGTTTGGTAAGTTCTTGGTGTCGCACCTCGAAAAATGGTAACGACCTTCGTGATGGATGTGGAAAAACATAGACAGAGTCGTCACCGAATTTTATTTATCCCAAAGAGGGAAAGAAAAATATCGATAAAACGTTTAGGGAAAGAACATGGTCGTCGCAACCACATTCTGGGTTCGGGAGTCGGTTACGCAAGAGGAAGGTATTAGCACCCCTCGCATCGGTTGTACTCAAAGGGAACTCTTAATTCGATTCGCGATAAGTTAGCTAATATTATTTGTCTTCTTTTAAAGGAAAAAGGTGAAAATGTAAGGTAAAAGGTATAGTTTGCTAAAGAGAAAATGGTGGTTTTTTATTAGGGTGCTCGCCAAGGATTAGGGCCCTTGTGCCTACGTATCTTCACTTGAACAAGTGAATAATTAGAGCGTTCGTAGTTCGGACTACGATTGGTTGGTGGTTTTTATAGACGATGCTAACGTTCGCGTTCTAGTAGTTAGGTGTTTTTCTGCTCGCTCATGGAGTCTTATGCTTTACTTGTTTGCGGTAGAACGGAAGTAACATGTCCTTTTAAGAAAGAGTTTTGATCCCACAGAGGCGAGAAGTTAAATTAATATGTTGATTGTTTATTTAGATGACAATTATTTGAATGCTTAAGAAAGACTCCTCGAGCATAAATAATCGGGGAACAGAATCAAAGACTCGACTCTCTCTCTTTTTCAACCTTAGTTATGAAAGGGTTCAATATGAGTTAAAGTATTTTAAGTGGGTGAAGATTACTTGAATGTTTAAGAAAGGCTCCTCGGGCCCAAGTAATCGGGAAAGTGAATGAAAGACTCGACTCTCTCTCTCTTTTTCAACCCTAATTGAGTTATGGAAAATAGGTTTGAATTCAATTTGTTATGAAAATGATTCGATGAGAGGCATATTATAAATCTTTTAGAGAAGACAATTATTCGGGTGTGAAGAAGACTCCTCACACTTAAACAATCAAAGAGAGAACTCGAAGATACCAGTCCAACTCTCTTTTTATCGTTTATTGAGAAATGTATTTCATACTTGTTAAGTGTTTTAGTTTGATTCGAAAAATAATCGATATGGATTGAGGTTTGAGTTTGCGTTCGAGATGATTACGGGTTTGAAATAAATAGTAAGGAGGTTCTAATTATGTAAGGGTAAGGTCGATGGTGATGCACAAGGCAATCGACTTACAAAAGTTGGGGTAGGGCTTAATATATGGATCAAGTATGCTTTAGGGTTTGGGAATCAATATGTAAGAACATAAACAAGCAAAAAAAAGTAAATGAAATAAAACTAATTGAATTTTAATCGTGTGCACTAGCAAAGTGGGCTAGTCTTCTAAACGACAAACTAGAAATAGTTGATCGAATATGTCTTACTAATAAGGAAGCCCAAGAGTAAGCTATGAATGTTGTGTACGGTGATCAAATAGGGAGAAACCATTATTTTGTACATAACTAATAACAAAATTCACAGTTTGCAGTTGCAAGTGAATAGAAAGAAGTTTCCACAGTTTGTGGGCAGAGAAAACTCTGTAGAATTTTTCATCTTCTTCTCCAACGTTACTTTCTTTCTTTCTTTTTCAACCTTTTCTTTTATTGTCATTGCGTGAGTGGAAATAATCTTGAGATCAAGATTGAGTAGAAATTCTCCATAGATTGTGGGTGAGTTCCAACAACTAAGAGTGGTAAACGCCTTAGAAAGGTTAACCTTGATTTCAATATTTCCCCTATAAGTCTTTTTTGTCCAAAATATTAAGTCCTTGAGAAGTTAAATAAGCACTGTTTTTTTTTCCTTCCTTGAGTGAAACCTCTTTTCTTAGTGGAAATTAGATTTAGCATCAACTGAGCTAATATATTTGCTAAAAAAATTTATATGATTTTGAATTTGAAGTAGGCCAAGGTTATATGTCTAAATTTGTCCATTGAATCCTTAGTTTTAGGCAGAAGAGTTGTTGTGTTGGCATTGAAATTGGGGATGATCCATGTAGAAGTGAAAAGTTGGATAATGGCCTTGCAGACATCTTTATCAATAATTTTCCTATAAATTTGGAAGAAAATTCCATCATGCAATACAAAAAAAAAAAATTTAGCTTCAATAATGTAGCGTCGAAGTTGGGTCCGACGCTATAAGCATTAGATTTATGTCATTAAAGGTGAACGCTAGCAAGTTTTCTCATTTATTTTTCTTTAAAAAATATCTTTAACAATTGCGTCAACCTAGGCTAACACTAATTCTCCAATTGTTTTCGTTTGCCTTTTTTTTTTTTACAGCTTTTTTATGTACTATTTATTTAAAATATAGCATCAGTTAAAGCCAACGCTAATTATCTATTTATTTATAACAAATCTAGCAGCGGTCCTAGCCCGAGGCTAATAAAATTTTGTTGGTGCAATTTTTTTTCACTTCTCCCACTATTCATTTGTCTCCTCTTATTTTTAGTTTTAATGTATTTATTTATTTAACTGTAGCGTAAAATTGGGTCGACGCTAATATCTCTTTTGTTTCATAATTTTCATTTTTCTTCCATTTTTATTAACTTAAATTAATAAAATCAATTTTAATTTATGTCATTTTTTATTATGTTAATTTTTAAAACTAAAAAATTAGTAATGTTATGCCTTAAAATTAAAAAAATAAAATTAAAACAAAACAAAAAAAATAAAAATGAAAAAAAAATTAAATGCTCATGAGAGAAATTAGTAATATAATAAAATAATAAGACTAAAACTTCAACAAATATAAAAATATATTAAATGTAAAATATAGATTTAAATATACACAAAAGAGAGGATCTCAGCCACTCAGGCTCTCACAAGATGAACCATGCTCTTGCACAAGTTATGATTGCCAAGCATATTATTAGAAAAAGTGTTGGTGTTTCTTTATGACTTTGGGTTCCAGCTTTATTAAGCAGAAAACTTTTCTATAGGTGACTAAATCACTCTTGGATACATATCAGAAAGACTCTTACTATCGTTTTCTAATTCAGATCTTCATTTTAAAAGGAATAAAACTTTTCTTCTTTATGATCATGTTTATTCTTTATTGTTCAATTTGCTCTAAAATATTATTTTCATTGCATGTAAAATCATTATCAAATGCTTGTTCGATAATTGTGCACATTATTCTAAAAATTTAATAAGCTATCGATATTGTTGGATCATGTTTATTGCTTATGTTGTGTTTCTTATGTGTGTTGATCATGTTGTAATTGAACATTGGCCTTGTGAAAAGTGATACAACATGTTTTTGATTTAAGTGCTAAAACATGACACAATAGTGTTCATTCTAGAATTTTAATATCAATGCTCAGATTTTGATATGGCTATAACCCGAAAAAGATAAAAAGTCGAGGAGTATTACGAGATCGGATAATGTGTATAGCCAGAAATTTCCTAGGAGACCAACATACTTAATTGATCTGGTCAGGAAGGAGCAATTTAAAGAAGAAAATAGTTACATAATGATTAATACGTCAATTATGGGTACTTATGGATTCAGTTACAAATGATTAATAGATAATTACACTCATTATAGTCATCAAGCCTACTAAATAGGTGGTCTCTTCAATATCTATGAAAGGTGTGGTATATATATATATATATATATATATATATATATATATATATATATATATATATATATATATATATATATATATATATATATATATATATATATATATATATATATATATATATATATATATATATATATATATATATATATATATATATATATACACGGAGAACTTAAGACTAAAAAAGGGGGAACGTAAATGAATAACATAGAAAGGATGAAAAATATACAGAAACTTTGGTTTGTCAACAATGGCAGCCTAGAACCCTGTTCCATTACAGAAACTATATTAAATCGTTTAAGGCTCTCCCGGACTAATAATCGAAAAGTCAACCTTTTAATATTTTAGCAAGAATATTTGGTGTCCACCGTTGGGCTCCGGTAAAATTAACCTAGGCCACCCATCTTCATTTGATAATGGTTCCAAAAACCCTTGTGCAACTATCTTGTGAGTGGTGTGCATATGCTCTCTGTGAACAAAAGGGAGTTGCACCTTATGAAAAATTCAAGTAATAACAGTGTGCCATGGGATCCAACAAACTGATTGGCTAAATCGCGATGGTTGAAAGCAAGATTTAGTTGTTTCTACCACCGAATTCAAATACTTCAGATCAGTTAAACGTTATTACGAAAAATGGAGATGGGATCGGAGCAAGCATTTATCATCCTCATCGGGAGCACATGATCTCAAAGTAAGCTGACAAGGAAGGAATTTGTTTTGCAACAATTTTGATTGGAACCCGATTAAAAAATGATACCGAGATGAAACCAGTCTCCAATGATGTCTCTTTCAAGAGACTACTAAGGAGATTTTTTAGAGATGGATGCAAGTAGTCATGAGTCACACTTCCAGAGGTTGAAACTCATACATTAAATTGAAGCTTCATATCTACTGTGAATGGGTTCAATGGGAATGGGGAATCCACTATCACACACGGGTAAAAAACAAGTTTAGAAAATGTAGTAACGGGAAGCGACACTCGAATGTCGTATCCCAAAGACTATTGACAAAATTAACCGACTAAATAAATAATTTAGGAGGGGGTGTTTCAGTTCGATTAATAAAATAGAAAAAATAAGTGACTATCAAATAAGATAAAATGACTAATACTACTTATTCGGGTTCCGACTTATCATAGACTATTATAACACCAATCTCTAAGTTACTTCGATCCTATTCAATTATGAAATCAATTAGAGAAGCACTACCAATATTATATGAATTATGTTCTTATTTAACGCATTAAGCATGACAATTTAAAGATTAGGCGAAAGCTAACGCAGAAACTAAGTTAACACGCGATTAAAATTAGGAACATGCATATAATCAAATTTAATCAATTATATCCTATGAACAGAAATTGAAAGAAATCAAATTAAGCAAATGACTTCATAGAAAAGAATTTAACAGAAATCGAATTTAAATTGGTATTGAAATAACCTCAAAGCGATGGAACTTGTAAGCAAACAGCAGAATTTGCCTCTGGGAATTAGTTCTCCATTACAATCATACAAAGCGTAATATTTTTTTCGTAAATAGTGTATAATCAACAGCCCGTCAACAATAGCGCGATTGCTAGGTATAGGGAAAAGACTAGCTTTCTGTTTCTAACCCAATCAGGTAAGAAAAACCTGGTCCAAAACTAAATATTTCTTAAGGTCTGAAACTTCTACAAATTATTTGAGACTTCTGGACTTCGAATAAGGTCTTGCCTTCAACACAAAACTTGTAGTTCTTTCTCTTATCTTTCCAACGTCTATTAGAACGGGCCAATCCGATTCTCGTAACTCAAGTTATGATCTGCACAATGAACAAATATCACATAACTATCAATGCTGAAAATAAAATACAAATTTAAAATAAAGGCAGAAATAAACTTAATTCTAAAAACACAATAAAATAGCAAAATTAATAAAACAAACTAGAATAATGTCTAAGTACAATAGTAGAAGAATGTGCTTCAAAATGCATTGATCAATGGATATCTATACTAAACTGTCTATGAAAATGTTTGTAGCAATGGCATGGAGTTACATCAAGAATTAGGATCGAATTTTGTAGCATTAGGTATGGAGCAATGGTTGTACCAATTCCTTCAGAGTCATTATGGGATCAGATTTCCAAATCCACAGCATACAAAAGAAAACCAATCCCTTACATTGTTTTAGATTTTATAAGTGCTGTTTATAATCTCATGTATGTTTATGCTTATGCTTACCTACCTGCATTTGTCGTTGCTACTGTTTCCTCGTCGTATCTCGTGTTTTGGACTCTTTTTGGATACGTTCTCGTTCACAACCAGATGAATGCTTCTATATAATAAACGCACTTTTTTAAAACTTACCTTCAATATTGGGTGTTCGCTTATTTCTCCGACGCTAAAATGCTGTTCTTTTTGTCGTAAATCCAAATCAAGAGATTTATAGCATAAACAACATTGGTGATCTCTTCCATGGAAGGAAGCATAGTAAGCAAATTGTTGATGGTGATGTCTTCAAAATTTGGAATGACATCACCAATCAAATTTGTGTCCTAAACTGAGTCATCAAAACAAAATATGTTAGTGAATTATCAACTCCATGTTTGGTAATCTCTAAAGGATCATTTATGAATCTCATCTCCATTTTTTCTATGCGAAATGATGTTTATATAATTTTTTACTTTAGCCATTCTATAGAAAAAGTTGTGTTATTATCACCATCTAAACGTAACTAACCTTTTCTTTTTCTGCCAAAATAAATCTTCTCTTGAAAAATAATTTTTTAAATCATGCATCTTGAGCAACTCTTTTTTTACTCTCAAGTTATCGTAGCTTCCAACATTGATCTAATCCTAAACTATGGTAAGAAATTCAGTAAAAGTCTTGACAAGATTATAGATATTACCAAAAACTTCTTTATTTATGGTTTTAAGATTGGCCTTATGAATCCAAGGCTTTTTGGTTAGAATAAACATTTGAAAACTAACCACAGGTATTGTTCAAAATGTTGGCAATGATCCTTCACATTAATCATGCAAAGTCCGCATGATGAGAAATTTGAACTAAGACACATTTGTGAGGGGTGAAGCTTGTATCAAACATAGTGGGGAAATTATTAGATCTAAGCTTAGGAAATTTTGAAACTGACACTGAAGCACTAGTAATTAACCAACTTTGAGTGAAAAAAAATTTGTACAACTTTCTTCCCGCTAAAATGTTATCATGCCTGCCGCTTGACCATGTAAAGAATTATCCTTTAGAAGGTATATCAACTTTGAGTTCGACATTTTTTTCTTTTTTTTAAGCTCAAATTTAACTTGTTACAAGTTCACGAACAATTTAATTTAACTCATTTGATTTGTCTCGTTAGGTCCAGTTCACTTGTTTCACGGATATAAAAGTCATTTTAAAGTCTATTTTTATTTATATATTTGACATTTTAAATTCATATTTTTTTAAATAAAATATTTATATAAAATAAAAATGATCAGATTGAAATTTGAGTTTTTTTGAAAATCTACTAATTCAAAAACTCTACGACTTTCAAGAAATACATTTAAAAGTCTAATTCAAAAATCACTCAATTGAAGTTTAAATTACTAAAAATTGATAATTTCTATCACACAATAATTATACAATTACATACATGTTATTTTAGCAAATACCATTATGCCTCCAACAAAAATTACTCTAAATACAATTGTCAGTTTTCTTAACTAATACGGAAGGGACAATATAGAGTTAATATTTGGAGTAAATATTTAAATCTATTCTTAAAGACAATATAATTATTCTTATATATAATTGAATTGATTCATGAACCTAACGTGTTGAACTATGTATAGTTCAAGTTCAGCTCATTTAATTAACGAATTTAATTTTTATCTTATATATTCAGTTCATTTGGTTCATTAATCTTGTTTAACAATTCAATTATCAAACTGACTTCCAAACTATTTTCGAATTGACTCGGTTCATTGTCAGCCCTAAGAAGACCTATATGTTCATGATCTCTAAGAATGACATTGTAGTCACCAAAGAAACTCTGGGGCAAAAGGTAGTTAGATTGGAAGTTAGAAAGTTCAAGCCACAATATTCTCCAATTTAATTGGCAAGTTGAAGCCTATATAACCAAAATACAATTTTTAATAGATTTATGGTCAATCATGAATGAAACATGCTTATTCGATATAAAGGTTACTTGAGGAGTACGCAACTTGGTGCAACTGCACCACAAGTTTGGCATCAAATTTTCTCTAGAGTTAACTACAAACAACTTAAGGCCTAAAGACTCAAGGAAGTTTGTTGGGAGATTTTCTGCATTCATCCAAGGCTCAACAAAATGCAAAACTCAGGTTTTTGAAAATTTATTAGGTTCTTAAGCATCAAATTTATTAGGTTATTGAAAATTTAGTATGTGATGCATCTGTTAAGTGCAAATTTTAACTTAAAATAAATCGTCTTTCTTGACATTTTTCAACTCATTTCTCATGTTTTAATAGATTTATTTCTTATTTTTGTGTTATTCTTCAATTATATTGCAAAAATCTTTGGATTCTTTGATGTGTGTTTTACTGTGCAGGATATAGGTATAAAACATCAATGATTAAGACACAAGTGAAGTGGACAAGGAACCCAAAGAAATGAAGAAGAATCAACATGTTCGTAGTGCGAATACCAGCGAGAGGAAAGCGAGTGCTCATTGTGCGAGGTTATGGCGAAGCCCCAGCGAACCATCATAGATTAAAGGTAGTAGAAAAATGACCCAAGGTTCGCAAGGAGAATCTGTAGCGAAGAAGTTAGTTGTGCGAAGAAGTGTTCGCACGACGAACTCATATATTTTTCGAGGACGCTTTAACTGTTCCTGAGGCACTTGAAGTGCCCAAAAGTGGTCTTCACTGGGAAAATAGGGTGTTTGCTAGGCAAATAGAACATATTTTATTTTTACTATATATGTACTTTTCTTGTTTTTTAGAACATAACTTTTGTACAACTTTTATAACATATATTAGAACTTTATCTCTCTTCATTCCAAGTATATTCTATAGAGAGAGAAACACAAACCCTAAGAGGGAGAAGGTAAGAACTTCTATTTCTTGTTAGGTTTGGATGTAATCTTTTGATACCTTATGTATTTCATCCAATATATGTTTATGAACTAGTTTTGATTCAATATTGATGTTGTCTTTGAATTCTTATTTGTTGGTCTTGACAAAACCTTTTTTAAATCTTAGATCTTAGATATTCATCTATAAATGAGCAAACTTTTGACATAGTCTTGTAAATTGATATTCACTTGTATCTTCTATTATATTATGTTGATTAGTAGCATGAGTGGCATGAGTAGGATCAATACGGTATTATGAGGATGCGTGATAATAGAGATGAAGAACTATGTTCACTTACATTTGGAGAATTAGGTGAATGTATGTAAAAAGGGCTAAGCGTTGTATGTATTCTGATCATGGCATTTTATGTGAATCAATCATGAAGCTGATATGGATGTCATCTTTGTGTACCAGCTTATCTTTAATTTGAACCGTTATAGAGATATACTCTTCAGATTTGGATCTAAGATGATTATTTGTTAGGTTATAGACTCTAGACATAGATTTAGGCTTAACATTTCCTTTAGTATCAGTTCTTAATGCTATATATTATTGAGTTGCATGAGACATCACCAATGAGACAATACGGTTGTTCTCTCGATATTGTGTTAGACATAACCTCTATCATGGGTGATACGTGAGGATATAGACGAATGATTAATTTGTATTTATTTGGTTAGAAGAATGATGTGTTATCAATTGATGAGATCCAATCCCAACAAGACTTTGTTTATATTTAAGTCTTTACTTTATATTTTCCGTCTTTATATTTTTAGTTTTATCTATTGTACCTTGAATCTTTCAACCATTTTGTAATCATAAGCTTAGAAATGTAGTTTCTATATTTTTGAGCTATGTACAGTTGTTTATATTGTATATATACTTGTTCCCTTTTACGTTTTCTTAAGTGTTGTTTAAGGATGAATGATGAGAACCCCTTCTAGATTAATTGCTATTTGTATAAAAGTATCTAATAAAGATTCTCGCAAGTTTAGATGGTGATGGTAGGATGTTGAACATGTGAATGCAATCAAGGTAAATTGTACCTCTTTATAGAATGTTAGAATTGGTTAAGAATTTTTTTTGCTTTGTGCAAATGTGTATTCTTGTTTCTTGTTGCAACTTGCTTGAATGCTTGTTTCACTTATGTCCAAAAGTCACAAATTATGAGAAACCTCCATTATTTACTATATGCTAGGATGACTGATAAACTTTGTTTAATTCATTTGATTCATGCTTTATCTTTTGATTATTTTGATTTTGTGGAAACATTAGAAATGATCAAGGAATTTGTTTATATTGAGCACGACCATTTCCAAAAGTAACTTACTCGTGAGTAGTGAGAATTTCTTACCCCTTTTGAGCCTAAAAAGTTTAGATCTCATTTTATCGATGAACTTGGTTTATGTATATAATTTGAAAGTTTAGTTCATCATTGAATTTTGTGAGATTTGTCGCTACTGCGAAAATCGGCGCCGGCAATATAGAAGAGTCGCCAACGTGCGTTATTTATCCCAAAGGAGGGAAAGGAAACGCTCGAAGTAAACCTAACGCAAAGACGGGAAAAGGTATGGTCATCGCAACCAAAACCTGGATTCGGGAGTCGGTTACGCAAGGGGAAGGTATTAGCACCCCTCACGTCCATCGTACTCGATGGGATCCACGCTTGCTTGTTTGTACGGATTACACTTCTATCTAAACTAAAGGATGAGGTCTGAAAAGAAAAGAAAACATGACTCGGCAAAGCATCGCACTTTATGCCTACGTATTCCCGTCTGGAACGAGAAATCAGAGTCAACGTAGTTCGCCTAACTACGGGTGAAGGTGGGTGAAGGTTGCTCGCTAGGATATCGCATCCTATGCCTACGTACTTTCATACAGCATGAAAGATCAGAGCAAACGTAGTTCGGGCTACGCACGACACAAGCTGTTCAAGTGTCTTTTATGAAAAATATCACCTTAAACAAGGGTTTTCTTATTATCAGTCCCTGAAGGAAAAAAATGTTGATGTTTGTTCAAATCTTTTGACGGAAGAAATGGATTGATTTCTGTTATAACCTTTATTAATGTTTTTCTGTTGTTTGAAGAAAGAAGAGATGACACTCTAAAATCCTAGGGTTAAAAAGGGAATAAAATCTACCCTAATGTTATCATACATGGGTTAGCTCCTAATGTCTGTCATGTTACTCTCTTGCACGGAGAGAAACAGAACTCCTAAGGGAATAAACGGAAAGCAAAAACAGATATAGTAAACAGTAAAATAATGCATGAATGCAGCAAACAAGGTAGGCAAGGGAGCCAAACTCTACCTTGAACCTAAAAACAATAGGTAAAAGTGAAGCACACTTCACTTTAAACCTGGGGGAATTAATACACACAATACAGAAAAAGCCCCAAGCTCTGACAGCAAAAATCCCAAGTTGATGCACAACACATCCTCTTTCAAATGAATCCCCAAAGCCCCTTCTTCATCATTAGACCCCCAAGCTCTAGCTAGCTTCTTGCTTTGGTAATCTTCATCTTCAATGATTTCCATCTTCAAGGGCAAGCACTCCAGGATAACAGAAAAGAATCAAGAGATCTAGTTTGGCACGCTAAGCAGCTCATGAACAACCAAAGGAAGCTCATAAGGGATTAGCATAGTGGGACAGGTTCCCTCAAAGTTCTACCTCTAAGACCAATCACTTATCCCTCCAAAGGAGGGAGATGAGTTTTTAGAGGGACTTTTAGTCACTGGGAAAGAATGGAAGCACAGGAAGCATTCCATGTTTCATGAATCAAATCTCTAATCTAGAGCTCTGCCTAGCTCCTAAACCTTATGGTCTTCAACAGCTACCAGCAAGCCTCAAACCTCTCAGCCTCTGGGTCTTGATCTTCAATCTTCTCCTTTGATATGCTCCTTCAACAAGGTCTTCAAAATAAGACAAGCCCCCAAAGCAAACCCCAAAATAAACCCCACAAACAGATTAACACCAAGATAGCATACCATACAATCAATCAATTTAGAAAATACCCTAAAAATGCTAAAGACAAGGGGAAAAATCTAATGCTTATTCACAAGGGTCTATTATACTTACCCATAATATCCCTATAGTCCCATACCCAAAAATCAAGTCAAAACTCCTAAAAGAAAATGATTTCTCACCCATGTTCACCCTAAAAACCCTAATTTGATGCACTAATGCTAGCCTAATCAAACCAACTAAATTTTATTCTAAAATCTTGGTATAAAAACCAGGGGGAGTTAAGATCAATACCTAATCATACTAAAAAGAATGGATTAAAAAGATTGAGGGAAAGTCCTAAAATAAATTCTACAAAATGAAGTACTAGCTTAATCTCATTAAAAAGCTATTTAAAAGAAAAATATGCAAAAAATATTAAACGAAAAATAAAATGCCATTTTTATTTTTATTAATTTTCTAGACATGATTATTGGCCTATAGGAAAAAAACAAGAAGTGAAAAATATCAATTTTCTGATTTTATATGAATTATCCAAGATGCTAAAAATGATAAAGAAAATAAAATCAAAGAAAATGAATTAAATGGGGAGGGGGGTGTCAAAATTAACTGCGCCTAGTTGTATTTCTAGATGGGCCAGAAAGGGGGTGGTGCGTATAGAAAATGCGCCTAGGCCCATCTGATCATAAAAATCAAATTGAAAATTAAAAGAAAAATAGAAAACACGTGGTGTAGGTAGCAAGGGTTTCCAGCGTAATTTTAGTGGGCTTTGGTTAGGGTGTGCGAATAGCAAGTTATGTTAGGCCCATGGACGAATTTTTTAGTGAAACGCTGCGTTTCAGGTAGTATCATTTCCCTCCGTTTTTGTTTTGAACCTGGGCCGTGAGATTGAGCTTCAGAGTCAACATCTTGGACTCAATCCAACGATCAAGAGATCGTCTTCCCCAAATGCAGCTAGGGTTTCAGGTTTATGAACATCCATGCATGAATCTTGTTCCCTCTCGTTCTCTCTCGATTGGCCATGAAATTCAATGATATAAAAAGAAAAATCACTCTCCTCTCTCCCCTGAACACAGCCATGCCTTTAGTTTTAATTGAAACCTCCCCTAATGTGAAACCCGATAGCTATAACCCCCATGGTACACAAACTGCATTCATGATGGACCTTCTCAATTCTTGCAACTCTTGGTGCTAGGATGATCCTCACCTCTCCCTGGTTATTCTAAGCTAATACTCGTGGATTGTAACTCCTCATACACCATGTTCTTGATCATTAAAGTTTCACTGCCCTAGGATCAAACTTCATCAATGGAGCCCTAACTTTCTGAAAATCATCTTCTACCTATCCCTAACAACTCTAACCTAACAAACTAAGCTAACAGTGCATAATTAATGGTGTAGAGATCAAAATGCAAACCTGTTATCCTTGATGAAACAGATGAGATAATGCACACTTCAAGCCCTGCAATCCTTCACAAATGCTCCTCAGATGATGATCTTGTTTCTGTTTGCAACAAACTAGATGGAGAGAGCTTGTAATATGAGATCCGAATCTGGTTTGGATTCTTGCAACTTCAACCTTAGATCTTCAATCCTCCATGGATGAGCCTCTGAATCAACTTGTATGCAACCAATAATATCAATGGAGTATCAATGAATGGAAAGAATGAATTGAATTGATGCTGAATATGGAGTTTCACTCTTTCTTGCAATTGAAGCAATAATGGAATCCTCTCTCTCTTCTCACCAACCTTTCCCTCAAATGCACTCAACTCAATATATAGAGAACCATGGAACTGACTAGAATCTTCTGGATCCATCTTAGATGATTCTAGAAAGTTCATGAATTTCTCATGATATGGTATTTTGAAGTAATCTCGCATCTCATGACATCTCACCTCAAACCAACTTACAGCCCTTTGAAAATCTCATTACATGACAATATGGAGGAGTATGAGTGAAAAACAAGGGATTCCTTTGCCTTATGTTGAGTTTCTCATAGTTGCCTTATTATGCAAGCAATAGAATTACAAAGCAAGTCCATTTTTAAACCCTCAAATCAAAATTGTGGCTGAACCAATGTCTTTAAAATGTTGTTTAGACTCAATTTGATATATTACATGACCCATTTTGGATTTATAGATTGCCCAAACCAATTTCCAACTTGAACTTTTTCAACTTATGTCCATTTTTAAGTCATTTTCACCAACTTTTGTCAATTCTTGTTCTATGAATTTTCAAACTTCCATGACCTCTTTTCTAGGCTTAAAATGCCATTTTGAGCAACTTTGATATTGTGAAGTTTTTCATTTGAAGCTTCCTTGTATGAGTTTTAGGCATAGGCTAAGAATGACCTATAATTCCACTTTCCCAAAATACCCCTGACTTGCACAAGCTATAACTTGAGCTTCACAAATCAGATGAAGGCATACCATGCCTTTTTTGAAAGGGGAGATCATGAGGAACAACCCTTATGTTTTCCAAGAATTCAATTGAAACTCCCTTGAAGGTCAAAAGTTGCTTGGAAGACATGCAACTTTCACAGACAAATTTCAGTGCCCTCAGATGACCTGTAACTTGCACGAGCTATAACTTGAGTTCTATAAATCATCTTGATGACTTCCACCACTCAAATTAAATCTATGAAGATGCTCTACAAGTTTCATGTGGACCAGAAATTCATATGAAGCTTGCATTTTGAGTTACACTGCTTGGAAGTTTGACCTAAATTAGGGGATTTTACACTGAAACCCTAATTTGGTAACTCCTCTTCTCCTTGACTCCTGTTGATTTTTATTTGGCACAACACCACATCCATATCCACATATCAAATAATGAATCCCACATTCTTCAAATGAGCCTTGATACCTTTCAAATCAAGTCCTTGACCTAGGATTGACCTAGATAAAACCCTAGTTGACTGTCTTCAACTGAGGCTCTTGTAATCATTCCAATGACTTGGCTCTTCTTCACAATGATCATCTAGACTTTCCATAACATCCATACACACTCCATGATCTTGGCTCATAGCTCATATACCCTCTGATGATCCCCAAACAACCTCAAGATAGGAGAGAACCCCATGATTGATCTGTCAACTCTTCAAGACTCAAATTCTTCCCTGATGACATGAATAGTCTTGAATATGAATGAAACCCTCTGAATATGCCTCTTGAGACAAGAATGGCACTTGATCCCCTGTTTATGCTATGCAATGCAGATGAATACACTATGTACATGATGACAATGCAAATGACTATGCAATTGAAACATAAACCTAGATTAGGAAGGTTGGGCAAATTTTGGGGTGCAACAGCTGCCCCTATTCAAGCGGCTTGGACCCGACTGGATGAAGAGCGTGCAACCTTCAGACATTCGAGGTACGAGACGGTTGAATACGAAAGAACCCGGAAATTTGCCAACCGCAAAAATAAATTGCGTACGACTACTGCTTGGGGAGAGCCCCCCCAGGGCACTGGCTTCTGTTGCCATGGCAACAACTAACCATCCATTTGTCAATCTGTTTATGAAATAATCTGATTTTGTCCAGAGACCATCCCATTCCGAAGAAGTGAGAACATACTAATCAGTGAACAAAATTGTTGATCTCTCTTATCAACCTTCCGCATCCTGAAGAAACGAGCCCACGCTTAACCAAACGAGACAATGCTGATTTCACTTATCAACCTTTCGTATCCCGAAGAAACGAGCATCCACTAAACTGCGGAAAAATGTTGATTTCTCTTACCAACCTTCCATTCGTATCCGAACGAGCATCCGCTAAACAGCGAGAAAATGTTGATTTCACTTACCAACCTTCCGTTCGTATCTGAACGAGCATCCGCTAAACTGCGGGAAAATGTTGATTTCTCTTACCAACCTTCCGTTCGTATCCGAACGAGCATCCACTAAACTGCGGGAAAATGTTGATTTTTCTTACAAACCTTCCATTCGTATCCGAACGAGCATCCACTAAACAGCGAGAAAATGTTGATTTCAATTACCAACCTTCCATTCGTATCCGAACGAGCATCCACTAAACAGCGAGAAAATGTTGATTTCAATTACCAACCTTCCATTCGTATCCGAACGAGCATCCACTAAACAGCGAGAAAATGTTGATTTCAATTACCAACCTTCCATTCGTATCCGAACGAGCATCCACTAAACAGCGAGAAAATGTTGATTCCAATTACCAACCTTCTGTTCGTATCCGAACGAGCATCCACTAAACAGCGAGAAAATGTTGATTTCAATTACCAACCTTCCGTTCGTATCCGAACGAGCATCCACTAAACAGCGAGAAAATGTTGATTCCAATTACCAACCTTCCATTCGTATCTGAACGAGCATCCACTAAACAGCGAGAAAATGTTGATTCCAATTACCAACTTTCCGTTCGTATCCGAACGAGCATTCACTAAACAGCGAGAAAATGTTGATTTCAATTACCAACCTTCCGTTCGTACCTGAACGAGCATCCCTACGGGGGCACAAGAAACTTAACCAAGCAACTCTGAGAGGACAATTCTGACGACTGCCGTCAAACACCTGCTGGGGAAATTGGGAATTTAACCAAGCACCCTGACGAGAATAACCTTGTTGAAAAATAAGAGGAATTTAACCAAACAACTCCTGTGGCGAATACCCTGCTGGGGACTATGAGGGACTTAAACCCAGTAACTCATTGAAGTAACACCTTGCTGGAGAACATAATTCTGCTGGGGAACTACGGGTGATCACCCAAAAATCTGCATTACCGTCTTCCAATGCTGACACCACAACATCCTGAGAAAGATTCAGTTGGGGGAAAAAGTGCTTGACCAAGCAAACTCTGCTAGAGGAATGTGACATGACGAACACGATCACTGCGCGTCTCGGCGTTGCAAACAGAACATACACATCTCTGCAAACCACGATCCCACTTATCGACAGAGAAGATACCTGAGGCTGGACGGGTAACCAATCCTACTTACGTTTCCAGAATGCACATGTTTGATAATGCCGTAATGCTTCCATACTGCATGGAAATGCTACGTATTCGTGTAAAATGCAAGTGCTTATGATGCATGCTCATGCAAAGAGTTACTTCAGCAAAATAAATGCTGAAGACAAACTGGATCCGCTGGGGATGACCGGAATACTACCGATACGCTTCCAACAAAATAAATGTTGGAAAGCTGAACTAACTCCGCTGGGGATGACCGTCCTGCTGGGAAAGTAGCTCACAAACTCAAAACTTCAAACTCTGCTGAAAATGATCGTCCTGTCGAGGGATGGTCAACCCGTTGGGGAAAGGGAAAAGCAATCCTGGAGACTGTTTTCAAAAAGGCATCAACACTCTGGTTACACCTTGTAGGGATACTTCATCCTGTTATCACTGAGCTAGGGATTGACCGGTGTGCTCTGATTCACACTACACAAGAAACTCTTTGGGCGAGTTAATCATATCCGTCTCGACCCTTGCTGGGGAGGATTCTGCTCTGCTTGATAAGCCAATTCTGGACTACTGAAGATACATTGGTCTCCTTTGACGCAATCTCCACTCTCCTGGGGAGACAACATTCAAATTTTGCCTGGGGCGACTTTACCGGGGAAAGACACAACATTCACCCTCTGGAGAGGGTACTAGCCTGCCATGGACTCTGGCGGGGAACTTTGCGAGCTTTTGAATACCTGCAAAAGGCAACAAGCAAACACAAGACAATCTATGCAAAAAGAAACATCTTGGTAATCACCCATGACAACCATTCAGGTAATTTCCGGTTTTAACAATCATCGGCCGAGGCCTGCCCATTTACACGCATGTAAGTTTATCAAAACATCGGCGCTTTTTACAAACAAAACTGTAAAATTAAAACCAAAATCACACACTACACTGAATAACACACTTTATTGATAACGGCCTGAGAATAGGCAAGATTCGTACATCAGATGTAACTCCTGAAAAGAGGTAGTCACGCATAAACAAAATGCAGAAGTATACAAATATACAGAATAAAATTTGTACACATGTCGGCAACGTGTTACAGACGAACACCATGAACCGATCCTCCTATGACTCGCCGGACTCTGACGCTTTCCCGATCTCTGTCTTCGGAAGAAATTGCTTTGGATAGTCGACCCCCTGATGCTCCCAAACCACTAACAATCAAACCTGGACCGCAGTCATTTGCTTCTTAAATCCCTAATTTTTGCGTGAATCGCCCTTTGCGGGTTTTCGATTCACCGGGATACCCTTTTTTGCCGAAGCCGCCCAGTGTAGGTTTTCAACTTCGCGGGTGTACATTTTTTCCATTTTATCCCTAACTTTTGCCCGAACCTTTTTATTCTGTTTTTTGGTTCGCCAGGATGCCCCATTTTTGCCTGGACTCTCTTTTTACTGTCCAGCGGGTCAATTTTAAGCAAAGTATTTTTTAACTGCGTCCGAGTTCACAGGGGACGAAAAGTCTTCACCATCCATGGTGGATAACAATAAGGCTCCTCCAGAGAAGACCTTTCTCACGACGTATGGACCTTCGTAATTGGGAGTCCATTTGCCCCTGTGATCCGATTGCGGTGGGAGAATCTTCTTCAGCACAAGATCACCCGTCTGAAAGCTTCGAGGTCGAATCTTCTTGTCAAACGCTTTCTTCATCCGGCTCTGGTATAGCCTACCATGTGCAATTGATGCCAATCTCTTCTCGTCTATCAAGCTCAGCTGATTCAACCTATCTCTCACCCATTATGCCTCGTCAAGCTGAACATCAAGCAAAACCCTCAAAGATGGTATCTCAACCTCCAATGGCAGGACAACCTCCATGCCATATACTAGTGAGAACGGTGTTTCCCCAGTTGATGTACGCACTGTAGTACGATAACCGTGCAAAGCGAATGGCAGCATCTCATGCCAATCCTTATACGTTACCACCATCTTCTGAACAATCTTCTTTATGTTCTTGTTGGCCGCTTCAACAGCGCCATTCATCTTGGGTCTGTAGGGAGATGAATTATGATGCTCGATCTTGAAATCCCGACACAGATCTTTCATCATCTTGTTGTTCAAATTCGAACCATTATCAGTAATGATTCGCTCAGGAATACCGTATCGGCAGATTATATCTCTCTTGATAAATCTGGCCACCACTTGTTTGGTCACGTTGGCGTAAGAAGCCGCTTCCACCCACTTAGTGAAGTAATCGATCGCAACCAGAATGAAGCGATGCCCGTTAGAAGCAGTAGGCTCAATCTTGCCAATCATATCGATTCCCCACATGGAGAAAGGCCACGGAGAAACCATAACATTCAGTGGACTGGGTGGCACATGGATCTTATCAGCATAGATCTGGCACTTGTGACACTGCTTGGCAAACTTGAAACAGTCCATTTCCATCGTTAACCAATAATACCCTGCTCGCAACAATTTCCTGGTCATAGCATGTCCACCGGCATGCGTACCGAAAGTTCCTTCATGGACCTCTTCCATGAGCAAGTTGGCTTCCTTCTCATCTACACATCTGAGGAGTACCAAATCATGGTTCTATCTATACAAAACGCCGTCGGGATTCAGATAAAAGTTGCCTGCTAATCTCCTTAGAGTCTTCTAATCACGACTGGATGCCCCAGCCAGATATTCCTTATTCTTCAGGAAATTCTGTATGTCGAAATACCAAGGTTTACCGTCAGATGCTTCATCAATTGCAAACACAAAGGCCGGCCTATCAAGGCGAGAGATGACAATCCTGGGAGCCTCATTCCAGTAATTAACCTTGTACATCGATGACAACGTTGCAAGAGCATCTGCCATTTGATTCTCCGCTCGAGGTACATGATGAAATTCCACCCTATCGAAGAAAGGTAACAACCTTCTCGCATAATTCATGTACGACACCAAATTAGGTTGGCGGGTCTCCCATTCTCCTTTAATCTGGTTCACCACTAGCGCTGAATCCCCATATACATTCAGATTCTTGATCCTCAGATCAATCGCCTCTTCTAACCCCATAATGCAAGCTTCGTACTCTGCTTCGTTATTCGTCACTGGAAAAGTCAATCTGGCTGTGAACGGAATGTGCGACCCGTGGGGAGTTGTAATGATCGCCCCGATCCCGCTACCGTACGAATTGACAGCCCCATCAAAAATTAATTGCCACTGGGAACTCCGCTCAGGACCTTCACCAGGCAACGGCTCATCACAATCTTTAGCTTTCAAGTACATTATGTCCTCATCAGGAAATTCAAACTTCATAGGCTGATAATCCTCAATTGGCTGTTCGGCAAGATATTCGGACAGAACACTTCCCTTAATGGCCTTCTGGGAAACATATTGGATATCGTATTCTGTCAATACCATCTGCCATCTAGCAATCCTTCCAGAGAGCACTTGCTTTTCAAACACATACTTGATCGGATCCATCTTCGATATCAGCATGGTTGTATGGTTCAGCATGTACTGTCTTAGACGTTTGGCAGCCCACGCCAATGCACAACACGTCTTTTCGAGCATAGAGTACCGAGATTCACAATCCGTGAACTTTTTACTCAAGTAGTAAATTGCATGCTTTTTCCGTCCTGTTTCGTCATGTTGATCGAGAACACAACCCATACTGTTCTCAAGAACCGTCAGATACATAATCAGTGGTCGTCCCGCTACTAGGGGTATTAACACCGGAGGTTCCTGCAAGTATTCTTTTATCTTTTCAAATGCCCTTTGGCAATTGTCGTTCCAGACCACCGCTTGATCTTTCTTTAACAGTTTGAACAAAGGTTCACACGTGGTCGTTAGGTGAGAGATGAACCTAGCAATGTAGTTCAACCTCCCTAAGAATCCACGGACTTCCTTTTCTGTTCTCGGTGCTGGCATCTCTTGTATTGCTTTTATTTTTGCAGGATCAACCTCGATTCCTTTCTTGCTCACAATGAACCCCAGTAGCTTCCCGGATCTCACTCCGAAGGTACATTTGTTGGGATTCAGCCTCAGCCTGAACTTCCTCAGCCTTTTGAACAACTTCAGCAGATTAACCAGATGTTCTTCCTCTGTTTGAGACTTGGCAATCATGTCATCGACATACACCTCAATCTCTTTGTGCATCATGTCGTGAAAGAGCGTTGTCATAGCCCGCTGGTACGTTGCCCCAGCATTTTTCAAACCAAAGGGCATCACCTTATAACAGAAGGTTCCCCACGGGGTGATAAAGGTCGTTTTCTCCATATCCTCAGGAGCCATTTTGATCTGATTATGCCCTGAAAAGCCATCCATGAAGGAGAATACCGAAAACTGAGCCGTATTGTCAACTAACACGTCAATATGCGGCAGCGGGAAATCATCTTTCGGGCTCGCTTTGTTTAGATCCCTATAATCAACACACATCCGAACCTTGCCATCTTTCTTTGGCACAGGCACGATATTAGCGACCCAAGTGGGATAAGTGGTAACATCCAGGAACCCAGCATCCCATTGCTTCTGCACTTCTTCCTTTATCTTTACAGCCATGTCAGGACGAGTCCTTCGAAGTTTCTGCTTCACAGGTGGGCAATCTTCCCTCAACGGAAGACGATGAACAACCATATCAGTATCCAAACCTGGCATGTCCTCGTAGGACCAAGCAAATATATCACTATATTCATGCAGCATCTCAATAAGCTCTTGCTTGATGTCCACCTGCAATGCGGCCCCTATACGGATATTCCTGACGCATTCTTCAGACCCTAAGTTGACAATATCAATCTCTTCCTGGTGAGGCAGAATAACTCTCACCTCTTGCTTCAACAACCGACTCAGCTCTTCTGGTAAGTCACTATCCTCAACAATCTCCTCCTCAGCTTGGAAGATCGGATGCTCGAAGTCTAAACGAGTCATAGGAAGTTTTTGGTCGATGTCATCTGAAAATTCATGAATCCTGCGAGGGAAACGGTTAAGTGCTTCAAAATGATATACAAGCAAAATGCATAACCACGCTGCCATTTTATTGAAAAATAAAAAACAGAAAGAAAAGGATCTCAACATTTGAATGTAAAAACGCCGTCATTTATTGATCATGCAAACATACAGGTAAACAGTTAGGCCCTAAGACAAGATCAACGATGCCCCGGGCAAGGCATGTGATCACACAATGATTGAAAAAAACAACGCATTACTATTTGGTGACTTGGATGACGTCCTGGATGGACCGGTTGTATAGGCTTTTCCCCGGCGTGCTGGGTCGAATCCATGCGTCCATGTCGCAGTCGCTATCCACTTCCTCCGTATCAGACACGACATTAATCCTTTCGAAGCTAACCCCTCCGGGCGCGAACACGACAGGTCCCTTGTACTTAGGCGCACTCTGCGAGGGAGATGGGCGGTACCCCAAGCCATACCTATCTTGCTTCACTGGGATGTCCAGAACCTGCCCCCACTTCTGAGTCTCTCCTGCTTGCACCAACGCCTTGGCTTCTTTATATGATGAGACGACCACCTCTTGCCCTTCACTCTTTAACGGAGCCTCTTCTTTAACCTTCACCCCTTCGAATGCCTGACACAGCGTTTCATGAATCTCTCCATCTACCTCCACGTACTTGAAGGAAGACAAATGACTGACTAAGATGTCCTCTTCGCCACACACCGTCACAATACTCCCCTCAACCATATATTTCAGCTTCTGATGGAGTGTAGAAGTAACTGCCCCAGCGGCATGAATCCAAGGTCTCCCGATCAAACAGCTATATGCAGGCTGGATGTCCATGATGTAAAACACTGTATCAAACACCTCCGGTCCTACCTGGATGGGTAACGTTACTGATCCGAATACCGACCTCCTCGTTCCGTCAAAGGCCCTCACTACCAAATCACTAGGTGTGCACAACAACCCACGGGTATCTAATTTCAACAGGGCTTTCTTTGGTAACACATTCAATGAGGACCCAGTGTCTACCAGCACATGGGATAAAATAATGCCTCGGCATTCAATAGAGATGTGCAAGGCATTATTGTGATCACACCCTCTAGGCGTGAGGTCAAAATCCGTGAATCCCAGGCCATGCCCAGCGTTAACATGTGCCATAACTCCCTCCAGCTGATTAACTGAAATCTCTTGCGGCACGAAGGATGTCTCAAGTACCTTCAACAGGGCATTTCTATGCGCCTCAGAACACAACAACAGCGATAATATGGAGATCTTCGACGGGGTCTGCTGCAGGTGATCTACAATCTTGTAATCACTTTTGCGGATCAACCTCATGAATTCTTCCACATCTTTGGTTATCGTTTCTTTCTCCTTACTCCCCGAAGATTCCCCCTCAACAACTTTGTTCTTGCCCCTGGCGAGCCTCTCTGCCTCGACCTCAGGTGAAGTGAAAATTCTCCCGCTCCGGGTTATACCTCCCGCTCCCACTATGTTATCTACGGATCCCGCTGGCAGATCATTCAAGTCAATCTTTTCCCCATTGCAATACACTTCAGCACCATAGCTCCACGGGACTGCTTTTGTGCTTTCATAAGGGACTGGCTTAGCCTTGGTAATAGTAATGGTCGGCCTTTTCGATGATGCCGAAATCGTCAATGATTTGAACGGAATGGTGATCGTAGCAACCTCACTGTGCTCTTTTCCAGATTCTGTCTCAACAGACTTCTCTCGCCCCACAGACCTGTCGAACTGCAAGATTCCTTCATCAATCAAACCTTGAACTCCCCTTTTCAACTGCTCACAGCCCCCAGGTTGAACCAGACAGTCAGCACACTCTTCACTGCAACCGGGATAGACACCTCCTTTCAATAAACGCTGCTTTACGTAACTCAAAGGGGTTTTCAGCTCGCTCACCTCCGACACTAAGTTCAACTCATCGTCTGCCAGGATTGCGTTGGCCCCAGCCCCACCATGCTTGGGCATTGGCTGTTGCGTGATATTGGGACTGTCCTTCCCGAAGTTAATAGCCGTACTATCAAGCAAATCCTGTACTTTATGCTTGAAAGCTAGGCAATTTTCAATATTGTGCCCCGGTGCACCCGAATGGAAGTCACAATGCTCATTAACATCATACCCGACCGGTGGCTGGCCGGTTGGTGGTGCTAAGGTCTTCTTCTCGACTAGCTGCAATTTCAACAAAGTTTGAAGGAGTTATGCATATGATACCGGCGGCACCTCGAATACTCTCCTCGGTCGTGGGTTCTGAAGTCTGCGCTGATTATTATTAGGCTGTTGCTGAGCCTGCTGCTGTGGTTGTTGTCTCTGCTGCTGAGACGGCCCGGGGATGGTTACACTTGCAACCTGTGACTGCTGATGCCAGTTCTGACTTCTATTCCTCCGTCGAGCATTGTGTATAGCGTTGGTATCACCCTGCCTTTTACCACCAAACGTCCTCTTATTACCTCCCGCGGAACTGGACTCACCCGCTTGAATCTTACCAATCTTCACTCCGTTTTCGATGCGCTCTCCCATCAAGATCAACTCAGAGAAGGTACTCATGGAAAAATTGAGCAACCGGTCATAGTACATTCCAGAGAAAGTTCCTATGAACATATCCATCATTTCGCGCTCCACCATCGGAGGGTGTACCCTAGCAGCCAGATCTCGCCATCTCTGGGCGTATTCTTTAAAGCTCTCGCTAGACTTTTGAGACATGCTTTGCAGCTGGACTCGGTTAGGGGCGAGATCACTATTATATTGATAATGTCGAACAAAAGCCTCTGCCAGCTCTTTCCAACTCCTGATCTGAGTAGGCTCTAAGCTCATGTACCACTCCAGCGATGGCCCTGACAGGCTATCCTGGAAGAAGTGCATTAGCATCTTTTCATCCTCAGAATACGCAGACATACGCCTGTAAAACGCGCGAACATGCACCCTAGGGCATGTATCCCCTTTGTACTTATCAAATGACGGCGCTTTGAATTTCAGCGGGACCCTCAGCCCTGGGACCAGCCCCATATTTGACATATCCAGCCCAAGAGCATTCTGGCTGGCTAACCCGTTCACTTTCTCTTCTAGCAATCTCATTCGATGGTTGTCATCCCTGGCTCTTTCATAACCCTCGTTCTGACCAGAGAACACATCCTCATGACGATCCTCCCAGCGAGGTACTGCATTGTATCCAACATAATCTGCATCACGGCCCGGACCCGTTTGGAAATACCTGGGGTCATACCTCAGATTATCCATCTCTTGAGCGTTGTATGCGCCAGTTCCATATCCAAGATTACCATAGCCACCAAACTCATCCTTGGCGCCAGCAATGCTGCCATACCCCATGTTCACACCATTGAAGCCCTGGTTACCATTAATACCATTCATTCCGACATTCTCAACGCCCCCATTGAAACCCTGGTTGACATTACCCACAAATACCCCAGCAGTATCTGCATTGGCATTCATATTACCGGCGTTCCCCCCTCCACCTACAGGACCAGTTTCTCCAGCATTCAAACCATTTACGGGAATAACATCAGCACTTTGACGATTCTTAACTCGGGGAGAAGCAACAATATTTTCACCATGCGGTGTCCCGTTGTTTTCAGCCCGTGCGACTATCGGTTGGACCAGATTCTGCAGCTGCTCTTGTCCTTTGGCGATGGTCTCCATGGTTTGCATGAGCAGGGCCATCCTATCACGCATCTCTTGCATTTCACTCTGCACGTTGTCCATGATCTTCTTGTGATTAGTTCTGGTAGAGTAACGGTGGACCCGTTTTTCTGCAATCCTGCAATTACCTGGAGATATGGATGAAGAATGATAAGGAACATGGATCACAAACCTGTAATGCAATGCGATTTATGCAAACAATGATGCAAAAATGCTAACGTGCATGTGTGCGTTGGGGATATTACTCCCCCCATTCTAGTGCTAATACATTTGATACAGGGTAGCGCCGTGACAGTGCGGTGACAAAAGTTGCAAGAAGTTGAAATTCAATCACAAAAGAGAAAACAACTCATATATTGAACAGGCCTTCAAAGGCAAAAGTATAACACCAATGTATCAAAAGACAAACAAAAGCATGACCTCAACCCACAAGCCGGGTGATGGTCAGCATACAATAAAGCATGAACAAATCAGGTATGCCCATAATCCCTATACTCCCCTAACAGTTTCTTTGTCTTGGGAAGATCAGGCTGAACAAGCAATCCCTCTATGAGTAGACTCCTCTGCTTAAGAACTCGCCGCAAGTCGTCGATGGACTCTTCCCATGTGCCTTCACCAAAGCACTCATCTAGCTTCCTCTTCTGGGATCGAGCTTCCTTTCTGCGGGCATCAACTTGTTTCAGTGCATCTTGAAGAGCATATCTAGTCATGACTTCTTCTTCACGCTGCCTCCTGGTGGCCTTCAATTGGTCCTGAAGATCGGAGATCTGTTGCTTCAACTTATCCTCCCGTTCCTTGTTGTTAGTAAGAGTGGCATTCCACGTCTTATTGAATGAAGCGATCTCTCGGTAAGCGATGTCCAACGACTTCTTCTTAGCTTCCATCATGTCATGAGAGCTCTTAAAGTCTTGTCCCAGGCGTTCCCGCTTCTGCTTTTCTTTAACCAACTTAGTCTTCAACAAGGTTACCATCTCAGTTTGTTGTTGAAGGGAGTACGCAGCTTCGTTCTTCTCACTTCGAATCTGGGCCAATTCCCTTTCTAGATCTTCATTAACCACCAACAAAGCTTCCTTTTCCTTCACCACTTGCTCATAAACCTCAATGGGAACAGTCGTGGGTTCCTCTACCGGAGTAGGAACAGGAGATGACACAAAAGGATAGGGCATCTGAATCTGCTTGACCCTTTCTCGCATCCAAGCTTTGTACGGAGGATAAGCCTGACAGTCGTTCTTTCCCAACAATGGTTTTCCCCTTCTAGAGATGTGATTCCAAGCGTACTGCAGCTTGGCCAATAAGTCTCCACTCAGGTCACCTGTGAAGTACAGAGATTCCTGTACCTCTTCTGCCTTCGGCGGGCTCTTCAATGCATATCCAAACTGACGAACAAGCAAAGAAGGATTGTAATTGATACATCCCTTCCTCCCAATTAAGGGCACGTTCGGATATCCTGCACAGCTAAAAATAATCTCGGAACCCAGCAAATTCCTATCAAACCAAACCATCTCCTCAGAAGTCAATCTCATAAGGCGCTCGGACCAATCAGACTCATTTGCAAGCTCTACGAAAGGACCCTTCTTCGGTAAGTGTTTATCAAACCACATCTTCAGTAAATGCACGCAACAATGAACATTCTTCCCTCGCCGGTTCTCATTCTTGTAACGGAGGGAATGGTAGAAATCCTCAATCAATGTCGGTACTGGATTACCGACAGCAAACAGATGAAGTGCGTCAAAGTCAACAAAGTCTGGAAGGTTTGGGAATAGCACTATCCCATATATACACAAATCCAACAAAGCGTTGAATACCACCCAACAACCACTCTTGGCATACTCTCGCGCCTTGCTAACCAGAAAATTAAGAGCGAATCCAGGAACCCCGTACCAAGAAGTCACCAACAGCTCAGAAGCATCCATATGCAAAGCTAGCGCTAAATCCTCCAACTTAGGCTTAGCGTCAAAATGGATGAACGGGACCTTGTTCTGTACTGGCAAACTAAGGAATTCTGCATATTCCTCCATAGTAGGACCCATAAGGAAATCTTTAAACGTGAAGCATCTCAAAGCAGGATCGTAAAACTGCAGCAATGTATACAATCCATTCAAATCATATGCATTGGGTCTACAAACCAAGCTCAAAAGCCTCCCATAACTCTTCTTGAAGCTAGCCCTAACCTCATCATCCGCAAGGGCAATCAAACTCAATATAGAATTCACATCCGGAGTGGGCAGCTTATACGCAACTGTCTTCCGCACACTACCCATATCAACAATCAGAAGTCCGGAGCACTAGAACAGGGAAGTATGTAATGCACCTGCAGCACAGACACACGTTAATGAAATGCAATGATAAATGGGTATGCAAACAATGCAATGCAAACAGCTGCAACAGGGGATCAAGTGCCCTGAATAAGAAGCCCAAGTCACACCAAGAACAGGTCTCAGACAGACCCTCCAATACTCATCAAACCCTGGTCTCAGACAGACCTCACAAAGAACTCCAGCCTGGTCTCGGATAGACCCAATAACATAACCCACACCTGGTCTCTGACAGACCTAGTAACAGTTCATAAAATATCCACAATCCTGTATCTCATGAAATAAACCGGTAGTCTGAAGGTCAAGTTACCTGCATGCCCCAAGTCCCTCTCACAGGTAGATGTCCCTATAACTGGCACAAGGTACGGCATCCTATGCGGTCGTCGCCGTCACAGACTTTCAGGATTGAGGATACAATACCCAGAAGGTGTGGCATCATCAAATCCTGAAGAGGCCTCACTTAGCCAACTTCCAAATGATCGGTCCCCGGAGTCGACAATCCAACTAACCAACAGCCCACTGCACCCAAAGGGTGAAACAGGAAGTCAACCAGAAGGACCTCGTCCGAGCGTAGATTTCGCGGGAAGCTAGTACATGCAAAGCATGCACACCCCCACTAATCTCTACTCTAATTCTAGGTGCACTCAAGCCCAGGTTCGGCTTATCTCTCAATCATAGAACCCCCATCAAACCCACAATACAACAATAATAATGATAATAAAATGCTGAAATGTAAATACAGAAATGTAAATCCATACAGAGCCCACGACGGGAAAACAAGCGCTAGGATTGACTCGCGTAGGGAACCGTTGGAGTCCCCAGCAGAGTCGCCAGCTGTCGCTACTGCGAAAATCGGCGCCTGCAATATAGAAGAGTCGCCACCGTGCGTTATTTATCCCAAAGGAGGGAAAGGAAACACTCGAAGTAAACCTAACGCAAAGACGGGAAAAGGTATGGTCATCGCAACCAAAACCTGGATTCGGGAGTCGGTTACGCAAGGGGAAGGTATTAGCACCCCTCACGTCCATCGTACTCGATGGGATCCACGCTTGCTTGTTTGTACGGATTACACTTCTATCTAAACTAAAAGATGAGGTCTGAAAAGAAAAGAAAACATGACTCGGCAAAGAATCGCACTTTATGCCTACGTATTCCCGTCTGGAACGATAAAATCAGAGTCAACGTAGTTCGCCTAACTACGGGTGAAGGTGGGTGAAGGTTGCTCGCTAGGATATCGCATCCTATGCCTACGTACTTTCATACAGCATGAAAGATCAGAGCAAACGTAGTTCGGGCTACGCACGACACAAGTTGTTCAAGTGTCTTTTATGAAAAATATCACCTTAAACAAGGGTTTTCTTATTATCAGTCCCTGAAGGACAAAAATGTTGATGTTTGTTCAAATCTTTTGACGGAAGAAATGGATTGATTTCTGTTATAACCTTTATTAATGTTTTTCTGTTGTTTGAAGAAAGAAGAGATGACACTCTAAAATCCTAGGGTTAAAAAGGGAATAAAATCTACCCTAATGTTATCATACATGGGTTAGCTCCTAATGTCTGTCATGTTACTCTCTTGCACGGAGAGAAACAGAACTCCTAAGGGAATAAACGGAAAGCAAAAACAGATACAGTAAACAGTAAAATAATGCATGAATGCAGCAAACAAGGTAGGCAAGGGAGCCAAACTCTACCTTGAACCTAAAAACAATAGGTAAAAGTGAAGCACACTTCACTTTAAACCTGGGGGAATTAATACACACAATACAGAAAAAGCCCCAAGCTCTGACAGCAAAAATCCCAAGTTGATGCACAGCACATCCTCTTTCAAATGAATCCCCAAAGCCCCTTCTTCATCATTAGACCCCCAAGCTCTAGCTAGCTTCTTGCTTTGGCAATCTTCATCTTCAATGATTTCCATCTTCAAGGCAAGCACTCCAGGATAACAGAAAAGAATCAAGAGATCTAGTTTGGCACGCTAAGCAGCTCATGAACAACCAAAGGAAGCTCATAAGGGATTAGCATAGTGGGACGGGTTCCCTCAAAGTTCTACCTCTAAGACCAATCACTTATCCCTCCAAAGGAGGGAGGTGAGTTTTTAGAGGGACTTTTAGTCACTGGGAAAGAATGGAAGCACAGGAAGCATTCCATGTTTCATGAATCAAATCTCTAATCTAGAGCTCTGCCTAGCTCCTAAACCTTATGGTCTTCAACAGCTACCAGCAAGCCTCAAACCTCTCAACCTCTGGGTCTTGATCTTCAATATTCTCCTTTGATATGCTCCTTCAACAAGGTCTTCAAAACAAGACAAGCCCCCAAAGCAAACCCCAAAATAAACCCCACAAACAGATAAACACCAAGATAGCATACCATACAATCAATCAATTTAGAAAATACCCTAAAAATGCTAAAGACAAGGGGGAAAATCTAATGCTTATTCACAAGGGTCTATTATACTTACCCATAATATCCCTATAGTCCCATACCCAAAAATCAAGTCAAAACTCCTAAAAGAAAATGATTTCTCACCCATGTTCACCCTAAAAACCCTAATTTGATGCACTAATGCTAGCCTAACCAAACCAACTAAATTTTATCCTAAAATCTTGGTATAAAAACCAGGGGGAGTTAAGATCAATACCTAATCATACTAAAGAGAATGGATCAAAAAGATTGAGGGAAAGTCCTAAAATAAATTCTACAAAATGAAGTACTAGCTTAATCTCATTAAAAAGCTATTTAAAAGAAAAATATGCAAAAAATATTAAACGAAAAATAAAATGCCATTTTTATTTTTATTAATTTTCTAGACATGATTATTGGCCTATAGGAAAAAAACAAGAAGTGAAAAATATCAATTTTCTGATTTTATATGAATTATCCAAGATGCTAAAAATGATAAAGAAAATAAAATCAAAGAAAATGAATTAAATGGGGAGGGGGGTGTCAAAATTAACTGCGCCTAGTTGTATTTCTAGATGGGCCAGAAAAGGGGTGGTGCGTATAGAAAATGCGCCTAGGCCCATCTGATCAGAAAAATCAAATTGAAAATTAAAAGAAAAATAGAAAACACGTGGTGTAGGCAGCAAAGGTTTCCAGCGTAATTTTAATGGGCTTTGGTTAGGGTGTGCGAATAGCAAGTTATGTTAGGCCCATGGACGAATTTTTTAGTGAAACGCTGCGTTTCAGGTAGTATCATTTCCCTCCGTTTTTGTTTTGAACCTGGGCCGTGAGATTGAGCTTCAGAGTCAACATCTTGGACTCAATCCAACGATCAAGAGATCGTCTTCCCCAAATGCAGCTAGGGTTTCAGGTTTATGAACATCCATGCATGAATCTTGTTCCCTCTCGTTCTCTCTCGATTGGCCATGAAATTCAATGATATAAAAAGCAAAATCACTCTCCTCTCTCCCCTGAACACAGCCATGCCTTTAGTTTTAATTGAAACCTCCCCTAATGTGAAACCCGATAGCTATAACCCCCATGGTACACAAACTGCATTCATGATGGACCTTCTCAATTCTTGCAACTCTTGGTGCTAGGATGATCCTCACCTCTCCCTGGTTATTCTAAGCTAATACTCGTGGATTGTAACTCCTCATACACCATGTTCTTGATCATTAAAGTTTCACTGCCCTAGGATCAAACTTCATCAATGGAGCCCTAACTTTCTAAAAATCATCTTCTACCTATCCCTAACAACTCTAACCTAACAAACTAAGCTAACAGTGCATAATTAATGGTGTAGAGATCAAAATGCAAACCTGTTATCCTTGATGAAATAGATGAGATAATGCACACTTCAAGCCCTGCAATCCTTCACAAATGCTCCTCAGATGATGATCTTGTTTCTGTTTGCAACAAACTAGATGGAGAGAGCTTGTAATATGAGATCCGAATCTGGTTTGGATTCTTGCAACTTCAACCTTAGATCTTCAATCCTCCATGGATGAGCCTCTGAATCAACTTATATGCAACCAATAATATCAATGGAGTATCAATGAATGGAAAGAATGAATTGAATTGATGCTGAATATGGAGTTTCACTCTTTCTTGCAATTGAAGCAATAATGGAATCCTCTCTCTCCTCTCTCTCTTCTCACCAACCTTTCCCTCAAATGCACTCAACTCAATATATAGAGAACCATGGAACTGACTAGAATCTTCTGGATCCATCTTAGATGATTCTAGAAAGTTCATGAATTTCTCATGATATGGTATTTTGAAGTAATCTCGCATCTCATGACATCTCACCTCAAACCAACTTACAGCCCTTTGAAAATCTCATTACATGACAATATGGAGGAGTATGAGTGAAAAACAAGGGATTCCTTTGCCTTATGTTGAGTTTCCCATAGTTGCCTTATTATGCAAGCAATAGAATTACAAAGCAAGTCCATTTTTAAACCCTCAAATCAAAATTGTGGCTGAACCAATGTCTTTAAAATGTTGTTTAGACTCAATTTGATATATTACATGACCCATTTTGGATTTATAGATTGCCCAAACCAATTTCCAACTTGAACTTTTTCAACTTATGTCCATTTTTAAGTCATTTTCACCAACTTTTGTCAATTCTTGTTCTATGCATTTTAAAACTTCCATGACCTCTTTTCTAGGCTTAAAATGCCATTTTGAGCAACTTTGATGTTGTGAAGTTTTTCATTTGAAGCTTCCTTGTATGAGTTTTAGGCATAGGCTAAGAATGACCTATAATTCCACTTTCCCAAAATACCCCTGACTTGCACAAGCTATAACTTGAGCTTCAAAAATCAGATGAAGGAATACCATGCCTTTTTGGAAAGGGGAGATCATGAGGAACAACCCTTATGTTTGCCAAGAATTCAATTGAAACTCCCTTGAAGGTCAAAAGTTGCTTGGAAGACAGGCAACTTTCACAGACAAATTTCAGTGCCCTCAGATGACCTGTAACTTGCACGAGCTACAACTTGAGTTCTATAAATCATCTTGATGACTTCAACCACTCAAATTAAAGCTATGAAGATGCTATACAAGTTTCAAGTGGACCAGAAATTCATATGAAGCTTTCATTTTGAGTTACACTGCTTGGAAGTTTGACCTAAATCAGGGGATTTTACACTGAAACCCTAATTTGGTAACTCCTCTTCTCCTTGACTCCTGTTGATTTTTCTTTGGCACAACACCACATCCATATCCACATATCAAATAATGAATCCCAAATTCTTCAAATGAGCCTTGATACCTTTCAAATCAAGTCCTTGACCTAGGATTGACCTAGATAAAACCCTAGTTGACTGTCTTCAACTGAGGCTCTTGTAATCATTCCAATGACTTGGCTCTTCTTCACAATGATCATCTAGACTTTCCATAACATCCATACACACTCCATGCTCTTGGCTCATAGCTCATATACCCTCTGATGATCCCCAAACAACCTCAAGATAGGAGAGAACCCCATGATTGATCTGTCAACTCTTCAAGACTCAAATTCTTCCCTGATGACATGAATAGTCTTGAATATGAATGAAACCCTCTGAATATGCCTCTTGAGACAAGAATAGCACTTGATCCCCTGTTTATGCTATGCAATGCAGATGAATACACTATGTACATGATGACAATGCAAATGACTATGCAATTGAAACATAAACCTAGATTAGGAAGGTTGGGCAAATTTTGGGGTGCAACAAGATTCTAAAAAATATCTTGAACCTTTGAACATTGTTTAAATTGATTTCCTTACCATAAAAAGCAAGGAGCGTTCACTTGAGGTTTGGTTAAACTCATGTTGGGGAGAATGAGAAGGAGAATGGTAGGTTACTAAAAATTTTGAAAAACATTTCAAGCAAGCATTGAAAAAATCATGAATATGAATGTGAAAAACAAAAGAAAAAGAACTCTTGTTTGAAGAAGAAAAATAGAGAATGAATAATTTGCATTAAGGAAGTTTTGAAGTATGAACAATTGAGAAAAGAAAGTATGGATAAAGTTGTAATGTGTATATCACCTTGTATAGTGAATGTTTCTTTTGCATTGGCAACTTTGATTTCATGGCCTTAGAAATGTCCATTAATTGTTAACCTAACCAAACTACAGCCTTACAAGCCCTTAGTGATCTTCTTGCTTCCATAATTTCATTTTTGATTATTAGATGAATGTATGAATTAAATTTTTATTAGCATTGTTTGTCAAGCGAGTGAAATTGCCCCGCGGTTGCAAACACGTTAATTTCTTCATCCTTATTCTGAAGAGGAATGTTAGAGTGATTCAAGTATGATAGTTTAGTTATTATTTGAAACATTGCATGATATTTGTTTAAGAACTAAGTTCTTTATCATTGTTCGATTCTATTGAGTGGTGAACATTTCTTGTGAGCATTCTCATGCTTGACCAAATCCTCTTGTTTGAACAAATCTCTCTTGTTTGAATTTGATTCGTTAATCCTTTCTTGGTTGAAACTTATGCTTGACCAAATCCTCTTGTTTGAGAAAATCTCTCTTGCTTTCATGAGGGGCATACTTTGCTTGACGACAAGCAAAAATCTAGTTGGGGAGAGTTTGTTAAGTGCAAATTTTGACTTAAAATGAACCATTTCAACTCATTTCTCATGTTTTAATATATTTATTTCTTGTTCTTGTGTGATTCTTCAATTATATTGCAAATACCTTTGGATTCTTTGGTGTGTGTTATTGTGCAGGATATAGGCATAAAACATCAACAATTAAGACACAAGTGAAGTGGACAAGGAAGCCGAAGAAATAAAGAAGAATCAGCATGTTCGTTGTTGAACACCAACGAGAGGAAAACAAATGCTCGCTATCCAAGGTTCTAGTGAAGCCCCAGCGAACCAGTTCAGATTAGAGGCAGTAGAAAAAGAACTCAAAGTTAGACGGGAGAATCTGTAGCGAAGAGGTTCGACGTGCGAAGAACTGTTCGCAAGACGAACTCATATATTTTCCAAGGGCGGTTTAACTGTTCCTGAGGCACTTGAAGTGCCCAAAAGTGGTATTCGTTGAGCGAATAGGGTGTTCGCTAGGCAAACAAGAATGATTTTGTTTTTACTATATATGTACTTTTCTTGCTTTTATGAACATAAATTTTATACAACTTTTATAACATATATCATAACTTTATCTCTATTTATTCCAAGTATATTCTAGAGAGAGAAACACAAACCATAAGTGGGAGAAAGTAAGAGCTTCGATTTCTTGTTGAATTTTGATGTAACCTTTTGATACCTTTCATCTAATATATGTTTGTGAACTAGTTTTGATTCAATATTAATGTTGTCTTTGAATTCTTATTTGCTGGTCTTGACAAAACCTTTTTCAAATCTTAGATCTTAGATATTCATCTATCAATGAGCAAACTTTTGACATAGTCTTGTAAGTTGATATTCACTTGTATCTTTTATTGTACTGGATTAATTAGTAGCATGAGTAGGATCAATACGGTATTGTGAGGATACATGATAATAGAGATGAAGAACTATGTTCACTTACATTTTACAAATTAGTTGAATGCATGTAAAAAGGGTTAAGTGTATGTATGTATTCTGATCATGAGGTTTTATGTGAATCATTCATGAAGCTGATATGGATGCCATCTTTATTTATCTGTTTATCTTTGATTTGAACCGTTATAGAAATATACTCTTCAGATCTGGATCTAGGATGATTATCTGTTAGGTTCTAGACTCTAGACATAAATTTAGGCTTAACATTTGCTTGCGTATCGGTTCTTAGTGCTCTGTGTTGTGGAGTTGCATGAGACATCACCAATGAGACAATACGGTTGTTCTCTTAACATTGCGTTAGATATAACCTTTGTTGTGGGTGATACGTGAGAATATCAGATGAATGATTGATTTGTATTTAACTAGTTATAAGAATGCATGTGCAATTCCAACAAGGCTCCTTTTATATTTTAAGTCTTTACTTTATATTTTCCGCTTTTATTTATTGTACCTTGAATCTTTCAACCATTTTGTAATCATAAGCTTAGAAATGTAGAGACCATTGAACGATGTTCTTTCCCTCGCACCGATCCCTGTGGAGACGATATAAATCCCGGAGAGAATCCTTCCTAATCTAAATTTTTGCTTCTTTTCGCTTTGTTGCAGTTTGAACAACATCCAAAAACTGACTCATCACAACTGATGTCATTAATATTTCCCACTTGTTGAGTTTATACAATTGGACTTTAAGAGAACTCAACAATTTAACATGTAAGCATCAGATTGATCCTCTATTTGAGTTTCAATTTGGACTTTGTTATTTTCAATTCTTTTTTTAATTACAGTTTCTTTAACATCAACATGTTGTACTTGGGTTATTTAGTTAGATTCAGATTGTTATAATGGATGCTTCACCACCCCACTAGTTTCCCTGTGAAATGTTATCCATTCCTTATCAATGTGTTTCTTTATGAACAAGTCAAACTACCTTAATGCAGGGGTTCTTATGCTTATCACCCACTGATACAAATTTTTTTTCTTCAAATAACCCTTTGCTTTTTTTCCTTTAGGTTTTTCTATAATAATCCCAACTGTTCTTTTATAATTCTTAATATAGTGACCAATGTTATTGAAATAGTTGCAAAACTTAGGAAGTATTTAATATTTGATTTCCACATAAAATATCCAATCCTTTAAACCAAGATTTTATGTCTCGATTCTTTGGTCAAGTTAATATCAATCAAAACCCTAACAAAGAAGAAAATAGCCTTATCAAAGGAAGGCTTTTTTGAAGTAGAATCAGTACATATAAGGATGTCAACAGTACTGTTTGTTATTGAAAATTTTATTTTGGGTATCTAATATTCTTGGGAGCGGGCATGAATCCTAACCCAAACTTGCGCATAAGACTGGATAACATCGAATGGAATGAAATCTATGTTCAAAGGGAAAATATTTAGAACACCTGGATTCAAGTCCCGAGAGTTCAAAGATCTCACTCTCCACACATCTTCCAAACTTGAGAATGAAAACTCAAAAAATCCCTTTCATAAAGATGTAATGCCCCATTTTTTTAATGGATTGCGAAAGAGTGGCTAACTTGGAATGCAAGTTAACCATAGTAAAATGATGGTTTCTTTTGGTCATATTATTCTACCATTGAGATTATGCATACATGCTTTCAAATATAACATTGACTCTTCTTCTGGAATAGCGATAACAAGCATATCCCCCTCCACACAGAGGATTGGTAGTTGGCTGAGAGGAATATTTCAAATAGTTGATTGCTTCAACAAAGGATTTAGAGGTTGAGGTTTTGTTATTTTGATTTGTTTGATAGATTAAGGTTGAGGTAATACGGTTTCTTGGAATATAAAACATGTAAAAGTATCAGCCATGGAAATGAAAGTCAAGGGAAGAAGATGCATTTGTGCTAGGTCAACGATGCATGCGTTCTTTCATAATCGTGAGAGCATTATTCATCAATCGCCTAATGATTTAAGGGTCTGTTTGATTCAATTGAGGGGAGGAATTTTTATCAAGGGGGTGGGAGGTGAGGAGAGGGGAGAGATTTTAATCACATATATTCAAAATTTGAAAGAGGAGAGATAAGGAATTTTATCTATAAATATGTTTGGTTCACTAGGGGGAGGGGACATCGTTTAAAACTAATTTACTTTTTATCCTTGTAATTTTACCATAAAGCTGATGATATTTACTATTTATAATTCAAATACAAATTCATTGAAGAAACATAAGTATTCAATTCAGACATCATAAAAGATTTTATAAAAACGTAACGATTATAATATATAATTTTAAAGATGTTATCGAATACAATAAAATCTAACAAAAAAATATTATAAACAATAACATTACGACAATTAAAAAGTAACATTAAAGTATTAAAAAAAATTAAACACATATAATGATAATAAGATGAATATATAAAAATAAAAGAAATATAAAAGGAAGATAAAATTTATTTAAATAGAACTTTTAATATTTTAATAAATTAAATTTATATTTAAATAAATAAGGATAAATATGTAAATATAATTATAATTAAAATGTAACACCTCCTCTCCCCTCCAAATTCCTCAAATTGGGGATGAAAAAAAAAAGTGATTCACAACAAATTTTGATCTCCTCCATCTACCATCCTTCTCTACCTCTTAAAATTTGAACCAAACACAAACTATTAAATATTTCCCCCCCCCCCCCCCCCCCCCCCCCCCCCCCCCCCCTTCATTTATTCCAACCAAATAGACCCTAAAAGATAATATAATTATAAAAATAAAAACTTATTTTCTATTTCAAATAATTTTTAAAATAAAAAAATTAAAATATATCTTTTTAAAGAATCACATAATTTTGAATAGATTTTAATCTTCTATAATATATATTTATAATATTACATGTCAAAATTAATCCTTTAATTTATTTTTTATAAATTTAAAGTATCTTTTACTACTTAAAAAAATTATTTAAAAAAAATCACTTTTATGAAAAATAAAACAGACTGATCCACATATCCATTAGTACAATCTTTTACACAATGACCAAATTTCCTGACATTAATTATCGAGGGGCTGTTGCTTGAAAAAAATTAGATGAAAATAAACATAAAAGTAAAAATTTACAAGTATTGCAAATTTATTTTAACCTTTAATTTTTATGTTATAGTATTATGGAAAGATAGAAAATTAATTTGTTCTTAAAAGTAAATAATAAACTATTATCTTTAAACAAAAATCAAACTAATATACTTTCATATAAGCCAGTAACATTTAACACTTGGTTGGATTTGAACTTAAAAGCTCTTGTAAGTAAGAATGACGCAAGAGTTATTATATATTATAATTCTTTTTTTTAGGAACATTTATTTTAAGGGGGTATAAGACGGATTATTGCACAAGGTCTAAAATTTATTAGAATTAAATTATATTTAAATAAGATCTCATAAAATATTTGTCAAGTTAAATTTTAATTAAATAGAATCTCTATTTATTTTCCCTTGTTAAACTATGACTAATCTACACAAATCCTTCAAAAAATTGAGACGACTCTGATTATTTTGTGGTCAAATTACCTCATAGGGTTGGTTTTGGACCCGTGCAACTAAATTTTTTAAGTTTTAGAACTTTAAAAATATAAAATATAAATGCATATAGAAATATGTTGTTTGGACAATAATACATGTAACTACAACATCGCAACAAATAAGGTGTTGTCTCATGTGAAAAAGCATGATTTTCCTTTTCTTTTTTCTTTCAATTTTCAACTATTTAGCGGAGATTTTAAACCTCCTCAAAATTTCAACGTTTATATTTTTTTAATCATGAAATTTTACGAGGGTTTAAAACTCCGCTAAATGATTGAAAACCATACAAAATACACGCTGAAATTTTGCAGGGACCCCCCTAAATGGTTGAAAATCGAAAAATAAAAGGTGGAAAGTTTGCTCTCGTATTAAGGTCTCTCACGGTAGCCTGAGCCACAAGTAAGTAGCTTTTTAAGAAATGTGTGTCTTGGGTTAAATTATGGTTAGTTGATATTTTTTACAACCTTTTGTAATTTCATTAATTAACCAATTGTTACCCATTTGGACTGATATTTTTGTTTGGATTAATTTTTATTAGGCTTAAATGCACTATTGGTCT